>CAWUFW010002204.1:1657500-2355410 GCA_963921515.1 Calotriton arnoldi
CTCTCATGTTCAAATATTCCAACAACTAAGAATATCACAAATTGTGGATTCATATGGGTTGTGCCAATTATGAACTCATGATCTCATACTGTGGTCAGAACACAGTCCACTCTTATCTCGGGAATGATAGAAAATAATCTAAAGGCAGTAATTACTCATATATACAATAGACATTCTGTGATGCCGAAGAGTAGCACTCAAGTTTCCATTGATATTTCCGACGCAAATATCGGCCAAATATATACAGTACAAATTTCTGTAGGTTCGAATGTGCAAAAACCATGGATCTATTTCCAAGAGAGGAATTCACAAATCTGCCATCATATGCTTTAATCAAACTACTTTCCAGCGAACAATTAAGGGAATGACAATACATAACGTTTTAGTGAACAAAAACATTGTGGCAAATCCCAAAGTCGACCTGGTTTCAATTGTATTTGGGCAAACTTCCTGAACAATTTATTATGAGTGTCCCAGTGAGGTTAACCACTAACACTGTAAAATATACCAAAAGTTACAAAGTCAACATTTTGGATCAGGAGCAGATGTGTAGAAAGGTTTGTGGCATAACAGCGTAGTCACGAATAAAGCAAACCATACAACATTAACACTACGACATTGGTAGGCTCCCTTTATGGACATCGGATCTATGCAGCAAGATTCGTCAGCACTAAGAAGTTGTTCTGAAATATCATTCCCCAATACACTTGATGTATAAGTCAAGGATTGTCTGAAGTGAGGCTTTTTCATATTAAGGGTGATAAGTATGTAAAAGGTTAAACATATTAATGAAGAATGTCTTTTACCCAGTCTTTAATTCTTCTAGACAAGGGGCACCGAGGGGGGCAAATATGAGCCACTCACAGCACAATGAAACGCAACAAGCTCAAGCCACAAAAGCCATTATTGATAGTTGAACAAAGTCTGAAAATGTGCCAATATGGAGAAGAACGTAATTCTGACTGATGTCATCAAGTGCTCATGTTTTCAAGTAAGCAAATATTTAGCTCTACCTAGAAAACAGATAAGCAGCTATTGAAAACGCTTGAAACAATGCAAACAAGCATTGCCAAAGCAAATAGGTCTTGTAATTTGATCAGTAGAAAAGCATTTTCTTGTCGATGCTACACAACACTGGACTAAATAAGACAAGAAAAAAGGTGACATTTCTTTGGCAAGCATGATGGCGCAGCCATGCATGAAGATGAATGTGTTACCACGAATGCGCGCACCTAAGCAGGCGCATTTTTTTTTTAATTTACTGATCCCGGATGGATTGGTAAATACATTTTGTGCAAAATAGCTTATTTTATGGCGGAGGGGCCAACAGCAATTTGCTACCCGGCCCTGCAAAAAATAAATAAAGTACAGCATGGGTGGGGAAAGCAAAGAAAATGCACGTGAGAAACTAAAAATTAAGCCAGGAACACGGGGAAGCAGTAGCACGAGAGAGTGTGCACCACGAGGCAGAAGAAGAGCACACAAGAAATACAGGGAGTGGGGGTAAAGGGAGTTTTGTAGGGGCAAAGTACACAAGAGCGCGAGCAGCACACAAGACAGAGCAACATGGAATGCGGGGCGGATATTCAAAGTGGAAGGAGAAACAATCAAGGGAAAGCGCCGGGAAAACCATGCACTCTCATGCAGTGCTTAACCAGAGAGAAAAAATAAATAACAAGCATTGGCATAGCCAATAGGTCTCGCCTTTGGGGCCTTATAAGTGTTTAGCCAGAGCTATTGACTTTGCCAATGTCTTCAAGCTGTGCTGTAGAGAAGTGTGGCTGCTGTGCGGCATGCTGAAAAGTTATAATAAAAAAGTGTCAGAAGCATTTTTGTTACTTTATATATTACCAAGAAGGCATTATGTAAAATTGAACGACCATATTAAAAAAAGTATTTACAATAAAAATCCTCAGTTTTCTTTTGTTCTTGCAATGCTGGCAACTTGTTTCTGCCTATTGCAATGGTTGTTTGTTAAAGCTTTTTTTTTGAGGGGGCATAAACAATCGGAGGGTGAAGGTTGGGAACTAGTACCTGTATTATAACACTAGCAGCGGCCAGACGCTAGGGGAGAATCAATAGATGCCAGATTCCGAGAGCAGGCTGAGGTGGTGCTGAATGATGCTGAGGTGGTAGTGGTGGTGGTGGTGACTGTTGCGGAGACGATGCTGAGGTGTTGCTGAGTGATACTCAGGTGTTGCTGAGTGATACTCAGGTGTTGCTGAGTGATACTCAGGTGTTGCTGAGTGATACTCAGGTGTTGCTGAGTGATACTCAGGTGTTGCTGAGTGATACTCAGGTGTTGCTGAGTGATACTCAGGTGTTGCTGAGTGATACTCAGGTGTTGCTGAGTGATACTCAGGTGTTGCTGAGTGATACTCAGGTGTTGCTGAGTGATACTCCGGTGTTGCTGAGTGATACTCCGGTGTTGCTGAGTGATACTCCGGTGTTGCTGAGTGATACTCCGGTGTTGCTGAGTGATACTCCGGTGTTGCTGAGTGATACTCCGGTGTTGCTGAGTGATACTCCGGTGTTGCTGAGTGATACTCCGGTGTTGCTGAGTGATACTCCGGTGTTGCTGAGTGATACTCCGGTGTTGCTGAGTGATACTCCGGTGTTGCTGAGTGATACTCCGGTGTTGCTGAGTGATACTCCGGTGTTGCTGAGTGATACTCAGGTGTTGCTGAGTGATACTCAGGTGTTGCTGAGTGATACACCGGTGTTGCTGAGTGATACTCCGGTGTTGCTGAGTGATACTCCGGTGTTGCTGAGTGATACACCGGTGTTGCTGAGTGATACTCCGGTGTTGCTGAGTGATACTCCGGTGTTGCTGAGTGATACTGCTGTGGTGCTGAGTGATACTGCTGTGGTGATGCTGAGTGATATTGTCTTGGCGCTGAGTGATGCTGTGGCGGCCCCGAGCGATGCGGTGGCGGCGCTGAGCGATACTGTGGCGGCGCTGAGCGATACTGTGGCGGCGCTGAGCGATACTGTGGCGGCGCTGAGCGATACTGTGGCGGCGCTGAGCGATACTGTGGCGGCGCTGAGCGATACTGTGGCGGCGCTGAGCGATGCTGTGGCGGCGCTGAGCGATGCTGTGGCGGCGCTGAGCGATACTGTGGCGGCGCTGAGCGATACTGTGGCGGCGCTGAGCGATGCTGTGGCGGCGCTGAGCGATGCTGTGCTGGCTCTGATTGATGCTGTGCTGGCTCTGATTGATGCTGTGCTGGCTCTGATTGATGCTGTGGTTGCGCTGAGTGATGCTGTGGTGTTGCCGAGTGAGAGATAGAGTGAAGATATAATGCCCAATTAGAGAGGGTGGTGAGAGAGAGAGAGAAAGGGTGTACATAGAATAAAGAGTGGAGCGGGATAGAGAGAGAGAAAGAAGGGGAGAGAGAGTGAATGAAGGAGTTTGAAAGAGAAACAGATAAAGGGGTGAGAGAGAATGAAAGGCTAAAAAAGATAGAGAGGGAGAGTTAATTAAGTAGAGAGAATTAGAGAGGAGAGAGAGAGAAGGAGAGAGACAATAAGATTGGGGGGTGTGGAGTTTAAATAGAGTGAAGAAGTGACGCAGAAAAAGTAACCTTAAATATAGCTTTGTGCTTTGCGCGAATAAATATTAAAAAAAAAAAGTGAGAGACAAAAATACTGCTGTGACTCCCAATATAAAACAAATAGCGATATAAGGTGAAATCAACCCACCGAAGCAATATTTCTAACTAGACAAAAAAAAGCTTGCATTTCAATGCTAATCGCTGTTGTTTTTCATGTGACTGTAGTCCAGGGCCCTGAGTTGGTAATGTGAGCTGCTGCTGCGATTGAAACATCAGAGTCCAGAGAGTTAATGAGCCATGACGAGGAAATGAGGAAGAGATAGGAAACCCAGATGCCAGCTGCGCGTGCACGCCATCGTGAACTCAAGCTGGTCGCCAGCCGAAAGCCAGTGTTTGCACTTCCAAAACCCGCTTACTAAAACTCTCAGCCAGACCAGCGCAAGCGCTGGTGCAGGCCGAGACCTAAAAATCAGTTGCCTAAAAATGAGCAGTGGACGGTTAGAATTCAGCCAATCAAAAAGGTGGTCAAAAGGGAATCTTCCAGAGGAGGTAGAACTCAACAAGAGGAAGGCAAGCTATTGAATAAGCAAGCAAATGAGTGACAAAGTCATCTAATGGTAAGCAATGGGTGGGCAAAGCCCAGTGCAAGTTCTTGGAAAACCCACAGCTAGTGCTGTTTGATTGGCAAGACCTAAAACGGACTGTCCTAAGCACGATCACCCCGTGATATCGTTTGACAAGTAATGAAAGAAATAACACATTCAGAAAGGAGTTTTATGTATTAATCAACACAGAGTTCACCGTTTACTTCAAATGACAATAGAGAACATCACCTTCCAAGTAAATGGCATGACAATGTCATAAAATAGAGCATTAACAATCAAGCAACACCATTTCCTTTAAATAGTTTCTGTAGTACTACATGTCCATTGCTGGAAAAGTTGAAAATTCTTTATTTCATGACCTATTTTACACATACAAACCCTTTTCACGTTTAAAGATAATCTTATAAACGTAGACACTGAATCTCATCCTTAGCTGCAGTGGTACAGATTTCTAATTAATATAGAAGCTGCCGTGTCAATGACCGAAAATCGAAGAAACACGTGAACGTGCACACCTAGTACTCAGCACTTCCCGGTTCCAAAACGCACACCAAACACCGGCAGTCAACAGACGGCGTCGTAGTCTAGTAAACACTTGCGTAATAGTGGAGACTGTATCCTCTAGCGGTGTCGCTACTTCATACAATGGCTTCGTGTACAACAACACTATATAGCGACAATATCCTTGGCGTCAATAGGGTTTATGCAAACCAATAATCTCACACCTTCACCCAGATGAGGATTTAATTATCTCTACTTTGAAGCATTTAACAAAATGTATTAAGGCATCCAACCCCAACCTTCACCAAGGTTTTACTCAAGTCACAGTCCTAGTAAAGGCACCGGGCTCCTAGCTGGGCCAGCCTAGTGACAATCTTAATCTCTAGTAAACAAATATTCCAATATCAGTAACGTTACACCAAGCACATTATTAATTTTAAACACTGTGGCTTCTGTAAAGTGCAAAGGTTCTCTTGGGCTTCAGTAATAACTGAACAGGGTCACAATGTGCTACTGCAGCTGCAAGCTTCCCTCGTGCACACTCAACCATAGCAATGACAAGTATCACATACACATCAGGTACAGTACAGCAGGAGAAGCATCCGTGCAAGCTTCACTCACACAAAATAACAACATTGGTTAACTTCCTCAGCTTGTGTAGCGGGTACCAATGCCTGAACATGGCTCAAGACTTGATTTACACTTGGGGTACTTGTGACGGGGGCATAGAGGCAAGGATGCACTAGACCAGGGGCAACAGCATTGAGACACAGAGGAACCAAGACAAGGAGTTACACAGGAGGAGAAGAAACATAGAAGCAATGTGGGGCAAGCGTACAGAGAAGGGAAATGAAGGATGGATGGCAACGGAGAGTGTTAAAGGGAGCCCCACTGCACAACTATGACCGCTTGAGAGCGGGCAGTATTGACCGGGGCTAGATTCATACTTTGTTAAAAAATGTTGCACGGATACAGATTTCAATGTAGAGAACCCCAGATCAGCAGCAGAAAAATCAGCTGATGGGGTGAAAGCGTGATGGAGCACGTGAAAATATGAGAGCTAGAGGTGGGTGAGCCACTGAAAGTTCAAGCCCGAGCCTGAAGCCTGGCTCAGCACGAGGTCCTATCGGAACCTCGAGCCCATAACGAGTCTAACTTTCAAATGTGGCTTCTGCCTTCCTCCCTCTGCCCAGGATGTGGCGTTAGGAACAGTGCTGCTAGCTTTAGAACTGGGGAGCCAGGTTCGAGTCTCAGCATCTGCACAAAATCCTGACATTCTGGGCAAATCACAATCGCCCCATGCCTGTAAGCAATGAATGTGACCTTGTGTGATGTAAACGGTGCTAAGAACCCCAATTTTGCCTTTGGGACGAGTTTACACTATATTTAAGAAGAAAAAAAAATACACAAAGGAGGAAAAAATAAATCCTTAACATAAGGAAAGACGAAAAGATAGTCATATCCTAGCTAATTTGTACAAAGTGAAACCAGAAAACCTGGATAAATCACGGCTTCACAGCTTGAATTGTGTGATCTTGGGCAAATATTTTATTTCATAAAAACTCTTTTCTTCACTATAGTATATAAAAGTCTTTAAATATGCGATTTCGGAATACCAGTTGTACAAAAACGTTTTGCATTCGATTTAATAAACTATGTAGCTCCATATTAATCTGGACCATGTACAAGGTTCACATGACAATTGTCTTGCCACTTAGTGCACTAATCGTTTATGTTGAAAAACTATTTCTTTTACTAAGTACTTCTCCGTGCAGTGATGTGATGCGATGTATTAACGTCAAAGAAATACACGTTTTTAAATTTGAAACAACGATCATATTTTACGTGGTTTGTTGTGTGAATTACACAAAAAACCTTTTCAGGGCTCTGGTCGTGCTCAGCTCTCTTTGCAAATGTATTGGCTCGCCTACCTCTAATGAGAGAGTGCTGTGTGGAAGACCGAGTAAGTGGTGTAGCGCCGACGTGGGTATTCAGGGCATACCTGAGAGCATCAAGGGCTGTGGCTGCCCCGCAATGCTATAAACCCACAAGGTGGTTTGGTGGTAATCCTGAGAATGGGCACCTCCCGTTTGTACACGTCCTGCTGGTTTGGCACGGAATCTATGAAGGCAGGTTAGGAAGCATCGCAGTTGCCCCGAATGAGAAGCTAAAGACTAACCACCCCACATAGCTATAGGTTAGTTCCATCCACAAAAGCAGGTCAGGGCATCAGGAGTGGTGCGCGTCGCCTGCTCTGGTATCACTCTGCGTCCATTACATTGTAAACATTGTTTGAGTATGGAGATTATCCCAATCCAAAATAGCAAAGCAGAGTAGGATTGTGCCACCACACACTGGACACTTCAACTGAGTTCAAGCAGTGCCATGGACACACTCCCGTGCCACCACTGCGATAAGTGAACGATGCAGTAACTTTCTGCCTAGTCCTCAATTTCTTGAAAGAGACTAACTGTGGCACAAAAGCACGTAAATGGTACCAGTATGTCCAATGTTTCCAATGCATTAATGACGATGCCAACTCTGGTTCGTGAAGTTGTACAGATCTGCAGAATTCAGCTTTTAATTCATCATCTGTGTCTGATGGTTGAGTGGACTAATGCATCCACTGCAGGCATCAGTGCTTAATGTCACGGTCGCAGGGCCAACTCCCGTGAATCCACCCAGCATTTCATCCTCTCGAGGTCAATAAAACGAGCACCACCGAGTTGGTTTACAGGCATCTTATTCCGCGCCAAGAAAGGCACGGCTGCGTGAGCGCTATACAAACACGCATTATACAGATCACCCACGTAAAGCTGATGCTAAAATCATCAACTCTCTGTAGCTGCAGGTTCATTTTCACCCCTTCATATTATTTCCCATTGTAACACGAGCACAAGCATTTCGAATTGTGCAAGGCTACCCAAAACATCTCTCAATACAGGGTACCTCTCTTCAACCACATCTTCAAATATACAACCTTCCCGAAGGCTCAGACATGATTAACGTTGTAATAACGCATGCTGGACCGTCTTAGTTTAAATACTGAGGTTACAAATGAAAGCTGAATCAAATGCGTCGACTAAACGAATAACCGTTTGTTCTGAAGAGGGAGGAGCAGGCAGGCGGTAAACCGGTTCTGCATATTGACATTACAAGCCAGTAATTAAAGACAGTCACACTATTACTATGCAGAAGGTAAACCATTAAAATATTAAACCCCCGGTAAATGAACAAAAGGGAGTTATTGTACCTAAACAAAATGACCAACCTGCACATTTTAATGTTTATGTACAAAAACTGTAAAGAGTAAAACATATCAAGAAAGTAATCAATCAGGAAGATAGAGCTTATTAAACTCCATGAAAAAGCGAATCAGTACTTTTCGTAGGATTACATCAAGGATATTCGTCAGAGACTGAATATATAACAAAACTCAGATGTGCTCGAAGGATAGCTCCAAGTCCTTCACAATGTAATAAAACAAGCACTGCTTTCCCGTTAATCATGTGAAAGGGCATATCGAGCCTTTTTAAGGCAAGGAAGGCCCCCACATTTTAGAAGTACACTCCAAGAACGTGACCAAAGCTGGTGTTCATGAACAAAGTCGTTTTTCTACCATCAAGCAAGTTCTCATCTAGGATAACTGCAGAAGGAATATATCAAATAAGACTTCAAGCTTCGCAACTTGTGTTGATCGGAAGTGGTGGGCATCGCTCTTAGTGCATACATTAAAAAGAGCTTGGAGCTATTGAGAGATAACTGGATTGGCAAAGGCCACTTACAGCCCCAGTTTGTTAAGCCGTGCTTCGGTGAACTCATGGTCGTCTGAGTATTTTGTGCAAACTGCCTTACTCAGCCCAGATTTTTTTAAAAAAGGTTCCAGTCTAATAACGGCCTTCACAAAAGCCTGCGGTCTTACAGTACTCCAAAACACCAGTAACCTGTATCCGTTTCGAGATCCTTCCCTTACAATAATCAACTAGCCTTAGTTTTACATTTGCTGAAGCCTTTAATGAACCTAGATGACGCAAAATGGGCAAGAGCGTCAAGGGCTCTCTGCGAGCCAACCACAGTTCAATCGAGCAGCAGAACTTCCTTAGCATAGCCATCGCCATAGGACACAACCCTGGCCCAAATTTCACACAGAAACGTGAATATGGAAAACATGTCAGGTTTTCTAGTAAAATAAGTTTCATCATCATACTGACAGACCAAATCTACTCTGCATATCTTTTCCATTGTTGGGGCTACTAGGATCATGCGTCGTTATCTAAATCATGCAGCAAGGTTATGCAAAATATTAAAGTTCTGTGTCATTTTCTGGCGGTTTTATGGGAATAAATTTGAGCTAGAAATAACTTTGTGAAATCGAAATATGTAAAAGATGCGGCTCATTATGTGTCAAATCCTGTAAACCCTTATGAGATATGCACTTGTGAGAAAAGTGAATTTATTAGTTGGGGTGGTTGTGACACCAAGTTATAATGGCACTAATCCGTATCAGGTCAAGTTAGATTGCTTTAAATCAAACCATAGCTCAGTCTTGGGTAGTTGTGGCACAGAGCAGTCCGGTTTATCTCAAATGAAATTAAGTGTAAAGCATTTATCAGTACCAAAACAGTTAGTAAGAGAGTATACGGTTATCTTCAAATAGACACCAAAACAGCAAATATCTGACAAAAGGAATCAAAGATATGATTTTTGTAAGATTTTCCTGCATCACTGCGTTTGGCTCCAAAACGTTTGGAATAGTTGTGAAGCGTTTGAAAATCATTACTTTTCACTCTTAGAGGTAGTCTATAAATCTAGAACGTGAGGGTCCGGGGTGAAGGGCAAGTTTGAGGCTGACCGCAATGTAAGTCTCATTCAGATGCAGGCGCAGAGTTGTTCCTGGTCAAGATTTTAGCTTTGCACTTCGAAAAGTTTCTGGTTCTATTTCTCATTGATGGCGAGGTCGGCTGGGTTCTCTGCAGCTGGTATCCAGCCTTGTGGTCGACAGATGATTGGTGAAGTTCAGGGCTCAATAAAAGTTTTACTTCAAGACTACGTTCTAACCTATCCACAAACCAGCAAATAGCAATAGTCTACAAGCATCCGACTCTGTTCAAAAACAGTTATCGCTGGCTCATAACTTGCAATCCTTTGGCGAGAAAGAGTTCACTCTAGCACTAGCCAAGGGTCTAGGGCCTGAGAGGGACCTCTTGGGGGCTAGGACTAAAACTCTCAGCTACACCAGTGGAGTCCAGAGCAAACTGGTCAGCTAGGCACTTTACAGTTGTAGGTCTTCTTTAAGGTTTGTGTCCCTGAATCTTAACAGAAGGCTCGCCAACTAGCCTTTGGAGTCCACAAGTTGGAGCAGGTCCAGCCCTTAGGGTCTCTCTCTACAGGTTAAACGGCAACAGCAACCCTTCTCTTTCTGAAGTCCTATCTTATTTATTTATAAAGTTTTATATAGCGCGAACAAGATATCAGAGCGCTTTACAAAAAGGATGGAAGGAAGGACATAAAAGCAATGTCGACATCAAGTAAGAATACAAAAACAGGAAAAAAATCGCATAATTACAAGGCAAATTAGAGAGGAAGAGTAATACAGTAAACAGGTATATAGCAGGCTACGCATGGAGGCACACTATGCGGTAAGGAAGAGCAGCATCAAATGTTGGTACAATGGATGTAGGATCAATGGCTTCGAGCAGGTGAACCTAGCCCAATTAAGGTAAGAATTTATTCATTAGGAATCTTTTGACTTCAAGTTTGAAAGCAGTCGTTGAGGCGATTTTGCGTACTTCCGGTGGAAGAGAGTTCCATATCTTTGGGGCAGCGCCGGAGAAGGCTCGGTGACAAGTTCTCTTTTCGCTAAGGATGAGTGGTTTCAGGAGGAAAGTGTTAGCGCTTCTTGAGGCTCTACCACCACAGGATAATTCAAGCTTTTGCGCTAGGTACCTGGGAGTTTTGAGATGCAGAGCTTTGTGCGCCAGAACGGCAATCTTTAACTTAATTCAAGCTTCGTAGGGCAACCATTTAAGAGATTTTAGGACTGGGGATATGTGCTCATTTCTTTTGGTACCAGTCACCAATCTAGCCGCAGCGTTCAGTGATGCCCTTAGTGGAGCCAGGGTGTATTTGGGAAGGCCACAGAGCGTAGCGCTGCTGTAGTCGAGCCTCGGCAAGACAAGCGCTTGGACCACCTGCTTGAAATCGGATTGTGGAAGGAATGGTTTGATATTTCTAAGTGTCCTCATCAAGTGATTAGCTCCCTTACACACATTGCTGATGTGATTTTTCATATTCAGGTGCTTGTCCAGGGTGATTCCGAGGGATTTGGCAGAGTCTATGATGAGGGTGCAGTTGAAAGCAGTGAGGTGATTTAGCCAAAGGTCTAGCTTGGGGACGTGGTTCGGAGGCGAGATGAGAAGGAATTCAGTTTTGGAGGTGTTGAGCAGGAGATGGTTCTCAGTTAACCAATTTTGCGTAGACGTTAGGGTAGAGTTGAGTGAGATGTCATCCGGGGATGAGATTTTCAGATAAAGTTGCGTATCGTCCGCATACATATGGAAAAGAAGGTGCGTGGAATTTAGAGAATTAGCTAATGGTTCCAAGAAAAGGTTGAAGAGGATAGGAGATAGGGCTGACCCTTGGGGGACACCCATGAGTACTGGAGAGGGAGTGGTTTGCCTTGACTCTGTGATCTGTGGTGGAGGAAGGACGAGAACCATTGTAGCACCCGACCAGAGAAACCCATCCTATTCTTCAGAATGGATAGGAGGTTGTCATGATTAACCGTGTCGAATGCGGACGAAAGGTCAAGGAGGATTAGGAGGCATGAATCATTTTGGTCAAGCATTTTTAAGATGTCATCTATAACGTGAGTGAGAGCCGACTCGGTACTGTGCCCCTTCCGAAAGCCTGATTGATGCTGATCTAGGAGTTGGAAGTTTTCTATGTGAGCACAAAGTTGGGATTGTACGCATTTTTCTAGGAGTTTAGCTAGGGTGGGGATGTTGGAGATAGGGTGGAAGTTATTGAGGTCAGCTTTATCTGCGTTAGTTTTTTTTTAATATAGGTGACACCTGAGCTGCTTTTAGGCAGTCAGGGATCGTGCCTTGTGATAGAGAAGCGTTTACAATCCTTGTCCAGGTGGGGATGAGTACATTCTTGATTTCTTTGAAGATGGCCGGGGGCAAAGGGTCATTGAAGTGGTTAGATGGGTTGATATTCTGAAGAATCTTGTTGATGTCTCTTTCACGGAGTGGGGTAAAGGTGCCCCATGACGCGTTGTTCTTAGTGCTCAGGCTGATAGGTTTGCATTTTTCTAAGAGGTCAAGGGGTGGTGCGGACCCGGAGGATGGCAGGAGAGCCTTTTTAGAGGCGAGATCAATGGGTACGAGTCTTGATTTCTCAATGAAGAAAGCAGCAAAATCTTTGCATGAGGGTGGGCTGCCTCCAGAGTCAGAGGTTTGGACCTACCACTGATTGCTGTTTGACCAATTCGAAAAGTTTCTTGGGGCAGTTAGCAGCTTGATCAAGTTGGTGTCTGAAGTAGTCCGCTTTAGCGCACTTGATTTGTTTGTTGTAGAAGCTCCTAACCTCTAAGGAGTTTTAGTTGTTCCAAGGAGGGTTTGGATCTCCAGGAACGTTCAACTGCCCTGAGGTTGCGGCGTTCCGTGTTTAAATTGTCATTGTACCACGGTTTGGATATTTTTGTTGAGGCATTTTTTTGTTGGAGTGGTGCAATGTCATCCATGATGTTGGAGATGGTAGAGTTGTAGGAGTCAGTGAGTAGCTGAACCTCACCCAAGTCAGCTTGGGAGGAGAGGGTAGATTTACAGTGGGCTGCTAGTTCAACTGAGTTTATTGATCTGAGGTCCCTTTTCCAGATCTTTGATTTCGTTGGTTGACCCTTCGTCATCGACACCTCCCTGTTAATATAAAAGAGGATGCAGTGGTGGTCGGACCAATCGCAAGGGGTAATGGTATCAAGAGTGATGGTCTGCCCTTTCGAGATAATGAGGTCTAGTGTTTCTCCTTTATTATGACTTGGTTGGTCACAGTGCTGAATCAGTTCTTGATCATTTAAGAATGATTTAAGGCAAGTTACCGCAAGGTTATTGGGGTTGGACCAGTGAAGGTTGAAGTCACCCAGGAAGATTTGGGACACAGCTCAGTCGACATTGCCAGAGATGATTTCCATTAGTTGCTCAATGAAGGGGAGATTGTCTCCCGGGGGGGTGATAAAAAGTGTGAAGTTTGCAAACCGTTAGGTTATTACTTGAGATGCTGAGACGGAGGTATTCACAGGAGGAGGGCGAAGAGGACTCCATGTGAGAAATCGAGTGTGTTCTTGTGAATACAAGCTAGGCCACCACCCAGCTTCCGAGCTCTGTCTAGTCTAATTATGTATGGAGTAGGAGGTACTAGGAGGTCTAAGATAGGAGTGGAGGCGAGATTTAGCCAAGTTTCAGTGAGGATGATAATGTCCAAGTCACTGTGTTGGATGAGGTCGAAGATATCAGAGGCGTGTTTACTGGCTGACCTGCAATTGAGTAGAACACATTTAAGTCGTAACGGATTTATAGGGGAAGGAGTCTGGATGACTTTCCCTCTCGTGAGGTTGTCTTTATTGACGACTCTAATCGTGAGGAGGTTCTCTGTTCGGGTTAGAATGGATGGTTTGTATTTGTTTCGGCTGAATCATGTTGGAGTTGGAGCTATTAGAGTACGAGTTGTGAAGGTCATTGGATGCCAGGTAGGTCTCAAATCTTCTGGGGCGGGAGGGCGCATTAGGTAGGGGTATGGTTTTCGAGACGGAGGGGGCTAAAGGCTGGCCCATACGATCTCTAACCCTAGGGGGGGGCTCTGGGCAGATTTGCGGAGGTAAGGAAGGAGCTGATCACGGGGAAAAGATCATTTGAGAGGGCTTTCAGGTCATGTAGTTCAGTAGTGAGACGGTGCAACTGGAGAGATATATCATCCAGGCGCGCAACCACTTCTGAAAGGGGTAAGGGGTGTGTTGGGAAAGCGAGCAGAGACGGGGGGCCTCGGTGTAAGCCCGTGGGGTCCAGGGTGATGGTGAGTAGTTCCTGGGGAGGGAGTTGATAATTTGGGACTAGCTGAGCTCCATGGCCTTTGGATATCGAAGTTGTAGCATTAACAAGGGTGGTAGGACCATTGAGCTGAGGGTCAGGAACAGTCCAAACAAATGAGTGGGTTTGACCGATCATGGTCGGTGGAGGGCATTTGCCCAGCCTCCAACATAGTATGAGTTGTGGGGAGAGAGATGGGGGAAGAGGGATCATTCATTGAAGGCAATGATAGGTCACACGAGGATCTCTCCAATCGAGGAACAGATGGAATCGGACTGGCTAGCTGTGCGACGAGTGAGCCCGAAAAGTCGCTCACCTTCTGAGTCGGGGGTCTCGGGGGTTGGGGGACGTCAACAGAGGACAGAGCCGCCCTGTGATCATCTAAAGGCGAAGAGTGATTTAGATAGAGTGAGGGCCTCTCCAAGGAGGTGGGGGTGGGGCGGGGGACTGGTAATGTCCCGAGTGATGGTAGGGTGAATGCAGGTGTCATTGGGTTTCGACGAAACCACGTTTGAGTAGCAGGAAGATAATGGCTAACTTAACAAGATTGGCATTGAAAGCTTGGATTAGGATGATACCATTGTTATAAAGGGTGATGGTGGCATTGGCGTTGAGCGTGGACGAGGGTGCTATTGTTAGTTTGAGACCATGAGGTGTTTTTCTAGTACCTGATATTCGGAGCATAGAGTGCAAGATTTGTCGCCAACATGCTCTTTTCCTGGTGTAGAAAATAAGGTCATTAACTTTACTACCTTTGTTTGAACAAAAGTAGACGTCCGAGATTAACATTTCGGGCCTAGCCCCGAGTATGTGATGCTTGTGTTTTTTGGCGGCGTTTTTTCGATAGGTTGGGTGGGTAGTTGATAATGAATGCGTTGGATCCTGAGGGATCAGGATCAGGACTTAAATCTGTAATGAAAGTATCTTGGTTTAGTAGGTGGAACAGGTGCAGTCTTCCTTAGGGCATCCTTTCTTTCTGGGGCTCTCATCTCAGCAGGAGCAGTACTTAGCCTGTTCTTTCCGAGTAAAGCAGTGTTCGGACGATGGAAGCCAGGGGTGCCACTTTTATGACAAGGTGTGACTTGTATTTACTTATCAGAGGGGGTAGCATATTTGAAACTGGGCCATCTGTGGCCACCGCTCTCTGGCCATTCTGCTGGAGGAGGTCACACCACCTCCCACTAATAGTCCCTTTTGTTCCCCATTCCTGGGAGCGCTTAATAGCTCCCAGTAGAACAGAAACAGGCTCTCTCGGGTGACAACTGTTGTAGTGGAACAGGAAAGGCTACAAAAGCTTTGGGCAATGAAGCAGTAACTTTTTAAAGTCCCCTTTATATTAAATGTTACTTTAAATCAGACTTCAGCAATAGGTTGAGTTTAATGTAACAATTAATTTGATACTTTACAGTACTAGGTTAGTTGGTCCCAAATGGAAGTTAGTACCCGTGGTTTGCAAGTCACAAAAGAGTTGCACAGCCTTATGCACATTTGTGATCAAAATTATCCACGTACTCAATCAGTGTTTCAAAAAGTTCAATCTTGTTTATTTAATATTGTTACCAAAACTTGTCCATCACGTCAAGGGTGCGAGGTTCCATTGTTTCATGCTTTATACTTGCACAGGAATTGCCAATCCGGGCCTAATCACAGGCATGTTATGAATCTCGAATCCTCCATCACACTTTACATTCACCCAATGCATTTCGGTCATTAGTGACCTTTGTCAGGGGTTTCTACAATGTATTAAAAAGTATGCGTCAGTCAAACAAATGGTTCTCATGTAACAATCATTTCCTTCTTTAACCTAACTCCTTAAACAAAAAAATCTATACGACTGTAACTGATATTAAGTAAAATGTCTACGTGCGGGTTTCTCTACCCCTATCCGCAATTAATTACCACCCAATGCAAATGAATCAGTGTGCATAAGGCTGTGCAACTCTTTTGTGACTTGCAAACCGCGGGTCACACTCTCCTGACGTATTTACATAAGTGCACCTGGGACGGGGCACATTAAGAGTGAATGCATGCCGAACTTGAGGAACATAAAGGAATAATATGGACTGAACAATAAGAAGGGTGTGCTTCAGGTCAACTTCAAATGATTTAATTCTTTTCCGTTCCAACCATGTTAAGCACCCCGCTCGACAAAGCAAAGATTTTCATGAACATCTTTTCACGTCAAAGGCCGTCTAAGATAAGTCACTGGCAGGAAGAACTACAAAGAATATGGTTCATTTACATGTTAGCAAATCACAACGGACCTATTTAAAGTTGGACTTTTATACGCACTCGTTAAATTCAGGATTGTTTAAAAGTAGGGGAGAATGATATGTAATTTTGAATTTAGGATGTCTTTTTTACGTTAGGAGAGTATTATGATTTTGATGGGTGGATGGACACTTGTTTATAGGTGGGGAAGGTAATGCGGGTTTCAAAAGCAGTGTTTTATTTTTACATTTGAAGAATTTTGACACACCGGGAGCACAAATTTTGCATTTCACGTAAGGTGGATTGTGGGTATTGTAGTTGGCGTGAGCACTAGTATCCCGGAGGGTGGAGAATACGATCAGGTGACATTGATGATTTACAGCGGATTCAGGTAACGTGAGATTTAAACTCAGTTGAGCAGAGTGTTTCAGATGAGTATGTTTGCGCATAGAGAAAAAAGGTACGCTGTTTTGAACGTGGCAGGATTACTGCAGGTATGTACCGGGGATCAAAAATGTTTTCAACGGTTGATTCTGACAACTGTAAATTGGCGATAAGTTGGGCAGGATACTTTAACATGGGGTGGGCACTGATTCATTTGCATTGGGTGGTAATTAATTGCGGATAGGGGTAGAGGAACACGCACGTAGACGTACTTAATATCAGTTACAGTCGTATAGATTTTTTTGTTGTTTAAGGAGTTAGGTTAAAGAAGGAAATTATTGTTACATGAGAACCATTTGTTTGACTGACGCATACTTTTTAATACATTGTAGAAACCCCTGACGAAGGTCACTAATGCATTGGGTGAATGTAAAATGTGATGGAGGATTCGAGATTCATAACATGCCTGTGATTAGGCCTGGATGGGCAATTCCTGTGCAAGTATGAAGCATGAAACAATGGAACCTCGCACCCTTGACGTGATGGACAAGTTTTGGTAACAATATTAAATAAACAAGATTGAACTTTTTGAAACACTGATTGAGTACGTGGATAATTTTGATCACAAATGTGCATAAGGCTGTGCAACTCTTTTGTGACTCGCAAACCGCGGGTCACACTCTCCTGACGTATTTACATAAGCGCACCTGGGACGGGGCACATTAAGAGTGAATGCACGCCGAACTTGAGGAACATAAAGGAATAATATGGACTGAACACAATAAGAAGGGTGTGCTTCAGGTCAACTTCAAAAAAAGATTTTATTTCGCCATGTTAGGTTGACAGTTTAAACGCTGCCTGGCTGAAAACGGCAGGCTGAGAGCCATGTTTCACTGTGTAACTGTAGTAGTGGCAGAACAAGGGATGCTGTCAACTAGGAACATTTAACTTACTTATCCCAGGTACATCTTGTACATACTAGGGACTTCTAGTTAAGTATACTAATTAGGAATTAGCTAATTGGACATGCACATTTGAGGATCAGAGCACATACACTGGGAATGGTCAGCAGGGCCCATCATACTTCAGAGTTAAAAAACAAAAACAAAAAAAAAACAGCAGTCTTAACATTTTGGGGTAGAGAGGGATGCATCATGCAAAAATTGTTACTTTCTTATAGCACTGCATGTACAAAATGGCAGAACGCTTCTGGCCCTCATCATTGTCCATTTTATTTTATTAACAATTTATTCATGGAAGGTAAACAACTTAACATTCTAATTCCAATCACTGCACATTGAGGGCTGGGCATTACATACAAGTAAATACATTTTCTAGGTGCCCCAAACAGAAGCAGAGATCTATTGACACCATCGAAAGCTTTTCTCAAGCCAACAATAGCACATTGAAGTGGTGGAGAATCCTTGCAGAATAAAGCCACAGCAGAACAATTTCACAGAATGAAAAAACACCTGTAGAAACCAGTCTGAGCTTTTGGAAGTATTCATTTCGGTCTGCCCAAGTGACAAAAAACAAAAGTATTTCAGGAAATAACTTGGCTAGTGGATTTAACACAGGGAGGAGCTAGTAGTTGTTCAGGTCCTTGTTTGAATGTTTTTCAAAACAGCACTATCAATGCCCCACACCAAACAGATAAAATTGTGGTCCATCACATGTTTCATTGAACCAGGCTCCTAACAAAGGGGCCATCAGTAGGCAAAGATTTACATCAAGGCCATTGATCAGCCGTGAGGGCCTTTGGCTGAGGATGACTTACTTTTCTTTCTCAGTAAACTTCATCTCATGATTCTGGTGATCACAACAAATTTAAGTCTATTTTAACTGTTGCTCTTCATGTAAGGGGTATATCGACTAGTGGTACTGCTTATGAATAAAAATCCCATTGGACTTTTCTTGCGAGGTTTACTAGCAATAGCGTTCTACTGTTAGCCAGAGACACAACATCCCGCATCACTCTCCAACTTGACTCATAATCCTTGATCACTGTCACTTTTTTTTTTTTTAAACATATTTTTATTGAGTTTCAATAACATAGAATCCAGTAATCAATGACAATATAGTACTTAGATCATACCTGCAAAAAAGAACCCCTTTATTAAACTATTTCCCTCCCCCACCCCCCCTGCAGTCCCAATGTCATTTGCCATTCATAGCTTTGTTCATTTGCCAGCATTACAATAAACCTTTTCTCATTACGACTCCGTCACAGCCCATACATTGTTACATCGTGGATTGTACGTACATTTCCCCTTTCTCCTTTGCACCGTGCTTATAACGACTACTAGCAAACAAGTATCCCAGGGTCTACCCTGCCTGCGTATTTATGGTCATAAAGTCTTCTAGTATCATATTCCATTCTAGCGAGATAGGTTTCTTACGCAGTCCTCTTAGTTCCTCTCTTTTAATTTCTACCCCTTCTGCTCTCCCCCATCTAATTACTTCATTATACCAATCTGGTACTGCCGGCGGGTTAGCAGACTTCCACTTCATAGTAATATTTCTTTTAGCGAGGATCAGGGCCAGATTCAGAAACCTACCAGTCGGGTTACCTTTCTTGCCCTTCAGTCCCAGTAAGCAACACCCCAATGTATCAATAGACCTCCCTGGTGCAATCTGACCTAGTGTCTTATGTATTGTGGACCAGTATTGAGACAATCTCGGGCACTCCCACAGCATGTGCAGCAGGGCTGCATTCGGGGACTGGCAACGTGGACACACATCCGCTGCATTTGGAAACATTAAACTCAGTTTATGCGGGGTCAAGTATGCGCGGTGTAGGATCATGAGTTGTATTAGCTTAAATTTGGGATTCCTGGAGACTTTCTTTGGATATTCCAATAGCGCTCCCCATTCTTTGTCAGTTAGTACCCGCCCTAAATCTCCAGTCCATTTGTCTCGTGTGGTCTGCAGCGATATTGTCGCGTGTGTTCGGATCCCTTTGTATAACCATTTTGTCAGGTGGCTCCCTTTTCCCATTAAATATTGCATGTGTGTGAGCTCATGCGTTGTTGGTTCCACCCCCTCCGGGGCCCAGACAGCACGGATGTAGTGAGTAAAGTGCGCATGGAGTAGGAATAATGTGTCCGGGACTCAGTTAGCTCTTACAAAAGCTTTGTGGGTCATCAGCATACCATCTGGAAAGAAATCCCCCACCGAATGCACCCCCGCATCCGACCAAGTAGCTATGTGTCTCAACGATACTTTCCCTGTCGGGATTGGGATCCCGAGCAGGGGAATATTGGGGGCATAAGGAGTAAGTGCTTTTGTGTAACGCAGTGTTCTCTTCCAGTACCCCAGCGCAGTCCGCAGCAACAGTGCCACCGACGAGGGAGCCCCG
Source organism: Calotriton arnoldi (assembly GCA_963921515.1). Lineage (NCBI taxonomy): Eukaryota > Metazoa > Chordata > Amphibia > Caudata > Salamandridae > Calotriton > Calotriton arnoldi. The sequence continues at coordinate 1,677,200 of CAWUFW010002204.1, forward strand.
CTGTTTGGTAACAGTGTATGTAGTTGTCCCCGCTCCCATGCCTGACGAGACATAGGAATCTCATGCAAATTACGGCCCGCCAGCCACTGCAGTTGGACTGCACAACAATAAGCTTGCATGTCCGGTACTCCCAGCCCCCCATGTTTTGTGTCTAATTGGAGTTTGGCGAGTCCTATCCGCCTCCGGCCCGCACCCCATATTAATTCCACCAATAGTGTGTCCAGTAGTTTGAACATTCGTGCTGGGAGAAGTATAGGTATGTTAGTGAAGTAATACAGCATTCTGGGAAGCACTACCATCTTGGCAATGGCCACTCTCCCTGGCACTGACAGTGGCAGAGACGTCCAAAATTTAATTTGTGACCTCAGCACTGCAATAGCTCTGTTTAAATTGCCCTCTAATATATCTTCTGCCTCCCTGTATACACGGATCCCTAAATACTTAAAGGTATCATCTGCTATCTGAAATGTCAAGCGTCCGAAGCGCCACAAAGGATCTCGTGTTGTAGCAGTAAAGAAGAATACATATGATTTTGCCTCATTAATGGATAGCCCTGAGATGTCCTGAAGTCCGCGAAGATGGATGGCATAGGCTCACAATCTCTATCCAGGTTATTAATATATAATATTAAGTCATCCGCATATGTGGAGACTATGTGCGTCTGTGCCTATTCGTATCCCTTTATGGGCCGCCGTCGCACGAAGCTTAAGCAGCAAAGGTTCCAACGCCAGAACAAACCGTAACGGCGAAAGCGGGCATCCTTGCTTAGTACCCCTCTCTATGTTATATTGCTGCGATATATGGGCCCCTGTGCGCGCTCTAGCTGTGGGGTGTGTGTATAGCAGTTTTACCCATTGCACAAATTCCTCCCGAATTCCAAACCTAGTTAGTGTGTGTAGCATATATTGCCATTGCAAGGAATCAAATGCCTGGCGTAGGTCCAATGATATACATCCCCGTGTTGTATCAGCCTCTGATGTGCATGTCATTATCTGATGTAATCTCCTGATATTAAGAGCCGTGCTCCGTCCCGGCACAAATCCACACTGGTCAGCGTGGATCAGCCGTGGAGTGAACTGCATGAGTCTGAGTGCTAATATCTTACACAAAATTTTATAGTCCGTGTTGAGAAGCGAAAGGGGTCTGTAGCCCGTTATGTCGGTACTATCTCTACCTGGTTTCGGGAGTGAAACCACTGTTGCCTGTAATGTAGTGTTCGGAAGTGAGCCCGCGTCTAAGGAGGCTTGGTATAATCCTTGTAAGTGGGGTACCAATAGATCAGAGTACATTGAGTAAAACTCTATGGGTAGACCATCATTACCTAGCGCTTTATTTCTAGGGAGAGCCTTTATTGCCATTTTTATTTCCGTGCTGGTTATGGGATCCTGTAGGACTAATTTGTGTTCATCTAACATCTGAGGGAACTTGATCACTGTCACTTACAATGTTTTCCATCTGTGACATCTATGGTCCTCATTCTATCTTTTTCTGGGCAGCAGACCTCCTGCAGAATGCGAGGTGGGCTTCGTGCCAGTGGATGGAGACTGGTGGCCTAGAATTCCAAAATCACTGTCTGCAGACTCTCCTGGAATGTTGGTGCCTAAGAAAGGGCAGACAAGTTTCTTCGAAGGTACAGCTAGTGGTTTGCAGACTTATGCTACTAACATTATGCAGTTTAAAATAGCTTTGTAGTGGTCGACAAAATAGCCTTCCTAGGTAATTGCCAATAAAAGTATAGACAAGCATGTTAATAAAACAACAGCTATCGATGCTACAAGAGATTGCAGTGGCGGCCGACAGAGACAAAGACCGGCGAGGTGGGTGGAGGTGGCGCACGGGGAGAGGGAGGGTTATAATAACTAAAAAAAAAAAAAAAAAAAAAAAAAACTTACCTGGTGCTGCTGCTTGCCTCGTGCTCCTCTGTTCCTGGTCCCAGCTGTCCGCGGGACAGCATCGGACTCCCCATCTAATCCCCACGCTGCTCTCAGGCATGAGAACAGCTTGGGGATTGGCCTGAGCAGGCTGGATCAATGCTCGCTCAGGCACAGGAAGTCTCTGCTGTTTCTCCAACCCAGCTGTACAATACAGCCGGGCTGGAGAAACCTTAGGGCGCATGTCAGTTTATACGGCCGGCCAAACTGACATGGGCACTTAAAAGTGCACATTTACCACTCCTCTCCCCTTCTGTGGCCCCGCCACGCCCTTCCCTGCACACCCCAGCTCAGATCGAGCAGCTGAAAAATAAAACTACAGTAACATTGTTTTATTTTTCAATTGCTGGCTCCGAGCCAGTGGGGCGACACTCCTCCGCCACTGCGGAGGAGCCGCCGCGAGGTTGGCAAGGGGGAGAGGGATGGAAAAATTAGTAATCTTTTTAAGAAGGAGAACCATTTGGTACAAGAGATGATTTTAGTAAAGCAACGCCAAGTACTTATTCAAAAATTAAGACTAGATGGAGTAAAGGAAAAAGGTGATCTTTAATCACATTTGTGATCAGTCGAGTTTGATACATTGATTCTATGAAAGAGTAAGAGTCATATATTGCTAGGGAGGGCCCTTCAATAGAAGTATCCCTTAAAATTTTTGGTTTCGAACAGTAATCATCTGGACCAGAGACCAGTGTGGATGCTTTCCTCATTAGCCCACTATCGTACTCAAACATTGTAAAAGACTATTGTATTGGAGTTTGAATTAAAAAAAAGTATAATAGGAAAGGAAGAGAACTGAATTAGAGGTGAAAAAAGTGGAATGAAAGTAGAGGAAGGCAACACTTGGGCAAAAAGGGATGTCGGAGTAACTCTTCTGACCAACTTGCACAGCTCAGGGCAGCATGGGAGACGGATTTAGGTGTTGGAGGGCTGTGAGTGGACAGAAGCCAAAATACAGTGCGTGTTGCAGATCTCCATGCACTGAAGGCTCATCCAATTTAAATATTTACATCACTAATACAGCCCTGCGAAACTGTGGCAAATGGACACCAGACCTACACATGTATTTTGTTTACTTTTTACTTTTCATGAGGTAAAAATCCATTAAAAGTAAAAAAAAAAAAAAAAATTTTTAAAAGGATGTGGGAGAAGAGGGATAAAGGAATGGAATAATAGGAGGCAATGCAAAGGAAGGTAATGGAAGTGAAAAGGAAGGACAGACAAAGAACGAAGAGGCATCTAAAGGAAGAATGGGTGGGACAGGAGACATTCCATGCAGTGATAACACCATACAGAAGTGCATTCAGCAGAGAAGACCATTATGTGGGACTCTTCATGTTCGAAACTGAAACACTAAAGAAAGTTGAAGAATCCAGACTTTCACCTGAGCGGCGCGACCTGTGCAGTCATTACAGGAAGGAAACAGACTGGATAGGTGTGCTGTGTAATAACAAGTTTTAAGCAATGTATTTTACGGGGGGGGGTTCTTTTATTTACATGAGAAGTTAGGTTAATAAAAGATTTACTGTCACTGTGGTGGTCAAGGCGAGCAAGTCTGTCGCTCTCCATGGTCCTCATATCTTCTTTAACTGCACAAAGTCAAAAGTGAAGCAGAGGCAAGGGCAACAGAAGCCCATATAATGGATGTGGCTGAAAGGGACAGAGGCAAGGAGAGGGGCAAAGGGAACAGAGGCACTTTGGAAGAGCAGAAAACAAATAGTGCATTCTGTTCCAGCACTGTGGGTGCATTTGATTAAAGTGAATCACTTCACTTTGCTGCAACATGATCCTTGCCAGTTACAGGACTAATTGTAGGGGCAGTCACACTGGAAGTGACGGTGGAAGGGGACACCACTGTGGATCACTTCCATGCCTAGGGTGCTTCTCCAACATACATTGCTGCAATACTTCTGAAGTCTAGTAGCTGTGTCACAGATGCAAAAAAGCTAATCAAGTGGATGGAGTACTGATAACTAAATGTAGCTTGCATAGAGTGTAGGCTTCGCCTCATGGAGTCCCATTTTCTACCATGTCACCAGCCTTCCCGGAAGAGGTGAACAGGCAATGCAGGCCTGGACTTTGTTGAGAAACCAAGAACACGCTATACACATTGAAACCTTGGAGTCTGCTGTATGAATACCAGTAGGGTTCATTACAATTAATGATATATGCATTTACTTAGGACTATGCGAACCATTGTTCCCATTAGGGAACCCCCTTGTAACCTACAACTGCATAAGCAGATCCTCAAACCCAAGAGAGCTTTACAGTCTCCACTCTGCCCCAAAAGCAACAAACATGTAGCCTGTAGCACAATCCGGGGAGGTGTGGTGCTCTCTTTCTCAAGACGAAGATATCAGCTGAACATAAACCCCGGGACTGCAACCCCACTATATGCTACAGCATGTGGGCCATCTTGTTGTCAGTGAGAGCGACATGAACAAAGAAACAGGGACTTGAAAGCCTATGGCAATTTCTCGTCATACCTCTATCCAGGTTCAATGGAGTGATCAGTGATGACCCTCACTATGATTAACTTCCGCAAAATACAAAGCCAACATCGTAGGCATAGCTCCTGCAAAACCAAGAGGTACTTCTGGCTGCCCTGCCCTCCTCATGCTCGGTAATCCTAGTGGTAGCCCTAGAATGAATTCCTTTTGCTATGAACCCTCCTTTCACTCTGCAGCTACAGCGAAGGATGCCGGTTGCCTCATCCTTGGAAGCAGATGGCCAGACTTCACTTCGAGGAATGAGACCTCACTGGTGTTGGTGTATCCAGCGGTCAGTCGCCACTAGAGCCTGTCTAGGCTCTGGAGAAACCCTTCCTCAGGTGACTGGGAAGTACCATTTTAGGTACGTAACAAGTTCATCCGGTCCACCCATCTCTCACTAGGTGAGGCATATCTTCAAAACACCAAATGCCTGACTAACTTTCTCGAGAACACTACTTACTGCACGACAACTGCCTCTAGTTCCCCAGCCCTCTGGCTAACGGAAACTGACACTGTAACCTCTCAGACCGTGTGGCTACATTACGGTTACTAATAGTGGGTAGATAGTGGCCAGTGGCAAAGCACCACTGCAAAAACGCCAATCCTACATTTATATCACACATGGAATGTTTTATACAGCTATTCTTTGCCAGGATGTTAGAAGAAACGCAGATTTATTTCGATTTTAGACATGAAGCTCTGTTTGTTTCTGGTCATGAAAAGTGGCTATTATCGATTCATAGTCGACAGGCTAGATTCTTTGCTGCCAGATGCACTAGGCGGGCCTACTCTTATCTACGTGCTGTTTGCTTATTGACGTCTTGCAAACATCTGTTGCCATCACTCTCACTCTCCAGCCACCTCCTTCAGATATCCTTCTCCGTCACTTGTCTGCCCCTTCGTCTCACTGAATTAGGCCTCTGATCCTTTTGTCATCTGGCTGAAATCAGACTGGCCACTGAAAATCATTACAGCCTGCAATACTTCTGAAATCAACTGAAAGTGCCTTTGCCTCAGGTAGATTATGTAAAGTTGTGATTAATGCAGAGCTGTCTTCATAGTCTCAACATTACAGCCAAGGATTCCTCCATTAAATATTTCTAGCAGCTTGTTTTCAGAATCAATTGTGGCTCTTATTAAAACAAAATAAATGTTTGACTGACAAAACATTTCCAAAAGATGCCAGAGTAGAAAACATGTCAGAGACTGCTAGAAGTTAGTTCACATGATATTAATTAACTTTCAGCTTCAGTGCATCATCCTTGCTTGTATTCAACCTGGTGAAACTGTCTGTTCCTGTCAACCAGTATTCATTCGCATTGCTGTCCTGGCAGACTTCTTTTGAGAGTACGCTGCATGCCTGCTTTTCTATATACATCCTGGGTGCCATCTTTCTGAGGGTAAACATCAGTAACCATGCTCATTACGGTGAGCTTTCTTTCACCTGAGAAATAATGCGCTATGTATTAATGGCGACAATTACTAAAACAGCATTGATAAAGTGACACAACAATCTATGTCAAGAGTTACGCAGATAAATAAAATTAGCTGATGATGGGCTCTGTTCTTACTGTTTTGTTCTAAGAGCAAACTTTCAGTTTGAGGGAACTAGACACCAGAGCAAGTCAATAAATATCAAAGTGTCTTTGACTGTGCTAATGCACTAGACTATGGGTACTCCCAAACATTTTCCAAGGGGCCAAAAAGTTTGATCTTTGGTGTCACAGAGGGCTACACTGATGCCAGCAGGGTGGCGGTTGGGCTAGTTGGGGTGGTAAGGTGGTGTAGGGGATGTCAAGCATGTACATCTAGTGGCTGAATTACAATGTGAAACCAGAACCCTTCCCCAGTTGACCAAATTGTGTGATCTTAGGCAATTGTTTGATTTCACCTTTCCTTCACTATCAAATATAAGAGGATCTCAAAACACGTGTGTGTGCTGTACAGAACCTTCTTTTGTGTTTGATTTAATAAACTATAATGTTGTTCATGTATAATAGCTACCCAGGCCACCAAAAGGGTGTACATAACAACTGACTTAACTCTTAGTTCACTATTGGCGGGGATGGGGCATGAATGTTTCTAAATTCATGTTTGAAAACTATCACTTTAAAAAAAAATACTTCTCAATTCACTGATATATGCTGAAATAAGGTGAAATGGCTCTGCATGTTAATGAAAAACTTTTAGAATTTTGAAAAGACTATCATATTTGTACTCGCTTGCTGCAAGATATCTTTAAAAACGACAATATTCCCCAAAGTCCAGCCTTGGCTGAAGAGGAAACGTCTCTTTTTACAATGTGGAATTAGGAACTGGACTGCCTAGGCTGGAAAAAGTAACGCTTTCTTGAAACGCAATCACTGATGTCGCAGTGTGCTGATTGCACAGACGGCATCTCAAACCATTAGCACTACATCCTCATGCAAAGACTTCCAAAAGCTTCAGCTGCTCTCTCTGTACGCCATGCATAGTTGAAGGTGGCCTTTGCTCTACAGTCCACTTAGAGACTAGACCAAAGAAATGAACAAACTAGTCGTGACGTTGTGTTTGATGTGAAGCCAGCCAACGTTCCGGCGCACCTTGCCAGTTGCATGGAATTCGTTGACAGATTCAAGCTGGTGCCTAAGAATTTTCCATAATAGAAAAACAAATCCTTAAAGATTTCTCTGGATACAATATCTTGCTTCTTTTAAAAAACAATGTTACCGGCACTTCGAGCTGGTTTACTCTTAGGCGTGCTGCATGATCCCTCAACACTCAGTCTCTCGACTCTACCCCACAGTGATTCTGTAAACCCACTCTATAGAAAGAACCTCCACGAAAAGAGGCATACATAAAATTACTTGTAGAGAGGAACTTTGTCATCCCCACGGTCCAGAGACTTATCTTATTCAAGAGACTTGGCCTCTTCTGCTGCATCCCAACAAAGAAAACACAGAAAACTTTAGGCGTCTTCCTCAGAACATCAAATCAGCAGCAGCTTGAAGTGCAGAACTGTGGGTATGATGCAGGTCTCTGCAGGATTGCATTAACAGAGCATTCACCTGGGAAAATGGAGAGCTCAGCTTGGCAGCCACAGGCTGACTCTCCCCGTAGATTAATTTATTTGCTGCTGGATGCAGTTGTTTGTGTACTGAGAAGTGTGTTAAACTCGAGTTGTTTTTCTCTACATACACACAAATCACGTTGCCAATTTCCTTCACGAAATATTAGCATTACATTAAACACCCTTGTTTTTGCCACCATGAAACTGGAGATTCCATTTAAAAAAGTTGAGACTGATGCGGTGGTCAGCATAATTTGCAGAGAATGCTATGCAGTCTATGGTAGAGCTGATTTTCAACTTATCGGAATTATTGCAGGTACAATATCAAACTTAACTATTAACACAGAAGCAATGCTTCTTACAGATCGTTCCATCCAAAGTCCTGGCAAAACTATCACAAGTGCATTTCTGGTGCTCAAATCTCCAAGTATAAACCAGGCTACTGGCAAACACAGAAACGAAAACCCAAAATAAATGAATCAATTTGTTCGAAGTGGCTACAGACCAGCAATTGTCTTCCAACACATCACAAGTGGAAAAAAAACCTGCTGACGTGAATAATTATCCAAATGCAGTTTGCAACATAACAGACTGGTTTGAATATATATTTTAGAGCTTCTATATTCTTTTTGAATCATGAGAATTTAAAACCAACCAAATTATAGACCAAATTGCTTTCGTATGACAGTGGCATATGTTCTAAAATAATCCCAAAAATGTTAACTGCCTGGGTGATGCAATGTGATGGCAGTGGCTAATATTTACGCCCTTAAAAAAGTCACTATGGATTTTCCTTTCGAGACTGAAGCAAGATACGTGTTGCAAATCAGTTCTTACTTTAGGACTCGCATCCCATTAGCAATATCAAAGACTGAAAAAAGCAGTTCAAGCACTTGAGGAGAATATTCAATTTCAGATTTAATTTTAAGAAAACAGCAGATTTTCCAAGTGGTGCGCGACCATGCCCCTCATCACCACCAACACAAACACAGATATGCAGCATTCAAGGGTTGAAAAGAAGGGAAAGTTTCCATGGATCAACATTTGCTGTAACAGGGTGATCAAGACTCACTCGAGACGTGTTTAAAAAAAAAAGTTAATTAAAACTCCAGATTCGCTTAATGCCAATTGAGACCACTGACACGAGTTTGCGTAACTGATAGTGTTTGGGTATTTAACCACAGAACCCATTTCACACCCCCTATCAATTTCAATGATTTTGACTACAGCTCAGATACGACCCAGTTCTTAAAAGCTCCATAACCTGTTGTTGAAGATTTTATGAGGCTAGTATATTAAAAATACAAAAAAACTTAGAAACGAAATGCTAAAATTCACGCCAGCCCAATTTCTTTACATTTTGGAAAGCAAAGTAATGGAATAGAACAAAGCAAAATGTTTGTGGGCCAAATTTGGGAGTAAAGAAAGATATTTTTCTTCAGATAGTAGGTTTCTTGTACAGGTTTAAAATAGATTTAAAACTGCAAAATATTTGAGGACAAGAGAAGTCTGGGACCATCACTCTTGCAAAGTAAGTCAAAACTCAAGCATTCTTTAGATTAACAAAGCTTGTCCACAGTAGTATATATAGTGTGTACAATAGACCTTCTAAAATGTCAATGCTTTACAAAGCTTGCAATGAACAATTAACAAAAGTGTTTGACGCTCCCGTTATTTGACCTCGTAAGAATAAATGGCACAAACCATCCACTGGGATTCAAACCTACCAACCCAACCGCTTGTGGTGCAGAAAGCTCTGCTGCCGCCATAATATTTCTTTCAGCTATCTTAACAATACTCACCAATTAAGTGCAAACAGCACAAATCCACAAACATCTTGTGTAAACCTTTTTAATTTCTATAGTGATTTAAATAGCTGGAATGAAAATGAAAGGGATTCAGGACCAGTCCAACAATTCTCAATATTTATTTAAACACATCAGCACAATCTCGATTTCTTAGTTGTCGAATACAAACTGTGCTCAGAACAGAAATTTGTCTAGTGCACTTGCACTGGGTCCAAGAAGAGAACACTACATTTTTGGAGAGTGTACATCTGTGGTTGGGTAATGTGACATCTAGATTTCAATAGGAATTCCTCGTAAAAATTAAGCAAATAAGCAGTCCATAGAAATAAAAATCAAGAAATGGCAGAAATACAAGAGAAGAATGTGCTTTTTTTTTTTTTTTTTTGGAGTGGGCTTATACTGGGCTCTGTAATCACCAGCTAAATTCCAATTGTGTCTCTTCACTTTGGGAAGTACCTCCGACATTCCACACCGACCTGAGAATAGTGGCCTTTCCATGGAAAGCCTGGATGTTTCTTCCAGTAGTTAATTTCTGTTCACCTACCAATCCTCTAGCGCACCTTCCTGGCCATCTGTCCGTGCGGCACTGGTCGCACATCTTTTCTGCCTAGAACCACATGTGCACTCAGTGGGTTGCCACATCTCATACATTTCTAATGCTTCAGTGTTAAAAAGATTGCCTTTCTTCAGCCTAGATATTGCTGAATGTCAATTGAGCGATTAATCAGTTTTTTTCCACACAACGTGCCAGTGCATCCCTGCTTCCCCTTTGAGAAACTGGTCTTTTAAGAGCTAGATGGACCTGTGAAGAAAGGACGGGTTGGAGTGAGGCACTGCATACAAGCAACTCTCGAATACACTAATATCCTCTTCTAGTAGGACGTGCTCGCATAAAATGAAAAGTAGGCATTGGGAAGAGTCAAAGAAGCAACTCTGATAATTGCAGTAGGAAATGCATTCCTATGATAGAACATTACATATTTGGTCTCGTGTGATGCCAGAAACAAACCAGCCAATGAAAGTGATTCCACAATGTTTCCCATGGCGGCCCCTTTCCATTGTTAGAAGCAGAAATATGGGTGCGATTCCTGCATTCTCCTTTAGTGGACCTTCAAGAAACTTCTAAAGATACAATCATAAAAAGCATGAAATACGATGGGGTTGGCAGAAGACTGCACAAGCGAACCTCATCAAAGCACAGCATCAAAATACATCCGAGAGAGCTGTAGTCCACCTTCTTAGCAGTCACCTCCCACACCTCTACCCCCAGATGGTGGGGGAGGGACGCCACAGGACACAATGAACGAGTCCAGAATCACTGTTCAATGAGCACTGCATGCACAACTAATACATTCTCAAAGGAAAAATGCAACATATAATATGTATTAGGCACCATAACCTCTGCGCGCTAACTGTGCAGCATGAAATGTCAATTTCCAACTGCTCACTAAAAGGCTTTAAATAAATGTATGTAAACATATTTCGAACGCTGACAAACCATTGCAGAGAGAGAGTACTAGGAGGGTAGGATCAAAATGGCAAGTAACAAATCGACAGCAATCTTCAAGATTGTAAAAGATTTCTCGGATTCAGTTGCATGCCACAGAAGCATGGCTCCTATGAAATGGGGCGAAGATTTGGGGTCATTTTTTCACAATAAAATACTGGAGATCCAGTATTGTCTAATAATTTCCATGCCATTAGATGCAGAGATTTTTAGCTCAACTCAATCCCCTAATTCTGTTCCCGGTTTGCTGACAGAGTTTAAAGAGATTTCTCTTGAAGACTCTAGAAGAACAATCCTTAAGCTCAAGTCTGGCTCACCTTCTGATCCTTGCCCTCCTTCCTTCTTGGCTTTGGGAGTGGACATTATTAATCCCACTACGAACGCCATCCTAAATAATTCCCTGGCCACAGCTACAGTTCAGTCTTGCTGGAAGCAGGCAAAAATGTTACCGCTCTAAAAAAGCCAAGTGCAGACCCTGACATTCCTGGCAACTATAGGCCCTTTCCCTTTTTCCAGCCATCCAAGTTGCTAGAAAAGTTTTTGAACGGCCAACTCCAAGTATATTGAGTTTAATAAACTATTACATCCCAGCCAGTCAAGCTCCAGACCAACTAAGACAGCCCTCCAGGAGGTCACTGAATTGATTAAAGGCACCATTTATGCTGGCAGTAGGGCGGTTCTGGTACTGCTAGACCTGTTAGCAGCATTCAACATGGTCTCACATGCCAGACAGCTCGACCGACTTCAGGAGATTGGCATTAGTGCCGAGGCTTGGAAGTGGTTAACATCCTTCCTAGAGCATAGGAGGCAAGAGGTTTGGTTACCTCCCTTCTCCTCTGGAAGCCAAAATGTCTGTCAGGGTCCCTCAGGGGTCGGCTCTTAGCCCCATATTATTTAATATTTACAACAATCCCCTTGCTGAATTAGTTGAGTCGTTTGGGGCCAAAATAATCTTACGCCAACTATACCTAGATTGTTTTCACATTTGATAAGGGGGTGCCAGTTGAACAAGATGTTATTAAACCACGCCTTTCGGCCATTTTCAATTGGATGAGCCTCTTCCAAATGAAGTGTAATAAATACCGAGAAGACTGAGCTGCTCTGTGTGGGGCATAATTTTGACCTCAAGTAGGAAGTGCATTGGCCAGAGGGGTGAACCTTCACCCAATAGGCAAGTGGAAACAGTGAATATCTGGTGTAAAATTTGACAATAAATTGTTCGTTCGTTTATTATATTTTTATTTGGCATATATAGCCATAAAAAAAAAAAGTACCACAATACAAATTGTCCTTCCATAATCAAATTAATTCTGTGGTTGGTAAATGCTTTGGCACACTACGCATGCTCTAGAAATTTCTGCACTTCCCATTGGTCCCAATACAGATTACGGTGGTCTTGGCATTGGTCATATCTAGGTTGGACAATGCCCTATACAGTGGTCCCACACAATATCTTGTGAGAAAACTTCTAACAGTACGGAATGCTGCTGCTAGGCTCGTTCTCAGTCTACCTAAAAGGGAGCACATTTTTCCTCATTTGCGGAATTTACACTGGCTTCCAGTACACAAGCGCATTAAGACTTCTCTTCTATTGCACAGAGCGCTATTCCACTCGGGCCCAGACTACTTGTCCGCTAGGATTTGCTACTACAACCCTTTGAGAAAGCTGCACTCCTCCAACTTTCACTTGGCCATGATTCTGAGAGTCCGCTTTGCAAGAGTTGGCGGGCGTTCTCTCTTCTGGGGCCAGTGTGCTCGAACAACCTTCCCTCAGAACTCAGGCTAATGGAGTATGAAAGACTGTTTAAGAACATTTTTAAAACCTGTCTCTTTGTCCAGTAGACAGCTAGTTTGTTCTTTTTGCCCTTACTGTTCCGTTACAGCTGGGACACTTGAGTAGCTGCACGCTCTACAAATTCTTAACATAACCTGACAACATATATAATTTTTTAAAAAACGACATGGTTGAAAACCATTTTTTCTAATATGTATACATTCATGTACACACCCACCAAGCATCTCATTTAGCACACTCGTCAACATATACATGCACACAATGATACAAACATGGATAGATTTTTTTTACTATGCATACGAAATTCATAGTTTTTAGAGTTACTCAAAATAAGGAATGTTAAATACACCTTGTGCTGGGACCTCATGGGTATATAACTTAGGAAGCAGAGATTTACTGTGGACTCATTAAAAATATTTTTCTTGAACAACTGAAGGATGTATGGATGAACGTAAATACATAACGCATAGTATTTGGACTTGGCCCACTCTGCAGGGTCATCCCCAAACTTTCTGCCTCAACCCTTCTGTTTTCTGATCCCATTTTTGTTGGTCTTTAGGACTCTGCGCACTTTAACACTGGTTAGCTGTGGTAAAGTGCTTGTGCCCTCTCCTTTAAACATGGCAAAATTGGCTCTCATCCAATTGGCCTATATAATTTACCTGTATGTCCCTAGTAAATTGGTACTACATGTATCCAGGGCCTGTAATTAAATGCAACTAGTGGGCCTGCAGCACTAATTGTGCCACCCACTTAAATACCCGTATAAACATGTCTCAGGCCTTACTGCAGCCTGTGTGTGAAGTTTGAAGCTGCCATTTTGTCCTGGCAAAATAAACATGTTGCCTGGCCTAAACCTTCATTTTTAATACATACAAGTCACCCCTAGGGTAGGCCCTAAACGATCCATAGGGCAAGGTAGAGTATTTAAAAAGTTTGAGATGTTCTTTTAACGTTTACATGTCTTGTAGTGAAAAACTCAACTTTGTTTTTCACTACTGCAAGGCCTGACTACCACAGAATAACATTGGGTTACCCTATTACATTTAATAAGTGATAGTTTTTGATTGGGAGCAGGTAGGCATGTTGAGTTTGGTCTCCAAAGAATTGTAATTTAAAACCCTTTTTAATGGTAAAGTTGGATTTTAAGTCACAATTCTGAAAATACTACTTGTAGAAAGTTGGCATTTTCTTGTCCCAACCATTGGGTGCCTGTGGCCTGTGTCGTTGGACACATGGATCAGTGTAGCTGGCAGTTAGTCTTTGTGTATTGCTCTCAGACAGTGAGACAAAGAGGGAATAGGTGCAGGCAGGATGGGTCATCTCTGGCTTGACAGGGGGCGGTGCTATCACCTACCAAACGTGTGCAACACAGATTGTCCCAGCACACTCTCAAAAGGTTTTCTCACTAGTCCTTTGTGCACCCAGACAAGCTGGGGCCAGGGCAGAGGAAGGAAATTCCAAACACCTCTGGGGGTGGAATCCTCTAGAAACTTCTACTTCAAAGCTGGCACCAAGGAAAAATAGTGGTACCTCAGACCCAACTCTTCAGTACACATCTGGACCTGTGGAAGATTCAGAAGGACAGCTGTGCTGCTCTGCTGCAGGAAGGACTGCTACTCTGCTGCTTGAGTGAGAAGGACTAGGCCTGCATTTTGAACCCAGGACCACGAGAGCGACTCCAAGGACTAGCTGGCTGGTCTCCTGATCAGAGCCTCAGGGACAGAAAAGGACTCTAACACCTTGAACCCAGCACCTGGACTCTGCCTGCTGTGAGTCTTGCGCCACCCCCTCCCCACTACCCCACCCCCAAAGTGGTGCCACCCCAATCCAGGACCCTTGGAAGTGGGCATGAAGGTGCCAAACTCAGCTGTGGTCTTGACCAGAAGCACCTCCTCGCAACTTTGCATTAGAACCGCCACTGTGTGATGTATCCTCAATCCAAGGACTTCACATTGCAGCGCCTCAGAACCACTACTGTGCAATGTATCCTCTACAGCAAGACCTCACAACACACTGCAACCAGGACTTAAGGTACTAACTTGGTCCCTGTATCCGACTCGCAATCCATCGCGGTCGGCCTGAACTTGCGACTTTATTCCAGTCCGGCACGACCAGATGAACACAGTTGGTGTTTGTTCTTTTAGGCACTACTTTTACCCAAATCTCTAAAATTGCATATCTCCAGTTCTACTGATTGAAGTTTTGTTATTTTGGTCTTGATTAATGTATCAAATGTTACTCTATTTTCCTAAATTGGTGTAGGATTTGTCTTGTGTTTTCACTTTATTATTGTGTGAAGTGCTTATAAATACTTTACACATTGCCTCCAAGTTGAGCCCGACAGCCTTGTGCCAAGCTACCAGAGGGTTAAGAGATATTCCAACCCCTTCTTTTCAATAAGTGTTTGACACACTTTATAATATAGCCCTCCCTATATTCCTTTTTAGGTCTCGCTGAGCCAGCGCATGTGCTGCTCTGCGAGACATTTAGTTAGTGGCTTTTCAAAGTGCTACCACAATCTTTTCCTGGCCTCAAGCTTGCGCCATGTGGCTTTCATGGCTCATTAAGCCTTGCTCTCCCAAGCGCCTCGCTCTGCCCCTCCCCCACCACAGAGCGCGTCCCTGCCATAACATTTGCTTTCGCGGCCGCGTTACTTTCACGGCCGCGCGGCCAATGCTTGTTGAACTTTCTCGTCATGCAATTCCTTGCTCATCAGTTTGAGTCGTGGCTCCTCCCTTCCTTCCCATACACTAGTTTCTCACCTCGCCATTCAATTTTCAGTTTCTTCAGTCCTTCTTTTAGATGTAGCATCTCTTTTTCCACTTCAGTCCTCTAAACAACCTCTCCTCTCCCTTCTAACTCACCACCTCTGACCTCTCCTCATTTTGCCTCCCCTAGTTTATTTCTGCTCAACCTTACTATTGCCTGGCCATGTTTTTTTTAATACTTGCTCTTCTTTTTCCAACCACATCACTTATTGACCCTTTACCCTTTCTCCATTGTCTCGTCTCTCCTTCTTTACCATTCCCACACTCTTCGTTCCTCTCCCCTGCTTATCCTTCCCTCTCGTTCAAGTCCCTTCTCTTCTTATTTGAGTCAAGTCAGGCCAGATGTGTAGCAAGCATGTCATACGCCCAAGTGAAACCAAGAAAACAGGACTTCTATAACCTCCCGTTAGATACTCCAAGACAGTCACAATTGGAATGCACAACTCACAACTCGGTGCTGCTGAACTTGCTGCATTAAAGATTTCTACGGTCATCTCAGGCTGTCACTAGTCTTGTATTTCTCCTCCTGCATTTTCCTTTCCTGTCTCACTTTTCACAATTTGTCTTCCCCTGTGTATTTCTCTACTCCTTTCATGCATCCTTACCCATTCCTTCTTTATCTTCTCTCATTCTAGTAAATATTGTGTTTTATTACTTTAACAGCACCATGGATTCATTCAGTATACTGTGTATGGCATACTCCCCCTTTCCACCTCTACTCGGAGTGTACGAGTGCCCGATACAAAAGTAAACAAGCATTTGCAATGCAATAGGTCTCGCATTTGCGAGAGTTTAAGCTGTTGGCATTGTAAATGACAATGCCTTTTATTTACGTATTGGTTTTTAAAACATAAATAAAAGGCATTGCCATTTACAATGCCAATAGCTTAAACTCTCGCAAATGCGAGACCTATTGCATTGCAAATGCTTGTTTACTTTTGTTTCTTTTTCGCTTAATTCACCTCTTCCTGTGCTATCGTAGTAAAAATCTTAGCATTTTGGAACAAAACTGCACCAGTTTTAGGGCAAACATACTGTTTGAAAAATAGTTAAAAAAATTCAAATCAATTTGCAGTTCAATATTTTTGGGCAATTGTTTCAAGCAACTTGCTTGAAAGAGCAAAATTATGAGAACTAACTTTCAGAATAGGATCTTAATTTCCTCACCTCCCATCCTACTTTAAGCCAGTGGACTCAGTCACCACAGACTGATGTTTAGTCTGCATACACTGAAGAGCAGGAAAGCTCAGACCAAACCATGCTAAATCCTGATTTGTACATTACCGTGTAACTGACAGAAGTGCCAAATGACAGCAGCCTCTTGGCTTGTAAGGCGGAGGGATTTCGTAATTAACTGCAGCTTTGAGCACAAGTACATCTCAAGCCCAACTACAGCATGTCAAAACAGCGAAACAATAAAAGTGCACTAACTGCAGCACGAGAGTCCGCATCATCCTTCCCACATGGCTCACATTTCAAAATGATGCATCCCAGCAGATTAACTTTTATTTTACTGCCTTATTAAAGTCTACATACAGCTATTACCAACTTTGTTAAGGCAGCCAAAGCAGCTTTTGCTCGTGAATAAACGTGGTTGGCTTCTTGCAGCATTATAGAATGAACAACAATGCAAGGTGGGTGCACAATATAATGCCCACCAATAGGTAAGTAATAAGTAAACCTAGCACAGAAGCTTCAGCCAGATACGGCCCACTTGGCCCTCCATGGTTTCCAGTGTACTAATGGACTCATTAATTCTCTGCACTACTGCTCCTCGATTCCTGTCCCAGGCATTCTTGAATTTAGATACAGGCTTCACCTCGGACAAGGATGTGAGTTTGCTGCATGAATGCACTACTGTTTCTCTGAAAACATTTTCCAGTGTACTCTTGACCTCGTACACCACCGCCAGACCCTCTGCCGTCTCAATTTCTTTCCATAAGGAATCACAAATAAGAGGGCCTTCGTTTCACTCATGGCTCCAGCCAAAAAGTAATTGAGCTTGCAAAAGAGACAGTTCACATCAACACTTGGGGCATGCAAACAACAGCTACGAGATTGGTGATTCACCACTGCGAGACAGTCCATCAGGTAGACTGGGACAAAAAATGGGCCCAGGTACCATCAGAAAGGTAGCCCCAATAGCTACAAAAGTCCCCACATTTGTAAATCAGGGTACTTTTGAACATACGTATTTTCTTAAGGTATGAGAGACTGCACGCATATGTCTTTGCTTCTAACAATGTTTGTGGTATATCAGGGATGTAAACAGTAAAAATAAAAATAAAAAAGCACCATGCATTTCAAATTTCGTGCAAGCTCTATACATTCTTCAATGCAAAAGTTGATTACAATTTCTCGATATTCACTGTTGGCCAGCGATGGAGAACCCTAAACGGCAAGAAATCAGGTGAACGTTCAGCCTGGAACACTCGCCTCATGCGGGGACAGCACAGTCTGGATGCGCTGGATCGGAGGGACGCCCCTCTCTCCCCGAAACTATTTGCGAGGGCACCAACCAAGCAGGCCAAAGTCATTTCTTCCCTGGCTGACTTAGATGAACTAGCAAGATACTCTTGGTAGCAGGGCGCGCAACCTTTACGACCCATTGCAACTGCCTACATACTTAACTTCACCTCTCAGGGGGCAGCAGAAACACCAGCTGATGCGACTCGGATTTGGCCCGATTCCGTTAAAAGGTTACAGAGATGACAGGCCGAAGGGATTTGTGGATTCTGAATGTCACTTATGTAAATATCCCACAGAATCACAAACCCATATTGTGCGTATTTGTGGAAAGCTCTCTTTCTATAGAACATTTTGGTCAAGGCTGATGGTTAACATCCGTTCTTGTAACACAGCGTTGGAAACCTGTTTAAGGGAGAATCCACGCAATTAACATCAAGATTAACCATATGAATGTGGCAGTTGGGGTTGAATTACTGCGGTATTTTTTCCAAAACCTTGATTTTCTGAACCTGTGCGACACCCTTAGGTCAATTACAGGCGGATTGGGCCTTAATTTTATTATTACATATTCAGTAGTTAATGGCACAGCACAAGCGTAAATTTTAATCTTACCATGTTTTATAACATACTATAATTCGTTTTTAATGTTTTGCTCTGCTTTCAATTTTGCTGTAGGAAAGAGACCATAATAAAGCAGATTTTACGTCTATTACTTGAGTCTTTGAACCACGGTCTGGGACTACCTTTCCTTGCTGTTTCGCACCGATTAGCATTGAATTTTTTAATATGTTCCAATTTGTTTAAGTATGTATATGCATGATAATGTTTAATTTGGATTATGGCAATGGTTTTTATTAATTAGGCCCAATAAAATCTATCTTGATATTCATCAAATGGAAAGAGATAAGTAGCAGCTTTGAAAATATTTAGGAAGGTATTCCCAGGTGAAGAACACCGCTCTAATTTTTTTTTAACGCAATTCAAAACGCAGTAGTTAATTTAATGAAAATACTATCACATTGTAATAGTGAATTCGGTATACAGGTCACCTCAGCTCAATACACATTACTAGTGTATGACATTGTAATATATAAAACTAATTTGAGAAACATAAGTAGAAGAAAATATTACAGGTCACCTCAGCTCAATACACATTACCAGTGTATATGAGATTGTAAAATATAATACTAATTTGAGAAACCTAAGTAGAAGAAAATATTTCATCTACTCTAGAACCATACAAAAATGCTAAAACTTTACACATGACCAATGTGTGAAAGTGCCCCTGGCACATCTCTCCATATATTGATATCATGCAATAAATCATTATATTTTGAAAAGATGTTTCCTATAATATTTTCATTTGTGTTCCTGAATGATTTGCTTTTGGCAATCTGAATGCTACAGTACAGCTCTTGATGAAAGCTATGCAGAGGTCTAACACATCTGAGGCTGAGTGCTTCCACTGGGTGCCAGCGTTCTAGAACTTTTCACCACGGAAAAGTCACCTCTCGCACTCTTTCAGTAACTGTCTGCCGGTGAAAACACAACTTTGCTTTTCAGACCCATGGTATGTATGTACCTTGTTCCCCCCCAAAAATAAATAAGTGCTGCTCTTCTTTTTGAGGAGGAGCAGCTCCCCAACTTGGAAAGAGGAAGGGTGCGGGCAGTGGCCTGAATGCAAAGCCCTCCCACGCGGGGGGATGTCAACGTTCAGTGCAGGTGGGGAGATGTCTGGCACAGTTCTATGTTTCTGGAAGCCAAAACACTGCTGTTAGCACCACATGCTCATCTACCGTTTCCTCACATGAAAGGGATGGTAACATATGGACTTATTTTATGCTTTCTCTTAGCTCAGTGATTGATATTGGATAGGTGTACCCATTTAATTTTAAGTCTTACATTGCCTAGAATGTTTGTATTTTCCCATTGGACAACACAACATGCATTGCAGTGCAACAGACACACCACGTACATCAAACACAGGTATGGATTATGGTTATCACACCCGTCCCATCAATACTAACCACTCAGATTCACCATAAAACCAGGTAATGGGTATATTCTAAACCAACTTTTTACCTATGCACGCCACACACAAATATCAAAAGAGAACACACTAGTACCAGCACTTCATACACATCAACAAAGGACAGAGCTGTCATAAAACTGCATATCACCTTTACCAACCATTTCCCACCAAAATCCAAAACACATAAGCGGGTAAACAGGAAATAGACAGAACTCTAGCACGCACCCAATAAAGAACACAGATGGCACATATGTTGGGGGGTGATCTCGTGAGGTAGCTGTTGCCTTTGATCCCGCTGAACCTGACCGCACTTTGACAGTGGTGTGGAGCTGCTGGACTGATATTGGTTGACAAATCAAGGTAGGAGACCCAGGATTTATTTAAGCTATGCATAAGGAATGAAAGGATAATGGTGAGAAGGAAGTGCATGTGAAGAACCTGGCGGAAAGGCAAAAAATGAGAACAGCTTCCTGGAAAAAAAAAAAAAGACAAAAACGGAGAAATTGACTGTCGTTGGAGAAACTAAACTACTGGGGATTAATGCTACAACAAAAGCAGTAAGCATTAACATGCACTTGGGTGATGACAGGTTAGAAAAAGTGGATGGAATCTTGTGAACCCCCACCCACCCCTCCTCCGCTGGTCTGAGAATTGAGATTCAACAAAGTAGGAGAGCACAGGACTGATTTGCTTGAAAACCAGAAGAGGATAGAGAAAATCAGAGTGTTGAGCTTTCCAGTTTCCCTAACAGAGACAGTAATGTTAGTAACAATGGAACAGCTTTCACTGAACACTTATCTCCCACAGTTGTGCTGATGGAACTCCAGCCTAGTGATCGTATATGCTTCCACAGCAGCCCTCAAGAAAAGAACGTGGGTACCACTATTATGGTCTTTCATCACGCTGCCATGAATGGAGCCATTCTCTGAAAGATGTCAACCATGAAAACAGCTTTGCAGGTGAACTTAAAGAGACTTCTGCTACTTCTCACTTCGAACCCCAGAACTTAGATCAACAACTCAAAGAGAAGGGAGGCTACAATGTGAGGTAGGAACTATTGATTTGGGGGACTTCTTCCTCCATCTGGTATCCAACATGACTTAAGCAGACAAGTAATGGCAAGACGTACATGATGTTCAGCTTGAGGTGGAAAAGTTATTTTTGGAAGACACTGAATTGTCCAACAATGTGGCAACTCCGGATTTACATTCATATGAGGTGGACTAATGTGATTTTTTAATACTGCTCAAAATCTCAGGGTGCTCTATGGCCTTTGAGACATGGAGTGCTCATTTTATTGAACTGGGATGTCGAGATTTTGTTATGTGTTAATCCTTCCTTAACGATTTCTGTGTTTCCTTGATTTTACCTGCCCCTTTTCCTTTCCATGCCTAATCTCCCTCCCCCATTTCCATCCCTTATTTTCCCCAACCTGCACTACTACAACACATTTTTATATTTGCCATCAGCTGCACCGAAGGGATGTCAGGGGAACGGAGTTATATGGTGACAATATTGACCTTGGCGTTGTAATAATTAAGTACCGAAACAAATATTGACAAGAATACACAACATGGTCTTTAATACTGTAAAGCACAGAAGAATTTGCTAATTGAAGAATGTATTGAATATTAAAGTACCTCCAATGGAAAATAATCATTTTCCGAAAAATCTGCAAAGCTATCTAAAGTAATGCTCAAAAACTTTAGCCTATTCCCATTGAGACAATGTTCGCTGGCAGTTGAGAGACTTGTTCTTTAACAGCTATTTTACAAAAGCTTATCAAGAGGAGAATTTTAATTGATGGATCATGTATGTACTCTAGAATGTCATTAATAGAACTTCCACAAAACAAAGTTGTGCTATTTGACAGCAAAGTGTGAACTGCGGCAGTCATTTTACAGCATAAAGTAATACACAAAACACCAAGCAAACAAGGACAAAGGAGGAGTGAGAACTTTTCATGCCAGTTGACTCTAATAAGTTATGCACCTCGAAAGTGCTTTCAAAGTGAAAAAAGCTTTTCTCGTACCACCGACTGCGTGCAGAACGTAGACTCGGAAAATAGCAACGGAAATAGCATATCACGGGAATACTGCCACTTCCAGCTAAAGGCATCGGTGCTGCAGAATATTGAAGTACAAGGAGTGGGTTCAGGATTTAAACAAACATTACAAGTTACTTCTGGAAATGCATCTGTTTCTCCACTGCCACACCTTTATTTAGGTGCAGTGCATAAGCAGGAAAGCAATCTGTTATTGAGCATGAATTAGCCCTCCTGTGTATTCCGGCAAATCCCTACAGTTTCGAACACAGCTCTGAATGTCCGTATGCACAGCGGAGAATGGAACTATCCGAAAGCTCTAAGACACTCCACTCCCATTAAATCAACCAAAGGACATCGAACACACAATCGAACACATTTACGGAGCAATGATCAAATCAGTTATACACTTCATGAAGTGAAAAAAAAATTGTAGAGCAAAAAATTGCAAATGAAAGTTAAAGATGGGGAGAAGAAAGACAGATTAATGAATTGCCAGACAAGTCATTTTACACTTGGTCAGAACTTAATCACATAGTACATGATGGATGAGTGTGAATGCTAATGGCAAAATGCATTAATCGTTTCCAAATTAAGCCCATTATCCCTTTTCTACATCGGTTTCAAACTTTTCAGCCAATAATCGCAACCACTCTACACTCTGCCTATGATAGTAGCCGAAATTTGAGCTAAAGTTTAAGGTACACAGTAATTTCAGGTCCCCATTATGTGATCTTGCGACAAGCAGCTCACAAAGGAAGACTAGTGCTCCAAGAAATTAATAGGATTTCAAAACTGTCTAAAAAACGGAGGATTTCAATTCTTGATGGAAGGCGAAATGATCAATGAAAGTAAAGACAAAGGGGAGGAGTTCCAGTGTTTGTCAGTCAAGTAACAAAATTAGCACCCACCTAAAAGGGTGTGGTGAAAGTATAGGTTGAACAGAAGCCTAGAGCCAGGTAATCCGAGAGAGCAGAAGGAAGATAGTGATGAAACTTAGACTGATGACAGTAAGAACCAAACCTGTGAATGGAATGTTATATCAGACAAAGGGCCTTGAAAATAATGTTTGGAGACTGGGAGCCAATGTAGAGAGATGCCAAATTGAGAGACACGAGAGCAAAGATGAACAGCAGAGTTCTGAATTCTTTGAAGTTGATCAAAAACGGAGACAGGGAGCCCTAAATAAACAGCATTGCAGTAGTTTCCAGTGCAAAAGATTGCCTAAAGTCAGGTGGGAGAAAAAGGACAATCTTCGCAGTGGATAAAAACAATCAGAAAGCCTGATAATCTGGGTCAAAAGAGAGTAAGAGCACTGTCAAAACATATCTAAATTTCAGACTTCAGAAACAGAAGTGGGTGCTAGGAGCCACTACTATGAGGTTCACAGCAAAAGGCTTTTTGCCAACCACCAAAATCTTAGTCTTACTGGGAGTTAAGCCCAAGGGAGTTGTCACTAACCCATGATACTACTGCCATTAGACTCATGAAAATTCTGTTAAACACCTGGTGAGTTCTCCAAGTTGAATGAGAAGTTGAGCTTCTTTCGCGCAAGTCAAAAGCAGATAGGCAGGGCTTAGGCAGTAACACAGATGTCACAAAGTAGGACTGGCAGATAATCCCCAAGGACACCATCAGGAAACAAAAGAAAAACTTGGACTGAAAAAGGGGGAAGGTAGACTGCTTGGCAGCGTTTCTGTAGGTTGGAAGCGGTCCACACTAAGGCCTTCGATCAGATGGCAATCCTCTGCATACACCCAAACAGCACATTTTGGGCAACCATATGGAATGCTGCTGGGATGCCTAATAAATCAAGGCGGTTAACTCGCCATGGTCATCTGAAAGCCTTATGTCGTCGAGTGCAGACACCAAAGCAGTGTCCGTACGATGGAAAGGGCAAAAGCGTGACTGTAGAGTCCTGTAAATCACTGGATTCAAGAAATTGAGACAGTTGACAATTTCCTTCTATAGATCTTAACATGGAAAGGAAACAAGGAAATAGTACAGAGGGCGAATACATGAAGAAAAAAATCCTGAGCTTTTATTTGCACAATTAATCCCTTCATTCTATCAACACAGAAGAGATTCACTTGAAACAGAAGACAAACACTTCCAAAATCAAACTTTCTTGAAAGGCAACAAGTACTATACACTCAAAAAAACACACTACCAATCAAGTAGCCTGTCCTGGGTTGGCTTTCTGAGCAATTACCATTTTTAAAATCTCATTAGCCTACTATAAAATGTCCAGGCTGCCCTTATGTAGCTGCGGATTGTAATGAGTGGTTGCCAAGAAGACCACCCGTAGCTACTATATTCCGAGCTCTAGTAGTAGTCATTGCTTTTAGTGCAATGTGAGATAGATATTTAATAAAGCGATTTATAGGGATAAAGCTTTACATTGTTCAAACCACTGGTGACTCATCGTCGTACACTTCTGGCGGTGATTGGGAAAAACAGCCCTTTTCTCAGGACCATAATTAACACAATTACCTACTTCTTAAAAAGTGCAAGCACATTTTCCCCATCTGCTGAATATAGCTGATATTACTATAATTTATATGGTTTATCACCAATGCCAAAATGATCCCTGCTCACAATATACTGAAACTAAATGAAGAAATGGCTACAGTTTGAAATATTTCCTCTTAATTTTTCTAGCGGTGGTAAAGGTTAACAGCAACCTCACCTAAGTAGTGACAGGGACAGCTTGTAACAGACGGCATATTAAAGGCGGCAACAGCCACAAGGTAAGACAAGCCGATCTTTGTAAACCAATCTTCAAAGGTTTCCTTTTGCACAGCAGCCCTCTTTCCACATCTCCACATGCGAGCTGAAATTAGACAAAATTATATTCCCATTACGAGAACCCAAATTAGGCAAAATGAAGCTTTCCTCTACGTGTCTTCCTGTCTAGTTGAGACACCTTTTTTTTTTTCATACACTGATTACGAATTCTAAAGCAACAGCAAAGAGTGAAAACCTGCGAAGAACATTAATCAGTGACTAGAGCGTTTTCTGCGTTCACAAATAATCAAGCACTGGTGACAGTGTGCAAGAGCTTTTTTCACATGGTAACAAGTCAAGTGATCAACCCAGGCAGGCTGACATGCTCTGTTAGCTATCGAGACAAACAAAAAGGAACGATCAAATCAGCCTATAGAGACAAAAGTGGACAAAGCCCACCTTCAAAAAAACAGCAAGCAAGTCACGGCCAAGCCTACACAGGTAGTTAACAATAGACCGATGTTAGACCTGATGTCCTTGGCGTGGTATTCCCCCACACCTTTTGCCTTCATCCCTACTGTTTTGCTGGATTTGTTTCTGTTGACTATGGGCTTCTGTGCACTTCACCATTGCTAATCAGTGATAAAGTGCTTGTGCTCTCTCCGTAAAACATGGTACAATTGGCATCTCCCCAATTGGTACATTTAATTTACTTCGGAGTCGCTTTTTGAGTCCCTAGTATATGGTACTAAATATACCTAGGGCCTGTAAATTAAATGCTACTAGTGGACCTGCAGCACTCATTGTGACACCCACTAAAGTAACCTTTCAAAACATCGCTGGTCTACCACTGCAGAGTAGTGCAGTTTTAAACATCATTTTGGCCTGTCAAATATACATTTTGCCAGGTTTAAACCGGCATTTTCAATACATATAGGTCGATTCGTCCTTTGATTTGTTGAATAGCCGAAGGGAGGACTTACAATTCGCTCTAACATGGAGTGTTGATGAAATTCACTTCTTGGATTTGTTAATCATAGTGGAAAATGATAAACTTTATACCAGCCTGTTTAAGAAGAAAACTAATACACTGCTCCACTATACCGGTGCACATCCTCGAAATTTGAGAGGTAATCTGCCTGTAGAGCAGTTTCTCAGTGTTCACAGGAACTGTAGTAGAGCAGTACATTTTAGGGCAGCTGAGAGTTTATCCATTAGAATGAGATGGCAGGGATATCCAAGAATTTTTTTTAGAAGGGCCCTAAACCACCCTTGGTATAGTGATCGGGAAAGTCTTAACTGTGATAAAAGATCAGAACAATTAGGGATTGTGGGACTCAACATTTGGAAATCACAGCAATGAGATTATAAAGATAATTGAGAAGAACTGCCATTTTCTTACAACTGGTAACTTTAATATTCTTAGTTTTACTTTCAAGAGGCCTTCAAATTTACGAGACAAGCAGGTCCAGGCTTTTTTTGGAACCACCATGATAGGGAGATATATCTCAGAAAGTCTGGGATTAGGACAGGTCCAAGACCATTTTAAGTGTGGACATTGTCTTGCTTGTGGCACTACAGGTTATATTCATAGCTTTTCAATAATAAGATATGGACTCTTTCTGGTATCTCAACCTGTCAAACTTGAACGTAAATTACTGCATAGAGTGCCCTTGTGGTCTTTGCTTCATTAGGAAAACGGGAGAACAAGCGAAGACCAGAATTGTACAGCATCAATCTAGAATTTGGTGTAAGGTTTTGTCGGCAAATACTGTGCAACATTTCTGGAGAAGGCCCATAAGATCCAGATAGGTTCTGGTTCATGGCTGAAACTATTAACGTCTTAAGAGGTGGCTCCAATATTGAGAAGTTGCTGGCTTTTAAAGAGAATAACTGGATTTGAAGATTAGACAGATTAGGCTTCAATACAGATGTAAAATGACATTATCTGGCCACTTTATAACTGATCTTCGCCAACTGACTGGATTAGTACTGCCAGGTGGATTATAGTCTCTTGCCTAATGGACGAGACTGCTGGTTGGGCTTTACTCTAGTCTTTCTTTCCCTGACATTTTAAAGATTTTTTGGCTACAGGATTTGCTATTAAGTTTGGTGTGTTATGTTGACACAACAATTTGACCAGAGTACAGGCTGTGGAAGTATGATTTATAATCTTGATTTGCTAGTATCGAAATAAAGTTCCTCTGGGCACTGACTGAATGCAGCGGCCAGGCTCATCACAGGTTCCAAGAAGAGCAATCACATCTCCCCTGACTTGAAATCTCTAAATTGGTTACCTTTCGAAGCAAGGATACATCTAAAACTTGCCTGCATGACCCACAAAGCCCTTCACTTCAACACTCCTCTATACCTCGCAAAAAAACTTGAGCTGTCGGGTGGTGCCCGTTCCTCCAGTACCTTGTTGCATAAACCGAAAATTTTTTAAAAAAACAAAAACTTACAATCGTTCCTTCTCAGAAATCGCCCCGAGAATCTGGAACTCTCTTCCTACGGAAACTAGACTGATTCCATCAACCGTGTCCTTCAAAAAGGAAGTGAAAGCGTTACTGAGGAGTACTTTTCTGACTTGAAGTTTATCCGGGGTCCTGAGTTACATCAACCGAGTACTGATGGGTCCTTCCTAGCCCAATGATCGGCTACTTCTTATCTACTGTCACAACACTTTTTGCTGTATTATACGGACATTCTTTTGCCCATTATTATGTCGTTACGTACCTACTGTTAATTTTGTCTATTGCTGATGTTCTGCCACAATTGCCTCCCCTTATGTGTGCCGCACCTCACTGTAAAGCACTAATACCCACTAGGGTCATGTTCGCGCTATACAAAACCTTTTTAAATACATTATTTTTATTTTTATTCTGGTTATGGTAATTCTAAATCTGCTTCGGCGACAAGCGAGTTATGGAGCGCACTTAGTTTTTGTGTTCCGGTCCTTTCTCCTTGGTCTGGTGTGTGCGCACAGTGGGATAGAGAACCTGATGAGGGTGAGGTGTTAGTATTGCTTGCTCCATATATGGGGAATTTCTAAACTAATTATTGGAAATCCAGATTGTTAGTGTTGGCAACAAGCAAATGATGAAATGCATCTAGTGCAGGTCTTGCATTGCTACTCTTTGAGTTTTGAGGGCGTTTATATAATATCACCCAGGAAGACGCTTCAACAGGTTGTGTGTTAGGTTGCTTCACTACCCATGTAGGTTCGATTCTGCTTCTCTCAAAATATCAGAGCCACTTGGACTGATGACAACGACTCTGTCATCAGATAATATCAGCATTGTAGCCCGTTGTTCGATAAGCATGTTGTGGTCTTCCATACTTCGAGCACTTATTCATTTCACTGATGAGGTTGAGTTACCAAAAAACTAAAGACAAGAATACTTATTGAATTCATTTTTTAGGACACACATGGAGCGGGTTTTCTTCTAACTGGTGTGTTGTCGGCTTTGGTTTTTTTTTCCCTGATTTGTCTATGGATTACTTATGGTACAGCTGGTGACATTCTCAATTGTTGACGATTGCAAGTCAGCGAACTAAAGTTTTGATCGCTCAGTATGAGGAGTCTTTTGTCTATTGTGAGTGCTACACCAGTGTGGCCAGTCGGTGTCCGGTATCTGATAAGTTCTCTTGGTTTGAACAGGCAGCCTCATCTGGAAGCAGTTTTCTTGACTCGGATTACAAATGGGAGCAGACACATCATTGCCGGTCTTATGGACTTTGAAGTAGCATTTGGGGAAATTTCACGTTCACAACGGGCATTAATATTTATCAGTGTGCCTTCACAGGTGTATTTGTGTTTTTATAGAAATCAATTTGAGAAGGGAGGTGTTGCTGATTCCACCCTCCATTAATACGTAAAGGGTGTCAGTAGAGAATTGGAAGACTGGCTTTTTTCATGTAGGTGAACGTCATTATGTTTTTCAATCCATATAGCTCTTCAATATAAGTGTATTGAGATGAATGTTATTGCTTCTTTGTAGAGTGCGATTCTATATGCTCCGAGTTGATCACTGCAAAAGGATATCAAGACTGTATGCTGTTGGTAAGACTGGTGACTGCAGGTATGGCTTATTTCAGAAATGACGTTATAGTTTTGAATTGGTTAAGTGTTCCAAGTACTTCTGATTATCTGGGTTGAGGCGATATGCTTGTTATATGGCCTGTGACTCTTATGTGCGAGTGTGGGCATTTGTTACTGTAGAATTCCAGACTGCTAGTGAATCATGGAATAGAAAATTAAAGCTAAGTGTTTAATAAACGAAGACATTTAGTTAATGCCCAAGGGGCATTTTGCGGTTTGATATTTTACTGCTTACCCCAGCCCCGTGTGATATTAGGCAGGGTACACCCAATTACTGTTTTGTGGTTAAAGGATCATAGGGCAGGGTGCATTGTATTTAAAATGTAGGACAAGTGTACATGTCCTGGCAGTGAAAACCACCTAAAGTAGTTTTTCACTAGGGCAAGGCCCATCTCTCATTAAATAACACTGTGTACCTTATTATATTTAGTACGTGATTACTTTAAATTGGGATTAGGTAGAAATATGCTGTCATACCAACTATAATTTAAAATCCTCTAATGATCGTCAGATTTTAAGCCACAAATCTGAAAGTTGGCATTTTCTTGTCCCAACCAATTGGGCCTTCTGCCACTGTCCAGGGTCACGTGACAAAGGGGACGTAGCTGTAGACAGGATGAGCCATCCTGGCAGGATAACTGGGATGAGCTGTACCCTGCCCCACTTACACTTCAAAGAGCTTTGCCTCCTGCATCCACAAAGGAATCTGACACCAGGTGTAAGAAAAGTGCCTCTTTTGACATGGTCAGCCCGCACTTTTTGCCGGTGCATGGTGTGATTTCAAATTGAAAGTGCAGTGGGTCCCAGCTACCAGGTTCCCAGTGCCAGATCTTTTTGTTAAAATTGTACTACGATTGGCACAACTTCAGCCACCCCGATAAGTCCCTAGTAAATGGTACCCCTGGAACCTAGGGGAGTGGGACTGAAGAGGGTCCACTAGAGCTGCTGCACCAATTGTGCCACCTATGGGGCCCCCCTCACCAAGACCATGTAAACTGCCATTTCAGGCTGCATGTCTTGGTGCAGAGAAAACCGAAGAGTTGACATGGCACACAGCCCTGTGTGCCATGCCCCCATACACTGCATGAGGTATAAGGTAAGTCACCCCTACTGCAAGCCTTACAGCCCTAGGGTAGGATGCACCATATCCCATGTGTGGACATATATGCATGAGCAGATTTGACCCTATAATATCCAAGTCCATTCTTGGATACTGTAAGTGCACAGGGAAGACAAAGAGTACGTAGGCTAGATACTTGTCACCACGATTTTCCTAGCCCCATGATGGCTTCACTGTACCCCCAAGATGTTTTGTACCAAACATCTAGTCTTAATAAATCCTCACTGATGCCAGTGTTGGATTTATTAATAAAGACGGACAGGACCTTAGAGGATCCCCTGCAAACCTACCAAGCACTGGTGTGGTCTCTGATTAGTTTTAGCCAGACTGCCGCCACCAGACGGACATGTTTCTGACCTCATGGGTTGAGAGCCAGCGCTCTCAGAGGCCAGGAACAAAGCCTGCTCTGAGCAGAGGTGCTTTACACCTCCCCCAGGTCAGGAAGGCCTTCCAGGGAGGGAAGCTTCAAAGGCGATGTTGCCTTTGAAATGCGGCCCAGGAACCCCCAGATAGTGGAGGGTGCCAACTCCCTTTGGCCTGATATCATGTGACGGGAGGACAGGTAGGAAAATTACTAGGTGGGTCCCCATTCAGCCAGCACCACCCCTATGGTGGGGCAGGTGAAGTGGAGCCCACTTCATTTCCCTCCATCTTGGTTTGAGAGGGAATTAGCAAATTAGGGTCAGGGTAGTGCCCCTTCCCCAGGAAGTGGTCACTTTGAGGGTGTAGACATTCTAAAGGTAGGTAGCCCACTGGCTACTACCCGTCACCCCCTTTAACGCTCTTAAATTTAGTATTTAGGTGGTATCCCTTGACCATGAGCTTTAGATTTGACAGATACAAAGAAGATACGGACAAAGAGCTGCTACCCGAGAACAGAAGACCTGTTGCAGAATTTTGGAGCGAAACCCTGCCTGCTGCTTCCAGGACAAGACAATCGTGGTGCGCTGTCTCGTCCTGCTGCTGTGAGGACTCCCAAGAACCCAGGAGCACCCACAGCCCTTCGCTAATTGCCAAAGAACTCTCTTGGGGTAGAGGAACTACTCCCCTGCAGACCGCAGGCACCAAACCCGCAGAATTCAGTTTACCAACTTGCTGCTCCCCGGCGACTCCGATACAGCATTCAAGCACAAAGACCTACATTAGCTCTGGAGGGTCAGATCTGTATCCACACCAGGTTTGGAGACACAAGGACTTCCCGAAGCTGTGCTGCACCAATAACTAGGGTACGGCACCCCCTGCAATGTACACCGAGACGAAGTCTAATCCGGACTCCAAATGCCCAGGAAGCAAGCACCTGTTGAGGGACGTCGAGACCCCGGAGACCCCCTTTGTGAGTGGCCCAGCATCCTCCCTGCAACCTGCCTTCCCCTTGCAGCGAAGACATCTTGATGCACGCCGCCCAGCTGACCCATCTGCTCTGCATCTGGCCCACCCGGCCCGGGTACCGATGAACCAGCTGTGCTCCCGTGGTCCAAAGGCCCTTGCGACCCGTGCCCTCTAGTAGGACCCCCCTCGGACTTACCTTTAAGTATCCCTTGTGCAGTGTGGTTTTATGTAACTCCCCTCCCCCTTTCATAGCACACCAGCTACCCACGACCTCAGTACCCTGCTCCCGGCTGAATCCGGGACGCTACCAAGAATCCGCTGGTGGAACATTAGACCTGGCCTTGCTACTTACCTAAATCCCAAAGATGAACCTCGAAATCCAACTGTATGATTTTATATGCATTTTTCTATGTTCTCCCATTTCCTTCAATCCTGCGTATTTGCACACAAAAGCAACTTTGCGACCTTGAAAAATTCATACCGTTAAAAGTATACACTGTGGAACAAAGATCTTGATCTGAAAAATTATATTAAATTTTTTTTATTTTTTTTAAACGATGTTATTTTTGCAAATTGGTCTCGGATTTATTCTTGAATGTGTGCATCACTTATTGCCTCTGTGAGTACAATAAATGCTTAGCACTACCCTCTGATAAGCTTAACTGCTCACCCACATATAGAGCGTATTATCTACTTTTGCCTCTGTATACCAATCTGGGTCTCACTGGACTCTCTGCACAGTGTACTTCATGTTAGTGCACTATATAGAGCCCCAGCTTCCTACACCAGGCCTTCTCTGCCTTTTGTCACCCCCAGACAGTTTGGAGCATTGAAAAGGGAAGATCTTTCCAGAAACAATTGTGGTGGAATCACTTAAATGTGCATCCGTAATCTCTGCAATGTGAAACACTGGTTGTTTGATTGTGTGTCTGTAATCTCTGCAAAATCCAACATTGATGGCTCAAGTGTGTCTCTGTAATCTCTGCAACGTCAAACATTGCAAGCTTGATTGATGGTCTGTATTCTCATCAACGTGGACCAATTTTAGGCAATATTGTGTCTATAATGTCCATAATGTCAAACACTATGTTAGTACCTTCTGCAAAGTCAAACAATCCTAGACTTAATTGCTAGTCTGCATCATCTGCGATATTGAGCATTAAACTCTGGATGTCTGCAACCTCTTCAACGTGGATTGTTGCAAACCGAAACAATAACAGGATGCAGATCAGATGTCTGTCTCTTCTTGGTTTCATTTGTGCGCATTTTAAAAAAAAAAAAAAAAAAAAAAAAACACGAAAGCACACGCACACCATTCTTCACTCGGGAAACCCCAGGATTAAAATACAACAGGCAGGGCTAAACAGTACTTAATTTATAAAAAAAATAAGTGCCGGACCTTAATCAGCTTGCACTATCCATTACCCCTGCCAGAGCTGCCAATGATGGTACTAACACAACTACTGTCATCACACTCCTACAAGTGTGACAACTGAGACTATTCCAGAACACCAAAGCTAGAAGAATGGCTTGGGCGGCAAGTATCAGTCATTTTAATGCATATTGAATCACACAGCTGTTGTGACATCTCTGAATTAGACAAACAGCGCCACCATGTGGGAGATATTCATAAGTGCCAGTGTTGGCAATTAAGTGCCGGTGCTGATCACCGGAAACCACCAGTACAAATAAAGCACTGGGGCTAAACCAACACAATTTTTAACACTGGAAATCATTGTGACTTCGCACAGCTGCCTAAACACTGATTTTGGTCTATTAATATCCTAAGTCGACATTCAGAAACAAACACTGACAAAGCCAATAAAACTGTCCTTTTTTTGTGGACATGTTTGGTAACGGGTGTGGAACTAGGTGTTTTACTTCCAATTGTCAAAGAAAGAACGTTAAATAATGAAGCAACATCATAGGCTACATCAACATGTAGGCGAGGAGTAAGGCCCCTTTGCTTAGTGGACCTCTTTCAGAGTCATGCATAACTCTCCTAATGCAGCATTATGAAAAGGAGCCAGAACATTAAGTCTGCTTTACGCGTATTTCAGTTAAAAAACAAAAGGCACACAAAGCAAAAGACTGCAAAGGAGATGCTTTTAGAAAAAGGTATTTGTATTGCATAGATCTTTGTGAGCAAAAAAAAAAAAGCTGTAAATCCAAAATGTTATGACAAAGCAAAACGATTGAACACGCAAGGAGGATCATTTATGAAAGGATGAAGCATCTAATCAGCACTCACTTAAAGCCATAAATCAGCAATGAAAATGTAAGTAAAGAGAATACATCAAGAACATTCACTGGATCTAAAGCACAAGTTACTAACTTGTGTAACGATATATCTGTAAGAGACAGTAGTTAGTGACAGATTCCTTACCGCCTCACCCATCCTCCCCGTTCTGGGAACTGATTTCTAGGGTTAAGGACATCCCTTTCAGGGCCCTAGTATTTTTCAGACACCTATATCAGCTTCTTGCATGGCTCTGCGTTCCTGGCGCGGAAAGTCGTGTACAGAACTGACGTCAGCGCGCAGGGGCGGCGTCTAAGTACAGCCCGCGACGTCATCCCGGCGATCACGACGCCGACGACGGACGCGGAGCCGCACTACGCCGCCTACCGACGCGCAAGGGTACTGCTACGCAAAAACTTTCCGGATCCAGCCTGACGCCTGGGGATATTCTAAGGTAAGGAATCTGTCACTAACGTGTCTCTTTCAGATATTACAAACTACACGTCAAGTTGCATCTGTAATCTAACAAAAGGCCTACTTGATGCCCCCGCACAGGTCTATGTGACCATCCATGAAATAAAGAAACATTATGAAATCACAAACACCAATGAATGAAGAGGGCCGACCCAAAGACCTCTCCACCTGTACTAATTACTGTAAATTTCTGAAGAACTGATGAGTCTTCCAGACATCTGAAGTTGTCTGCAGCTAGAGCTAAGAATAATAATACCATAACAAAATTTAATTCTGAGAGAAGTAGACAGTTTAGAACAAGTAGATGTCCCTATTCCCACAAACATTGTTCTAACTGCAGCTTTAAAAATACAACAAAAATTATACTCATTAAGTATTCAGGCTATGGACTTGGGGGCACATGCATCAAAGGTTTTTGCGATCGCAAACGGTGCGATTCGCAAAAATCGGCCGTTACGATCGCAAAATTACCTTTTGCGATGCATCAAGGGTCAAGGCCCTCGCAATTTGAGAATTCGCAATTAATTGCGAATTCTCAAATTGCGATGCATTTAAGGAATCGCAAATTGAGATTCCTTAAATGCAATGCATTAAAGTAAAAAAAATTGCGATTTCGCTAATAGGGCGCAAATTACCATGAAGTTGAACTTCATGGTAATTTGCTAAAACTTGAAAAATGCACTAAAGTGCATTTTTCAAAGTTCCATTTACACACACACATGCCCTTGGGGCATGTGTGTGTGCAAGATGTACTCATATGCAGATTTCAGGGTGCAACAGGGGTCCTTTTGACACCCTGGCACCCTTGAAATTGCATTCTCAATTTGCGATTCTCTAATTGCGAATCGCAAATTGAGAATGTCTTCCCATTCATTCCTATGGGCCTCTAGGCCCATAGGAATTAATGGGAGGTATTCCTTAATTGCGACTCGCAATTAGCGAGTCGCAATTAAGGAATGTTTAGGAATCGCTATTTTTATAGCGATTCCTACATGCATAGGCTTTTGCGATTCCTTAATTGCGATTCCTTAATAATCGCAATTAAGGAATCATAAGCCTACCTTGATGCATGTGCCAGTTCGAAACTACCATAGGATATCCTCTTTGTATGCATATAGCCGTTTAAATGTTACAGGATTTCAACATAGCACTCTAAACTTGCAAAGATTATGTGCAATAAATCATCCTTAATTTACCTACATCTCGGGTGATTAATCTTCCCTTGGTTATTCATCATAGATGATCATTAAAGCTAAATCTTTCTGGGCATTAAAAGAAACCATTCATTTCAGGAACTAAACCTATATTTTAACTCACGCCCCCCAGCACCTTCGTCCTAACCTCCACAGTAACAAATATCTCGACTAACAGTCCCTCGGGAAGAAATAATCGCTTCACTAGATCTTTTCTACGAAGTGGAAGCACATACCCTTACGGGTGGCACTCATGCTATTTTTGTTCAGGCTAAAATAAAGTGCTGAATTACCCCTCATGAAATGTAACTTGATAATCAGAGGCCATCTTCAACGGCAATAACTGTGCCTGCCATCTTATAGCACCACCTTCTCCACTGGGTAAAATGAAGGTTTGCAAATAGTACATGATGTACTCCTAAAGTACAAATGATTACTATATTTCCCTCTTTGTACAGATTCAAGTAAACTTCATTTTATACTTCAATCCTGTTTTTTAGTCACATTTCCGAGATAGACATCTCAAGACTGTCCAGATCAGTGCCCCCACAGGAATATACACTGTAATTGTACTATCTATTCTCTTTCATTAGGTAGAGTTCAGGAACTAGGTTCAATACAATGATACATAAAATACAAAGATTCTGCCTAATGACAACTATAGCTACAGTAACCCACAGCAATACACTGATGTGAGTAGGATGCAACTTAATACACTTTAGTCTCACAGGCGTGAGTGATCAACTACCTTTAAAAAGGTACCATCAAGTACACCTAGCTGTATCTCTATAATTTAAAGAATACCCAATGAATGCTGCAGAAAAATTAAAATAAGCTAACATTCTAGAGATTTCTCCACATCAATTACTTAATAGAGCGAAGATGTTGTAAATGCCCTAGCACATTATAATGTCAGTAGTAAAAAGTACTTGAAAAATCGTGAACTCAGTTGCTCAATGAAGACCAGAGTGGTCGAGCGGAAGGCCCATAAGTGTGTTAATCCTCAGTTCGCAGAAGTAATGTTCTGTTAATTATCCTTGACCTGCTAATTGTTGCAGAAGAGCAGTTGTAAAGGAGTTTATGCAGTAGCACATAAGCATAGATATGGTTTTTTAATTCCTTGTACATTTCCTAGTAAACAAGTTAATTTAACCACCTGCACTTCCCTCAAACCCACCATTAGCAAGAACAGGCAAAATCTGCTCTGTGGAGCTTTGAATTCTCAGGGCTAACGTTTGAACTGAAGGAAGTAAGAATAGAATTAATGCATCTCCTATCCACCTAGGGACAGCAGCGGAGTGTTCACTTATACAATCTTTGGCGCACCCAACTGCATGCTGTTGACAAAACTAATTATCCCAACAGATGATAATCAATGAACGTTTGATCAAAACGCTAACAAAGAACACTATGAACATCCCAACTCCATCCTCAGGTTTCATGAGATCACTAGACCAGAAAGGTCCAGGAACAAGTACTGAATGTTCAGTCGTGTTACAAACTGAACTCTTAAAGTAGGATGCAGCTATGCAGGCAATCCCATTCATCTAATCATGTCGTGACATATCCTTCGTTTGCTGTTCAAATAGTGCCTTCCTATTCAGACTCAAGTATCAGGACGCTCTGTGCTCTTTTAACCAGTAATGTCAAGCATTGAACCCCAACTCTAGAAACAAAAAATATTTAATACAAGATTTGTACAGTAACTAATGGGGAAGGGCACAAGCCACTAGTACAAACGGAAAATAGCTATCTCACATTTTTATCCTGCTCCGAGTTCTTTGGGCCATTTTAGGCCTTATTTCACAATGAGTTTAACCACCATTTGCAAGTGACAGCAGGTGATTTGCTGAGAGGAGGAGGACAGGGACAATCCTGCTGAAGTGCAACAAACGAAAGGGTGTTTACATTTGTACAGCAAAAAAGAAAGCCCAAAATGACGGCCTAATGCCGCTATTTTGATGCCTCTGTTAAAAGTGTAGCAATTGTGAAGCAGCAGCCGCATTCTGCCCTCTACCACCACAAATTGCACCCCATGCCTTGCTTTTGCTATATCAACTCTGATAGATATATTGTTTTGGAGGCGAGCTCAATAATTGACTACTCTGCTCTACAGCAGTTCTCCTTGGCCCCTTTCCAGAATTGTCAGACTATTAATCTCGTTTATAAATGTATTCGTCTGCACATCATAGGGTTGCGCTGGACTCCGGATTTGTTTTCAGGTTCCTATCCCGGATCTGACAAATTAAAAGGTCTTTTTTTTTTTTTTTAAACATTGATTAACATTTGGGGAAACGGTCCAACAAACCTGACCAGTATTTTCACTTGGCTGATCCGTATAGCCTTGAGTGTATGTGGCTAAAACCTTCATACATTACTTAAGCATTCAGAGTTCAGGAAATAAAGACTGTGTTAAACAAAAAATGGTCTGCTTAGCACTACCGCTGTACATGTTAAAATGTCTTACGGTCACCCCTAGCCAAGAGCATCCGCTATTTAAAAGTAGTATGGTCTACATCTGCACTCTTCAAGTGTTTGGTGCATATATATCTTTTCCATGCAGATCTGTGCAAAAAGAAAGCGCCCATTATCCCTTCAGAAAAATAGCAAAATATAAACAGCGGCCTGCATGGTCAAGTCTCCAGGACTAGAACATAAATAGATGGCTGATTTTGTGCCACCACCAAGCCCCGATCCATCTCTCTCCTTCCCATGGAAACACTGAAATGTCAGTGATGCGACACAGTCAACAAAACACTCCGGCCTGGCAGGGGGAGTGCGGCAGCAGTGACAGCGATACATTAACTCGAAAAATAACCCTGTGGACTTTCCACCAGAATGGGGTGTGAAACCTGCATGTTACATTTTCAAAGAGCAAAAGAGCAATCTTTTCCTACTCCAGAGAGACATCAAATAACTACCATCGCGAAGGGTAATAACCACTTTCTATTTAAGAACTGGTATGACATGTGATTGTTCAGGTTCACACTATCCCCTTAGATTAATGGAGCTGTGGGTTGTTGGTAGGTTGCAGGATTAAGTATATTGTGTTGTCGTGGAGAGAAATAAGGTGTTCTGAAGTGTGGAATGCTGTTGGGGCTCTGTTTGGACTGTGGAGTTAGTTTGATATATGTGTGTTCTGTCTTGTGTTATCTTGTGAATGTAAACGTGTTCAGTGAGCATGCTTCATGAAGACAACAGGTATGTCCTGTTAAAGTGTAAATGTCCATTCTTTATTAATTACATTTAATACTTGTGATTTGCCTTCTGTTTTATCATCATCTTCGTTTGTTGCCAACATCAAACATTTTATAAATAGGTGCAGGACATCCGTTGGAGGAAAGGTGTTGAACATACAACAAATAAACATGATGATGTATTAGGGAGGCTTGATTGCCAGTGTTTCTAGATGGGAACATCAATGTCAAGCCCTGCCAAAGATATTACTGTGCATTAGCCTCGGAGTGAATAACAGTTGCCTAAGCTTGGCTTGAAAGTGCCCGTCTTACTGTCAACGAACGAGACACGCAAGTCCATAGTACTGCATCCGTGGAAAAGGCGCAGGAATGGCCACCTCCTTAGTGCAGCACATCCTGAGCTTCATCAAACACTCCCCGCCTTAGACTTTTTTTTGCAGTTTTACACAGCAGAAACTCGGCTCAAGGGTATTGGTGCGCTTTTTTTCCAGTTACATTACTCAAGGTGAATTTTTTTTTTTTTTTTAAAGACACAGGGAGAACAAGTCATTTGCCCAGAATGACAGGATTTTGAGCTGACGCAGAGACTCGAATCTGGTTCCCCACGTCCACAATCAGCACCTCCAGCCTAAGGCTGCATCCTCTCCCCATCTCGATTTGCATAGTTTGACCAATAAATGTTTCATGCAATCGTTACACATGACAAGCAGCTTCAATGAATCCTGTACATGATTGACTCCAATTTGGCGATGCAGATAGCCTTTGTTTGCAGGACAGTTTTCATCTGGGGGATGGACTGGTAAATACGTTTTTCTGCGCCTGCTTCCTTTGTTCAACTTATCAGCTAGCTGCAGGGTGAATACCTGTTGAAATCTATCACCGTGAAAGGGGGCTTATTGTTTCTTAAGCAGCCTCCATATGCTTAAATCCATGGTAGAGTGCTATGTGGAGCAAAATTTGAGTGAACAGAGCCAGTGAAAGAACATCTTTCTGCTGACACAAGACTTTTTGAACAACGGTGTCTTGGAAGCAGAGATAGAGCGCATACAAATTCCAACTGGCCAACATGTACAGATCTCCTATCCAGAGAAGAGGGGTCCTAAGGATGGCTTCCTTCCCCAGCTCTGCTCGATCACAGAGATGGAGCCCTTCTCCATCTCCACTGTAAATACATGGACAGTGCCATTTGCAACACCATGAAATATCCTACTCTCTACAAGTGGGTGCTGAACTGGTAAATTAGTAGAGAATTGCAAAGACAATCTTAAGTCACTGCACACCTGCTGGACCACATATATGGCTGTGCACCTCCTCGTACTTAAATCTGAGGTTAAAAAGGCTACACCGCTGCCATGAAATACTACTTATTCACTTCTGTTAAATTTGCTTTTTCAGTTACAATTTTCTCCAGGTCAATAAAATGCTTGCAACCACCTTTTAAAGCCACTATTATCCAATTACATTTCTTATCAACTTGCGGGTCTGGTCACTGCTCGCAGCATGGCAGAG
Organism: Calotriton arnoldi; assembly: GCA_963921515.1. NCBI lineage: Eukaryota > Metazoa > Chordata > Amphibia > Caudata > Salamandridae > Calotriton > Calotriton arnoldi. The sequence goes on from CAWUFW010002204.1 coordinate 1,716,985, forward strand.
CAACGTGCCGCTGTGCAAAAGCAGAGGATGATGTGCTGCAGCGACTCCACTAGCAGATGGGATGCACCAAACACCTCACAGGATGGGACATGATACTATTAGCATTGCAACCTGACCCGACTGGCGACTAACCTGAAGGAGCGGTGACCAGAGGCAGCTCTAATGGTCATCGTATAGAACTGAGAACTTACAGACCTGTTAGGGAGTGGACCGGCGGAGTTCTAATTTTGTGGAGGTGTGGGGCTTCCCTCACACACAGCCTGGATTTGGGGAGACACTGGCCCCTTTTTTCCCCACTCCTCTTATTGTAGGCTGCGGAGCACACCTGAGGGAACATTGGGACGTACCCCATCAGTAGGTTGGCCGCTCACCCACGGCCTACAATAGGGCACATGAATACCCAGGATCATACAATACCCAACCACTCCAAGCTGGTTGATGAAGGATTGCATACTGAGTACTGTATAAGACCGCTAAATGTCTTACTGACTTATTTCATAATACCCTAATACCCAATAAAGCCACATTTTTTTGTTTTTAAACTTGCGTGTCTGGTCAACAAATTATATACCTCTATTTGTGGTGGGCCATTTTTTTCCAGCTAAAAATAATTTGATGCTCGGACTCTTGGACCGTTCCTTTGCTACAAATACCTTTTTGTTGCTCTTCCACTGGAGTGCCAAGGATAATCGACTTTCACCACATGGAACGAATGAGCATGCACCCACAAGTATAGCATACAGGCGAGCATGGAGTATATAGTGTGATTACAAGGTCCTCATTTTCATGTAAGAAACAAAAACAAAAATATGAAAAGGTCGAAAACCCTGACTAAACGCTGCCAGTTTGAAACCAGTAGATTGCAGAGTACAATGTTGGTACAGCAGCTTTAAATATACACTGCCATAAAGGGGATATCGAGAATAATTACTCGGACCAGCCATACAATGCAAAAAATGAATTCTCTTGTGCCACTCTGAGCCTTGCATAGGTTCTTAACCAAGTGAAAGGGGCTCACTGCTATATAAGCCTCGGAAAACTGAGGGGTGAGTGGGCCGTGTAGGGAGTAAAAGTAGCCAATTGTTGGCCACCCAGGATCAAACAAGCCACCTTGTACTCGCCGCCACGCCGAGAAGATATACCCACTGAGCTATTTTACAGTTCTAAAATCGCAAATTTCAAAACACCAATCTAATTAAATAAGCCGAATTAAACTAAATACATGTGTAAGAATGTATGGCTTTGCTGTAAGAGATTGTTGTCTACCAGGAACAGTACTGTAAGCTTAAAATTTTAGCTGAAGCAGTTTAATTATGAGGCAACAGATAGCAAAGTTATTTTGTCCTCCTTTTCATCTGATGCAAGCTTATTTTTGTATGTGATTCAGTAAAACCTAAGGCCCATTCATTCACTGTCTGATTAAAAAAAAGTACAAGCATCTTTCGTGAGCACGCAGATTTGGCACCCTAGGTCTGAGCAGTCATACAGCATCAACATTGAAAAGAATCCTGGCCCTAGGCGCTACCGGGCCCCAACTGCTTCCACGGAGAGTGGCAGGAAGCGCAAGTGCTCTCAGCGTAGAGAGGAAACCGAGACTTGATTATCAGCAATTAGCCAATCGATGATTTTCGCAGACGCCGATTGAGAGCAGCAGCCCTTATTAATAACACTCAAGGAAAAGCGCAAGGACAAACGCTCCGGAGCAGAGACAGCTTATCTGGGATGGAGCTCTGCTATCAGCCTGCCTCCTTCAAGGGCATTCGAAAATAGACCAACACATCTATACACAGCGAAGCCCTTCGCGCCCTGCCAGAGCGGGGCTGCGGCAAGAAAACGGGACAGTCTACTAGGGAATTGATGCTATCTGGGCACAGATTTTTCTACCAGGGACTGAATGAAGCACGCGCAGGCCTTCCTCCGCATTACACTAATTTACCTTTCTTTGCTCTAACAAAAACACATCAAACATCTGATCCCACGGCCAAGTTGGAAAAAAGAGCAACATTTGTAACGCAATTAATCCACTCAAGCTCATGCTATTTAGGACCTTTACCAGACTCACTGTCACAGACGTTCTCTTTGAATCAGTGACTGACCGAGGTCTGTAGGCATTGTGCTTTGCATGTTACTTGAAAATACCTGAATTTAACTTTTAAAATACCCGAATTCAAATTGTTTTAACATAGGTTTTAATTAGAACTGGTTTCTGAAACTGCCATTGGCTTCCGCGATCGCACTCTCGTTTTTACTGCTTTTCCGGTCGGAGCGAACGGAATGTCTACACAGCTTTTTGGCTACAGACTGCTTGCTTTCATTCAGCCCTACGGGGGTTGGGGACAGCTTGTTAGGGGGTAATAATAACATTTGGCACATTAATCAAGGGGAACTTTCAGGCACAGGGAGACAGACTCCCCTTGTGCCATTGGAACCGCCATTTTGAGGCAATCAGCGCTCTAGTTGTTGGCTGTGTGGGGGATGTCCCAAGCCTACTGAAAACGAGCTGGTGCACAGCAGGTGCGCCGCTAGCACCCCAAAGGCACGCCCGTCCGCACTCCGCACTAGCTACGCTGGCCATTCTCAGTTCCATCGACGACAGCGGCTGGTTTACTCCTCAGAAGACGGAGTTCCTTTCACTACACGTTGGCATTCACTGCAACAGCCAGGGCTTTAACTCTGAAACCGGCTTCACCCAGGTATGTGTCAGTTGTGTTAAGTCCTCACCAAGTTATAGTAGGTCTAAGAATATCACCTATGTTCATAAGGGCTCTACATATTGACCAGGGAAGGAAATAGAGATACGGGCTGCATTCATTCATTCATGTGAAATTTCGGTATAAAAATGCCCTCCACATTAATGAACTCCTACTGGATGATCAACTTGATGTGCGGTTCCTTACGGAAACTTGGTTATCCGAGAGTTCGGCACCAGACATCGCAATGGCGATTCCATAAAAGTACGGTATTCTCCACTGCGACAGGGTAGAGGAAGAGGGGTAGCAATGGTTTTCAAATAATCCCTCAGATGCTCCTCGTTTGAGGTTACAGAGCTTTAGGGGGTAGAATCCCTCAGCTTTTGTCTTTCATTATCTGCTAATAAAACATTAGCCAGGATTCTCATCTATCAACCACCTGCATCCCCTGGAGAAATCCTGGCATCCATAAACAAATGCCTATTCAAGTACCTTCTGAAACATTCCCACTTTACTCTTTTGGGAGATTTGAACTTGCACCTGGGTTGCACCTGGGTCACCTGGGTTACACCTTGGATCCACACAGTCGGTTAGTCCTTGAAACTTTGTCCTTTTGGAATATGAAACAGTTAGTAAACTGTCCCACCCACGCAACCGGTCACTTTATTGACCCTATCAGATAAAAGTCCTAGACATGCTTTTGAATTATTAGACTGACCATAGCGCGGTCCATTTTGCATAGAAGGTAGAACAGGGTTCGTCAGGCAGAACTACTATTACTACACTTCCCTACAGAAACTGGCCTAAAATATCTACTAAACTGGCAACAGCCACTCTCTGCTCTAGTATCCTTAAAGTATGCGGGGATATTGAGGCCGACTCTTGGGTGATTAATGATTGGCTACAACATATGGCAAATAAGGTGTCGCTTCTGAAAGTCAGTGCAGGCACAGCTAAGAGCAGGCGCTTATCTGCCCTTTGGTTCAATGATGAACTTAGGAATCAGCGCAAGTTCTGCAGGAGACTAGAAAGAAGTTGGAGGAAAGACTACCTACTTTCAGACAAAGAACGTTACAAATGTGCACTAAAAGATCATCATCTAACTATTAAAAGGGCTCCAGTTAACTTATTTGCTAGAAATATGGCAGACTCGGATTGCAGCCCCCAAAGATGTCTTTGAATTTTTTCTCCATTTTACTCATCCAGATACACTTCAAAGCTTTGCTCACAGCTATCAGACTTTGATAACAAAATCAGTAGTATTGTGGAGGTGCTAATGGGAACAAATAGCCCCCTAAACACGCATGGGGTAAAATAAAAAAGCAGACTTCAACCACCCGCTTTGGTCTGTTACCTAATTGAATGCAGACCCTTTTCGTTGTCCGATTTTGAAAAAGCACTAAGAGCCTGCCAATCCGGATCACTTGATGATCCGGTCGCACCGCATATTCTGGCGGCCAACTGCAAAAAACGAATAACCCCACCCTCAACTTTCTCCTAAATAGTTCCTTTAGCTCTGCTACATTGCCCAGCGGTTAGAAACAAGTAACACTTTTTTCCTCTGTTCAAGAAACCATCAGCAGACAGGTCGGTATTGACTAATTTCTGTCCTATCTCACTGTTACAGGCCTTCTCTAAGACACGGGAGAAGTGGGTCAACCAGCAACTCTCTCAAATATCTGGAACAACATCAGTTACTACACCTGTCCAAACCTGGTCTTAGACCAGGTTTTGCACAGAATCCACTCTGGTTGAGGTCTCAAAAACTTTTAAGTAGGTGGTGGACCAGCAAGTGGTACTGCTTCTGCTGGATCTATCAGCAGCTTTTGATACTGTGACCCACCCCACCTTACTGCATCAATTGGGAAATATTGGTGTCAAAGGATCTGCTTTGGGCTGGCTTAGTTCCTTCCTCTTAGACTGTAGTCAGGCGGGCTGAATTGTGCCCTTCTCATCAGAACCTAAGCCCCTAATCTCCGGCGTTACCCAAGGGTCAGCTTTGAGTCCAACTTAACATGTATATAACACTGCTTGCAACGCTAATCGAAACGTTTAGTGTGCAAGTGGTGTCATATGTAGATGACACACATTGTCCTCACGTTGGACAAAAATGCTCCCAATTCCCCCATCAACTTCAAGGCATGCCTTTCTGCTGTGTTTCAATGTATGCACAGGAGCAAGCTGCAGTGCAACATTAGTAACACTAGTAAAACGTTCAGGCCCTCCTCACATCTCGACTGGATTACAAGAATGCCCTTTAGTGGGGCCTACCAGCATACCAGCTGAAAAAATTACAGGTAGTTAGGAATGCAGCAGCTCAGCTTCTTTAAAAAGTGCCTAAAGGAAGGCATGTGTGGCAGCATCTTAAGGAGCTACACTGGCTTCCCATCAAAGAGTGAGGTTCAAGGGACTTGTCCTGATACACACAGTCTATCCCTCTGGGCCTCAATACCTTATGGAAAGGATTGAGCCGCATCATCCGGCCCACCCTTTGCGCTCTTTGGATGAGCTATTGGCAGTGGTCCCAAGGAAAAAAGACGAAAAAGTGGGACGTCTCATTCTTTTTGTTCCTCACAGCAACCACCTAAAACTCTCTCCCTTTGCAGCAATGCTTAATAGAGGAAGTACTCTCCTTTAAGCTCCATTTGAAGACTTGGCTACTTAAAAACACATTTAGATAACCTGTTGTGCACGATTGTCTACAAGCCGAATTAGCACTGGGACACTCACCAAGTAGCTGGGCGCTCTATAAGCCCAATGATTGATTGTGGCAATCTCAGATTACTCACTTTTAAGGAGCTATAAGAATCACCTGAGGTAGACCCACAATTGTCAATTTCCTGCAACCAGAACAAACGTTTGGATAGTTAAACTTTCCAACCTTCAGGCAATGAACACACAAATTACACCAGTGTATGGTCTGTGGGGCCAGCTATCTAAATTATTAGATACAAAAAGGTGTTTTTTCTTTTTAGCATGAGCACCTGTATCAACTTACAGGAGATCTAAAATCTAGCACACCTTGTATTGCGGTCTTTCAAGGGTGGTCACTAAGGTTAGTTCCTTTATGACTAGCTGCCTTAATTCTCTGTGTCTATCAGGCAAGATCTTGCAGCGTTTAAGGGTGCACTGGTGATCCTACTGCTGAAGCAGACACTTGACTTCCTAGATCTAGATTTAGAAATCTTTAGGACTGTCTTGCCTTATCAGAACCTACACAGATGAAAGATGGCAGTCCAACTAAAACCCTTACACAGCTTTGAAACAGTCCCTCGGCCCCCTCCCCCTTCTTTCGGGACAGAGACTTTTCTTCTGGCTTTCCCTGATCTGAGATTTGCATCTGATGGAGAATGTGTAACCTGCATGCTTCTTCCTTAGTTACAGTTATTAGGAGGCTTTTAACACTATGAATCACACTATTCCCAGAGCACAAAGCACTTATGGACATGGTACTGTATTGGCTTACCTTATCATTCCAAGGCAGAATCCATCCCTTGGTTTACTTTCTAACCTCGGTGGCTGAAGTGTGGGGTTCCAGAGTTATATGCCTTCACTTTGTTGGACAGTATTTTGAACTTTTCCTTAGCAGTTCCCAGGGTTATTTGCGCTAACACTCTGAGCCAATGGCAGACCATCTACTCTAAGTACACTCTGATGAGACCAAAGTGATGGTGGTTCACGAGTGTGCACCTTTTGGTACCAGTCTTCTGGCAACAGGAGATAGATATCTCACATAGGAGTTTAAGTGGTGAAATAATTTGCAGGCTGGAGACTGCCATGACTCTTGGCCCTAGATATCTACCATTAAAACAGCATGCGTTTACCACCTGAAAAAGAGAAGCGCAAAAAAAAAAAAAATTCTTAACCTACCTGAGCCAGTCTCACATGACCACTGGTATCTCGGTACTAGAAGGCTTACCTCTGAACTATGGAAACTCCCTTAAACTGGGACAGTTAATTCAGAAATGCGTTTGCAGGATGGACATGGGTGCATAGAAAGAAAAGCCATCAGTCCTTTGCTACAGTGTTTAAATTAATTTCTGATTTCTGTATGTAGCCTCTTTAAAACCATGAGCATTCTACAGTTTTAAGGCTAGAAACCGCTGCTTCTCAAAGTCAAACCTGTGTGCCGAGAAACAACGCATGCTCTTCAGGCAGCCCAGAAGTACTTCTGAACTTTCCCCAATCCAGGCAGCAACCAGCAGTGTAAAGAAGACTGCACTGGCTTAATTTGGCCCTTGTGCTTGGAATGACTTGAACGCTAGTCTCTTGCTAACCAAGTCATTTTTGGTTTAGAAGCAGCTTAAGAACAGGCCGTACTCCAACATTTTAATCTTCTGCTCAGGTCTGGAGACAGACAGTGGGTCTTTAATATCAGGTGGTGGGACCCAGAGTAAAGCCCTTTCACCTCTAGTCCACATGCTCCTCCTAGGGCAGAAGTGGTCCAAAGGCTTTTGCCAGAAGGTGCTGGCCAGTGGCCTCTGGCTTGGAGCAGTTTCAAGTGTGCACAAGTCACGTCTCGGGGGAGGGACAATGAGTGGCATTTTTATAGTGACGTAGAAAAAAACAAGGGAGGTACCCTTAAATTCCGATCAGGGACAGGGTAAACGTATTCAAAGAAACAAACAACAAGTCCCTATAAAAATATTGCAACTACGGTCCTAACAGTGCTGGTGTTCAGAATGGAAACAGGAATCCATACAATTTTATACTCTACAATCCCTGTGGGTCAATGCAACAAAGAATATTCAAGCCAAACTAGAAAAATACATACAAAATTTAATATTTATTTGCAAATATATACATCATCAAGATTTAAAAACATTTCATGTTAAAAATACAAAATACGAGAAAACAGAGTTGTCGACGCTGCGTTTCGGTGAGTAGACAAATATACACCTTCTTCAGGACAGTCCTGATGAAGGTGTACATTTGTCTACTCACCGAAACGCAGCGTCGACAACTCTGTTTTCTCTGATTTTTATAGTGACGCCAGCTTCCCCATCTGGCATGAAACGGCACACCACCAGCTTCCTGGCCAACTGCGATTGTATGACAGCCCTACAACGGAATGAACCGATAACGTGGGAACCCAAAGGAGACCGCGTCTGTAAGGTTCAGGGTAGAAGGGTTCGAGCTACTGGTCATCACCCCCTTACTTCCTCTTTTCTTACTGTCCGTTTTAATGATTCTTTTACTTTAGTTTCTGTAAAACGCCAAGCTTTGTTTGAAACATGAAATCAATTGTTAACCTCCTAAGACTTAACCAGGGTGGCTGTTGATTCACCGAGAACCACGTCAGCGTTTTACTTACAGTGAAAGCCAAAGTCCGGACGGCCAATGAAAACCAGCCATTATGGGCTAGACTGGGAGAGGTGCCTAATAAGTAAAACACTAACTTATTTAATCAAAATGTAACAAAAACACATTCTCTCACTTTGAAAAACAAAACTAATTAAAGCAAAACTCTAACTGAATCCTGCTTAAATTGCCTCTCTAATGCGCAATATTTTGTCTTGAGCTGATGAGCTTGCAACAAGGCATTGGCTAAGGGCACACCAGATACTACAACTTAACTTTAAAAGACGGGAAAGTAAAACGAAACACTAAACGAATTTCCACACACCACCTCGGCTGCCCTTTATGCGGGAATTTCATGCAGAATCAATAAAGGAAAAGCGAAGAGCATGCGCATTTCTAATGATAAAAGTCCACTTTTCTGTCACAGTGACACCACGTGGTGGAGAAGATGTCAAAGCAACTCCACTTCACCGGGATTGCATAGCTGCCAAGGTTTCAGATTGCCATGTGTGACATTTTCATAATTTCAGGGTAATTATGAGTGACATTTCAACGACTATGAGTGACACTTTCTCACGAGCAAAATCAATCAATGAAGACGAGGGAAAGATATCAATATCAGAAATTACACCAGCCCTGCTAAGTATTATGCATCAAGAGTTGGACTAACGCACACAGCTGCCAAGTTTTTAGCATGCATACCAGTGACATTTTTATGTTTATACTCTACTTATTAGTGGTATTTACGTCTATCACGTGTGACACTTTTAATAACATTTTATCAAGAGAAGTTAGAAAGAAAGCTTGTATGGGACAAAATAGCAAATCATCATCCATGTATTGTAACACCTAGATTAGATCACCAAATCCACCATAGGACAGTTTCGGATTTCTAAAGCTGTTGTGCATCAGGTTCCATAGTACTGTGGTTCCTCAATTTTTTTTAATAACATTCAAAATCTATTTTATTTCTTTCATTGCAACAACTACCCCACCATCATTAACCATATAAAACTCCTTACTGCTCTCTTGCCCCCTCCATCCCCCATCATTGAAATTCCTGCCCCGAGGCCTCAAAATAAACATACCAGGGACAGGGCAGAGAACCGGAGCCGGGGAGGGGCAATAACAGGGCGTCAGAGGAGGAAATAACAGGACCTCAGACAGGGCAATAACATTGGAGGGGGCAATAAGAAGGCATCAGAGGAAGCATTAATAGGGAGTAGAGCGGGCAATAACGCATCAGAGGGGACAATAATGAGACATCAGAGGAGGCATTAATTGTACAATAGAGAGGGCAATACTAGCATCAGAGTTGGCAGCAATCAGGCATCACAGGGGGCATTAACATGGAGATAGAGCAGTAAAAAACGGCATAAGGCAGGACAATAATAGAACATGAAATGGGTTAATAACAGGGCAATACATAAGGAAATCATACTACTTCGAACAGGGCAATAATACTGCATCAGAGGGGGGCGTTAAGAGGGCATCAGGGGGCTTAACATGGCATCAGAAAGGACAATGATAGGGCCTCAGACATAGGTGTCAATAACAGAGCATCAGTGGCAGGAATAACAAATTACAATCAGCACCCTCCACCCCAGGCTCTGCAGTACCACAATGCGCCCCCGAGTCAGGGCGTGATCCCCTAACGCCAGCCTCCACCCCTCCGAAGCAGCAAGATCACAGTGCAAAGACGGACCCTCTCAAGCACAGTGCGCCGGGCCACGGAATGAGCCCCAGGGGAGAGTGAGATTCTAGTCCCAATCCCCACTCTGCCCCCGCAAAGCAGACAAAGAACTGCGCTGAGAGAAGTGTTGAGTGCAGTACAACATGGGAAAAGCACATAGTGCTCCCCCAACCAGGCCCAGACCCTCTTACATCCCCCTGCCCCAGTTCCAACCGCCAAAAGTGCATTGCCATGTCTCGGGGCTGTGAGCACCCTTCTCATCCCTCCTCCCTGCCGAGAAGACATGTGGGAGAGCAGACTCCTTTAGGCTGCACTGCTCCCCCACCCACGGGACCCCAAAAGTCATCCTTCAATGACTCCCCATGATATTTAGGGACATCTCTGAGCAGGTGGATTTGTCCCCAGAATCGTGGAAAAATACATGGAAAAAGGCCCGGCATTACTAGGTCTGTGTGATCATTCCTGATTCCAGGTGCTAAACAACTATTCTGCTTTCACTGATCTTCAAACAGGCAGCGCTGCCTGACTGGTGTGTCGGCGACTCGAGGCAGCTGGCAGCTCGGGCCTCAACGAGCGAGCCACCGCACCTCCCTCCCCCCGAACATCCGTCTTACTTGGTCCAGGTGGCTGTCGGGCTGTGTGTCCTGGTGGCTGCTGCAACCGTGACGCCGGTCGTCACTGACGTCCCGTCCCACGGCACTCTCTCTAAGCCGGCACGGAATTACATTACAATTGAAATGATCTGAATTAAGTTGCGGGCGAGTGGCTATTAAAGGCCACAAAAGGGATGGTGCGAGCCGCAGCGCAGCGGGCCTAGTACCATGTGCGGCCGGCCCCGCCTGCAAACCAGTGAGCTGCCTGAGCTGCCAGCCTTAGACCACAAACTCCCCGCGCACAGGGACGTAACATTCCCCCACGGCGCCACGCCGGTCACACGTGTGTTCACGCTGCACGCAACCTAACTGGACTCCGGGCTGTCTTGGTAGCAGCTATTGAGCACTACGTAGGCTGTAAGGTCAGGCAGGCTATCTGGCTGACAGTGACTCAGCCGCATGGCGCCACGGGAATCCTTGATGGAGATACATTGTAGCTAGCAGCAGGAAGCCCACGGGAGCAGCAATTCAGCGCAGGCAGACCGCAGCGCGCCGCCAGCCAGCTGAGCTGCCACATACACACACTTTGCAGCGCTTCAGTCACAGTGATAGCTGAGACACTATGCATTATGCGTGACAATGCATTTCAGTGCGGTGTTGTGGAGCACCTCACTGAAATGCGTTAGTGTCACGTCTGATGCGTGATACTTGGCAGGACTGGGATTGGTAGGGTCAGTCCTCTTTCAAAGAGGGGCACAGAACATAAACCGATTTGTTTCCTCTACAAAGAGGCAGACAGGCAAAGGATTTGCTGACTGCAGGGGAGAGTAGAGATTTAGACACATGTAGGCTTTTGACCACTTTTTGCACTACTGAGAGTAACACCGAGTTTTCATAAGCGAGTATACCTGAATCTGGCTGCCTGCGATTTAAAAACGTTGTTTTAGAGCAGAAACGAGCCTATGCAGTAGGAGGAGAAATGGCTGTCAGCATTATTGAAAGACCCATGAGGCAAAGAACCCAACAATAGAGGAAGTGGGGTTTGGAGAAAAATCTTCTGAATAAAAGAAAATTATGCAAAGACAATGTATAGCAATGACCGCAATGGATAGGTATGAAAACCGCAAAAACATCAATGTCCCCCTCATTCACCCCAACTGTAAGCATAAGCAGAAACACACAGAACTTTACAGCGTGAATTTGAGTGTTAGCTCTTCTCAAAACTCATTTTGATTCTTGACGTGTAGGAAGCACCATAGCTCACCGAGACCTATTAAAAGGTAAATTGCAAAAGAGTAGAGGTACATTTTTATTAATCTTTAAGATTGCAACACAATGTATAAACAATGGACACGTGCAGTACAATCGGACCATATTGGGCTATACAAAATTCGTCAGTACAGACATTACTCTACATAACTAGCATTTAAAAAAAAAAAAAAAAACTTTATTACAAATAGAAGTAAAAGTTAATATGATGAAACATACATAGCCAAGAGTAGTTCAAGAGTCTGCCAATACAGACATTTAAAGAAAAAATAAGCAAGAATTTTGTGTTACTCTTTATGATGAAATATTCATGCATCCACACTTAATTTTATACCTGCTCTGGAAGAGGCAGGCCGTCTACACGCAGGGAGGAAAGGGGGTGGGGAGGAGGGAGGAAAGGGGGCAGGAACCCTCATCCCGCTCAGTTTATAGATTAAAAACGTACTGCTCTTCCATTAATACATTTTGAACCGATGTCCCATGTAAAGAGCTTGCTAGCAAAAGGAAAATTATAGGCAGATTCAAAATATTGGGAAAAACCCCCAACGGAAGACATGATGAATAACTTTAGGAGTTCTTGAAACTTCATATCGTTTGTTGCTTTTTCCACGCTTAGTGTTAAAGTTGATAATTCAGGTCAATGGCTTTTGCAGTGTTGTCCAGTCTGATATTTAGTTTGGTATTGTGAGACAAATTGATTTGCAAAGAGCTAAGTAGGGATGCGACCAACAAACTAAAAATAAAGGTTAATTTAAATTTTACATGAACTTTCACATTTAAAAAAAAAAAAAAATTAAATGTCCCAGGATGGGTGCTAAATAAACTGCCAATTGTCGCATGGTTTGCAGATTTGAGCTATTCTCTGTAGAGGAAACGTCTATTTGTGAATTTGTTTAGAATGAGATTCTTGCCCACATGCATAAGGCCACTTTTTCGAAAGATTTTTGTCAAGTTTCTCAGACCAAGTACCTTTCAGAAGCCTTCACTCCCTTCAACACCCTTTTCATCTCACTTAAGAGCATTATACACACCCTCTCTTGTCTACTGACGTTTTGTCTCATTAGGCAATGGGTACATACTTAGGATGCGATCACAGCAGTATCCGCTACCACAAACATTCGCTACAGAAGGAGTATTAAACTTGGGCCCGGGGTGCCGGATCCATGCTAGGTCTTTAAGTTATTGAGACAAAATAACTGTACCTAAATAGACAGAACCATGCTACAGTCAAAGGTTATGCATAAAATCTGCCATTGATCCTGCCTGCCTACAGCTACATTAGACACCCCTGGTCTAAAGCAATATGTATGATCGATTATTACAGCATTATATAAGAGTGCATTTGTAATAAATGTACCTCATTGTTAAAAAAAAAAAAAAGGGCAAAGAAATGTAAAGTGTAACTTCAATCAGCTGGGTTGTGGATCCAGATTTTCAGGATAGCAGTATGCTCTGCCGCCACAGCTGCCTTCAATTCCACCCCGGAGAGCAACTCCCTGAGCTGCGCAGTGCGACCCAGGGGAAGTATGCACTCCAGCATGTAGATGCGGGGGGCTGACAATGTGGAATATTTCTTCGACCCACAGACAGCGTCTCAGGCTATTTGATGTCCTCTATCGCGGTCTAGCACTGCAGAGTACTGAAATTTAAACATTTCCCATCACAACTGACAAGGCGAATTTAAAACAAGAAAACTACCGAGTTACTTTATCTCAACTCAAAAATGAATTCCATCGCCTTATTTGTGGTTTAAAAAAAGGGGGGTGATCAGATGACGTATACAGTATGCCTCGCCGTTCAAAGAAGGTAATAAATGCACGGCACTCTTAAAGGACAGAAGGGACACAAACTGGAAAACCGAATGTACTGCACGAAATGCATAACAGGCCTCTGCATGAAAATGTCATTGAACTGTTCCTCAACTATGTGTCTTTTCCCCAAAGAAACCAAAAAGGCAATTAAATGTGTATTAAGGTCCAATGAGGAATACAGAACATTTCAGGGGGGGAAAAAACACTGAATTTCGCTCAATGCAAAGTCATTTAGAATAGGGTTTCTCCAATCTGTACTACAAACTTTAAAGCTAATTTTTATCTTCAGAAAACACACCAGAAACTACTGAAACGCTCTACCTTCACAAATCTGGAGACATTCCAGCTTTAAAACCTAAGGAATAAAAATAAAAGAGGGAGCGGGGCTGGGAGGGGTTCGGTGGGATGAAGAAATCCTGGTCCGATGCTCTTCAGAGCTGCACCGGTGGGTCTCTGGTGACCTCAGCCAATAAGCTGGTGCCTGCTTGCCTCCTCCCCAGCTCTGAAGGCCCTGCTGGTTTTAGCGCAGCTGCTACCTGCAGCCTCACACTCCCCGCACCAATACACAGGAGGAAGGTGCAATTTTGTGCTTCTCTTTTCATCTCTATGGTGACAAAAAGCTCCTTGGAGAAAAATAAGAGTCCCTTCAACTCGAAATCTTTATACTCTTCAATGACTCGCCTTTCACAATATTTTAATTAAATCGGAGGGAGAGAGAAAATTTTTCGAGTGTGCTGTATTTGAGATTACCACTTCAGAAAAAAATATATAGCTGGAGTACTTTTAAAACTAGAAAAGCATTGGAAAGGGGGGGGGTTTAAAAATAAGGCGCTCAATGCAAGACTGCTAGCAAGGGAAGAATGCTGCTGACTTTGTCCATTTAAATTGAGTAGCGGCAAATCAGGGCAAAGAGGAGAAATCCAGTCCATGACTAGAGGCGTTTCAAGAACACCATATGTTCTTCTGCTGATGTATGGGGCGATTACTCAGTTGGCAAATACACTAAAAAATCCAGTGAGACTAGACTCACCACACTCAGTTATCGGTGTACGTGTTAGACCAAAAAAGGACAAAACTGAAAATTATACATTTGACACAGAAAAAGGAGTCAGGCACCTTTGCCAATGCTACACGATAAATAATAATATAACCAACCCTGAGCTTAAAACAGATCTCAAATAAACTCCAAGATTAATGTGAATGCATTAATATGAATGCCTCAACCTGACCTTCATGATTGCTCTACCCGCTCCCATATTGGTCTCCTTTTGAGACACCAATGGAAAATGATAATTCGACGAGCAAGACTGCCATGAACCCTGCGCAACAAGGATTGCAAACCTTAAAGGCACAATCCCACACTCACTTGAGACATAGGCAGTTGGAAGAAAGAGGGTATGGTCTCTCTGAACTATCACCTTCTGTGACACCCCAGCTACAAGTTTACTGGAGTGAGTACTAAAAAATGGTTCACTATGAATAGTCTCTTTCCTCTTCATCAAAGCAGCAGTAACACAGGCTCATGTTTACTTGCAGAACTGGGATGTTCTTAACACAATCCAAACAGGGTAACCGACAGGTCACGGAGGATACACTTAGGCATAGTGGACATAGACTCCCCATGACTGGTCAGCAAGACTTACCTACTACAAGTCGATACTGTTGGTGAGTATACGCTTTGACTATTAGAAAAAGGAGGACACACCCTAGCCAATTAATATACCATAATATTCTTGAAACTAAGCATGTAATTGTCACCCAATACAATACTTTGTCGCCATATTTTATTGAGGTGTGTTTTTCACACCCACCAATTTAGTTCTACAGACAAGCTCCCTCTGATCTCTCAATACGTCTACATGAAACCTGTGTACAGCTACTCAATTCCAACTGCACCCATACATGCCAACACTTCATGTAAAAGGTAGTGAAGACCCTCGGTCATCATATACTATAGAGGTATGGTTCATTGAATGGATTTTAAAACTGGTAATTTTGATTTGCAAGAATTCCGATCTGAGATTTTTACACAGACACTAAATACATTAACCAGATCAAAGCGTAAGGTCACATTTATTTTTCTGCTCATGACCATGTCCGCTGTCATCCATGACCCTACCACTCTGAAAGGAAAAACAATACTTCGTAGTCGTCAGAGGCCAAGACAGATATAAAGAGCATACTTTCATGATTACCATGCATTAGTCCTAATAAGACTCTGGACCCTCATAACATGGTTTGCCATCAAGTTTAAAGGCTCAATAAGTTTATTAAGCTCACGAGAACCCCTTCACTATTTTAATTCAATACATTTTTCCAGTGATATCGATTTCACAGTGCAGGTTTTGGTCTCTTTCACATTATGCAATACCTACAAACAGCTAAAGCGTGAATTGTCAGCACCACATCCACTTAACCTTCAAAGTGATAACAGTAGCAGAAGAGGCAAAAAGTGGCTGCTCGTGCCAACAGTTTGTGCCCCTCTCCGAATGTACAGTTCCTAGACTCATGTGCACAGTGGTCTGCAAACGTCCAATTTCTAGCCTCCCAGGCACAGCGGACTGTGGACTTGGAGGCTCAGTGGTATCGCATGCAGAGGACTGCTCTAGACCAGGCTGAAGTTTGTAATGCAGCTGCAGCAGCAATGATACTCTCATACCCTCACGTAGCACTCTATATCAGCAGATTGGTTGCACTAGACACCACTCCAAGGCCTCAAGTTAATACCAAAGCAAACATTAAAAACACTGGAAAGCACATGTAGTACGGCACCATTCATGCTTTATTTGGATCCAATTCCAAGCATGCAACACAACGTGCCATTAGGCACTAGGGAGGTATATAGGCGCCTAAGGGCCCCTGGAGAGAAGAAGGCCTGAACATATCAGCGATATGCCACAGTGAACTTTCAGTCATTAAAGGAGGCCCTATGACCCTACACCAGCTACCATAGAATGGCAGATAAAATGCAGCCATATTAGCAGCAACACACAAAGAATCTTGAGAGCCGACAACAAACGGAGGCCAACAAAATAAACCATTGAGTGACGAGTCACAATACCTACTCAACAAAAGGCCACCCATACATGCAAAAAATGCCCTTCTGTTCCTTAACGCCTCTATGAGGAATGTCCCCACGTCACGTGTTCCTGTCAAAACCTCTCCCTTGCTCCACAATCAACTGATTACTTATGCGCCCAACAGAAGGTCTCAGGAATAGGATTGTATGAACTTTACCATCACTCAAGGTGCTGAAGGCCACATTCAAGGGAGAAACTTGTTAAGAGCGAAGGATTTGAGCCACCTGTGAGTAGCTGAACTAAGTTTGGAGCCATCAGCACTCTGCATATCTTCATTTGTACCTCTGTGGTCACCATTTCTTGTTTAAACCAAACACGGGACTGAATATTTATATAATGACTTTGCCCATTTTCTGGCGTTTTACCTAGGACCGTGGTCTAAATACCGTGCCTCTCACAATCCACATGGAGACCACTACTGCTAATTGTAAAAAAAAAAAAAACAGGCAACCATACAGTTAATCAAAATGCATGATACATATATAAAAGAGTCAAGCAGACATGAAATGAAAACATGACCATCTTTTATTAGTGCTACAAATATCTAAAACAATGATGCACAATTATTCATAATATCATCAGAATTCCTGGCAGTTTAAAATCATGACTTGTCAACACAATAAAACCTTCAGTCAAACAGACAATCATACACCATGTACAGACATCAATACATAACAATGACCTTAATCAAATGGTTATTTACAGACTGATCTCGTTAGGTCATATGAAAACATAAAATGGCATAGACACAATCACTTTGCAACAGAGTTAGTGGCTTAGTTTGTTCATTTTATCTTCACGGTAACAAGCCTATTCACATTTCGGAGATTCAAGCGCCTTCATCAGGTAACCCACAAAATGGATGGAAAAATACCTGTGAATATATAACATGTCAATTTAGCCCAAAGACCTGCAATTAATACAAAAATGGAGATACCAGGTTAATTTGCAAATTATTCAAACCCTTCACCAAATTAAATCCAGACCAAAAAACGTAGGAGTTTAGAAGAAATCTCCCAATCAAAGAAGTGTGATAAAAATACCATAAAGAGGTCACATGTCATACGAAATGTCACAGTTAATACTCAACACCAATCCCGTAGGTGCCAGACTGGTGAAAGAAAATAATGTTAGGTACCAAGAGAAATAAAAAAAGAAAGAGAAACTAAAATAAAACAAACAGGTGGTTCTGCAGCACATGATGGAGTAATGCAACCATAGTCGATCATGCTCGTACCGGTATGGATTCAGAATATAGAGACCGATAAAAGGACTTAAACGGAATGCTAGCAGGGCACCAGCTTTGGAGAAAGCATAGTAAAGACGCTATAAACTATCATATGAAAACACGCCTCTCTGTGTTAAACTCAGAAGAGTACGCCTGACGAAGTAATGGGGAGAGGTGTGGTGCAGCGGCCAGGGCAGCTAACTCTGGAGCACAAGGATCACGGTTCGATCTCCGGCTCAGCCCAGCACCATGTGACTCTGGGCAATAGCTCACTTAATCTTCCCGACGGCCCCCTGCGCCTTTAGACCCTTATGGGGGGATTTGTTCGCGCTTTACAAATACCGGGTTATTATTATAGTCAGGGCTCGAGTCGGGGTACCACGCGGGTGGACGGCGTCCCCCCACTTATTTTACCGGGAGCTCGATAACTGGAGCAAATGGAGCCACACATTCACTCTTTGGCCTCTCTGGGGCGAGATCGGAGCTCATTCAGAACGCTGCTCACGCGCTGGCTTCTCTGATGCAATCGCATCTAAGGGGTGAGCGAGGGGAGGCAATTAGTCTGATGGTGCAAGCCACCTTTCGTGACGTCACTTCCTGTCGTGACGACAGCGTCCCCCCACTTCTTTTTTTAGGACTTGTGCCCTGATTATAGTATACCTTATTGGCTCAACAGGAGCCAACTAACTTGGTGTGGCTGGTCACATTGCGAACGATATTGCAATTATGAAAATATTGATATGACAGTTTCAAAGTAGACCCTCTTTTCCAGTAAGTTCTAGGTAGAAGGCAAACAAATGTCAATGATCAATAAAAGAAATTAAACATTCGTTCGCCAATACTATCGCAATAGGTATGGATGGTGGTGAAATTTAAACTGTCGCCTGCAAAATCAGCGATAGGAGATTACCTAATCTGGGGAATAGTTCTCTGGTCGCACTGTCAGTGGAGCTAGAGGGGACGATATAAAGTTAATAACGACACCAACTGAAGATGGCTAAGTGTCTAGATACTGAAAGATGAAGTTTTTACACTTACAAAAGAAACAAGATAAATCGAACAACTGGATGAATAGGTTCTGAGCATTGCCGATAGATATCATAAGGCAATAATAATATTAAAAACAGGGTTAAACACATTGACCTCAGGTGCCATTGTGTGCGGCCCAAAGTGATTGAGGGATATTTATCAATATGGTAACGATGGCAACTGAAGTTTAGACCTGATATGTATATGCCAAAGATGAAAAGAGCCCGCAAACGGGCAAAGTGGTAATCGGATATGTATATTGCGATAACAAATGGATGAATTCAATACATCTACCTGTGACCAAGTAACGTACAAAGACCTGCTGCAGTGACATGATCGGCAAAACCTCAGCACAGAATGGCAACAGGGGAAATGCTTGCTGGCATCTTCTACATATGGGAATCTGAAAGTAAAAATGGGATGTTTTGACGCTGTGTGCGATCACATGACCATGCAGAGTGCAAGAGATATGGAGAAAGTAACTAGACTGCTGAATTGTAGGTGGAAAAGGGGAAAACATGCAGCCTCAGCATTAGTTAATAATGGTAAAGCAATTTAGAATGATTTCCCCACATGTTGAGATGACCTAATAGATACAATTCTCTCACAGAGTGGATGAAATGAGAACAACGGTAAAGTAAATAGATAAACATCATATATTAATGTACAAGACTGTATGATAGGGATCATATTGGGTCCCTAAAGGTGTATATGCACCTGAGAATACAGAGACTATTCTGCAGCTGGAATGAAAAAGAATTTCTCTACAGGATACAATTGTGCCTATAGGGTTGATGACTAGCCATGTTGAATCGAATGGCATTTTCCCATGGGATCTCATTGTTTAACCCCTACTTATATGTATCCAGGGTAAAAATCCACTAAAGTTTGCGTCTTTTTCTCACTTCCAAGCTTGCCGTTTCATGGGCAACCTCAATTTTCTCCAGGATTAGTCACCTGATATCGCTCGGCGTATGTTTCTTCTCTAGGAAGTGTTTCACTAGGAGAGCTGTGAGTTTAACTGTACGAATGGCCCACCGGTGCTCAGTGAGTCGTGTAGCAATTGAGCGAGCCATCTCCTCTAAGTAGCCTAGATTGCACAGACACACAATAACAAGTAAATAAGGTTTTTGGTTTACAGTTGGTGAATTTCTTTGCCTTGACTGTGTAGTCATTATGTGTGAAAGTATCTGTCTCCATCACTGAATCACAAGCCATTGTGTACATTTATGAGTACCTACAACAGGTACGCTCCCATCAATGGTCTTTTGTAGGAAAGGATCAGTGAGGCCATTTTCTCACAAAACCATAACTTGGTGAATACAATAAAAACAGTTTAATGAAGTGCACGTGTGTAACACGCACACAAACTTAACATAGGCATCCCAATAAAATATGATCACAACGTTTTGTTTTTAGTTACTATTTATTTTGAAGGTTTTATATAGCGCGAACATGACCCTTGCTGGTATCAGAGCGCTTTACATGGGGGAGACAAATGAACAAAAGAACAATGTATGCCATAATTATTTCCTGCTTTAGAAAGTTACAGAGGTGTATGCGCAATGACAAAAAGTAGGACAACATCTGTTATGTGGGTTAGATACGTTGTTCATGTGAGTTTACTCATGAATAGAGACTTTACTTCTTTCTTAAAAGGAGGCAGTAGAGGGATTCAGTCTGGTTTCTGGGGGCAGCGCATTCCAGATACTTGGAGCGATTCCAGAGAAGGCCCAGTTGTAGGTTTTCCTTTTGGCAAATCGTTGTGGTTTCAGAATAAGTGTTGGAACTTCTGGAGGATCTGTTATCACATGAGAGTTTCAGTTTCTGGGCCAGATAACTCAGGGTGTTGTGGTGAAGGGCTTGGAGAGTCATGCAAGCGATTTTTAATTGAATTCTTGCTTCAAACGGTAGCCAATTGAGAGCTCTAAGGTCGGGGGAAATATGGCAGTTTCTTTTAGTACCTATGACGAACCTGGCCGCTGAATTGAGGGAGGCTCTTAGAGGGGCCGTTGTAGACCTGGGAAGTCTGCAGAGAGTTGCACTCCCATAATCTAGTCTGGGTATTACTAGAGCTTGTACTGCCAATTTGAAGTCATTAGCGGGAAGGAAGGGTTTTAATTTTCTTAAAATATTCATCTGTACGTTTGCTCCTTTTGTTGCGACACCAATATGTTTCTGCATGTTTAGATTCCTATCAAGTGTTAATCCCAGCGATCTCGCTGAGTTGATAACTTGAGGCGGGCAGTTGAGCGCTGTAAGTGGTTTAAGCCATTCCTCTATGATGGTTGGTTGGTTGGGGGGAGCGATTAGGAGGAATTCAGTCTTGAGGGTGTTTAGTTTAAAGTGGTTTTCAGCCAGCCAAATCTGTGTTTTTTGTAGAGTTAAATTGAGAGATCTGATGTCCTCCAGAGAAGTGACCTTTAGGTGCAGTTGTGTATCATCTGCGTACATGTGATAGTGGATGTTGGAGGAGCTGAGAATTTCGGTGAGAGGTTCCATGAATGGGTTAAAAAGCGTAGGTGAGAGGGAGGAGCCCTGCGGGACTCCCACTGTTACTGGGATGGACATAGATAAGGATTGATTGACCTTGAATCTTTGGGATCTATTTTGGAGGAAAGGGGTGAACCAATTTAGTACGGATTCTGATAGGCCCATTCTATATTTCAGGAGGTCCAGAAGATTGTCATGTTTGGCGGTGTCGAATGCCGAAGATAGGTCGAGCAGGATTAGAAGACAAGCCTTTTTGGTTTCTAAACGTTGAGGGGCACCCATTTACACCACTGGGTGTTATCACACACGTCACTGCTCAGCGAGAGGTAGGGCTGAATGTCTATCTAGCTCACCCGTGGTGGGCCTCAAGAACAGGAATATAAATGCGATATTGCAGTGTCCACCATCGAACAGACAAGGCGCCTAACCAGCTCAAAATCCAGGTGTCTGGCATGAGTGTAAATGATTAAATAAATCACTGTGTGAAGTACTACCTCCCTTGTGCATAAACATCTCCACATACAGCGCACATTTCCCTGAAAACGCGTATCCCCAACAAAGACCGCAAGGTAAATTGCTTCAGTGAAGGTTAATAATATCCTGTCGACGCAGTAAAAGACTCAATTACAAAACCTTCAGAACGGCTCTGGAGAAACAGATCTGCCTGCAGTGACAGAAGCTTAAACAAGCACGAAACGGGGGAGGGAGGCCAGCGCGCCAATTCCTAAAAAGAGAAATGGGAAACAGAAAGCACACACCATCCTGTGCAGCCAATTTCTGCTGAGAACAGTGCATCTGATACAGTAGCATAGGCGTCACCGGAGAGAACGGGTGGTCTCTCCTACAGATGATAGCATTCATTTTACTATGTGTTCTACCCGGGAGCAAAATGGTTTTCAGATGTGGTACCAGACAATCCCAATCTACAAAATGGGGTCAGACAGCGTAAGGTGCTAGACAAACCAACAATGTAAACGCAAAAATAGCTTTAAATACATTTATATTCTGGGACCCTTAAAAATTCACCCTTGTGGAAAAGATAGGTCTATGACCGTTGTAACACTTTGTAGTCGTTTTCACTCTATATAATGGGCAAAGGTGTAAAAGGTGTAGATGAACAATGGTGAAGTGCTAAGAAATGGGCATCGGATATGTAGAGGTAAAGTTCATCAGTACAATCATTCCTTTAAAATAACTTTCGAGCCGGACTGAAAAGTAAACCGGGGCAGATGTAAACAGAGGGAGTCCAGAGAACACACAAGCATTTCCCTGGTTCCACTTGCACCACTACACATCTAACTCCATAAATGTAAATAAAGAAAAGTTAACTAATATATAGACCAGGGTAGTAATGGATGTCAGCAACACAAGACGACCTTAGAATAAGCGCGAGTGAGCTACTTACATGAGTAACTATGCTTACTCAATGTCGCCTCCTCTTTCAATCATAGCTCCTTGCGAAGAGGATATAAATTCACGAACTTTGGGGGCTAAACACAGATTTGGACAAGAGACACATTCTCTAAGAAAGCCTGGCCCACCTGGAAAGCTGCTCTCCAGCTTAAATCAATGGTAGATTAATGTGCCACCAACTCAGACTGTACTTTATCCCTTGAAAGGAGGAACGTGTTATTTCAAGCTGGATAGCAACAGGATGGCGTCGGACTAAAACGAGTATTGGTAAAGCCAATTTATTTCGCCTATGTGAAATGCAAAATGGCTTTGTCAATTGTTTTCACATGTTGCACAGCAGCGCGAGACAGCGAGAGGGAGGATTTTAAAAACAGAGCAGGAGGAGGGCATGGTGGTGATGTTATAAACAAAGTAGTGTTGGAGAAGGGCAGGGTGGGATTAAAAACAAAGGAGGGCAGGAGGAACGAGGTTTAAAAAAACAAGGGCATGGGCGAAGGAGAGGGACTGCAGACACATGCACTCGCTAAGAGTGCATTGTTGAAAAGTACAAAAAAAAAAAAAAAGTACTTGCAGGAGCCTTTATCCAGTTGAAGGACGCTGGCCGCACACGAAGCCTGAGGAGGAGGCGAGGACCAATGAGAAGCAAGGAAACAAGAGTTAAGGAGTACGTTTTTACAGAAGGAACGTGGGCTAGTACAAGTTGTTGAAAAAGCACCAGATCTGCCTTCTGCAGAACTCTATATGACACTTCATAACGTAACATATCTAGCCTGCTCCCTAGATGGAGAAGACTGGCCTGGTTGTGACTGATCATCCTTTTAGAAACAACCAGACCTGGGTTTAAATTCTAAGCCAGCTGATCACAAAATGCATGCAGAGTGCCCAGTGCGAGCTTAGAATAAATCCATATTTCCACAACACAAGGTAGAAGGTGAGCATAGATTCTATGTCAGGACCGGAGGCTCCAGATTATGCCTTCTATCTCTCTTCGCTTTATTATCACCAAACTCACAGCAGCCAGAAAGATGTTTAAAAGAATCAATAAACATCACAGAAAACTACAACTCCCAACAACCAGGGAGGAATCCAAGCATATAGTCCTTCAACAGTTTCCATCATCCTTAGTACATAGTCCCATGTTGGTCTCTCTCCTTCCTCTTTCTTCGCTACTGCGCAGCCAGTTAAGTCGTTTTTCATTCTTCCCGTGTTGTGGTGATGGTTTGTTTCTTGATTATACCGATGGGCGTTATTTTAATACTATTGTATGCGCATTTTCTGAATGTTGGCAGGGTTTTTCCTCTGAATTGCCTTTTCAGATTCCAAAGCCGGGAACGTTTTCCGCTCCTTGCGCGGCCAGCCCCCCTGCTGGCGCGGTGCTGTTTCAGGCCGCTAGAGGGACTCGCTCGTCTCGTTGCTCTTGCGTCGCGGCTCCTCAGACGAGGAGCCGCGCTGCGAGAGGAGACAACACAGAGCCTTGTTCCCAGACTGCCTCACCTTGACGCCCGTTTGTACGGGTTGTATTCCCGCATTTCTTTTCTTTCCACGTCTCGGCGGGGGTCCGTATTGCGGTGCTTTCAACTGCGGTGAATGCGCGATCGCGCAAAATACTTGCACACAATTCAAAGTACGTAACGCGCAAGGAGGCAGTAGTACGGTCAGTTTTTTCTGAGGACATACCGCGTTGAGGTTGGTGCAGGCCTCTTTGTGGCCCTTTGGGCTACCCAAAGTCGCACAGTCTTCCAGTCTGCCCCCATCTGGTTTGTTCAACAAACTTACTGCTCACAGTGCTAAGCACACTTTACAGAGCACAGTTTTATCTATTTTACAATTCTGTCTACCCTTTAATTGTTGGTTACTTACCTTCAATTGCTGGCCATGGACGCCCATACCGAGTATTAAGAGGAGGTGGTCCAGGGATACTTGCCCTGGGATGATGATTTCTATGAGGCTGTCGACATCTATTTACCGGGTGGTAAACGAGGTGGTTGGCCATATGGAGCAACGCCTTTCCGACAGAATAGTCCAGGAGTGCGCTAAGTTGGCGACAGCGTGCGCTGAACCCCCCCGTGCCCCCGGTTGAGCGCCCTGTGGAGGGTCCTCCACCGCCCAAGAAGCAGAGTCCTGAAGGGGTGGACGCAGGTGCCTTTGCGCGTCTTAAGAGCGCGTTTCTGGCTAAGGTGCCACCGACCGTCCCTGATCCCCCACCGATGGACGCCCCTCAGAAAATCCCAGATCCTCCTTCCCCGGGAACGGACAATGATGATACTCAAGGGGATACAGATGAGGAGGCGGGGTCCTCACGGCCTTGGGGTCTGGCCACTACCCCTTCCACGGTGCCAGAAGAGGACTCTGACATGCTAAACTCCGATATCATCATGCATCCCCGGTCTGCGGCCTGGGTCCCCGGTGACAAGGTAGCCAGGTTTGTCGCAGGTCGTCTCCGCAAGCCCCTCGAGAAGGAGGCTCGAGGTTGCCTACGGGCGGAGTGTCCTAGACCCTCCATGGCCGACAAAATTGCTTTCACGCCAGAGCTTGACCCTAAAATGGCCACTTTTCTGGCAAAATATATGAAAGACCCTAGGAAGGGCATTGATAGGTCCTGGCGATCCTGTCAGGACAAGCTCCTTGGTGCTATCGGTCCAATGACAAAAATCTTGGACATGGCCGAGGAAGCCAAAGTCTCTGGATCACCTATTTCCCCAGAAGTCCTTTCCAATTGGGCCCAGCGCGCTATTGCTTTCATGGGCAACGCTAATTGTGCCCTATCGACTGAGCGTCGTCGCTCGTTGTTGATTAAACTTGATCCTAAACTTGGGGATTTGGCCTCTTCGGAGGCGGGGGCAGTGGCCCAGGGGGGCCTTTTCGGCGACCCCTTTGTCAAAGAGCTAGTCAAGTTTGTCGCAACTTTTACATCGCTGGACAAGGCCCAGTCCAACATTAAGAGGGTCTTTAATCAGCGGGTTTTCCGCTGGGCCGGTCGAGGCAGGGGCCGCTCGCCCGGCGTTTCCAACAAAACCCCTCAAGGGGACAAGGCTCTGGACGCGGGCAGTATAATTCCACCGCAAATTACACGAACTTCTACCCAACGCGAGGACAGCGCTTCAGAGGACGCGGAGGTTTCAAGAACGCCGGCGGCGGAAATGCCAGCGGTAAGTGTCCTTCCGGCATCTCGAGTTCGCATCGGGGGTCGACTAGCGGCCTTTCGAGAGGCTTGGGCGGATATTACCTCAGACGCATGGGTCCTTCAGACCGTTCAAGGGTTTCATAGAGTTTTACGAAAACCCTCGCCAGGAGGCCCGGCCTCGACCGATTTCATTCAGTTCCCAAGAAGCACAGTTGATCGACGAGGAGGTCTCCGAGTTGCTCCGCAAAGGAGCCATTTGTCGATCAACTTTGCATCTTCACTGTTTCCTCAGCAATATTTTTCTGGTGGACAAGGCCGACGGGG
This sequence comes from Calotriton arnoldi, assembly GCA_963921515.1. Classification (NCBI taxonomy): domain Eukaryota; kingdom Metazoa; phylum Chordata; class Amphibia; order Caudata; family Salamandridae; genus Calotriton; species Calotriton arnoldi. Next base: position 1,743,033 of record CAWUFW010002204.1, read on the forward strand.
GGTCAGCGTCCAGTTATCAACCTCAAGGAGTTCAACAGGTGGTTGTTGTACCATCATTTCAAGATGGAGGGAATCCATCTGCTCCGCGACATCCTTTTGCCTTCAGATTGGATGGCGCGGTTGGATTTGAAGGACGCCTATCTGGTGGTTCCCATCCGCCTCATCGGCGATTCCTTCAGTTTTATTGGAGAGATCTTGTGTACGAGTTCACCGCCCTTCCATTCGGTCTTTCCTCAGCTCATTGGTGCTTCACCAAGGTGCTTCATCCCGCACTGGAGTTCCTCCGAGCGCAGGGCATTCGCATGATCGTATACTTGGACGATCTTCTTATGGCACAATGCCCTCAGACCTTAGCGAGACAGCTCCAGCAGACGGTGACTCTCTTGCAGAACCGAGGGTTCATCATCAACGAGGACAAATCGGTTCTCAGACCTTCCCAGACTGATGTTTCTCGGGTTCGTAGTGGACTCCGTCCACGCGACGTTAAGTCTCCCATCTCGGAAGATGGCAAAAATTTGACACGAGTTACGTCAGACAATTTCCAGGCCGTTCACCTCCTTACGTCACCTGGCCAGGCTGGTGGGTCTTCTGTCATCGTCGATTCAGGCGATCTTTCCGGGGCCCCTGCATTATCGAGCTCTCCAACGCCTCAAGGCGTACCATTTGAGGAGAGGGCGGTCGTACCACCATTCTGTCCCTCTATCGGCGGAGGCCTGGGAAGAGATTGTATGGTGGTTGTCCCACATGGAGGCATGGAACAGACGGGCGATCTTCGGCTCGGTTCCGGACCTTGTCATAGAGTCCGACGCCAGCAAGTCAGGCTGGGGCGCTCAGTGCGGGGATTTTTCCACCGGAGGAGTTTGGTCCTTGGACGAACAAAACCTTCATATCAATTGCTTGGAGCTTCTAGCGGGCTCTTTTGAAAATGAACAACATCTCCGCGGTTCGGTATGTCAACCGATTGGGAGGCCCCCGATCCCGGGCGTTGGCGAATCTGGCAAAAGATTTTTGGGGTTTCTGCCTGGATCACCATATTTCGGTCACGGCAGAGTACATTCCGGGCCAGAACAATCAAGTTGCGGACTGGCACTCGAGACATCTTTCAGATTCAAGCCTTTGGAAGCTGGACCCTCAGATCTTCCAGTGGATAAACAATCAATGGGGGCCTTTTTCGGCAGATCTTTGCTTCTCGTCTGGACCATCAGGTTCCTCGGTTCTTCTTCAGTTGGAGATCGGATCCGGTGGCTTTGGCCACGGACGCCTTCCTTCAGGATTGGAAGGCAGAAAAGGGCTATGCGTTTCCTCCCTTTTCAATGATAACGAGGGCGGCGGCTCAGATCCGCCGGCAGGAGGCGGAAGTGACCTTGGTAACACCTTGTTGGAGGTCTCAAGTTTGGGTTTCCAGTTCTTCTGGAACTTTCTTGGGATTTTCCAATCCTACTCCCCCTGTATCCTCACCTGCTTCTGAACCCGGACGGGATTCCACATCATCTAGCCACACAGGGGCTGCTCCGCCTCATGGTGTGGCGACTTTCAGGCAACGGTGGTCGCTGCCGGGCCTTTCGGGACCGGCTGAAATCCTCTTGTCAAAGGCTTGGGCAGATAGTACCACAAAGCGTTACAGGTCCGCCTGGATGAGATGGGTTCGTTGGTGTCTTCGAGGGGGTTTGGATCCCGTGGTTGCAGGTATCGTTCCCATCTCGAATATTTTTAGCAGACTTGGCGTCAGAAGGGTTGGCGTATCGCTCAATCAATGCAATCAGATCTGCAGTTTCGGCGGGCCATGCCCCGTTAGACGGTGCCCCAGAAGGGGGGGGCATCCGTTAGTCTGCAAACTTCTGCGTGGTATCAGACTGTCTCTGCCTCCAGAACCGCGTTATTCCGTCCTGTGGGACGTCAATCTCGTTTTGAATTTGTTTTTATCTTGGCAACCGAACAAATATCTTTCTTTGAAGGAATTGTCTTCCAAGCTGGCTATGCTTCTGTGTTTAATCTCCTGCAGGAGAGTTTCAGACGTCCGGGCATTGGACATCTCGGCAAGGACTTTTTCCCCTGATGGGGTAGTTTTCACAGTAGGGAGACGCACTAAGTCTCACACTAGAACGGTTTCATACCCGGCTTCGAGACACCCCAAAACTATGTGTGGTGAATTGCCTAAAGGCGTATGAAGATTTGACTCAAGAACTTCGCCCTCCGGGCGAGCAACAACTCTTGATAGCTCTCAAGAAACCGCACAAGGCTGTCTCTTCCCCCACAATAGCTAGGTGGGTGCGCTGGGTCATGCAAGAGGCGGGTATTGACACCAAACAATTTGGTGCCCATTCAGCTAGTGGCGCGATGGCCTCTAAGGCGTTCGTTCTGGGAGCACGTCTGGAAGATTCAACGCGTGCGGCTGATTGGTCTTCGGACTCTACTTTCAAAAGGTTTTATTTTAAACCAGTGCTAGATATGGCTCAGTTAGTGGTAAGTAAGCTTTGAACTAGCATAATCTGAAGCCTCCGGTCCTGACATAGAATCGGAATTTGCCTAGCATCGTGACGGTAAGTTCCAATTCTATTAAGGACACGGAGGCGAGGATTATCCCTCCCAGGGCACAGTGGTGCGAACCCACCCGTATAGCAGTAAGTAATCAGTCTATGTTTCACTGTAACATTGAAAAAGTTTGAGGTTCTTCATGATACTGTTATTGTAAGGCGGTTGCCCGCATTGTAGTTACATGTGACATTGGAATTTTTTTTCCACATCCTTACGTTGTCTGTCTTTCCAGGAAACGATGGTTCGAAACAGGACCAGTAATGAGTTGGCGTGACTTGCGCAAAGAAAGAGGAAGGAGAGAGACAAACATGGGACTATGTACTAAGGATGATGGAAACTGTTGAAGGACTATATGCTTGGGTTCCTCCCTGGTAGTAGGGAGTTGTAGTTTTCTGTGATGTTTATGGATTCTTTTGAATATCTTTCTGGCTGCTGTGAGTTTGGTAATAATAAAGCGAAGAGAGATACAATGCATAATCCTCGCCTCCGTGTCCTTAATAGAATTGGAACTTACCGTCACGATGCTAGGCAAATTCCGATTCAGAAGCATTTTTGCTGACAGAAATACATTAGACCATCAAATGAATTAAATAATGTACATGGACAATCTCAAAATCCATATCGGACCACATGAAAATCTAGAAGGCCGGTACAGCGCACACACTGTCTAGACAAAACGTTCCACAAATGAAAGAAAACATCCTGTCTGAATATGACAAAAAAAAAAAAGGAGTTCTTGGTACTGGAAGTTGCAAATGACACCAAACTTACATTTGTTTGGCCCACAAGCCTGGGTTGGAAAGCCCCAGTTACAGCACTCTACAGCAAGAAAACATGATATTCAATACAGATCTACTATTCACACCAAATACCAACGTGGTAGCCAAATATGTATGCATCTCTGCAGCGGCGTAGCGTGGTTTGCCAGCGCCCGGGGCAAGGCAAGTGTAGCGCCCCCTAACCTGTGGGCCGTTAGCACTTTCTGAGTCCCTTCCACCAGTCCAGCATTTATATTCAAATTTTGCGCCTGGGGCAACCGCCTCTGTGGCCCCGCCCACGCTACTGCATCTATTCTCAGGAAAATTCTCTCATTTACAAAAGCCAAACTTCAGATGGAAGTGAGAAGAAGTACTGTAACAGTCTAAACAGAGCCCACAAATGGTCAACTGAAAGACTACACACAAAAAAAAAAAAAAAAAAAAGGACATAGGATCGGTCTTTGCCTAGAAACATGCTCTGGCCTTGTAAGAATCCCATGGGCTCTTGGTGAAGTTGTATAGAAGGTTTTGAATTTGAACTTCAAATTCAAAACCTTCTATACAATTCACAAAGGCAAATGACAAATCTAAAAATCACACATTTTGAACATGCATACAACATGAAGTCATTTGACCAATATTGCAATCATTTGTTGCAGCGACTTAGCAGCAAAGGACCTATGATTAGTCAACTTGCCCCTCATTGCATCATAGGATTGAGAGATGGAGAGGCAGCTCATTGGATGGTAAGGCGCAACTCTGGAACAACTTAATACCCAGCTTGAGAGAAAAATCACACATCTGCTTCACGAATGAGCAAAGAGAAAACACTACAGCAAATGTATAATGCCTAAGCATCCATTGCAAGTTGACAGAGGTCAGCCTTTAATTCTTTTGATCTGTACTAGGACAGTACAGTTAAACAGCACGTTTATCAGAGGAAACATCTGAAGATATAAAAGTACAGCGTCTGAAAGGGCACTTGCGATTGTTCACCTCCTAAGTCCACCAGATCTCGACATCCATGAACAAAAAAACCTTCACTTGGCAGAATACCGGGCTATTATTTTGTTACATTGGGCTCCTAAGAACCAGGGATGAATGCTCACGGTCTGAAAACATTGACTGTCTTCAGTTGATCCTTTCTGAATAGGATTTCAACACTTGGAAGATATTTCTATGGGAGTGCTGTGGTAAATGCAACCATAAATGCGAAGAGTAGTAGGCAGCAGGTGCAGAAACTTTGCCACACAGCAGACTTACATGATGTCTGCAGAACATGATGCTGGTCTATTGCTGAAACACTGTTCTCAATATAATTCACAAAGAAAAACACGTGTAAGAAAAAACTCTTAAGGGGGGGGGGAGGGGAAGAGTAGTAGACAGAGGGGTAAGAGGCATCCCCACCACTGCCAGAAAAAACAAGTACTGGTAAAGAAAATAGGTCGTGCCTTTTGGCTGCAACTGTAGCCCTACTGGCTTTCCCAATGCTTTTTGCCGATACTGCTCAGCATTGGCAAAAAATAGAAGGAAAAAAAGGAAAAGAAGGGCTTAAGCATCATGAAGTAGTCATCTTATTTTTTTCGTAATTTACCATTACAAGATTGCGAACATTCTGAATGTGCACAAAAGTGTTTTCTAAAAAAGGAGCAGTTTGCAGCTGTTGGCCCTCCTAAAACGGTAAAAGTTGATATAAAATAAATAAAAACCCACAAATGGTATGCGGGGAGGGGGCAGAAAGGGAAAAATCAACGGTGGAGTGGATGGTGGATTAAATAGTGAATATGGCAGTTGAGGCTGTGCTGTGGAGGGGGGGGGGTCAAAGAATGTGAGAGGTGCAGTTGACATGGAGCAGGGAGAGCAATAAGAAGCCTTGGGTCAATGGATTAAAGAAAAAAAAAAAGTTTCATTCCACAGTGAGAAATAGGGGAACAACAGAAACGCAGGGGTGAGGACAACGTGCAAAGCAGAAGAGGGCAGGGATCTGGGGAGAAGCAGGAAATGAGGGAGAGAGCAAGGAAAACACGTGCACTTATGTTATGAAATGAAAAAAAGTAGTTCACTGAATGCAAGCAGTAGAAAGATACAAGCCATCTTATTAAAAAGTATGATAAAGAAGTATGATAAAGAAGCCATGCTTAAAGAGGGGCAAATACAAGAAGAAAAGCTATTGGATAAGAAGCTAGAAATGGATGAAACGAAAAACAACCAATGGTAAGCAATGGGCTGGCCCAAAGCAGACTACGGTTTTGGTTTGGTCTATAAGAAGTCTTTTAACAGACAGTTGAAAGCTGCCTGGTGGTGTGACCTAAAAAATTGCTGCACATAGTCCACTCAGCTAAAAGGTGGTAATGAAGAGTAACACAGGAAACAACTGCCGGGCCAAGGACCATGAAATCAACATTCAATGTCCCTGGTCTCTACTTTTTGAAACTGTAAAAGCACAGTTTATTAAACTCAAGATGAAATACAAGTTATGATTTTCAATAGATGTGCTTGACTGAGTTAATTATAACGGGTTTGTTAGTAATGTGTAAAAAGGTAAGGATCACACGAACAAACAGTATGTTGAGACATACATATTCCGTTGTACTAGTTTCTAATTAAGAGTGTTCGAGAAAAAAGGCACTCAAGAAAATACGCGTAGCAAAATTATTGGAGGCAAGGACGTCCTCACAGATAACAGATTAACTTTCAACTAGAACTTGCTCTCAAAGGACATCTCACTAACACCATCTTTATCCATTAAGAGCAAGGTTTCCTGACCTCATCCTGCACTATAAAAAAGCACTATATTTGGTTTCAGATTAGATTTAACACCAGACATGTGCTATCTGAAGTGCTTAACTTGTGACAGTGTTTGGCGGTGCTGGGCACCGGCACCTTTTTTCTAAACACCAGCACATATTTTAACAACACTATGGTGGCTTAGTGGGTCTCAATTTTTTTAGCACAATTACTCATTGGCAATTTAATACATATATTTTTTTTTTTTTAACTAGCAGGTAGTTACTGCTGTCACTTGCATTTGGCAGCAGTGGCAGGACCTGGGGCAGCACCAGCTGCAGTGGAATCCCAATAGTTATTTCGGGCTCTGGCACTTCATTTTTTACACATTAAACACTAGCTGGATGAAAAGAGCCTGTTGTATCAAGGGCATGCCACTACGTTATGAGCTCACCAATAGCCATTTTCAGCTGTCTGAACATGTAAATTCAACAAGCCGTGGTTTAGTTTACACCTTTGATTATAAGCACACCTCAAAAGAGGGGATGGAATGATTTCTAAAAAAACAAACTATACAGCTGTCTCGAGGTCTTCTTATTAAACTGGCAAAAATAAATATAAATTGAGAGATGCGCTTTAATTCTCAATTTATTTAACAAAGGACAAATTTCTGGATAATTCAAAATAAATTTAGTCAATTCAATTTTCGATTTCAAGATTAGGTTATAGTTTACAAGGACATATTTATATGCCCTAGGTCGGACATTGACCCTTAAATATACAAAATGTAAATAGATTTCACAACTTTATGTAAAAAGATAAATATCAAAACATTAACAAGCATCTGAATGGCAATTTTCTCGCTATAATGCATAACGTGCGACATTCTTGCAACCCTCATCTGACATAGCTTTTAAAAACAAAAAGAAAAAACTGTAGGGGAGGCAGATAATAATCCAGCTCTACAAGTATTAAAATACCGTGCTGCCTTAAAAAAGTTAAGGCTTCTCTCAAAAAGACTTTAAATCTTTAGCTGAATTACAAGTTAAGATTTTTTTTCAAAACTGCATTTTTTTTACTACCTAAATTTGTGTGAAGAGTACAAATGCGGAGAACAGTTAACAGGATGGGGCGAAGGCCAAACTAGTCTTTTAAATGTCCAGTTCACCATGATTCGCTGCTATTGCACCCTGACAAGCGACAGCTGTGCACTTATTTGGTGAACCAATAAACAAAATAACAGCCTTGCCAGAAAAGCAATCCTTTCTGCTTCAGGCCGCGAGCAAACAGCAGGCAACTCATGAACATCATGATCTCATGATGGCAATAACAGCGGCAACCCTACTGCAAACAGGTCTCAACATCTCACTCAACCAGACCACATCAATGGCACGCTGATCAACTCACAAACCATAACAAGCATTGGCATAGCCAATAGGTCTCGCCTTTGGGACCTTATAAGTGTTTAGCGAGAGCTATTGGCTTTGCCAATGTCTTTAAGCTATGTTGCAGAGGAGTGTGGCTGTGATAAACACCTCGCATAGCACCCCGCACAGACAGTGCTTGCTTGTCACGTCATTCCTTCCAAATGGATGTCATTTGGGAAATTAATTCAGTATGAACAATTTTATTAATGAAACTGATTGGTGTCATCAATTGCCAGTTTTAAATTTTTTTCTTTTGCTGGTTTCTTTCCTATAAAACAAAGACACGATGTCAGAAAGCAATATTTTTAAAACTAAATAGCCTGTGTCGAGATTTTCTTTTCTCCGAGAAGCATCAGAGGCCTGCTAGACAACGGACCTATATGATAACAGTGGTTTCGAGAGTTTTTTTTAAAAAATTTCCTTATGTGTCATCACTGAAAGATTGAAGTGAGTGCTACCTGAGTGTAGCGAAGCAAAAAAATAATGGTATCCCACTCCGATTGCGCAGAAGCAGAGGGAAGCGAGGGCTTCACATTTACGTGCCTTCTAGGTAGCTGACATGACGCATTTAGTCAGACGGAAATAATGACAGACGGAAAGCATCATGAGGTCTGCGAAGCGTCAACATGCCGCCATCATTTTCGCTCTAACCTCGCCTTGCCAGCAGCCCGCAGCCGTATAGGCTGGGGATCATTTAAAAAGCAAACCCTAATGATGCTGCCCACCAAAACACCAGTCAGCGAGATTGGCACCAATTAGACGCGCTCGTGAGAGGACGCGATGTCTCCGACGGTGGCACAGAGCGTGGGCTCTAAAGGGCAATGCAGGAGAATGGCACAGGCAAATGCGTAGTGAAACGTAGCGCAAGCTCGAAGATGAGTTGTGAAGAGCTTATGGTGTTGAACAATAATGGCGAGCGTGGCAGACAGCAGGCACGAGGACTAATGAAGCAGTTAGAGGCATGCACGCGAGGTAAGCGTAACGGACAGCTTGCTATAAATGTAAAAAATAAAAAAAATAAAAAACAGCTAGGGCAAGCCAAAGTGAAAGCTAAGGAGGGCAGCAAAAGTGACACAACCAGTGTGACAAAGCAGATGGCAGGCACAAACAGGTGAAAGGCAGTTCAGTTTAATCAGCGCGTGGCAAACGAGCGCGACGATCGTAAAGACAGCTTGCTGTAATTAACAAGCATTGGCCGCGCGCTGTGGAGGGGGAGGAGCAAGTAAGAGGAACGCCAGATGGCCTGGAGCATGCGAGGAAAGCGCGTTACTGTGCGCGTTCTCGCATGCTCTAGGCCAGCCAAAAGTTGTGGTCGCATTTCTGAAGCCCACACTACAAAATGTCTCGCCCAGAACCAGCGCTGGCTTTCAGGGCGAGACCTAAAAAATGAATAGCAGCTGAAGTTTTAACCAGTGAACTGCAATGACATCACTTATGCAGAAATGCCAGTGTGGGTGAAAACTGCACTACAAGTAAATATGGGCACTTAACAGGATTAAATACCGCTGGTATTGTGCAAGTTTGCATATGTGCTAGTTTGGAGAGAACCAGAAAAAATAACATACTTTATTTAGCAAATGGCGACATCAATGCTCCAACTTTAACATGTGTGCTAAATAAAGTTGAAGGGCTACCTCGCACGTAATGCATGAGCAGTGCGATCTCTGCTGCACGCCTCAGTCATTACAGGTGTAACAAAGGCAGTAATGCCACGGTAATAAGCACGAGGCTTATCAACCACTCAGTGATTCCATTGCAGCACTTCTCAAGTTTACTTTATATGAAATATAAAAGGTAGCGGTAATGTCAACAGAATTACTAGGACTATACGCACTGTCCATTGAAAAGTTGTTTTGATCTAGCCTACGGAAACCATCCTATATGCAATAATCATTGCACCCTACAGGAATGTATTGAACATGGGTACTCGCAAACATTTTCCCAGGTGCTGCAAAGTTTGGTTTGTGATTTGACCGAGGGCCCCACAGGTGCCAGTAGGGTGGCAGGGAGGGAGGGTTGGTGGTAAGGTGGGTGAGGTGAAGCATATATATCTAGTGTCTTAATTGCACAATGTGAAACTAAACATTTGGTATTAATCTCAGCTTCTCCTTTTAACCAAATTGTGTGATGTTAGGCAATTGTTTTATTTCACTTTACCTCTTTTTTCTTCATTAATGCATACAATGACCGCGAAAAATACTTTACTTCAGAACGTGCTATAGAAGAATAAATGTTTCTAAATTCATGTTTGAACACTATTACTTTTTTTTTTTTTAAACTTCTCAAAATCACTAATGTACTAAGGTGAACTGGTTCTGCATGTTAATGAAATACACTTTTTTAGTTCTGAACAGACTTGATACTTTTACCCTTTTGCTTGCAGAGGTTTTTAAAAATAAAGGCGTTTCTAAAGTTAAGCGTTGCAAGACACCCTAGTTACTTCCTCTCCAACTTCAATTAACCTTTACATAAATATTTGCCAGTTTTGTAAAAATAGTTTTCATGTAAGTGCTCAGTCGAGTAAACAGCATCCAAGGGCTGTTGACCATTGAGCCCATGTACAGGTCAGGAGGGCTGTATGCGGCCCCGGGCCGTACTTTGAACATCACTGGTATAGAGTATCATTTGCAATCGCCCACGCTCCCCCAAGCCTCACCCCATTGGGAATATGAGGCAATTATGCCATGGTGGCGTCTTTGAAAAACATTGTAAAACTAGGAAGTATTGTGGCCAAACACACAGGTGTATTTTTTTTTTTTTTTTAATATTCCCTGGATAGCCCGATGGGCTTTCAAATACCTGCTAAGTAGCAGGAGTTAATATCTACTATGTCACAGCCACACGGATGTAGGAGTGGGCTATTAAGGAGGTGAGTTATGGCCCGAGTGCTGAGGTTAATATATATGGTGAACAAATTTAATATTGCTGCCATATCCCTTCATTCTGATCACTTGAGAAGGAAGAGTTTTGTTGAAACGTGTTCTAGCTTCCCAAGCCACAGGGGGACGAAGGAAGCTAACTGGTGGGGAAAGACAAAAGAAATGGATAAAAAGACTCAATGCACGTAAATCTGCTCTCCCTTTCATTTACCAACTTAAAGGAAAGGCATAACTGACAAGAATAAGCAAACCTACAGAACAGAAACGGCCCCAACTATGTAGCGTTACTGACAAACCGGTTCAGGAGCAGCGTTTTATGCTTCTTGCTGAAATTAAAAGAACAGAGTTAGGGTGTGCAGGGAGGCACATGGAAAGCAGTAGCGCGAGTGCAACATATGTTCGACGTTAGCTCAAGGTGCGAAAGTAAACTCCAAACATTATGCAGAACTGTAGTCATGTTCAATCATGTCGTCCGTCTTAGGAGTCAGATTCAATATACCTCAATGTTTTAAGGTCTGTGCTACCACAAACGTTCCATTACCATTCCAGGTCAATGACATGCACAAGAATCATCAGTGAAGTTGAATATGCACATTATTTTTCCCACTCAAGTCAACTTTATATCCAATATAAGCATTCACAATAAAATGTGATCAAAATCCTATAAAAACAATTGGCATAAGAAAACAGGAACATCCTTTCTTCGCAATCCATCAATCCCTGCAAAGGTTGAACAGGTTTTCCATTCTCTAAGCTCGTAATCATGGTTAATTTAACTAGAGTTGTTAATTCCCAAACAAAGAATCCCAGTGAATCCTGCAAGATCGACTGTTGGCATCCTACTTCTGCAGATTAACTTTGATAGGTTGGTCTAAAAAACAAAAACAAAAAACAAAAAAAACTACACTAGTCGGACAGGGCTAATTATTTATATTAAAAAAGCAAAGTCAGAAGACAGTTGGATTCGCATCAAGAGCATCTTAAAATCTGGTTCAAGGTTAAGCGAATTCCATCACTTTTCCAATTGTATTTCACCCACAGCACATATACTTCCAGAATTAAATATCAGTTTATCATGGATTATGCATCACAGAAATCAGGCGGGTGAATCTTCTATCTGGCTAACTGGAAGGTTTAGATGATGCCTAATGGAGAGGCTTAGAAGAAAAGCCATGTCTTCAGCCTTTGAAGGATTTCAACTTATTGGCTGGGTAGTGAAAGGGAGTTCTAGGACCTTGCTTTTTGGGCAGCAAGAGCCCTGCTGAATCATCAGGCTGATACATTTTGGAGCACTAGAGTGAAATCTGGAGATGGGAGAACTAACGGTCAGGGAACCATTAGTATGAACAGTCAGTGAGAGATAATGAAGTCATGTTGGTTGCCTTTTGTGCCTCCATACAGAGATGTTTGAAGACCGCTCTGAATTTCAGAAGAATCTAGTGGACGAGCAAGCACTAAGAGGCTAGGATACATCTTGCTGTCTTTAAGAGGACTCTCAGAGAGGGCAAGCAGTAGGTTGGCATTTAAATGGAACCAATCAGTGAAACGAACCCTCCGAGTAGATAACTGCACTAAAAAGGGCAGTGTGCCAAATTGTACTAGCAAGTTTTCAAATAATGGATATTCTTTGAATCCGAGGTGTAACTGGCTATTCCAGGTTTTCTGTAACATGGCTTCAACCTGCACTAATGGTAACACTACATAATGGTAGGCTTAAAGCTGGAAGAATGTTAAACTTGCCGACATACTGTGCAAGTAGTAGCATTCAGTTTCTGTAATTCTTCATTCGTTCATTCCAAGTCTGACCATGCAAACAAGATGCAATTCTGTAGATTATAAGCCACGAACAATGGAAAAGAAATTGAACATGGATGGACACAATTGAAGCAGTAAATGATGCATGTACACCTAGCCTGAAGAAATCAAAGCAGGGTGGGTTAGGGAAGTGTGCACAGAACATGGATGAAATTAGCAACTACACCGGGAAATGGATAAGGCACGCAGGCAAGCGCACTTAGTGTGGAAACCGGATTGTAAAGCAATGGAGTGTTGTAAATGAGAGTATGTGCAAGTGAGAAATAAGACGTATGCCTTCGGGTGCGAACAAGTGCAACTTGTTTTGTACAAAAATGATCATTCAAGTGTGCTAAAATATTGAAACTGTGCCTAATTTCCCAATAATCGAGAGAACTGGCAATGGCAGACGTGCGAGCATGACAAGAAACAAACATCAAAATATAGCAAATCTAAAATGAAATAAAATTGGAGTTTCAAACAAAATCTTGCTAAACATTTTGGCAAACCACATCACAGCCAAAGGTTCCAGTAGAAATGTTTAGTCAATAAGCCTACACCACACTAAAAGGTATGCACTTAACCTAATCGTGCAATACAATGAAAGGTTTACTGAAGTCACGACAATTGAATTGAGAAAATACAGTTGCACTGAAAATCAAAAGTCAGTGTTTTTTACAAGGTAGACCTGTAAAATGGTCTGAATGCAAAAGCAAGTAAACACTTTGCCATGGATTAAACGTTCAGTAGTAGAGACTCGCCTTTGACATTTTTAGTGTTACTACATTAGTCGTCACTGTGCTGTACAGCAATTTATTTAATGCAGACTGCTTGGAACCAAACTTGTAACCCTGAGGCGCCTAATTAGGAGCTATTGTCAAAGAGAGAGAGCTTGCAGCTCCACTCAATTACCATCAACCTAGCTAAGTAGTGCAGAGATCAAGCAATGGTTGCCAGCTCAGGCTTTCAGTGCACCCAAACGAAGGTTCATGAACCCTAATGACACATACTTACCTAGAGCGTCAATCTTTTGTAGTCACAGGACTGCCTTGAAACCGGAGTTCAGATCAATGTCTGCCCCCCCAGAAACGCCTAATGATTCCAACCATTTTCCCTACTACTGAGTGCGTCGATTTACTTATGAATGTGTTGCTTAGACCAACAGTCACGCATTTACAACTGTTTCAGAGGGCGTAGCTGTTCAACGAGGAATGAGAGTATCGAGAGCTCGCCCTAGTGAAACAGACTTTCCTAAACCAGATGACTCGGTCTCTTGCTTTATTTTTTTATTAAAAGAGGTTGAAAAATCTAAATCTAACCCTTAAATGTCAACCTGCGCAATGAAACACTAAGCAAAAGGTAACTTACTTAAGCATAGTCTCAATAGTTTCTCTTTCAACGTGTTCTACAGTTTGGTGACATACTCAAATATTCTTTTCTGACCCCACGTCTTCACACTTTACATAGTTGAGATTAACCTTGTTGCAGAAAACCTACAGGGGTGACACCATGAGCCTACGATCTACACAGCTATTCTACCAAGTTTAGAAATCCCCCCATCTGTAGATCAGTACGAGTTACTTCTTAAATTACTCCTCTGGGGCTAGAGTGTACAGTGTATACACAGTGCTTAATTTGAGCCCGTGGTTACAAGAGGGGGCAGCAGCACTTATGTTTGAGGACCTGCACTTATTTTTCCAGATCATATATTTACCAAGAGTGAAAGCGCCAAAAAACTAACGGGAAAGATGGAAGAAGAGTAAGACGGAAAAATCGTCACAAAGTGAGAAAGCAGGGACTGGCAAGAGTGAGATAAAAGGGTAGGGCGTGTCCGGTAGTCGATTGAAGAGGCATGAGGTGGATTCCAGACTACAGAGTCTTGTTATTCAGAGAGCGCTGGTGCCGGACGCTGGCTTCCGAGCAGAGCTTTGGGCTCTGCTCAGAACTTATTCTTCTACAAATTAAGCGCTGAATATTCAGAAACTGCAACCCCATACATTCAAGTAGGTCTGAGTCTTCTACAGGAAGAAAGGAACAAAAAGCATCGCAGCCTGGGGACCATTTACAAATAGTCACTGCGTCTTATCCGCCTACCTCTAGCAAGCCATGATAAATTTAGAGTTTGGGTAATGGTGACTTATAGGACATCATAGTCTCTGCTAAGGAAGCCCTTGTGGCAGACTCTAGGCTAGCAAAATCTCCCTAAGTGGGAAAGCCCTTTTAACAGCATTGCCATTGGTCTCTTTCCTGTTTGGGACGGTCGTGTAAGCCTTAGTGGTCCTAAAGAGGGGGGGGAGGGGGAATAAAGAAAAAAAAAAAAATTAAAACCACAAACGTTCCGGGCATCCCGAGAGACAAATTTCAGTGCATTAGGGACATTAGTTGCATTTTTATACCAAAGAGACCTCCCACTTTGGGGTCGGACTTCACTTAAGGGGAACCCCCCCCACCCCCCCCAAAAAAAAAAACACAACATCGACAAAAAGGTTGCAGTCTGTCATGTTCTGGTAGACCTAGCATCTTTGTCCCTCATCTCCATCTGCCGATGCTTCAGCAGAAACATTTCTGTTCACAGAATGAAGAAATTTAAATTTAGAGGGTCAGTGGAAGCTGAGGTGATGGAGATGGTGCCTCTGCTACCCAAGCCATTCTGCAGCCAGACCTTAAATAACCCCATTGTTCAGTTTAGAGTTAAACAGATTCCTTCGTTATCACTGGAAATAGAGGAATACAAAAACCGCTTCAGAGCAGAGCACCATAGAATGTTTTTGAAATATAGAACTAATACAAGGTTCAAATTAATCTGTTTCAGTTGCCATGGCTCAGCTTCCGCATTATTGGTTCACAAAGCTTTCCGTGCAGTGATGTCATTCAGTTGGGTGTCCTCTGATGATTTGACCAATGTGACTTTGGCGACGCACTTTGACAAACTACTGAAACAGCACGTTTAGATCTAAATTTAATACTGCCAGCTACCAGAATATTTGTTACACAATAGGAGCTTAGGCAAACAATAAATCAAATTCTTCAGTGGACCAACATTTAAAAGCATCTGCAACAATAATTCCATTAACACAGCATTATTTTACAGTGTGCTTGAGCACACTGCAAAAGCCTCCTAGAGGAGTCCAAAGCATCAAGTTATGAACAATTATCCAAGGAGCAGCTGCCGTCACAGAGACCTCTACGTCCCCATGCCCAAAAGCAATATGCTGAGCAGTTAAATATAAAGGAAAATGGCCTTCCGGGGAGAATTTCAGGCCGCCGAGTACTGTCTGAGAGAGCCTTTAGTGCAGTGTTGCAGGATGCTTTTCATCCAATACCACATCATTTCAGGAACTTCGACCTAAAAACTCAGAAAGCAGTACATCTCCCCACAGACCACTCACGCAGGCTATTCCTAGACTGCAGGCCTTTTTTATTATTTTCCTTTGCACTTGCTGGCAATGCTGCCCAAAGAACTGTCGATAATGCAGCTATTTGTAGCAAAGCTCACTGAGAAATGGGGCACAGGAAGAGAATATATTCAAATTGCCAGCTTATGTGTTACACAAGAGATCAGCTTCACAAAGAAAAGCACCGCTATAAAACAGAAATGTTAACAAAAATTGGGTGCTCCACAAAAGGGGCCCCTCAAGTAGTTAGCATTTGGCCAACAAGCTCAGCTGAATGATTTTGTATTTCAAGAAATTCTTTAATGACTCAATACATGAAGCCATGCCAATTTACGAACAGGTACTAGCAAGGGAGGGGGGTCTTCTGTTAAATCACCATGAGAAGCATGTCAAAGGATACTTGCAGCATTGGCTCCCGAAGAGCACGAGTTAACTGTACATATCTCAACTTGAATCTCCATCAGTAAGTCAACAACTTATTTATGAAAGATGGCAAAAGAGCAGGGGTGTGCGAGGGAAACGAAGAGCTCGCAACAATGGGCACCAGAACCACAATCTAGAAATTCTAACCCTTCTAAAAGTAAAGCAGTATGCACGAGAATCAAAAGCTAGACTCGCCTCGGGGGAGTCTTCTGTGGCATTGCGGACAGCGACACATCCTTCTCAATACACACCTTCTGCAACAGATGACTAGGAAACATATTTCACTGAAATCTAACCAGGTCCAAACTACCTACCCAACTGTCAATTTTTAAGCAGCTACCCTGAATAAGAGCAGCATAAATCAGAATCTTTACAATAAGACATTGCCCTGTTTAATTTATTCCAAGTTAGCCATAATTTGGTCCCTTATTTCATCTCAAACCTTTTCTAGAAACAGTCAGCACTTGTTAACCAATGGGGTGCACTTTACAATCTACCTAAAATCCGTAGAATTTAAAACCATATGCAAAAATCAGTCCTTATGTATAGATGGCGTATTCATATTTTGAGTGGGGTGAGTGGAGATGCACCTTTTACAGAGAATACTCTGTAGCTATTAGCAACAACAAACAAAAAACAAGCATTGGTAAAGCCAACAGCTCTCACTTTTGCAAGAGCTATTGGCTTTGTCAATGTCTCTTAGTCATATTGTACAGCAGTGTAGGTGCTGTGGGGCATGGCTGAAAGTTAGAAAAAAAAGTGCCATGACACAGCCAGCACTGACCACATCAAAGTGCTTTTCTTTACCTGGCAGAGAGGTGGGGCAAAGAATGTGGGAGGGCGGCAGAAGTGAGGGGGCAAGCAACAGCCCGTTAACTTCTCGGCCGAATGACCACTCGCAAATCGACATGAGCGCAGCAGAACCTCTCCTGCACAGGCCTTTCAAACTATGGACACCTTTCTTTTTGTGCTTGCCAACTTTCTCACACTGATGGGATAAGCGCTGATGGCCTGGCCGCACCCCCGCCATTTTGATGCTTCTCGTGAGGCAACTGTTGGCGCCCTGCACATCACGCATTGTCGTTTTAGCTTGCATTGTTTTTAGAAACGGTCACTGCACATCATTTTCTAAGCATTGGTCTTCTTGGGAGTGTTGAACCTGGTTAAAAAAGATTCTCCTTTCCTCCTGCCTCATTTAGATCACACACTGCATTCCTGACAGCCAAATTTACATTATTTTCTGCGTGAACAGCCTAAGACTCTGCTCCTCATTAAATTTCGGATGGCATTTTTGGCAATTCTTCGCTTACTCCTCTTTGACCCAATGGGGAAACTTAAAAATCTCAAACTAAGTACACCTGGCAATCCCATATCTACACAATATTCTAATGACTAAGAATTCCTCTGATCTCCTGCATTCTACAATGGAAGGTATTGGCAATCCTCAAGACGCTATCCAATCCTGTTCATCCTTCATACCCTCATCCTCCTCTAAAGCAGTGTCTAAAATTCCTATGACAACACCTTTACCAACTAAAAGACCGAAAAAGAATAATCCCTTGCTTGTCAAATCCACTGCCTAGGTTTCCATGGAAGTTATTCTAGATGAAATTCGAGCTTTGAAACCTTACATGGAAGACACCAAATAGAAGCAGTTGGATGATAAATGGTCATTAATGGAAAATAGAGTTACTGTTATGGAACATATCAGCGTCATACAAGACACTGCCCAGGATGTTAAACTTCTATGTTAAACTTCTCCAAACAAAAGTAGTGCACCTTAAAAAATTTACAGAAGATTTGGAGAACCGTTATAGACTAAATAAGCTTCACATTTATGGTCTATCTGAGGATATGGAGCTCTATCAACCTATTTCATTTTTTCAAACACTTATTCCTAAAGTTTTAGATATACCAGAAAATACTCAATTGAATTATACAAAGACTTGGCCTATATTGCAGAAGTCTATTGACAATTGAAGCTTTGGATACTTCTAAACTTCTGCATTCCTAAAAACTGCTTCTAAACTTTGATTAAATGTATATGTTATCTTTACAATATTGATCTCATGGTATTGTGATGCGAGTCATGTTTTTGTTTTACTTATCACATATGTGATAACATACCTCCTTCTCTTCTTCCCATAGGTTCCCACCTACTCCTATTTCTCATGGTTGTAAGTGAAGTTCAATATATGTGGTCTGGATTGTCCCCTCTAGGATGCCTCTGTATTCCAGTCGTGTCATCTGCCTCTTGTGGTCTTACCACCCCCACTCATTTGTTTGCAACCTGGTATGGTAATTGTATCCTTCTGTCCTCCTGATTTTGGTTATGTTGCCTTTCTTTTTTACTAGATCTTCTTACTACTCCTTTCTTCCTTTTCATTACATTCTTCTTTTATCCATCTCCTGATTCTTCCCTGCGCTTTTCACTTTCTTTATCTATTTCCCACTTTTGTGAGGGAGCCGGGGTACGGAGGTGGGTGAAGGTGAGGCGGCAGTGAAGGCAGGAGAACCGGCCTCGGGTGTTGGTCGGTGCTGATAGCTAGCAGTTGCTGTTGCATTGAGATCGTGGAGGATGCTGGTGTCGTAGTGGTGGCGGGTCGGAGAACCAGGGTCCCTGTCGCTGGGCGCAGTCAAATCGCGGACTGACACAGACGTGCTTGCCTTTGGTGCGCCAGCGGCGCAGCCGCCATTAAGTAGCGTGAGGGGGAAGGGCTGGTCAGCTGGGAGGCCAGAAGCAGGGAGTGGGAAAAACGGCGCACTGTAGGATGGAAGGGGCAGCGGGGGTCAGCAGCAGCGGGAAAGCGCTGGAGGGCAAGAAAAAGAGGCAACAAGAGTAAAGAGGCAAAAGGAAAAAAAAGGCACAAAGAGTAGGATGCAAGGAAAAGAGAGCAAAGAAAAGACAGAAGCGACAGAGGGCAGAATGTTCTCCCACTGGACCACCAGGGATGAGGCGCAGGCAGGAGCCTGAGGGTGGAGGAGGGCCTCGAACACCCGACCCAGAAGGGTCAGAGCGCACTCAGAGGGCAGCCACTTAGTGGTGGAGCTGCGCAGGAGAGAGCAGTGACACTGACCAAGTCAGTGGACCTCTACTTGATCCCCTTCCCTCCTCCAAACTCATACACAGGGAATCAACCAACAGAACCCTAGCAATTAACTAGATACCTCAAAAGCATCAATCAGAAAAGCTTAGAATACATGGACTCCTCTCTACAAGCTCTCCCAGAAGCAACACATTAAAATGCTCATATGACAGCATGTTTACCATAGTTGAAGACCTAGCACCTCAAAAAAAAAAAAAAAAAGTGTAAAAAAAAATATATGTACTCAATACTACTCAAAAGACCTTAATGAAAAAGAAAAGCCCCAAGAACTAGTGAACAACGTTGCTGTAAACACTAGTCTCTATATAACAAAGAAAATATAAGAAATGAAAGGAAAAATTACACCTAAAAAACCTAATCGTTGAGACCAAATCAACCTTCATTAGAATAAATATTTTAATTTTTTTTTTTTTTTAATAAATAAATAAAAAGAAATCAATCCAGACACCACCCCAGGACACTGAAATAATGAGAAAAGAGACCGCACCCTTCAAGTTGATGATAATAAGACGACATCTGGAATGATAGTTTTTTGTGGTTTTATAACACAGCCAAGTCAAACTTCAGAAACATTCCACAACCAAAATCCCTAAGACTAGCCACAGCCAGTCATCACACTTCTTGGAGCTTCTGAACTCAAAATCTCGTAAATGCCATTAGCCATGCTGTTACAGCATTCTGAAACTACCTGATCAACACCTTGTTAGCATATGGGATCGTTCCAGACCACTTCAAAAGTTACTTCTCTCCTAAAGAAAAACAGGGCAGACACAAATGACTAACATCTTGCACCTAATTTCTAACCTAATAGTTAGGGCAAAAGGTTTTGAAATCTGTGTAACAGTGAAACTTATCATATTGATCATGCAGAGCACTATTAACAATGAGCCTTCAGGAGAATGCTGCAGCACCGTACCTGCCATTCTATAAAAAAATGACAAAGCCCTTAGCATACCAGATGCAGGGGACTCTAGTCTCCTAATCCTTCTTGACCCGTCTGCAGCATTTGAGATGATTATCCACTTCACCCTCCTGAAAACTGTAAAGAGAATGTGCATAGACGGCACGGTCCTAAAATAGTTCTTTTAATTCCTAGAAAGCAAAGGGAAGAAAATAATCTTCAACTCGCTATCTAACACCTGTCAGCCGAGACAAGGAGTGCCCTAGAGTTCCATCCTTTCACCAACACTTTATAACCTATATAAAGCAACCCTCATAGCTGCCCTACTGAAAAGTTTAGAAATTTCGAACACCTTTTCTATGGCCACAATTCTCTGCTCTACATTAATTTCTCACCCTGGAATGACACCAGATCTCTAGTGCAAAGCCTCAAAGAAATTCAACTAATGGACCGCTCATCAGCTCAGACTACGTTTCTACTAACCCCACCCTGCCCTCACTAATCAATTCCTGTCCCACATGGGATCAACTAATCTCAGAGGAAGACTTCAAACAACTGACCCAATCACTTGTACTATCAAGACTGAATTATGGAAACATCATGCAGCGACCAGGCTATTTGCAGGGGCATGCAAATACAATCACATAACCACCCTGCAAATTACACTAAAGAATTCAATTCAAGCTACAACAAATAGCCTACAAAACACTTCACAAAGACAACCCCAAACTATTTGACCCACAAACTGAACATATCTGCCAGTGAACAAACTCTTAGAAGCTCAGATGCCATTTCTAGAAGCCGCAGCATTTCAGAAAGGAAACCATATATAAAATAGTCATTTTCAGGAACCACAGCTAATATATGGACATCATTACCACTCCAGCCAGAACTTTTATCTCCTTCGAAGCAGTCAAAAAGAAGCTATTGAGCGTACCATTTCTAAACCTCTTCCCCCGTAATGGGCTCCAAGGATTCTAAATATGCCTATGAACTTTTGCTAAATGGACAATTGAACACAGACTACATCTATGACCTGCCTCCTTACTACTGCACTTGACTGAGTATTTTTCCTTAGCAGATGCTCTTGAAATCCCCTTTTGAAGTTCCTTTCATGTGCCCACAAGGAAAATGCTACTTACCCAGTATGCATCTGTTCTTGGCATATAGAGCTGTAGATTCATATGCTTTAGCATAGTTCGCCATCTGGTGTTGGGTCCGGATGTTTGCACTTTGTTTTTCTTCGAAGAAGTCTTTCCATTCAGGAGGTAGGGGACTCCTCCTTTTGGGGATAGTGCGCATGGGCATCGACTCCATCCTTAGATTGTTTTGCCGTAAAGGGTGATGATGGAGTTAGTAAAAGTAGTAAAGAGATGTCCATGTATAATGTATCCAAGTAAGATAATACTGCAACAGATAAAGTGGGTGGTGGTGGGAGGTGGGTGGGCGCATATGAATCTACAGCTCTATATGCCAAGAACAGATGCATACTGGGTAAGTAGCATTTTCCGTTCGAGGCATATGAGCTGTAGATCATATGCTTTAGCATAGACTATACAGCAGTTATCTCCCAAGCGGTGGCTCACCTGTAGCTGTTGCAGTGGTTTGAAATAGTGTTCGTAAAACTGCCTGGCCCACACTAGCTTGTTGTCTTGCTAACATCTACACAATAGTGCTTTGTGAATGTGTGTGGTGTAGACCATGTTGCAGCCTTGCAGATGTCATCTAGGGGTATGTTACCTAAGAATGCCATAGAAGCCCCTAGTTTGCGCGTAGAGTGCGCTCTAGGGGGAATTGTTAATGTGCGCTTAGCCTTAACATAGCATATTTGAATGCTCAACTATCCACCGTGCAATACCTGCTTTTGATATGGGATTGCCTTTATGCGGTGGTGCGAAAGCAACAAAAAGTTTAGTTTTCCTAAAAGATTTAATTCTTTCAATGTAATATAGTATGGCTCTTTTTACATCTAATGTGTGAAGAGCACGCTCTGCCACCGAATCTGGTTGAGGGAAGAACACAGGTAACTCAACAGACTGGTTGATATGAAAGGCAGAAACGACTTTTGGTAAAAATTTGGGATTAGTCCTAAGAACCACTTTGTTTTGGTGTATTTGTAAAAATGGTTCTTGTATAGTTAGTGCCTGGAGCTCACCCACTCTAAGAGATGTGATGGCTATAAGGAAGGCTACCTTCCAGGTGAGAAACTGTAGTTCACATTTGTGCAACGGTTCAAATGGTGGTCCCACGAGTCTTGTAAGGACTATATTAAGATTCCACACTGGAGTGGGTGGCAGTCTAGGAGGAATTATTCTTTTGAGTCCTTCCATAAAAGCTTTGATAGCGGGCACTCGAAACAAAGACAAGTGCTGTCTGTTTTGTAGGCAAGTGGCTAATGCAGCAAGGTGTTAGCATATAGATGTATATGCCAAGTTGGAACGCTGTGGAGGGGGCGTGGCCAGGCCGCCGACCAAGATGGCCACGCGGCACTGAAGCTCAGTCAGCCTTCCCCAGCTCAGAACCTATATCCCCGTCAACAGTGCTGTTACTGGCTCCTGCTCGACATGCACTGACTATGGCTTACATGGTGCACCTTTTGAGCCTGCCATCCCGGGAAATGGAGCACCCGCTGCTGTGAAATCTTTGTGCAGCAGATTGGTGCGGAGCCACGAGAGGCCTCGGATACTCTGGCCTGCTGCGCAGCCTGGTTGTTGAAACGCCGAGGCCCGGGCCGGCTGTGGAGCGTGAGCGGACATCTCCACCAGCGGTGAGTGCTCCAGGCACGGGTCCCTCCAGATACCCTCCCCCCTGTGCCGGCACTCTCCTTCTGCCAGGGCCTGGTCACGTTGACTCGGCACCGGCACCCTAATTCGCGCCTGCATTCTCCCTGTGGCCTCGCGGGGACAGGGCCCGCGAGCGAGCCTGGGAGGCATCCGTTCGGCCGCTTGCGGGGGAGTGGTGGTTGTGGCTCCGTGTTTCCCGGCGCCCGGTTGTGTCATGAGCGCTAAATATGGAGCGCGCTAGCTTAGCGCGATCGCGTCTTTCCGGACACTGTTGCCGTGACAACTTACCAGGAAACTACCGTTCCCAGGTAGCCCTGCGAGAAGACGCATTGCGCCGCGAGGAACCGCCCATAAAGGGAATGGCGGTGCTCGCATTGGCGTCGGAAATTCTACCTGTTTGCCGCTAACTGCGGCGTCTCCAGTTGCTGTGAAGGCTGGTAAGGGTGCTCGCACAGTTTCCCTGGTTCCTACCGGCCTGTATCTAGCATTGACCTAACCCTCCCCTTCTCCGTTGGTGAGCGCCTCGCTCGTGCGGAGGAAGGATCGGGTGTCCTTTCTGGATCCTTTTACGTTCTGAGAAAGGAGCCTTCTGCCTCGCTGTCTGCCTCCTCATTTGCGGTGGGGTAGCGCCTTGCTATAGGCAGTTCCTGCATCTTTCCAGACTGTAAGTAGTGTTCTGCTTACTACCTTGTTGTTCCCGTCTCCTGGGTGCATCCTTCAGAGAACTTATACACGGATTGACTCGTGGTGGGTTCTCATACCCCCTCGCATTTCCCCTGGTTGGGGTTTCTTTGACTTTCTGATTTGGATATTGGTGATGTAACCATTATTGTGGATTGTGACTAGGATAACAGTGCAATTGTACAGACATTACCCTTTAAGGAGTAAGGCTTTAATTTATTACTGTGTTCTGTCTCTATTTAACAGGGGTAACTTGAGTGGTATGGGACTACGCTCTATCCCTGTGATGCTGTGTGGAGCCTAGACCAGGGTAGGTTCCTGGTCGTGTTTTCTCTTATGTTTCATATGAGGTAGTGTATTTCCCTTTGTTTGTTTCTATTCCGGATATGCCATAAAAGTGTTTCTTCCATGTTTCCCTCACTGCAGCTAGACTGCATCTATTGGTATTGTCAACATTGAAGCCACAGTCTATCTAGAAAAGTCTCGTCTACAGGCGTTATTTTTTTTTGTTACAGGTATAACGGTTGCACCGATTTTTTTCCATTTATTATATGTGTTGTGTAGAATTACAACAGATAGTTATTATTGTTGTTGTCATTACAGGTTCTCCCTCCCTGCAGTTCCCTTCCTTTCCTTCCCTCACTTGATCCTCCCACTGACCTGTGCCATTACAGCTATTAAGGCTTGGGTATATCAAGAGGTGGACCATTCCGAACAACAAACCGATCCCGAGGACAGAACGATCTGACAGAATTTCCAACCCACGAATTATTGTCTGGAATGGCCACTCTTGAAGAGGTCATAGCCGTTCTCGCCAATATACAGGCAGAGTTAGCTGCATCGCGGCAGGAAACTGCTGATCTCAGGGCCAGGGTCGAGGGTATGCAAAGGAACCCTTTTAACGTAGGGGCTCAAACGGCTGGAACTCCTAATACGGTAGTAGTGGAAATGCCTGTGTCTATACCGTTAGCTACCCCGGAGCGGTTCCATGGGGAAGTTGGTAAGGTACAAGTATTCCTAACGCAGGTCATGCTCCATTTTTCTTGCAAACAAAAGTAGTTTCCTACCAACCAGGCGAGAGTAGCCTTTCTTATCTCGTATTTAGCCGGTGACGCGGCACAGTGGGCTGTGTCTCTGGTTAACAGGGACGACCCACTTCTACACGATTGGGAGGCATTTAAGATAGAGTTCATGAAGGTCTTTGACAGATGCGCCGAGTCCTTCACAGCCGATAGGGAACTACTAGAGTGGAGGCAAGGCAATAAAGACCTGTTGGTTTATCTAAATGCCTTCAGGAGGTTAGTAGCGGAAACAAAGTGGCCAGATGCTAAACAAGCGGCAATCTTCCATCAAGGGCTAAGGGAAGATCTTAAAGAAGTGATCGCTCAGATTGATCCACAACCCTCCACATGTGAAGATCTGATCAATCTGGTGCTGCGTCTAGATCATAGGATAAGTGAGCGAAAAGGGGATCACAAAAAGAAAGAGAGGGGCATGCTCCCCTTTGAACGACAGACACTCAGAGTCAAACAACACCTCTGGGTCTGAACGAATGGACATTGGAACCATAAGAGCCGCATTAACTACTGTGGAAAAAGGTGTACGCCGTAAGCAAGGTCTTTGTTTATATTGTGGCAAGAAAGGCCATTTCGTAAAAGAATGCCCTGTTAAACCCCAAAATAACCGATTCCATAACAGGAAAATGGCCACAGCCACCATGGATACGGTTTCGGAAAACTAGCTGACTCAAAGAAAGGAGAAGGGGCTTCTTGGAGTCAGGCATACCTCCCTTCATTATGTACCGAAGACCCCCCAACACATGGACATTTGTTTATTGGAGTGTTGTTGCTTATACAAGCAGAGTGGAAACACACATCTGCCATGATCGATTCTGGAGCTACGGGCATGTTCATGGACATAGGAGAGGCAAAACGCATGGGCATATGCTTAGTACCTAAAGACTTACCCGAAGAAGTCTATGCAGTCGATGGAAGGAAGCTCGACACAGGACCCATAGGGTATAACTCAGACGAAATAGAGGTGCGGTATGGAGTAGCTCATAGGGAGTTTATAACATTTAACATCATACGAGCCCCTCAATATGGAATCATTCTGGGTATGCCGTGGTTGCGGAAACACAATCCTGAAATAGATTGGATGACTAGGACAGTGCGAATGGCGTCTCCCTACTGTTTGGAGCATTGCTTTGAGGTAACCAAGACCCAGAAGGACCTGCTACAGCTTTGGCCTTTGGGATGAGTATAGCCACCGCCGCCGAAAAGGAAGTCCAACTGCCCGCGGCATACCAAGAGTATGTGGAGGTGTTTAATGAAGTCCAGGCAGAAGAATTACCTCCGCACAGACAATACGACTGTCAAATCGATCTTATTTCTGGGGCGATAATACCGTGTGGGAGAATATATGCCTTGACGGAGCCCGAGAATACCCATCTAAGAGCCTATTTGGATAAATATCTGAAGCTGGGATTTATCCGTCCTTCTATGTCTTCTGCGGCTTCCCTGCTATTTTTCATGCTAATGGCGAATTACGCGCCTGTATAGACTTTAAGAGCGCTGAACGCTATCACAGTGAAAAACCGTTATCCCTTGCCACTGATTCCTGTACTGCTGGAACAAGTGAAAAAGGCGAAAATATACACCAAACTGGACCTCAAGGGCGCCTATCACCTGGTTCGCATGAGGAGTGGCGACGAGTGGAAAACGGCTTTCAAGACCCGTTATGGATTATATGAATATACAGTAATGCCTTTCGGGTTGTGTAATGCCCCAGCGGTGTTTCAATATTTCCTGAACGATGTGCTATGTGAAATCCTGGACCACTATGTTGTGGTGTACATTGATGATATCCTCATCTATTCAGAAAACGAGAGCACCCACATACGACATGTTGCAACCGTATTACGGATCCTGCAGAAACACCACCTGTTCTGCAAATTAAGTAAATGTGACTTTCACGTTAGCACTGTCGAATTCCTCGGCGTTATACTCACCCCATCAGGACAGGAAATGGCCGAAAGAAAGATCACAGCTGTAAAGAACTGGCCTCCTCCACAGAATATTCGGGACGTTCAGTGTTTCATTGGGTTTACCAACTTCTACCGTCGTTTTATAAACCAGTTTTCTAAGACAGTGGCACCCATTACACAGCTGCTAAGAAAGGCCCAGAAGTTTGAATGGACTAAAGAAGCACAAGACGCCTTCCTTGCCTTGAAAACAGCCTTTGTGAGAGCCCCAATTCTAACACACCCTGATCCGGAGAAACCTTACACTGTGGAGGCGGATGCCTCTAATGTAGCATTGGGAGCTGTGTTGTCACAAAGACAATCCTCTACGGGACAACTCCATCCGGTGGCATATATGTCGCGAAAACTAAACAATGCCGAAAAGAACTACAACATTGTGGAGAAGGAACTATTGGCCATCAAGGATGCCTTCTCGGAGTGGAGACACTTTCTGATGGGAGCCAAGCACGTGGTAACCGTGTATACCGATCACCGAAACCTACAGTTCATGACAGCCGCCAGACATCTTACCCCTCGCCAGCTCAGATGGATGTTGTTTTTCTCTGAATACCATTTCGTCATTACATATCGGCCTGGAGTTGAGAACAAAAAAGCGGACGCTCTTACACGTCAGTCGACTATCCAGGACACAGAAAACGAACAAGAGCGATCCATCATAGACCCCATGAAAGTACTATGTGTAATACAACCCGATGTTTTCCTCAAAGTAGTACAGAAGGGGGTTAACACTTTTGCATGGAGAACCTGGCTAAAGAGCCATGCTGAATGGCAAGTAAAGAACGGTTTCCCAATGAATAACAACCGCCTCCTAATACCTACCGCGAAACTGAGGAAACAAGTGTATCACTGGTGTCATGACTTACCGAGTGCTGGACATCAGGGGGTAGAAAAAACCTTGGACCGAATCAACAGGCAATTCTGGTGGCCGTCCCTCCGAGTGGACATTAGGAACTGGATCAAGTCTTGCGAAACCTGTGCCAGTATGAAGTCCGATCACCTACGCCCACAAGGTTTACTACAACCTCTCCCCACTCCGAGCCTTCCTTGGGAAAACATATCGTTGGACTTCATTGTTGGTTTACCGTCGGACAAGGGTTGTACGGTCATTCTGGTAGTCATCGACTACTTAACCAAGATGGGGCACTTCATAGCCTGCAAACAGGTACCTACCGCGGGCCAATTAGCACAGATGCTGATGAGGCATGTTGTTCGTTTGCATGGGTTACCACGATCCATCGTGTCAGATAGGGGTTCGCAATTCACGGCCCAATTCTGGAGAGCGTGGTGTGCTGCCCTACACATCACTACAGCCTTGTCCACAAGCTTTTACCCTCAAACGGATGGTCAAACGGAGCGGCTCAACCAGACGCTCAAACAGTATCTACGGTGCTATGTGGATGACAGCACGGAGGAATGGGTGGACTATCTCTGGCTTGCCGAAATCGCCTACAATAGCGCAACACACAGTTCCACACATGCCTCTCCATTTTACTGCACCTATGGCCATCATCCAAGATTCCTTCCCTTTGTCCACCCTACAGAGAATACCAAGTTACCAGAAATATCCAAGAGAGTTGCCCATATCAGAGAAACGTTGGTAAACACACAGGAGCAACTGAAGATGGCCAAGGAGAAGTACAAGGCTACAGCAGACAAACATAGAAGGCCTGGACCCATGTACAAGAAAGGAGACCACGTTTGGTTATCTACCAGGAACATACGCGTCAAGAAACACAGCGTATTCAATCCCAGGTACCTTGGGCCCTACAAGATTAGCAAATGCATCAGTCCTGTGGCAATGAAACTGAGCCTGCCTTCGCACTTACGGATACATCCCGTGTTTCATGTCTCATTATTGAAGCCCTCCTATACCCCAGTGAGGAAGTTACCACCGCCTCTACTAGTTGGCGAGGACACGGAGTATGAGGTACGAGGAATACTGGATTCTAAGCGGCGTGGCCGTGGGCTATGGTACCTGGTTGCCTGGAAGGGTGGTCCAGAAGAGAATTCCTGGGAGCCAGCCTTGGGTGTGCATGCGCCTAGGTTAGTAAAGTCATACCACAGGAAATACCCACAGAAGCCCGGCCCCTAGCACGCTCTTGTTGGAGAGGGGATGTACTGTCATGAGCGCCAACTATCGAGCGCGCTAGCTTAGCGCGATCGCGTCTTTCCGGACACCGTTGCCGTGACAACTTACCAAGAAACTACCGTTCCCAGGTAGCCCTGCAAGAAGACGCATTGCGCCGCGAGGAACCGCCCATAAAGGGAATGGCGGTGCTCGCATTGGCGTCGGAAATTCTACCTGTTAGCCGCGGACTGCGGCGTCTCCCGTTGCTGTGAAGGCTGGTAAGGGTGCTCGCACAGTTTCCCTGGTTCCTACCGGCCTGTATCTAGCATTGACCTAACCCTCCCCTTCTCCGTTGGTGAGCGCCTCGCTCGTGCGGAGGAAGGATCGGGTGTCCTTTCTGGATCCTTTTACGTTCTGAGAAAGGAGCCTTCTGCCTCGCTGTCTGCCTCCTCATTTGCGGTGGGGTAGCGCCTTGCTATAGGCAGTTCCTGCATCTTTCCAGACTGTAAGTAGTGTTCTGCTTACTACCTTGTTGTTCCCGTCTCCTGGGTGCATCCTTCAGAGAACTTATACACGGATTGACTCGTGGTGGGTTCTCATACCCACTCGCATTTCCCTTGGTTGGGGTTTCTTGGACTTTCTGATTTGGATATTGGTGATGTAACCATTATTGTGGATTGTGACTAGGATAACAGTGCAATTGTACAGACATTACCCTTTAAGGAGTAATCCTTTAATTTATTACTGTGTTCTGGCTCTATTTAACAGGGCTAACTTGAGTGGTATGGGACTACGCTCTATCCCTGTGATGCTGTGTGGAGCCTAGACCAGGGTAGGTTCCTGGTCGTGTTTTCTCTTATATGTTTCATATGAGGTGGTGTATTTCCCTTTGTTGGTTTCTATTCCGGATATGCCATAAAAGTGTTTCTTCCATGTTTCCCTCACTGCAGCTAGACTGCATCTATTGGTATTGTCAACATTGAAGCCACAGTCTATCTAGAAAAGTCTCGTCTACAGGCGTTATTTTTTTTGTTACAGGTATAACGGTTGCACCGATTTTTTTCCATTTATTATATGTGTTATGTGTAGAATTACAACAGATAGTTATTATTGATGTTGTCATTACAGGTTCTCCCTCCCTGCAGTTCCCTTCCTTTCCTTCCCTCACTTGATCCTCCCACTGACCTGTGCCATTACGGCTATTAAGGCTTGGGTATATCAAGAGGTGGACCATTCCGAGCAACAAATCGATCCTGAGGACAGAACGATCTGACAGGTTGCCCCGCATCCAGTCTGGCTGTGTCTGCTCTTCCGGTGCGGGCCCCATGGTTGGGGATCCCCCGCTCCCTGGCTGAATTCTGCTTCTGGCCTCCTGGAACCCGTGGCCCTTTACGCCCCGCTCTGCGGCCCTGGGGGTGCCCGCGGTGGGCTGCATAGAGACTGCGGCCTGTGGCGGGTCCTCCGCTCTGTCCCACATCAGACTCTGCACCCCCGCAGGGAATCACGGCAGAGGGGCCATAGAAGAGAGCGCGGCCAGGACTCCCATACACTGAGACGGCACGCTATTCAGGCACCAGGCTCCCCTGAGGAGCGCAGAGTTGGCCCTTTGACACCCCTGGGCCCCTTCTGTTCTGTCCTGGCTCATCCCTTCGTACATCTCCCTCTCTGCCTCCGCACGGCTTCCTCGAAGTGCTCACCTCTCTGGGATGGCCTCCAGCAGCTAGAGTGCGGGCCGGGTCTGTGCGCCGCGAGACTGGTACGCTGCCTTGCCTCGGGGCTGGCTCAAACATAAAGGGCTTCACACCACGTGCCCCCCCCTGGAGACACTGCCTCTGCGGGTGTGCCACTCTTTCTGTTCTGGCCTGGCCTGCTTTATTCCATCGCTGCGGGGACCGGCGGAGGTGCCGGCCCCCAGGCCCAACTACTTGTTCAAACTGTGGGGTGCCATTCCAGTTCACAAGTTCTACGCCTCCTGCGCACTTCCGGACGTTATCTGGTGGCCCTGTGGATGTGCAGTCTCCCTGGCGCTGTGACCCCCGCTCCAGCATAGGTGCCCCGTGTATCGCTCGCTGCCTGCGCCCCACGGGTCTCAATAGGGGCTCCATCTTCACCGCACGCCTCGACTGGGTCCCGGTCGCTGTCGCCCGCCTGGACTCCTCTTCTGGTGCGCTGATTCCCCGGCAACTCCGGATTGCGCCCCTTGTCCTGCCCGCTACTGGCTCAGCGCGAGCTCCTACAGAGATCCTCTCCCCCTCCTGTACTGGGGACCATACCTGGGCGATACTAGACACCTGACCATCCGAGCCCTCTTACTGGAGTCCTGGTCTGCCTGGTGGGTCCGGCGCCGAGCTGCCCGGTGGTAATTTCTCATCTGCGCCACCGGCACCCAGGGTCCGGCGCGCTGCCCTACCTTCACTCGATGGCTCCTGGATTTGCCCAGTCCTCCCTTCGCACCCACCCGCGGGGTCCGCTCCACTGCCGTCGCCTCCACTAGGTTGCGTAGCAGCATGGGCCGCAAAGATCCGAAGCAGAAGACCCTCCCTTTTGAAAAACTTGTGGAAAAGATCCCAGAAGACCGCACCAGCATGGCGGAGGGCGGGCAGGTTGTGGACCGCGAAGACTCTTCCGTCCCATCCTCTTGTAGGAGATGAGAGCGGGCTTCAGGGCGTTGGATGGTCGGTTTGATGCCCTGGACAAGAATCTGGCGAACCTGGGTGCTAAAATCCAGGTGCACAGCAGGCACCTGGATGTGGCGGAGGCGCGCATCTCGGACAGAGGATGGTACCGCACAGTCCCTTAAGAGGTTGGAGCGAGTTGAGCGCATTCTCAAAGATGTGGCGGTCAAGAACGAGGATCTCGAAGCGCACAGTCGGCGCAATAACATTCGTATCCTGGGAGTTCCGGAATCCACCGCCACTGGCCGTCTCGACCTCTTTGTTGAGACATTGCTGACAGATATGTTCGGGAAAGACTCCTTCACTCCAGGATTCGTCGTGGAACGTGCTCACCGCACCATGGGGCCCCGTCCCAACCCGGGTTGCCCCCCACGACCCATTATCGCCCGCATCAGGAACTTTCGGGACCGCAATACTGCACTGCGCCTTGCCAGAGAACGAGGTGACACGTCTTGGCAGGGCTCTAAGCTATCCCTCTATCCAGACTTTACCATCATGGTACAGGAGGCCCGGCGCAAATTCAATGGGGTCAAGGCCACTCTCAGGAACTTGGGTCTGAAATATGGCATGCTATACCCCGCCAGACTGAGAATTGATGTTAATGGCAGATCTCGCATCTTTGATAGTCCCGCCGAGGCACAAGAATTCTGCCGTTCCTACAAGCAGTCCAACACTCAGACGGGCGCAGTGGGGGGTGGGCCCTCCCCTCCTCACAGTGGCCCCGATGCAAGCATGGAACTTTTCTCTGGGTCCGGGACTGGCTGATAGAACCGCTTTTTCTCCTTTTTTTTCTAGCAAGACTAACTTGGGATACTGTTATTCACCATATTGAATTGTTGCAAATAGCTGGTTGTTTGACGTGGCGTTGCCACCCCCCTTGGTGTACACCTTGGGTTTGTTTTTGGTTACACGAATGTACCCTTTCAGGGTTTTCTCGTTCCACTGCAAAGTCAATTGGAACTTAACGTATTTACGCTCGTCATGGGCTTGCCTTGCTTTTCTGGTAGTAAGGGTGGGTGTGGGGTGGGTGGGGGGGGGGCTGGGGATAATTGCTATTGTATTTCCATTTGTGGTTTTTTTCTGTTTGGTATACTGTCATGGTTCTCATTCAATTGTTGGAGCTTGCATCTCTCACCTATGCAACTACTAGCAGATGGCTCAGCTGGGTAATGTTGAGGGTCCCTCCGGCCTGTCCTTGATGTCCTGGAATGTCAGGGGTCTCAACGATAACCGTAAAAGACGGCATGTTGCCCATTATCTTATGCGCCACAACGTAGACATTGCCTTCCTGCAGGAAACGCATTTACCAAAGTCAGACACTTCATTTCGCTTCTAGCTGGGGCGCACACAGGTACTTTGCCAATTATAGTAACTATGCCAGGGGCACGGCTAGTCTCATTCACAAGAGAGTCCCCTTCCATCCTCGCTTAGTCGTAACGGACACTGAAGGCAGATACCCGATTGTCACGGGGTCCCTAATGGATCACAGCTCAGCTCTGGTGTGCCTATACGCCCCAAACACCGACTCCCCTGATTTTTTTCACTCTTTACACACGCAGCTTTCCAAGATAGATCCCATTCTCTTCTTAGTGGGGGGATTTCAACTTGCTCCTGAATCCCGCATTGGACAGTACTGCTGCCTCTCCCGGCACTAAACCACGTGCGCACCGCGCTCTCCTCGAACTCTGCGAGCACTTCTCTCTCAGACATTGGGCGCAGGCGCAACCCATCCCACACAGACTATACACATTAAGCTGGCCAACACAACACCTGGACTAGAATCGACTACTGGTTCGTTTCCCCTCGCATCTCCAGCTGGGTCCAGTCTCTGGTGACTCTGCTGAGGACTTATTCGGACCACTCCCCGGTTCAGCTGCTTCTTAAGGTTCCCCGACCCAAAGGTTTCCCGACCCAAAGGTTTCGAACGACAATGGCACTTCCCAAGTCGCGCCCTTAATGACGACCTTTTCCATGCAGAAGTGCGTGAAGCTATTGAAGAATACTTCGCCATCAATACAGTCTCTGTCGACACCTGTGCGGTCCTATGGGAGGGCTTCAAGGCATTCATCAGAGGTGTTTGCATCACCAAACATGCTGGGGTGCTCAGGGATCTCCGTACGACACTTTCACGCTTGGAGCGCGACCCGACAGCACTGGACAACACTTTAACACACACCCCAGACACAGACGCGGCGGGTAAACGTTTGGCCCTTCTTACCGAGTACAGGCACACTGCGGATCGCGAAATACTTTATCTTGGCAAATATCAGACCGCCAGGCGATACGACGAAGGTGAGCGTCCAGGCCGGGTACTGGCTCAGATGCTTCTGCCCCCGTACAGCAGGGTCTACATTACTGAGCTCCGTTATTCCACGGACCAGATGCTCTCCGGCACCCTGGAAATTTGTGACGAATTTCTTAACTTTTTTACATCCCTTTACACCTCCAGGGTGGGGCATGACCCCTCTGCCCAGGAAGCCTATTTATCGGAGATTGCATTGGTTTACCTGGAAAAAAACATGCAGGACTTCTTGGCGGAGCCAATCTCTGAAGTCAATGTCCTTGGTGCCATCGATGCTCGACGATGCTCCCCTGCCCCTGGGCTGGACGGTTTTACAGGGGAGTTCTATAAGGCGTATAAAAAGACCTCTTGGAGCCGCAAATTATTGAAGTGTACGCAGAAGCCCTCGAGAAACAAATTCTTCCCCCCACTCTTCGTGAGGCGGTGGTCATACTTCTCCCTAAGCCGGGCAAAGACCCGTCATTATGCGGGTCCTACAGGCCCTTGTCCCTTCTGAATTTGGATTATAAAATTTTAGCTAAGATAAATCGCCAACCGCCTATCCCAACTGATGGAATTTATCATCTCGCCGGCCCAGTCCGGTTTTGTCCCCCGTAGATCAACCTCCCTGAATCTCAGGACGCTTTTCTCGGTCCTCCACAGGATTAACCCGGAGGTCCCGGCCGCCGCAATCCTACTGGACACCGAGAAGGCTTTTGATTCGTTAGAGTGGCCCTTCTTCATTTCAGTTATGCGCCGTATGGGAATGCCTGTAGGATTCATAGCCACCACTGCACTATTATACTGCCGTCCCACAGCGAGACTTCGCCTGAACGGCACGCTCTCCCGCCCCTTCTCTCTCACGCGGCACCCGGCAGGGTTGTCCTTTGTCCCCTTTATTGTTCATCCTAGCTATGGACCCCTTAATCCGTCATTTTCAGGAAAGGCATCTTCAAAGAGGCCTACAGTTCAACACCGGCCCTCTCCTGGTCTGCCTCTACGCAGACGACACCATCCTTTACGTCAGAGAGCCCCAGGTAAATTTGGAGGCTCTCATCAGAGAGATCATCCGATTCTGCCAACACTCTGGCCTGGGAATCAACTGGCATAAGTCGGTTATCTTTCCCTTAACATCCAACACTACTTCCTGGGACTGTGAATTCCCCCTCGAGTGGTGTACTGACTCAAGTATTTGGGCATACACATCCATCTGGAGACCGCTCAGATCCTCCGCCTTAATTACGGGTGGGCAATCAGCGCCCTCGAGGCCCAAGTGGACACATGGCTGCGGCTTCCATTGTCTATTGCCGGCAGGGTGGCAATCATTAAAATGGTCGTGCTCCCTAAATTTCTATATCTTTTCAACAATATTCCCATATCCCTCCCGAACAGTTTCTTTTCAACGTTACGGTCCCACCTTATCAGATTGGTCGGGGGGCGGGGGCAAACATGCCCGCATGCGCTGGCAGGTGCTCACTCTACCATACGAGAGGGGAGGGTTTGGCGTTCCGGATTTCCACTTGTACTATTTGGTAGCTCAATGCAGCTATGCCTTTGCATGGTACCACCCTGACGCCAGGATTCCCTTTCTCCGCCCAGAGGCTGATTTAGTCCTGCCCGAGCAGTTAGCCACTGTGTTACCTAAGGGCATACCCAGAGACCCTAACGATATTCAGACCGTCTCCACCACCAGTTGGGCCTGGGATAAGATGCGACACGTCCTCGGCGCCTCCACGCTGTATTCCACGGCTCTCCCTATCCCCAACGCCCGTTGGTTGCCAATCACCAGTGAAAAACTGGTGCAGCGCACTTTGGCCAAGTTTGACATCTGTAAACTGGGTGATTTATACCCGAATGTCCACATATTCTCGGCAACAGAGGATGCCCGCTTTCACGACGTCACATTTATGGACAGCTTTGTACTATGCCGGATTCGTTCGGCGCTTCGTGCCACTCTTCTTGGTTTCCCGCTTGAACCAGACTCATTCACACCGCTCTCGCTCATTATTAAAAACGAGAGTGGGGCTCACCTCATATCTAAATTATATAAGGCGTGCGCTGCGATGATCCCGATTAATGACGACAAGATCCGCAAACTTTGGGAGGCAGATTTAGGCCGCCCCATCACGGACGACCAGTGGGCTAGATGCTGTGAGGTAACGAAGGAAGTGTCTCTCAACAGCAGGCATAAACTACTACACTTCAAGTTCCTACGCCGGATATACATCACCCCTGCCAAGGCCCACAGACTGGACCCTTCCAGACCCCACACTTGCCGTAAATGCGATGCCCCTCATGCGGATTTTGCATACCTCGCTTGGATCTGCCCAAAACTACAATCATACTGGGAGGGGGTGCATAGCACACTGGGCGACATGACCGAGCTGTCCCTCGTCCCCACACCTGAAGTGGCACTACTGGGGTATGTGGTTAATTTTCCTAAAAAAATCCGGAGATTTGCATCTCAGCCTGTTGCTCGCCAAGCGGGAAATAGCTATTCACTGGGGCGGTCAACTCCCACTTTACACGGCTGGCTGAATAGTCTGGCCTATTGCAACATCAACAGCGAAATATATTCAAGCACGCTACCCGGCTCCTCCCGCCCCAAGGACATCTGGGGCCCCTACAGGACCTATGTGGAAAAAGCCAGCCGGGCCACTGATTCCCAACTGGAACGGGGCATTGTCCCTACAGGGTTTGGGTAATTTAACTTCACTCTTCCCGACTGATTGATTTCCTTTACCTTATGCCACCTCGAATGGCTTCTGGTTTGTTTTTTGGATTATATTACCTGGTTCTAGGCGGCTGGGAATGGGCTAGCATGTGGTCTTGCTGCGACGGGGTGGGGTGGGGGAGGGAGGAATTGCTCTTAATGTGGTGGGATGGGCCATCGGGACTGTATTCCTTTTGTGCTTTGCTAGTATGTGTACATCTCTAATCACTACTCATGTTGGTCATTGCTATACCGTTTGATGCTCCATGTCATTTTTCGCAATTGTAATTTAATGATAGATACCACTCATGACTATTTCTCTTCAATGTACTAAAATGGTAAATAAAAGTTAAAAAAAAAAAAAAGTTGGAACGCTGTAGGTGTAATAGGTAGCAGATGATGTTTTGGATTGAAGCATCTAGTGGATTAATTTGATTGTTTGTACAGTAGATTACAAATAGTTTCCACTTTGCTGTATAGCATGCTCTTGTAGTAGGGCGTCTAGCCTCTTTAATGATGTTCATACAGTCTGGCGGAAGATTAAGGTAGCCAAACTCTAGGATTTCAGGTGCCAGATCGTAAGGTTGAGATGACTGCGATCTGGATGTCTTATCTCTCCATGGTTCTGAGTGAGAAGCTTGGGGGAGAGGTGTAGTTTTTGGTGAGGAACTACTGATAGTTCCAACAGGGTTGTGAACCATGGTTATCTAGCCCATGTGGGAGCAACTAGGATCAGTGTCAGGGAATGTTGTTTGAGCTTCCGAACCACTAATGGAATTAGCGGGAGAGGTGGAAAGCGGAAGCAAATCTTCCTGACCAATTAATCCATAGCGCATTGCCTTTGGACAATGGGTGTGGATACCTGGACGCAAAGCTTGGGCAGTTTGCGTTGAGGTGTGTGGCGAACAGATCTATTTCTGGGTAGCCCCACATCTGGAAGAATGGGAGGAGAACTTTAAGATGTAGTTCCCATTCGTGGATCTGTTGTCTTTGACGACAGAGCAGATCTGCAATCTGGTTGTTTACTCCTGGGAGGTGATCTGCAAGGAGATATATTTTTTGAGGTATGGCCCATTTCCAGATGCTTTGAGCTAGTTGTGAAATCTGTAGAGAGTGTGTCCCTCCCTGTTTTTGTATGTAGTACAACGCTGTCATGTTGTCTGTGCGAACTAAGACAGCTTTGCCTAGTAGATGCAGTTGAAAGGCTTTCAATGCTAGAAAAACTGCTAGTAGTTCCAGATGGTTTATGTGGAGTTTTTTGTTGTACAGTCCACATTCCCTGAATGGTATGTTTTTGAATATGAGCTCCCCAACCGGTGAGCGATGCGTCTGCTGTCAGCACTATTTGTGGAACCGGGTCGATGAATGGCCGCCCCTTGGAAAGGTTGTGTATTCCACCACTGCAGAGAGCGATGGTTGCGGCCGTCCACCAACACTAGATCTGTCAATTGACCTTGAGCCTGGTTCCACTGACGTGCTAAACATTCTTGTAGGGGACGCATTTGGAGTCTTGCATAAGGAACGATTAGGATGCAAGAAGCCATCATTCCGACCAATTGCATAAATACTCGGGCTGGTAGTGAGTGTTGAGGTTGAAATTGTGATATTAGATTTTGCATGTTGCGTATCCTGACTGGGTTGGGGTATGCTAGAGCTTTGCAAGTGTCTATGGTAGCTCCTAGATAAGCTTGCGTTTTGGATGGCTGGAGGTGAGACTTGGTGAGGTTTACAGTGAACCCCAAGTCGTGAAGCAGTTGAATTGTTTTGTGAGTGTGGTGTAGGCAGCTGTGGTGCGAACTGGCTTTTATTAGCCAGTCGTCTAGGTAAGGGAAGACATGAATGTGTTGTCTTCTTAAATGAGCTGCGACTACTGCTAGACACTTGGTGAAGACTTTGGGTGCTGTAGTTACCCCAAATGGGAGAACTTTGAATTGATAATGTTGTCCGTCCACCACGAACCGGAGATATTTCCTGTGAGCCGGGTGAATAGGAATATGGAAGTAGGCGTCCTTTAAATCCAGAGTGGATAGAAAGTCGCCTTGCTGAAGCAGTGGGAGCACCTGTTGGAGGGTGACCACGTGGAAGTGGTCTGACTGAATATAGAGATTTAGCTGTCTGAGGTCTAGTATAGGTCTGAGAGAGCCGTCCTTTTTTGCAATTAAGAAATACAGGGAGTATACTTCGGTCCCTTGATGATGTAATGGGACTGGTTCTATTGCATGTTTTTGCAAGAGGGATAGAACTTCTTGTTTTAAAAGGGTGAGATGTTCTGGTGACATTGCACGTGCTCGTGGAGGAATAGTTGGGGGGAGTGCTGGTAAGTTCCATGCAGTAACCATACTGGATAATTTGTAGTACCCACTTGTCTGAGGTGATTGAATTCCAGACAGGTAGGAATTGTGAGAGACGTCCCCCGAAAGGAGTGGAATGATGTGGGGGTAGTGGAGGGAAGTCACTGTTTGTTGGCAGGGGAAGTGCGGGTGGAGTTACCTCTGCCTCTGCCCTTATTATTATTTCCTCTGTAGCCTCCTTGAAAATAACCTCTGGAAGAGGGGGATTGGTTGTTACCCTTGTAAGAGGAGGAGGGATTTTCTGTAGAAACCCTTTTTGAGCCACCCCTATAAAAGGAGCGGCGAAAAGAACCTCTGCTAGTAGGTAATTGTAAAGCCCCCATAGACTTTGCGGTTTGTGTCCTCCTTCATCTTTTCCAGCGATGTAGCGACAGCGGGTCCGAAAAGATGCTCCTTATCAAAAGGATAATTAAGTATGGAGGACTGTACCTCCTGTTTGAATCCAGAGATTCTAAGCCAAGCGGGTCTACGTAATAGCACACTAGTATTGATGGCACGAGATGCTGTGTCTGCTGCGTCTAGTGCACATTTACTGGAAGTGTTCGTGATAAGCTTACCTTCCTGAATGAGGTCATTAGCTTTTGTTTTGTACTCATCTGGTAAATGTTGCATGAGTTTTTCTAGCTCATCATAATGAGCCCTATCGTAGCGTGCTAGAAGAGCCTGAGCGTTGGCAATACGCCAATGATTCGCAGCTTGTGAAGCCACTCTTTTGGCTGAGGCATCAATGAGTTTGGACTCTTTGTCAGGAGGGGGGCCTCACCTGTGGTTTGGGAGTTAGCTCTCTTGCGGGTGTTGGACACTACAAGAGTCTGAAGGCAACGGACCTTTTATGTAAGCAGGATCGGTAGGAGCGGCTTTGTATTGGTCTACTCTAGGTGTGAGTACTCTTGCTCTGACCGGGTCTTTAAATACCTCATCCATGTGCTTTAACATGCCCTTGAGCATTGGTAAAGTGTGAGTAGACCTTTGTGAGTGAGTTAGTGTCTCAACGAGGAAATCCTCTTCTAGAGGTTCCTTATGTAGCTCCACTCCGGGATATTGAGCAGCCCTGTTAATAAGCTGAACGTAGCCAATGTTGTCATCAGGCGGGGAGGGTCTGGAGGGATACAGGTCGGGGTCGTCGTCTTGATCTGGTTCCCTATGGTAATTTTCCCAAGGGTCATTATCCTGTGGAACATCCTGCTCTTCATCCCCATCCCCGTAATCTTCATCCTGTGGGTCAGGTGAAAGTGGAGGTGGTGGTGAATTTGATGGTGTAATAATCAAATTAGGATTAGGAGGAGGAGAGGGAGGGAGGTGGAATGTAAGGGGGAGAAGGGTTAGTACCCATGTCCTTTTTCTTGAGAGGGATAGGGTAGTCCTCTGTGAGATCCAGCTTACGTTTTTTAGGAAGAGTGGCATGGATGTGCCCCATTTCAGGGTTAATGACCAGTTTCTTTTGTTTGGGATCCAAAGGTGGTTGATCTGACCGAGGCTCTTTGGATGGAGTGTCCTTGTCTTTATGTGCCGATTTCGGCTCAGAGCCTTTGGGCGTCGAATGTTTGGGGTCCGAGTGCTTGGTCTTGGCATGTTTCGGCTCCGAACCTTTGGATGTGGCAGGTTTTGGCTCCGAGCTTTTCGGCGCGAAGGGTTTCGGCTCCGAGCTTTTAGGTGTGGAGGATTTCGGCTCCGAGGTCTTCGGTGTCGAAGGTGCAGGTGGCAGATGCTTCGACTTATGTTTCGGTGCTGAAGGTGTTGGTTCGGCACCGGAATGAGGCCGGCTTGAGCCCGAGCCTGAAAGCTTCCTTTTGTGTTTCGTAGCCGGGCTGGAGGGCGGGGCATATGAAACTTTCTCGGTGCCAGCCCGAGGGCGAAGGTGGTACCGGAGCCTTAGATTTATGATCACTGGACACAGGGGGATCTGTAGTCACAGTACGCTGTTCTTCTTCCATGTCGGAGTCGGCTTCGGACACTGAGACCAGTTCTTCGTCCTCGGCTTCTTCAGCTGGACAGTGGATATCAGAATCTTCGCCGAAGATGTCCGGTACGGAGCTGCTGCTGCGTTGCATCTCGTGGCGTCGAGCCAGACGATCACGAAGAGTCTTTTTCGATCGGAACGATCGACACGCGTCACAGTCCTTTTC
Source organism: Calotriton arnoldi (assembly GCA_963921515.1). Taxonomy (NCBI): domain Eukaryota; kingdom Metazoa; phylum Chordata; class Amphibia; order Caudata; family Salamandridae; genus Calotriton; species Calotriton arnoldi. Next base: position 1,783,700 of record CAWUFW010002204.1, read on the forward strand.
GTCGTGTTCCGGGGATAAGCAGAGGTTGCAGACCTCGTGCCAGTCGGTGCATGGGAATTTAGCACGACACCCGGGACATAGTTTAAAAGGATTTTTTGGTAGTAGCAGTTCCCAAAATTGGGAAAGAACCGCACAATCAGTAAAAGGAGAAAATATCACATCAATTGAAATGCAGTGAGAATCAATTTCGGATAGGCATTACATTTTCTTTCTGGGGTGCTACCTTGGCTCAAATGCACCTACTACCAAAAGATGCTACTGTCACAGAAGGAACCTACTGTGTACACAAAATTGCAAGAAAAGAGCATTTACTGAGCACACCCTTTTCTGATAAAAGATCACCCAGAATACTGGTAGAGTAAAAATTGCTCCAAATATCTATTAGCAGGAACGTATCAGTTTTTAGATGGCAATGTTCAATGTAATCACACACTGCTCCTGATTGCACAAGATATACAGAGTCCACAGTGTTCAAATTTCTTCAAAAATTAGATTTTTTATTCTTAATTTCATAAAATCCAGCACGAAGAATCAGCCAACACGTGTTTCGTCTTCCCTTAGACTTTTTCAAGGCGATTGGCGAAAATTATGTTGTCCAGCATGTCTATACGGACGGCAGGTGCGTGTCCCTCGTTGTGACCAGAACCTGCAATGCTTGTTAATATTATCGACTGCCAGATATACGTATCACAGCCTTATTTGCTAGAAATGCTAGCACACCTAGTATTTGATAAAAGCGGGTGTGTGGGTATCCGGAAAGGAGAATGTCTTAGTCCTTCTCCTTCATGTCGTAATAGGACCTTTTAAAATGTCGGAGGAGCACCCTGATAAGTTGGACTCCGCAGTAAGGCGGAAATATGTCATCCACCTTGCATTTACTCTTCGCTGTGGCGGGTGTGTGGATACCCACACACCCGCTTTTATCAAATACTAGGTGTGCTAGCATTTCCAGCAAATAAGGCTGTGATACGTATATCTGGCAGTCGATAATATTAACAAGCATTGCAGGTTCTGGTCACAACGAGGGACACGCACCTGCCGTCCGTATAGACATGCTGGACAACATAATTTTCGCCTATCGCCTTGAAAAAGTCTAAGGGAAGACAAAACACGTGTTGGCTGATTCTTCGTGCTGGATTTTATGAAATTAAGAATAAAGAATCTAATTTTTGAAGAAATTTGAACACTGTGGACTCTGTATATCTTGTGCAATCAGGAGCAGTGTGTGATTACATTGAACATTGCCATCTAAAAACTGATACGTTCCCGCTAATAGATATTTGGAGCAATTTTTACTCTACCAGTATTCTGGGTGATCTTTTATCAGAAAAGGGTATGCTCGTAAATGCCCTTTTCTTGCAAAATAGTTTAAAAGGAGTCCGTTCCATCGACTGCTAGCGTGGCCGGCACCGGTAGGCCGATCGGCCCGCCTTGAGTTTTTCGATCAAAGGTTTTCTCAGTTGAAACTATGCGCGTCGAATGGGGAACCACGATCGATAGACAATACCGTCCAGGGTAGAGGATTGCGCGTCGAGGCGGTTCGAAAACGATACCGAACAGCAGCAATACACATCCGAACCCGATGGCGGAAAAAAACAATCTAAGGATGGAGTCGATGCCGATGCGCACATCACCGAAAGGAGGAGTCACCTACCTCGTGACTGGAAAGACTTCTTCATAGAAAAACAAAGTGCAAACATCCGGACCCAACACCAGATGGCGATCTATGCTAAAGCATATGATCTACAGCTCATATGCCTCGAACATTTATTATGCTGTGTAAAGTGTTCCGATGCAGTTAGGTCTGGTTCACAATATATACAACTGCTAAATTAAAAAATTTAAAAGAAAAGAAAAATGAAAAATCAAACATGGCTCGGTTGCTACTTCCATGTTTTATTTCTCCAAATTTAGCAGGTGTCCAAAAGTATTCCCAATCAGAAATTAAAAGCCGTTCTGAGTAGTCCAACACAGCCAACATGTCACATACCACTTTTGAACCACAGAACCAAACAACTGATGTAGGTTGCTACTTCTCAAAAGTTAACCTGATATTTGCTCAGCTTAGCACTGAACAATATAGAAAATATCCAAAGTTTATTCACAAAACTACTGTAGAAATTTGAATTGAAAACTAGCCAGAGCCATTGGATAACAATTCACAACTTAAGAGAAAAGGGGGAAACAAATCATCACAAAACACATTAGGCAAGACGTAATTAACTAACACGAGCCTTACGACTTAACAGATGAGGCCTGTGCACTTCCTTCAATATTCTGTGGATTTTGCTATCCACACAAGCACATAGCCACCTTCATCCTCACTTCTCACACGAAGAAGGGCTTGATCAATGCTCCATTTACCTGGTCACACTTTACTGTCCCCTAAGATAGTGAGGCTACTATCAAATACAGTACACAAACTGTTGACCGTTACTTTTAAGGAAATCAATGGATACATACCTCACCAACTTGCCTTTTTGCCAGAAAACTGATCAGACGATCAATACCTGACCACGACCAAAATCATGTGTTGTATCCAGATTGCAGTCTTTCAGTATTTGGACTCCCCTATCACGGTACATTTTCATGGACGACTTGCAGGCAATCCACTCCTTTCCAGCATACAAGAACACTTTAAAAAGTCACCGCTTCCAACTGGAGTCACAGTGACAAATTACCCTCTTCACTGATCCCTCAACCCTATTTGCAGAGAAAATGGCCAACCATTGTGGCTCCTGGACGAGGCAATGATAAAATGTACAATGATTGCATTTTTGGTTATCTGTTGTATATTTGATCACCAACTTCTGTCTTTATTTAGGTCCAATTATTGTCCTATTGTGATTTTGCACACTGCTTTACTATGTTCAGTCTTACAGAGAGAAACACTATTGATCTTTTTGCTCGAATTAGGTTTTATACTCCATATCCTTTCACATCTGTAAAAGGCACCAACGATACAAGGATATTCAATAGCCACAGGTAGCAGGTACTGGGTCAGTAAATGCGTTCAGCTAGATACTAATGAAAAATACACAGATGTTTGTTTTTTCGAAAAGTTTCTTTGCACTTATTAATTACAAACACCCCGCCTACAGTCTCTAGCAATTACTTAATGGAGCGCTAAATTAGGTCTTTTCACCCATATTAGTTCTGTAATAAATCACTTGATCGAAGTTCAAGACCATGACCATGCTACCCTCTGTGGTTGCACTCTGACAAATACTTTACAAGTGCTTCCCCTCATGGTCTACATTCGGTAACTTATTATAAGCAGATAATTTTTAGACTCTGCAACAGATACATTAAACACCCACCACCTCCTAACTGCTGTTGCATCCAGTACCCTTGAACTTTAAATGAAAAGTCTGGCACAATTTGTGAAACAACATTTCTGCTTCTAGATTTTTTCTTTGAATTTTAAAATAGATGAAATGTAATGTAAGGAATGACCATGTAAATGCAATATGTACGTCAACGATCTAAGATTCCCTCGTCATGTTCACGATATTGCCCTCAACTATTGACCAGTGTTGCATTGCTTCCCAGCTAGGTCTGCCCTTGATGAATATTAATACGCACAATACATATATATTTCTACTACTGGTTTCTGAACTTTTAACTTGTATGGGAACATATCAAACATAGTAGAGACAGTGTGTTTGTTTTTTTTGCACAGCCATTGCTGAATGAAAAACAAGTCCTATCACGTGTAGTTACCTCATAATTTGGGGAACTGGGTTTTGATGGATATCAAATTTGCTTAGACGACATTGCATTTTATTTCAAAATGTACACACCATTTGCATCTGCATCCAGCACTTCTAGCTAGACATGGTGCCCTGCATCCTCTTGCCACCTATTCATCTAGCCAGTCACTGACCAGAATCCTTTAGATGCTAATACCATGATCCTCCAGGACTCTCACCCACTTTCCTTCCTGGTCCAAAGGTGCACCCTAAACTTCTGAATGTGACCCAACCACCACTCGTCTTAGAAATTATGCCAGGCAAAATCGGTCTAGCCCTTGGAAATAAAAACAGATGCAAAAAAAAAAAAAAAAAAAAAAAGACATTCAAAGTGTACTTGTTCCCTCGAAACTATTTTAACTATTAACACACAATCCTCTGACATAGCGGAAACATTCTAGGAGAAGCTTTAGGCTCATGAGCGGAACTAAGATCACACTAACTTCCAAGAAGTAATTATTATTACACTCCATTAAACTTAACAAGTTGCAATGATATTTTCCAACCTCTTCTTGGCTTAATATACAATCGTCCATGCTACGGAATAAACTAGACTTGACAGCGATATCTCGAATAGCACTCGAGAGAGGTTTCACTTCTTGATTGTCAATTGAAAACAACAAGTACATCTTTTTCCCCGACAGTAGAATCATCCAAATGAGCGAAGTCATGTGGCGAACCAACAGGGATCTTCCAACCTACTCCTGCTGTTCAACACCGGGAAAAAAAGGACCAGGAAAGCTAGACAATTGATCACAGACAGCCCAAATCATATAATCTACTGGACAAAAGAACCTCCTTTGTAGGCATGCACCCATAAACCCAATGGTGGTTTCCTTTAAAGGGCGTGGGGGCTATGCCCCCAATATGTTTTGCCTCTTATTTGTTACATTAGATGGATCCTACCTGCAGTAAGTGGTGATAGCTGAGCAATCCGCATAGCTTATGACCCTCGCTCTGCCCGGTGGTCAGGCAGTCATAACACTGACAGACAGGCACCTGCAGTTATTACACATGTTGCAGGATTTTCAGGGCTTGTCAGATTTACACCCTAGTTTCTGGGGCCTGCCTAAGAGTAAGGCCACTCCTCCCCTGTGATGGGCACCTTCCTCTGACTGACTGCATTTGGGTGCTCAGGACCCAGCCTGTTCTTCTCAAAACAGTGCGTCAATCAGCAAGGGTTCTACCTTTACCAGCTTGGCACAGCATAGGGGGGAGGGGGAATACAGCAAGCCTGGCTGACCCCACTACTCTGTTACAAGTTGAGATCGGGATGGCAGGATTGGAAGCGGTGCATGTGACAGGCGTCATCAGTGATACCAGGTCACATGATGTAAACAGATCCAGTAACTGCTTCAGTTTTATAGAAACATGCCTCGTTTGAGATATTTCCTGCAACTAACGGGCGATATTTTTCCAATTTGTGCAAGAAAAACCTCAATTGACAGGTGACTGCTTTTAGGGCTTATTTTGGCCCTGTGTGCGTTTTAGTGTTTTTTAGCAGTGCCTGTGGTGCTTGAGAGCTTTCCCACCAACGTCAGCACAGAGCACTGTCCTAGTGGCTCAGGCTGTTGCAGAGTAGTCACTCTGATGTGGCTACTTTGGCCGAGGAACGATCACTAGTCCTATGACATGGTGCAGGGCAGTCAAGGGATACGACTACGTGTGGTCCTCAGCCTGGCTGGTTTGGCAGTGTCCAATGACTATTGATCAACAGCTTCTGGTGGCTTTGTCAGGGTCGGTGCAGCTCCTGCATATCTTCTTTTAGGTAAGGAAACAGCTAATTTTGTATTGTTATAATTCCTTCTCTTCCCGAGCTCTCCTCCTTCTGGCTCCTCCAATTAGAAGTGCATGAGTCTAAAACAAACAGGTAAAGCAAAGGGGCGGCTCTGGCTTTAAAAGCCTGTGCACGAGACAAGCATGGGCAATATTTGGCATGTAAATCATGCAACAAACACGTTAGAACATGATAAAGAAATACACTTTTTAACTTTGAAGGTACTAACATTTGGAAGCTTTTCACCCTTATGTATCACATTATATATTTCTCTATCATGAAGTGTTTATTAAAAGTGAGTTTAGACGTGAACTGAGAAACATTCCTGGCCCGCCCAGATGAGAATGCTACTAACGAACTAGGAGGCTCTATTCTGTCAATACAAGAGACACATCCTGAACGCAAGAATTTGAAAGTGCTCTAATGTATGATATTTAATAAAAAGAAGGCTAAGTGAAATTAAGTATTTATCGAAGAACACACTTTTTTCCAGCACAGTAGCCAGAATTGATTCATTCTGTGCAATTCAGCAGAAGAGTGCATCTCTTTCTCATGTTTAAGATTAATGCTTTGCCCTTAATCTCGTAGAGGTTGCGACTGCAGACATGTTCTTTTTGGTAGTGTTAATTAAATAGCAAAAACCTTTTCTAAGGCCATAAGAGTGCTTCGTAACAAACAACCTATGTTGCATGTTTTTTCTGGCATACAGAGATTTGCCATGAGTTACAGTATGTTGAACTCAATCAATCAGGATTTGTAGAGCATGGCTGCTTCACCTGTGAAGGTCTTGAGGCGCTATCGGATGATGCTGCTAGTTCTCCTATTGCTTGAACATCCAAGTTTTGAGGTCCTTCCTGAACTGCTGGAGCAATGGTGAGGCTATGAGGTGAGGCAGGGATTTGAACCTATATGGCTCAAATAAGATTACCTGGAGGAGATGATATTTAGCACACCTGCTGAAAACCAATACACCAGGGTAGAGAATTTAAAGTGTGTGATAAATTTTATTTATTACAATTATGAGCACTCTAAAATTAGGCATAGCTCACAGAGTTGGTCTTACGCCCCACAACTTTCAAAATTCACCAGCTGCCATTGAATAAGCCCAATACTTGCCATGGGGGGGGGGGGTTAGGGGAGAGTCCCCTCTGCCCGCTGAAATGTACATAACTAGCAATAAATACAAGCAGTTTGCAGAAGATAAAAAATTCTGGGAGCACCACCAGAAGCTGACCTCATATACACATTCTAAACTATCACCCAGCAATGGTCAATTTTGCATAAAGATCCTTCCTCTTCTTGGTTCGGACCGCAAGGTTGAGCTGAAGCGACCGTTTGGGGGGGGGGGGGGTGTTCTATATATACATACATACACACATATATACACATATATACATACACATACTTATTCGCTAAACTTCCCTAAACTTTTTGCTTTGCCCCTAGACCGTTTTCCTGACAGAGTTTCCAATTTAGACGCTTTGGGTACTTTGCCAATGCTGATCAGTGTCAAAGTACAAGTGTTCCCTGTGTAAAGTGTAATGGTGATTGGTTGGACATGATTGATATGTTGCCTTACTAGTAAAGTCCCTAGTGATGTGCACTGTGAGTGCCAGGGCTAGTAATGCAAAGGTGCACGGAGAAGGGAACTCAGGCCTGCAGTGTAGGACCTGCGCGCAGTTTGCTAAGTTAGCATGTTGTCCTGACAAGTGTAACCACTTGTCAGGCCTTACTTTCCCTTTTGCGTACACAGTGGGCACCCGTGGTAGGTCCCGGGTAGCCCCTGGGCGGGGTCTAGTGTAAGTAAAAGTCAGGACATATACTGAGGTGTGGGTTATGTCCTGACAGTGGAAAACGCTCCATTTCGTTTTTCACTGGTGAAAGGCCATTCTGCCCATAGGACAGAATGGGGGAGGCTGGGTATTGTGTTTGTTAGCCTAGTTTCCCATAAGTTTAAAATGGAGAGGTGAAGTTTAGTATGTATGAACTCACAGCGGCATAACACATCTTTCTATGAAAGTGGTTTTATCACTGTGTGTTCAGAAGCCACACTTTTAGAAAGTGGCTGGGTTTTGTGCTTTAAGCATTTCTGTGCGTCTCTGCTGAATGTGGATTGACTGTCTGGATCTTAGAGGGGAAAGGAGCCGGGGGAGGTCTTGACCCAGGGAGGGGTTGAGATGGCACCAGGCTGACCTGCAGCTGGAGAGCAGGCGAGGAAAAGCACCGGGAGGTGAAGAGGCCTGGGTTGCGGCTATAAAACAATTGACCTATCTCCTGCTAAGTGATTAAGGATCCAGACCCCCAGTATCAAAGGGAGAAAGGTGACACTGGGAGGGAGACACCCAGAACTGATTTAGGCAGGGGTCAGGGACCCCTGAGCACAACGAACTTCAAAGACGGTTAGGGGTATAACTAGGGGAGCCGGGACCCCTGAACGGGGGGGGGAATGGAATAGAAATGGAATGAGACTGAAAAGGCTCGGACCCATTTCGTGGTCAAGAGGAACCTCTGCTAAGGAAGGAATAACTGAAGAGACTGCTGGGGAAGGACCAACCCTTGCTTCGTGATCTGGGGCTGGTCTGCAGTTTGCTGTTCTAACCAAGGAAGAGGCTGTTGGGACTGTGCTTGGTGCGCTGGGTCCCCCTGCTTGAAGAAGACTGTGCTTTGTGCTGTGTCTTGTTACCCCCCCCCCCAAGGGCCCGAGGTGAGCTGGCTCCCTGTTTGGAAACACAGGAACATAAAAGTTTCCGGAGAAGTTTCAAGCAACGCGGTGGGCGCGTGTTGTGGCAGCTTGAGACCCTCGGAAGGTGTGTCCTGTGATCTTGGACACACGGAGAGGTGAGACTCCGACGCGCTGGGTGCATGTCGTGGTGCACAGGAGACGTTGGTGAAGAGCGCCTGGTCAACGTGTGCACCGAAGGTGAAGTGAGTCTCGGACGCGCTGGGTGCGTGTCGTGGTGCACAGCAGGCGTTGGTGAAGAGCGCCTGGTCAGCGTGTGCATCGGAGGTGACGTGAGACTCGGACGCGCAGGGTGCGTGTCGTGGTGAACCGAAGGCGCTGGTGAAGATTGCCTGATCGGCGGGTGCATCGGAAGTGGAGTGAGTATCGGACGCGCAGGGTGCGTGTCGTGGTGCACCGGAGGCGGGGGTGAAGAGCGCCTGGTCGTCGAGTGCACCGGAGGAGAAGTGAGGCTCGGACACGGTGAGTGTGTCAGGGTGCGGCCGAAGGCGTTGGTGAAGAGCGCCTGGATATCGGGGCACCGTAGTTGGAGTAAGTTTCAGTGAAGCAGTGTGCGTGCTTGAGTGCAACCTGGGACTGTGGTGGTGATCGGCTGATCATCGTGTGCACCGGAAGAAAGTGAGTCTCTGCAACGTGGTGTGCGGGTCTTGGTGCCAACTGAGACCGCAGGAAGGAGTGCCTGGTGAGCGTGCACTCAGAGTCGACGTGAAGTCCCATCAGCGTTGTGTGTGTGGATTTGTGCCAGAGGAGACCCGGAGGGTGCTGTGGTGGAGTGCACCCGGAGTAACGTAATCTCAGGGGCGTGGGGTACGTGTGCCCTGCGGCCGCCTGAGACCTTCCTAACAGTCGCGGCCTGGACCAGCAGCCCGGAGGAGCTGAGCTGCCAGGCCGAGCCGCTGAGGCCCATTGAGAAAGTTCTACACGGAAGGCCCAGTTCGCTGAAGGAGGAGAGGAGAGTGGGGTCGCGCCCCCAGGTAACGTGGATCACTGCCTGGGCGGGGCGCGGGCTCGGAGGGAAACTCTCTCAGCCTCTCAGACCTTCTGGCGGCGTGAGCCTTTGCTTCGGCTCAGAGTGGGGCCCGTACTGCGTTCAGGAGTGGCAGTACTGGGGCCAGAGAGAGAAGCTGTACTTTATGTCATCGCTGATGCGTGTGGGGTGGGGGGCAACTGTTATCGAAGAGGCCGACTGTCGTAATACACATTGCCAATATTGCTGCTAACGAACTGCCCCCCCCCCCTCTGAATGGGCAATCACAGATGGAGGTAACAAAAAATATACAAAAATACAGGGTTGATTACAGTCGTATTTCATAGTGCCCTAACTATTCTCAATAGATCGTATTTTATTGAGTGGGCATAAGATGTTCTCTCAGTTTCAGCTGTCATTCCAGATGGGACCAAAGTTCTTCTATAGTGTTTAGACCTATGGGAGTCATAGTATTGAGCTCTAGGATATACCTTGACTCCATCCTTCGTAAATTTTTCACTCTATCCCCTCCTCTCTCATGTTTGGGGGCCTGATCTATACAGAAGAACCTTATAAGAACACGGTTACTGTTGTGGGCAATCTCAAAATGGCGTGCCACTGGACAAGTAGAATCTTTCTTCGTTATCGCACGCATATGCTCCAAGATACGTTTTTTTGCTGGGTGGATGGTACTACCCACGTACCTTTTAAGACAGGGGCACTCCAAACAGTAAACCGTGAATTCAAGTTGCAGTTCAGCAACATATTGATCTTTCTCATGTTTTGTTAGCCCTTATGCGGAATGCTGTAGCTATTGACTTTGACTGTATTTACACGCTTTGCATTTCATGCATGGGAAAAACCCTGTAATACTCTCCTTGCGTCGAGATGACGCAACATAATGACTAGATACCAAATGGTCATTAATGGATTTGCACCGTGTGTGTTATGAGTGGTTGAACTGGAATTACTTGTTTGAGGACAGAATCTACTTGGAGGATATGCCAGTTTTTCTTGAAGATGTGCATTATCTGAGGGGTTTTGGAGTTATAACGAGTGATCATTCTAGCGGGCTAGGCAGTGTTTTGTGAGTTCATGCTTTGGGGCTTGGGTACTAAGAGTTCTGACCTATGTAGAGTATCTGCTCTTAGTTCTGCAGTTTTCAAGATCTGTTGCGAGTAGCCTCTAGCTTCAAATCTTACAAAGGCATTGGTCTTAGCAATATTATATTCCTCTACAGATGTACAGTTCAGTTTTAACCTTAGGAGCTCCCCATACGGGATGTTATTGGTCATGCTCCTGGGGTGAAAACTGAGCATGTAGGACGGAATTACCCGCTGTGGGTTTACGATACAAGCGGGTCATAATCTTTCCATCCTTTACATAGACTTCCAGGTCTAAGTAGATCACACTGGTGTTACTAATGTGTCCACTGAATTTTAGATTGAGGTCATTGGTGTTAAGGAAAGCCACATATTCCTCAGCCGAGGTGTGGCTGCCCCGCCACACGATGAACAAGTCATCAATGTAGCGGGCCCACAATACGACCTTTTCAAACCAATGATCAGTTGAGTCCCTCCAGGCCACGCGCTTCTCCCACCAGCCAACGAAAAGATTTGCATAGCTGGGGGCGAAGCACGTGCCCATCGCTGTCCCGCGCGGTTTATACAGCTGGCCTGAGAAAATAAAAATATTTTCTAGGCAGAATTTTACCATTTCCAGTAACATGATGTTATGTCGCTGGAATCTCAGAGCGTTTCTCCAAAAACCATTTAGCTGCTGCTATACCTTGTTGATGGTTAATACAAGTATAGAGGCTTGTTATATCCAAAGTGATGAACAGCATATCTTCCTCCCACATGATTCCCTCTATCAATCTAAGGAAATCTTGTGTATCTTGAATGTATGAGCTGAGACTCTTGACCCATGGTGCTAAAAAAACAGTCAATATAAGTAGAGCAATTCTCTAAAAGACTGTTGATAGATGCCACAATGGGTCTACCCGGTGGCTTCTTTTCATCTTTATGTATTTTAGGAAGATGATAGAAGGTCGGGAGGACCGGATACTCACATAGAAGAAAATCGTATTCATCAGAGTCTAGCATCCCTTCACTTCTCCAGGATGCCAGAAACTGATGAAACGTAGATATACATTGTGCATAGACTGCTCTAGTCAAAGGTAGGTAACATGCTGTATCTTTTAATTGGATCATAGCTTCTTCCTAATAGTGATCTCTGGAGAACACCACAATGTTCCCCCCCTTGTCTGAGGGCTTGAGCACTATCGAGTCATTATTCTTCAAGGACTGGATTGCATTCCACTGTGTCCGGGAGATGTTATATTGCGGACTGTCCATTCCTCTCTTGGCTTGAAGATGTTTAACACCAGCTATAATAGCGTCATTAAAGACATCAATAGCGTCAAAAGGAGTCTGTGGTACAGTTCTTGACTTCTTCTTCAGTCCACTTTTACCACTGGACTGTGGTATCCCTGTTGTTTCCGGGCATATTTGATAGTCTCCATCCGGGGAATTCTCCAGTGCCTGTAGAACCCCAAGGGTTTCCAGATCATTGCCTGTGAGTATGTCGATGTTAGATGCACCCAGATTTCCTCTGTAAGTTCCAACGGTAGTAGGATGCAATAGATGGATTTTTTGTAGTTTCAGCTTGCGAACGTATTTGAATAAATCAATTCTGGCTTCAGCATAGTTGAATTCTGCAGTGGGGCAAAAGGAGAGTCCCAATTCTAATACTTTAATTTCGTCCTTATTCAGAACCCTCTCCGATAAATTAATGATGGTTTTGGTTTTTACCATTTGCCTCTCCTCCCTCTGCTGCGTGTAATTCTGGGTGAGGCCACTTCTCCTCCTGCCCTTCCGCCCAGTCTTGCGTTTCTTTTTTGATCTGGCGGGTGTGTTCTGGGTATGGGTCTCGGACGATTTTCTCTGATTAAACGATATTCCTGGAAAAAAGTGGGCTCTGCCCCTCTTTGCTCGTCTTCTGTGCCAGCAATTTGTTCCCTCTGATGTTCCCAACTCAGATTCGGGAGTATCTCTTGTTGCTGACACCCCGGGTTTGGATAGATTTAATTTTTTCCTCGGTTGATCATACTTCCGTGCAAACGTCAGGACTCGCCCTGAATTGTAATCATCTTCGTCCCGTTGGAACTTAGTTTGTTTTCTGCGACGCATCGTACTTTCATAGTCCTTGAGTCTCTTCATCATCCCGGTTCTTAATTCCTCACTTTGTTTCATGTCTTTGTCTTTTTTAATCATGTCCTCCAGATTTTTAATCTCTTCCAGTAATTTCGCTCTGTCACTCCAGGCATATATAATTAAAATTCTCACCATACCTCTCTCGGACTCCGCTGTGTGTTCTTGCCAGTCCTTTAGTAAAAGCGGATCCGGGTTCTCATTGGAAGGGACAGTAAAAATCCGCAGTCCTCTTGGAATGCGTCGCACCTCCAAATACTTTTCAAGGGAGGTAGCCTATATATATATATATATATATATATTTTAACAAAAAGATGTCCTGAGCTTGAGGAGGCACTCGGCAAACAGGTGTCTTTATCCAAAGCATTTATTTCAAACCGGCTTTTTTTTTTTTTTTTTTTTTTTAAAAAGACAGCGGAGGCTGTTGAAACACGTCACCTACCAGATTTGTAGCCTTAAATAAACACGTATTGAAGCAACCCCGAGCGTGCTGGAGTCTGTATTAAATTCTACAGCAGACGATGTGACGATATATATATATATATATATATATATATATATATATATATATATATATATATATATATATATATATATATATATATACATATACATATACACACACATACATACATACACATACATACATACATACATACATACATACACACACACACACACACACACACACGATCAAGCCCGGGGAGACCCAGTCGAAACGCGTCAAGCTGTGAATGTTTGCAATAAAGCACTTTCATTTCCAAGCACGGTGTGGTCCGTACCCGATTTTCGTTGGACAGGATTCAATCAGGATGATAGATTATTTTTTTTTCTTCTTCACTGGAAAAAACAGGTTTCAGGGACGTTTTAGTTAGGAATTAGCATTTTAAAAACTTTAGAAATTCACTGAAAATACCACAGGTTTCAGGGACGTTATAGTTAGTTGGAGATTTCACTCGCACAAAACCAGAGAAATTCGGCCGTTCTAGTTAGTTGAGCTAACTATAACTCGCGCCGCCGCAATGCACTGCTATTGACGTCACATATTACATCACTCATGACATGGTCGATGCCATCACTGATGACATCATCCAGTGACTGTTTCTGAAAAGTTTAAGTATTATATATCATGTACCAGCATAACAAAATGTTAATAAGTATGATTTTGATTTGTCTTGAAAATAATTTTTTTGTTTAACAATCAGATTTTTAATCAGATCAGAGGTGTAGCCATGGGGGCCTGTTTCTCTCCCAGTTATGCCTGTCTGCATATGGGGTTCTGGGAGGAACAGGTCCTAAGGGTCTCTTATGAAGACATGTTATTGAATCAGGTTTTATGCTGGTACAGATATATTGACGACATATTTATGGTCTGGAAAGGTTCTGATGACAGCGCTCAGAAATTTGTGGAGGACATCAATTGTAATAACTTAAATTTAAGCTTCTCAGCACAGATGAGTAGAACTAACATGTGTTTTCTTGATGTAGAAGATTTCATTGCTAACAATAAGATGGAAACAAAATTACATAGAAAGATAACAGCTGGGAACACAGTCTTGCATGCTACTAGCCACCATCCTGCCCATCTGATTAACAGCATCCCATATGGGGAGATGCTGCGCATCCGTAGAGTGTGTAGCACGGATATTGAATGCAGACTGGCACAACTACAGAGCAAGGATAGGTTCCTGGACAGGGGCTATTCTGAAAAAATGCTCAACAGGGCTATGAATAGAACTGCCCATTTAGATCAATCCCAGGCACTCACTAAAATCAATAACTATGATTCTGGTGACAAACGTACAGAGTTTCCCACCAGATTGATCCTTACCTACAATTTACAACACAAAGCCCTACGTAAAATCATAAATAAGAACTGGGCTTTGGTACGCAGTGACCATGTTTTGAGTAGTCAGATCATCAGATCCCCCTGTATTACTTTGAGGAAGGCTCGCTCTATGAGCAATTCCTTAGTAAAGAGCAGCCCAGAGGTAGTGGTATCCCAAACATGGCTTAGTCCTAGGAATGGTTTTACACGTTGCACTAATTGCAAGGCATGTAAATATGGGGTTAATAGAACTAGCTATATAAACCCAACCCTGTACCTATTACCAAGTGTGTCAACTGCAAAACAGAATACGCTGTTTACGTGCTGGAGTGCGCCCGTGTAACCTGCAATATGTAGGAAGCACTAAGTTGCAGGTGCACAAACGAGTGCTCCAGCACTTGAAGGCCATCACCAACATTGATGTCACCTACCCGGTTGCCCGTCACTTTAAGGAATATCACAACAGCAAATTAGACAATTTGAAATATTTTGTCTTAGATACTATCCTTCCTCAAAAACGGGGTGGCAACCGGGAGGCCATGCTTAGGAGACTTGAGACTAGGTACATCCTAGAACTGGATAGCAAAATACCCCAGGGCTTGAATTAGAGTGAGGATTTTTATACATGCCTGTGATTGATTCCAATTGCTTTTTAATGAGGATTTAAGTATGTTCTTATACCCATTAAGCTGCTGCCTGCATGATAATTGTTTTAGCTTTCATTTTATTTTTTGCACATTGCACTTTAGTAGGTCACGGCTGTGACTTTTATAGGTGAATTTTGCTACTGTTTGCACATGCACTTTAGGCAATTTGTGACAGAGACTTCTGCAACTAAGGCCCACTTGGGCAGGACCTGGCTTAATTCATTGCTTTATAACCCTATTTTGGCACATTGGTATTTACAGACCAGGTGTAACATTCATATACGGTCTGTACATCATTTGGAAATATCTAGTGATTGTTTTATATGTTTTAGATATTTTAAACAGTTCACTAAATTGTGCTTTTTAATGCGTATATTTATGATGACAATAATATATTTGTCTCTGTTTATATATATATATGCATTTTGGTATTTTGCAATGTTATTTTAAGCTATTTATATACATATTTATATATAAGTATTTTTTCTATGTTCACTATGCCAAGGTATTTTTTAAACCATCACGTGCTAGCACTGTCACTTTAAATATATGAGAGCACTCCACATGCGCGTCATGTGATCAAGGGCACTGTGTTGCTCGAAACGCGTCATGGCGGTGGTGCAGGGCGTCCACAAAATAAAGTAAAAATTTGCACCAGTAACGGGTCTGCATTCGTCATCTTTCCGGCAGAAAGCTCTACATGGCGAAGTAATCGACATATATATATATATATATACATATATACATATACGTCAAGGTGTATTGAAGAATGAGTGGGTGTACAAGTGTCTGAATGGATGATTTAGTAGGTGCGTGACTGACTGTATAAGAGTGATTAAACGTGTTTTACTGAATGTATGGGTTAGTGACTAATCTGTGTGAATGTCTGTATCAGTCTGCCAGTTGGTGTGTAAGCGGCTGCATGGGTTGGTGAGTAGCTACATGAGTGTCTATATGGGTTATTGATTGGTTGTCAGAGTACCTGTATGGGTGCCTGAGTGCCTGTGTGGGTGGGTGGGGGGGGGTGTGACTCCCTGCATGGATGTGTGAGTGGGTGATTCACTGGGTGTATGGGTTCAAGGGTGCAACTGCGAGGGGCTTTATGGGTGGATGAGTGTGTGTATGGCTGTGTTGGTGAGTCAATGGATGTCTCAGTGGTACATGTGTGAGTAACTACATATGTGAAAGGCAGTATATGCGAGTGTTGGAGTATATAAATGACTATGTGAGAGTGAGTGATTGTGAGAGTGGCTGTATGGATGAGTGTGTGCCTGTGTCAGTGGTTGTATAAGAGTGTTAGTATCTGTATGAATAAGTGAGGTGGTGTGTGTATAACTGTATAGGTGAGTAAATGGGAGTGTGATTGATTCTTTGCATGACTGACTAGGTGTGTGAGTAACTATGGGTGACTGACTAGGTGTGTAACTATGGGTGAGTGGCCTTGTGCGAGTGTCTGTATGGGTGTATGAGTGCATATGATAGTGGCTGTATTGATGAGTGACTGCATGTATGAGTGACTGTATGGGTGAGTGAGTGGATGTGTGTGTAGACCTAGGAATCAGTGAGTGGGTATGTACTAACTGGTATTGGTGCGTCTATGGTTTCGAGAATGGTAGTCTGTATTTTAGAGTGGGTGTATCAAAGGTTATATTAGGGTGTGAGGAGGTGCATCAGATGATCACGTGGATGATGTCATCAGTGATGTCATTTGAGATGTCATCAGTGATGTCACTGACCAGGTCATGAGTGATGTAATATGTGACATCATCAGCAGTGCATTGCGGGGGTGCGAGTTATAGTTAGCTCAACTAACTAAAACAGCCGAATTTCTCTGGTTTTGTACAAGTGAAATCTCCAACTAACTATAATGTCCCTGAAACCTATGTTTTTTTCAGTAAATTTCTAAGGTTTTTTAAATGCTAATTTCTAAATATGCCTACATAGGTAGGACGTGCAGAAAGAGGAAGAAAGGCGCAGAACGAAGCAAGAGAAGTCCAGAAAGAGGAAGAAAGGTGCAAAAAGAAGCAACAGAGGTGCAGAAAGAGGCCTACTTCGACTGTACCTTTCCACAGACACATACAAAGTAGCCTAATCACTAATCCTTCTCCCAAGAGGTCTTAAACCTTTCTCTTGAAGGTTCACTATTCGACTGTTCAGAATTTGTTGGCCTACCAAATGTAAAACAGCAATCCTAACCATATCACTGTTGTAAGTGTGACCAAGTTTATGAAGGTATGCATGCATGTCTCTGCTTTTACCTGGTGACATGTTACATAAAAATAAAGATACAAAAACTTGAATATCCGTGTTTCAAATAGCATACTCTGTAAATTTGTGTACAAGAAGGTGCATGTATATCTTTCTGCTCCTAATACAGGGCACATGCATATTCAATAGTACATTTGAGGGGCTCTATAACACCTATATACATAACACACGTCTGCCTGTGCAACCGAATGACAGAGCAGAACAAGATTTGACCACCTATAAGAGAAGCCACCCGCTTTTTAACCTACCATCTTCAGATCTATAACACATGTGAATACATGTACAAATAGACATATACCTCAGTCACGAGAGCACGCAGACCTTTAAACTTAACAGCTTGAACTTCCCATTTCAATATAGAAACAGGCGAGAGAAGTACAGAAAGAAGCAAGAGAGTTGTAGAAAAAACCAGAGAAATGCAGAAAGAGTAAGAAATGTGCATAAAGAGGCAAGAAGTGCAGAAAGAGGCAAGAGGTGCAGAAAGAGGGAACAGGGGTGCAGAAAGAGGGAACAGGGGTGCAGAAAGAGGGAACAGGGGTACAGAAAGAGGGAACAGGGGTACAGAAAGAGGGAACAGGGGTACAGAAAGAGGGAACAGGGGTACAGAAAGAGGGAACAGGGGTGCAGAAAGAGGGAACAGGGGTGCAGAAAGAGGGAACAGGGGTGCAGAAAGAGGGAACAGGGGTGCAGAAAGAGGGAAGAGGGGTGCAGAAAGAGGGAAGAGGGGTGCAGAAAGAGGGAAGAGGGGTGCAGAAAGAGGGAAGAGGGGTGAGGACAGGCAAGAGAGGTGCAGAAACAGGCAAGAGAGGTGCAGAAACAGGCAAGAGAGGTGCAGAAACAGGCAAGAGAGGTGCAGAAACAGGCAAGAGAGGTGCAGAAACAGGCAAGAGAAGTGCTGAAAGAAGTAACAGAGGTGCAGAAGGAGGCAAGAGAAGTGCTGATAGAAGTAAGAGAAATGCAGAAGGAGGGAAGAAGTCCAGTAAGAAGCAACAGAGGTGCAGAAAGAGGGAAGGCGAGTGCAGAAAGAGGCAACAGGGGTGCACAAAGAAGCAAGAGAAGTGCAGAAAGAGGCAAGAGGGTTGCAGAAAGAGGCAAGAGAAGTCCAGAAAGAGGCAAGAGGGGTGCAGAAAGAGGCAAGAGGGGTGCAAAAAGAACTAACAGAGGTGCAGAAACAGGCAAGAGAAGTGCAGAAAGAACCAACAGAAGTGCAGAAAGAGGACGGAGAAGAGCAGAAAGAGGCGAGAGAACTGCAGAAAGAACCAACATTGGTGCAGAAACAGGCAAGAGGGCTGCAGAAACAGGCAAGAGAAGCGATGAGAGACGAGAGGTGCAGAAACAGGCAAGAGAAGCGATGAAAGACAAGAGAAGTGCTGAAATAAGCAACAGGTGATAAAACAGACAAGAGTTGCAGAAAAACAAGAAAGGTACAGAAAAAAGGAAGAGAAGTGCAGAAAGGCACAAGGGGTGCAGAAAGAGGCAAGAGGGGTGCAGAAAGAGGCAAGAGGGGTGCAGAAAGAGGCACGAGGGGTGCAGAAAGAGGCACGAGGGGTGCAGAAAGAGGCACGAGGGGTGCAGAAAGAGGCACGAGGGGTGCAGAAAGAGGCACGAGAAGTGCAGAGAGGAAAGGTGCAGAAAGAAGCAACAGAGGTGCAAAAAGAGGCACGAGGGGTGCAAAAAGAGCATGCAAAAAGGCACGAGGGGTGCAGAAAGAGGGAAGAAAAGTGCAGAAAGAGGCCAGAGAGGTGCAGAAAGAGGCCAGAGAAGTGCAGAAAGAGGCCAGAGAGGTGCAGAAAGAGGCCAGAGAGGTGCAGAAAGAGGCCAGAGAGGTGCAGAAAGAGGCCAGAGAGGTGCAGAAAGAGGCCAGAGAGGTGCAGAAAGAGGCCAGAGAGGTGCAGAAAGAGGCCAGAGAGGTGCAGAAAGAGGCCAGAGAGGTGCAGAAAGAGGCAAGAGGGGTGCAGAAAGAGGCAAGAGGGGTGCAGAAAGAGGCAAGAGGGGTGCAGAAAGAGGCAAGAGGGGTGCAGAAAGAGGCAAGAGGGGTGCAGAAAGAGGCAAGAGGGGTGCAGAAAGAGGCAAGAGGGGTGCAGAAAGAGGGAAGAGAAGTCCAAAAAGAAGCAACAGATGCAGGAAGAGGGGTGGAGAAAGAGGCAAGATGGAAGAAGAAAGAAGCAAGAAGTGCAGAAAGAAAGGACAGGTGCAGAAAGAGGCACGAGGGGTGCAGAAAGAGGCACGAGGGGTGCAGAAAGAAGAGAAGTGCAGAAAGAAGAGAAGTGCAGAGAGGCAAGAAAGGTGCAGAAAGAGGCACAAGGGGTGCAGAAAGAAGCAACAGGGGTGCAAAAAGAGGCACTAGGGGTGAAAAAAGAGTGGTGCAGAAAAAGGGAAGAAAAGTGCTGAAAGAACCAACAGAGGTGCAGAAAGAGGCCGGAGAGGTGCAGAAAGAGGCCGGAGAGGTGCAGAAAGAGGCACAAGGGGTGCAGAAAGAAGAGAAGTGCAGAAAGAAGAGAAGTGCAGAGAGGCAAGAAAGGTGCAGAAAGAGGCACAAGGGGTGCAGAAAGAAGCAACAGGGGTGCAGAAAGAAGCAACAGGGGTGCAAAAAGAGGGGTGCAGAAAAAGGGAAGAGGGGTGCAGAAAAAGGGAAGAGGGGTGCAGAAAAAGGGAAGAGGGGTGCAGAAAAAGGGAAGAGGGGTGCAGAAAGAGGGAAGAAAAGTGCAGAAAGAGGCCGGAGAGGTGCAGAAAGAGGCCGGAGAGGTGCAGAAAGAGGCCGGAGAGGTGCAGAAAGAGGCCGGAGAGGTGCAGAAAGAGGCCGGAGAGGTGCAGAAAGAGGCAACAGAGGTGCAGAAAGAGGCAACAGAGGTGCAGAAAGAGGCAACAGAGGTGCAGAAAGAGGCAACAGAGGTGCAGAAAGAGGCAACAGAGGTGCAGAAAGAGGCAACAGAGGTGCAGAAAGAGGCAACAGAGGTGCAGAAAGAGGCAACAGAGGTGCAGAAAGAGGCAACAGAGGTGCAGAAAGAGGCAACAGAGGTGCAGAAAGAGGCAACAGAGGTGCAGAAAGAGGCAACAGAGGTGCAGAAAGAGGCAACAGAGGTGCAGAAAGAGGGAAGAGGGGTGGAGAAAGACAAGAGAAGTGCAGAAAGAAGCAATAGATGGGGAAGAGGGGTGCAGAAAGAGGCAACAGATGCAGGGGTGCGTGGCTTGGCGCCGATTGAGTGAGCAGCAAGCTCGAGAGCTCCGGTCGGACGTCCGCCATCCAGCAGCATCCAGACGCCCCAAGTGGGATTGAACCCCCCACAGAGCACCCCCACAGTTGGTTAAGGGGAGCGGTGTGTATCAGGGCTGAGAGAACCTCGGAAAAGCGGCTGAAATCCACGGACCGGAGAGAGCTGCTTGCTGCCGCGAGGCGAGCCAAGATGGTGGCGCCCGCAGAGAGGTGACAGAGCCAGGGAAAACACCGGTATTGCTTGCGCTGCGGCAGACCGTACCTGTGGGTGCCTCCTCCTTCCACCCCTCCGCGAGGCTTGAGTTGGCCGTGGGGACTCCCCCCTGTTTGGAGCGGCCTGGACAGTGAGGTGGAAGCCGATCCCAGATACGGGGCGAGATAAGATGGCGGCGCCCGCTGGTGGATGAGGGAGCCACGAAGATCGCCGGCTCCACTTGGGAAACAGCGGCATGTGAGTGCGGATATTCCCCCCCTCTCGCCCCACTGCAGGAATTGACTAGGGCTGACAGAGCCTCCCAGAGGCTGCACAGGTGGATGCGAGGCAAGTCAAAATGGCGGCGTCCGCCGCAGAGTAAGGCGGCTACAGGGAGGGTCGCGGCAGCAGCACTAACCGGGCCGCGGCAGTCTGTGCTGGGGAGTTAACCCCCTCCTTCTACCCACCGCAAGACCGAGACCGCGCACAGGGGACTCCCGCAGTAGCGCCACAGGAGCAGAGCGGGGGCAGCTGCAGCGTTACTGCGACCACTGGGGGACGGGCCCGAGTGCGGAGCAAAGTGCTGGCCGGAGACACCCAGAGCAGAGGAGCAGGCGACCTGGCTTGAGGAGGCACGTCCTGCATGGTCCTCCCTGTGAGGTGAGCGAGTTCTGAGGGAGCCTGAGGAGAACAGCGGGGGAAGAGACAGACAGCTGAGCGGAGGGTGAACCTGGGAGGCCCCCACCTATTTGCCTGGCGGGATGGGGGGGGGGGAACGAGCCTGAGGTCCCGAGGGGACTCTGGAGGAAGAGAGCAGCCACGTGAAGCCGGACACCCGTGGCATCGTGGCACGTCTCGGCTTGCATGATGAGGCGCTTGGCATAGCCTGCAGCGCATGATGCCCACGACACCCCGACGACCCCACAACAGAGACCCTTAGCACAGGACCCCCCCAAAAATAAGACGCAGAGACAGTAGATTGAGGCCTGGGAGTACACGATCACCCACGCAATAAGCCTGCTGGGCTTGCACATGATATGGCCATGAGCCCCCTGTCTGACCCGGCAGAGAGACCAGGAGACATACCGGGGACACACCTGAGGGCCCTAGCGCACAGCAGTGAAAATCAAGACGCAGGCGGCTGTAGCTGACCGGAGGGCAAGGGGGGGTGTGCACTGGATCGCAGAGGAACCACCGGGAGAGCGGGCCCCACGAGCAGCGGAGATCCCCAAAGGCGCCCTAGCAGCACGCGCATCACCAGAAGCGCTTGGGACAAAGAAGGCATCATGGGAAAGATCCCCAAGAAGAAGGATAGAGAAGAGGGTCCAACAGGTAAACCGATGGAGGAGGGGGAAAAGGCACTCTCACAGGCGGAAAGCCCCAGAGACCCTACGTTGCAGGACATTCTCCAGGCCATCACCTCCTCCAGTGAACGTCTGGAAACTAAAATAGACTCGCTGAGCCTTGACTTGGGCCTGCTCAGAGAAGACCACAAAAAACTAGCGGACCGCGTCAAGACAACAGAGGGCCAACTCTCTGAAACATTGCCAGACATGGCCAACATGAAACAGCGCATAACAGCACTGGAGACGAAGGTACGGACGATGGAGTCCCGAGCTGAGGATGCTGAAAACATATCGCATAGAAGCAACCTCAGAATCATAGGACTACCGGATTAAATTAAAGGCCGTAGTATGCTAACCTATCTGGAAAAATGGCTACGGGAGGAAGTAGCTCGAACTTCTATGCCCTAGAGAGGGCGCACCGAATCCCGGCGAATCCTCCGGTGATGGAGCGCCGCCACGGGTGGTGATAGCAAAGCTCCTCCATTTCAGGGATCGGGACCATATCCTTCCCCAGGCGCACCTCAAAGGAGACAGAGGTGGACAATGCGGTGGTGAGAATCTTCCCAGACTTTTCCAGGGAAGTGCAACGACAACGAGGGTCTTACCGAGAAGTAAAATTGCGGTTGCGACAATTCAATTACAAGTATGCGACGCAAAACCCAGCCACACTACGAGTCACTACAGAGAGGGGCACCGAGTTCTTCAGGTCCTCACGGGAGGCAGCTGACTGGCTGGAGAAACATGAAGGGGTGGCACTGCCAAGGGAACCGGAGCGGAGGAGAAGGAGAGAGAACCGGTCTAGAGGTTAGACGGGCCATGAGGGAGAACCTAGCTCCAAAGCCGGGAAGAGGCACAGATTGAAAGCCAGAACGCAATGCAGGTGGTGGCGCTAATCAGCGGCAAAGAAAGGAACCGCACGCCCCTCGAGAGCAGCGAGACAGCGGCGGACTCCGGCTCAGAGCATGGATCTAGTGAGTCCGAGACCTCGAGCGTGGTGCTCCCGGATGTAACACCCCAGACAGCGGACGATATCGCCTAGAGGAGGGGAGCAGGGATCTTCCATGAACAGGTCCGGAGCAGAATTGGACACACCTAACCCAGTAATGAGGTACAGGGACTGGTGGAGGGGAGGCACTGTGGTGGCCCTGATGGGACAGTGGAACTGTGAGGCGGCTGCAGAGACCGGGAGAGCGGCGGACGAGCAGCCTTCCCCCATTGTAATTGGCTGATCGACCTGCAAGCAGTCACTTGAGGACCTTTGACCTGGTTTGGATGGGGGGTGTTATCCTACTTATCCTGGGGAGTGGGAGTTGGGGACAATGTTTACAGTTAATAAGGAGGGAAACCCTTGAGTTGCAGCATACCTGGAAGCATGGGGAAACGAGTGGGGAGAACAGTTGGAGGACGACATACAAGGAGTGTGGCAGGCCAGGAACAGTAATACCTCCCAATGGCTCACAAACACAAGTATAAGTGCATGACCCGGAACATCAGGGGTATGCACACAATGACGAAACGCCACAAGGTCCTCGCATACATTCGGAGGAGGGGAGCTCAAATAGCCCTGTTGCAGGAGGACCTTTCTCACGCAGAAAGAGGGACAAGCCTTGCACAGACGATGGAGGGGCCAACTCTTTTACACTACCTATTCAGCATATGCGCGAGGGGCCCTAACGTGGATCCAAGCGGGGGTACCATTCCAAATGACAGACTCGCTAGTAGACCCAGAGGGCTGATACATAGCTATAAAAGGGCAGCTAGAAGGCCGGGAGATCAGTATGATTAGTGTCTATGTTCCCAACGCAGAACAACTGGCCTTCTTTGCGAGACTGAGCCACTGCCTGACGCAATATCTGATGGGCACCACGTTAGTGGGGGGCGACTTTAATAGTGTTGATGACACACAACTAGATAGATCACACCCGCCATTGCGTAATTCCCAAGCAGCGCGCATCACTAGCATTTACGGCCTGGAGACAGGGGTGGGGACTGGTAGACGCCTGGCGGACTTCGTATCCTCAAGATAGAGACTACTCCTACTTCTCGGCAGTCCACGAGGTTCACGCACGACTAGACGCTTTCCTGTGCTCAGCAGACACGCAACACGAGGTCCATGCTGCGGAATACTTAGTGCGCACGATATCGGACCATTATCCACTGGTCCTCTCTACACCCTGTACCAGCGATACCAACGTGGAGGCTCCGTCCGGACACACTAGAAGACCAGGTCTTCCGCAAAGAGATCAGGGGGGGGGGGGGGGAAATAGCGAGCTACTTCGAGGCTAACGCGGGGACAGCCTCCTCGCCAAATGCCGAATGGGACGCCTTTAAGGTGGTCCTACGTGGCCAATGCATTACGCGCGCTACAGGGGTCAGGCGTGTCATCGAGAGAAGTAGAGGGTGCGAAGACGACCTTCAGAAGGCTGGAACGCAGGCGGCCAGGGTGCCCAGAGCTCCAGCAGGCGCTATTAGAGGCTAAGGAGGAAGTGGCGAGGCAGACCGAGAGACTCCGATGCTTCGATTACAAGAAGTACCTAGAGCGTACCCACGGTGAGCGGGACAAGTCTGGAACGCGCCTAGAGTGGCTAGCAAATCCCGTGAGCAGGAACTCGCCACTAGTGGAGATAGAGGATGAGATGGGGGTTAGACACTTTACACAGGATAAGTTCAATGAAGTTTTTGCCAGCTACTATGCACAACTGTATAGAAGGTCAGGAGAGGACGACCGTGCGGACGCAAGGGAATACCTGGCGGATCTGCAGATGGCACAATTGGGTCCTGAAGAGGCGGAGGAGCTGGGTGCAGACATAACGCAACGGGAGGTGCGGGTAGCCATCAAGGGTATGGCAAGGAACAAAACCCCCGGGCACAGACGGCCTACCGGCAGAATTTTATGTAACATATATGGAGGAGATGGCCCCTAGACTGGTCACTATGTATCAGGAGGTTCTGGGAGCGGGAATAATGCCGGAGAGTACTAGAGAAGCCCTTATTGTCCCAGTGCCTAAGCCTGGGAAGGAACCGCAGGACTGCACAGCCTACAGGCCCCTAACCATGCTCAATATGGATTACAAAATCTTGAGCAAAATTCTAGCGATGCGCCTCCTCTCACATATGCCAGACATGGTTCATGCGGACCAAGCGGGGTTCATCCCCGGACAGAACACGGCCATAAATATCAGGCGGCTCTTGGCTGTCATGGGCTCCAATGGGTACGATAAACATGAGGCGGCAGTGCTCGCGGTGGACATGGAGAAGGCCTTTGACAGCCTTGAGTGGCCTTACCTATATGAGGTCCTTTCCAGGTTGGGGCTGGGAGATGGATTCTTGGCATGGGTACGGCTACTGTATACGTCCCCCAGGCAGAAGGTGGAGAGGGGTACGAGGCAGGGATGCCCCCTCTCCCCGCTCCTGTTTGCATTGGCTATGGAGCTGATGGCGTGCCGGGCACGAAGCAGACAGGACTACAAAGGTCTGAGTGTAGGAGAGACGCAACACTTCATAGCACTGTATGCGGACGACCTCTAGTGTTCCTTGGGGACACAGGGGGCGAGCTAAGAGGGGCGCAGAGAATGCTGGCCTGGTTCGGGCCGTGTCTGGCCTCAAAGTCAACTGGAGGAAAACTAGCTTAAACCCAATGACAGCCAACGCCCTCCCACCACCTGACCATGACCACCTGAAATGGGAGCCTAACTGCCTGCAATACTTGGGAGTCAAAATATATCATGAACCGGCGGAGCTACTAGAGGGGAAACGTGGGTAGAACAATCAGGTCAGTGAAGACTGCGATGGAATTCTGGGGTACATTGCCATTATCAGTGGCAGGACGAGTGGCAGTCCTGAAGATGGTGGCGCTTCCGCGCCTCCTGTACTACTTCGGGGCCTTGCCGATATGGATCCCGAGGGCAATGTTCAGAGATCTTGACTCACTGCTCACGTCATGTATCTGGGGAGCGGGGCGCAGACGAGTAGCTCTGGCCACCTTGCAGCGCCCGACGGCGGCTGGAGGGCTAGCATTCCCAGATTTTGAGGGTTATTATATTGCTGCTCAGCTGTACTGGCTGATTCAATGGCTGGCAGCAAGCCGCAACCTAGAACGGGAACGGTACCCAGCTGCGCCGGATGCCACAACCCTCGCACAGATACTCCAAAGGACCCGACGGAACACGTCCAATGACACCATGGAAATTAGGGTGGTAGTGCGATGCTGGGCTAGGTACTTGAGACGGGTGGGGGTCAGGATTCCCTACTCTCCAGACATTCCAATTACTATGCTGCGATGGTTACCACAGGGGGCTCATTGGGCGGGGTTGGAGGACTGGGAAGAGGCAGGACTGAAGTCGATGGGCGATTTATACCTGGACTCCACGCTACTCCCACTTGAAGAACTGCAGGCGGCATACGACTTACCGGGAGGTCCCTTCCTCAGGCACGGGGCCCTCACCAGGAGGATTAGACAACATTGGGGGGAGGGGGTATGGAGCCACGGGCACTGATGGGATGTAGATATGTAGTACTCTCAGCGGGAAGAATCAAGACAGTTTCCTGCCTGTACAAGGCAATGAGACAGGACATGCAGAAACCATTAGAGCGCTTGCGATTACAGTGGGAGGAAGATTTGGGTAAACAGATCCCAGAGGCGGAGTGGGACAGGATCCTAGAACGGACCCCGAAAGTATCCAGGAATGCGCGATTCAAATTGATTAATTTCTACATATTGCACAGAGCGTACTTAACCCCGTCCCGCATTAAAGGTACTTCGACATAGACACAGCAGTGTGCCTGAGGTGTGGAGAGAGAGAGAGAGAAGCACATATCATCCACATGTTCTGGAGCTGCTACAAGCATTTTGGGAAGAAATTAGACAAGTAATAGGGGATCTCATAGACAAGGAGCTCCCGCGCACCCCTGAGCAATTCTTACTAGGATGGTTCCCACACACGGCCAAAAACAAAACAACCGGGAGATTCCAGGACTTAGCTTTCGTCCTAGCCAAAAGGGAGATAGCCAGAAACTGGAAGACACTGGGAGGGCCTAGAATAGTCTCCTGGAGGAGGGAGTTAGAGAAATGGGCGGGGCGGAAGGCAGATTGCTCCTCAAGGAAGCTGGCCGAGGCATAGGGAAGATAGACAGGGCAAGGGCCTAGGAAAACTTAGTAGGTGAATTAGCAGCAGAGAGGCACGATAGCAGTGGAGTAGGCTCCCCACCACCACCGGCGAGTCCCGAAGGAAATGACGGACTAGGACACTGAGAACAGGGGAGGGAGGAGCCGTAGTAAGCCAGAACCGGCGCCTTCCACTCAAGAACCCAATAGTATTTGAAGAGCAGATTGTATCCACCTAAGCGCAATTCAAGGAGGGAGGGGGGGGGATAGTTCTGTTGTGGGGGGTAAGTTCTGAATAAATGCACCAGCAAATAATGGTAGGATGTTTTATGTGCCTGACTGAAGATGCACAAAGTCTAGGACTGTAGATGATGTATTTGAAAACCAATAAAATCTGGTTGTAAAAAAAAAAAAAAACACCAGAGGTGCAGAAAGTAGAAGAGATTTGCAGAAAGAGGCAAGAGAAGTGCAGAAAGAAGCAAGAGTGGCTTGCACACCATTAGCACCAATTTAACACCCACAGTTAGCAATAACATGTGACCATTCTAGGTTTGCAAAGGACCTTCCACCACGCTGTAACACTTGTCGCTGCATTTTTGGTAACGTTTGAGCTAGAAACAGGGCTTTTTTTGTTCATATCTGCAGATTAGGCAGCAGATGATGGATTATGTGGCTAATACGGAAAATGTATAATTGTGCGAAAGTCGGTGCAGCCAAATAGTCGCATAATTCCAGTGGCCCTGCTCATACCTCTGACTAGGTCCAGAAGTGCTCCTCAGTGATTCCTTTTTTTTGTCTCATTGAGTTCATAGTTTAGCTTCTATGGAAACGAGGAAGACTAAACCTGAGGTTACCACTCCACAACACAGACTACCATACTACATAATTACTGTCCATAACACACAATCCCACTCTACATAATTCCTATACACTAAATACCACATACTTTCTATCCACATAATTTCACTGTACAATATACCACATAATTCCACTACACACAACGTACATCCACTCCACTCTAAAAAACATTAGTAAAAAACTTTTACATTTACAACGCGCCAATAGCTCTAACTCTTGCAAATGCGCGACCTATTACATTACAAATGCTTCTTTAACTGGTAGTCGCGTTTGCAGAGAGGTGGAGAAAGAGGGCTGGGCCTCCAACCAGCGCTCAGGAATTCTGTTGCGTAGGACTTACAGGAGGTACCAGGAGGGCTTCTTGGCCCCCAAAGTCCCTCAGGAGTAAAGTGGACTTCATTCCCCCAACCCGTAGTGTGCCAGGAGGCGCGTTTGCAGAGTGGTGGAGAAAGGGGGGGCGTGGCCTCCAAAGACCTCTTAGCAATCCCACTGTGTGGGACTTACTGGAGGTAACAGGAGGGGTAGGTGGCCCCCAGGACAGCCTTGGGGGGCCAACTACGCCTCCTATTACCTCCAGTAAGTCCCACACAGCAGCATTGGTAAGTACTCATAGCAGGCCACACCCCCTTTGACCACCAGTCTGCAAACGCGCTCCCTGGCACACTCTTCGATGGGGATTAAAGTCCCCTTCGCTGCTGGGGGTCCTTGGGGACCAACTAGCCTACCCGATACCTCCAGTAAGCCCCAGATAGTGGGATTGCTGAGAGGTGGACAGGCCACGCCCCCTTTCTCCACCACTCTGCATACGCGCCTCCTGGTGCGCTCTTGGTTAGGGGATGAAATCCCCTTGCTTCCTGAGGGTCCCTGGGGGCCCAACTAGCCCACCAGGTACCTCCAGTAAGCCCCACACAGTGGAATTGCTGAGAGGTGGTCCGAGGCCACGTCCCTTTTTACACCACTCTGCAAACGCGCCTCCTGGCGCACTGCTGCTTGGGGGATGAAGTTCACTTTAGTCCTGATGTCCTCAGGACCCAAGAGGACCTCATTGCCCCACCAGCAGTGCGCCAAGAGGCGCGTTTGCAGAGTGGTGTAAAAAGGGACGTGGCCTCGGACCACCTATCAGCAATTCCACTGTGTGGGGCTTACTGGAGGTACCTGGTGGGCTAGGTGGCCCCCAGGGACCCTCAGGATTCAAGGGGACTTAACCCCCCAACTTAGAATGCGCCAGGAGGCGCGTTTGCAGAGTGGTGCAGGGAGCGGGCGGGGCCTCCGGCGAGATACCGGCTTTTTTTTTTTGTTAGAAGGGGGGCTGTGTGGCCCCCTTCTCTTAATACATTTGGGGCCCTAGGGACCCCATCCCCCAGGGCCTAACCCATTTTAAAAAAAAACATTTAAAAAAAAAACAGGGGGAGGGGGGCCCCCCTCCACGCGGCCCCCATCTCCCGGGGCTTTACCTCATTTTTTTTATTTTACGGGAGGGGGAGCCGCGTGGCCCCCTTCCCTGGGCCACTAGACCCTGCCCAGCCTTTTTTTTTTTTTTTTTAGATTTGGAGTGGGTCCGTGTGGCTCCCCTCCTGAGGCCAATGTTGGCCCCGGGGACCCCATCCCCCGGCCTTTTTTTATTATTATTTTTATGAAAAAGGGGAGGGGGGCCTCTTGGCCCCCCTTCCCTGGACTACTTCTGGCCCCTGGGACCCCATCTCCCGGGGCCTAGCCTTACATTGGGGACCGCGGGGGAGCCCCAATGCCCTCGCAGTCCAAGCCGGCTCCCCGGCTCCTGCGGGAGACGGCATTGCTTTTGGACAAGGGGAGCTGCTGACATGCAGCTCCCCTTGTCCAAAAGCAATCTGCTTCGCTTCATGGAAGCGAGAGCAGGTTCTGCTTTCGCTTCCATGAAGCAAAGCATAGTTTGCAATGACAGGGCGGGAGCCGTGCTCCCGCCCTGTCATTGCAAACTGCAATGTCCCGGGGGTAGGCCCTGGGGGGTGGCGGTCCTCAGGGCCATAGAGGGCTCCAGGAGGGGGGGCGCGGGCCCCCCTCCCATCAGTATTAAAGCCCCGGGGAGGTGGTGGTCCCCGGGGCCATGGGTGCGCAACGGGGCCCCGTATTTCAATAATTAGTGCCCCGGAGAGGTGGTGGTCCCCGGGGCAGTGTGGGGGGCTCGAGCCCCCCCCCACACTTACTATTTGTTATAGTCCCAGGGAGGTGGTGGTCCCCGGGGCTTGGGGGGGCCGTGAGGCCCCCCCACTCATAATTAAGCAAAGCCCCGGGGAGGTGGCGGTCCCGGAGGCTTGGGGGGGCCCGCGAGGCCCCCACACATAATTAAGCAAAGCCCCAGGGAGGTGGCGGTCCCCGGGGCTTGGGGGGCCCGCGAGGCCCCCCCGCCCATTATTGTGAAAACCCCAGGGAGGTGGCGGTCCCCGGGGCTGCGGGGGGGGCCTCGTGCCCCCCGCTGATAATAAAATAAGCCCCGGGTAGGTGGCGCTCCCCGGGGCTGCGGAGGCCCCCGCACCCCAATAAAACATTGCCCCCGGGACGTGGCCCACCCGGGGGCTTCAAGAAACGAAGCGCGGGAGACCGTGCTTAGTTTTTTGTTTTTTTCATCCGGATTTGTGCACCCAACGCGAATTCGGCCGAAAATATTTTTTTAAATGCTTTTTCTGGCCTTGGGGGTCCCTGTGGGACCCCCTGAGCAGGACTAGGGGGTCAGGGTGTTTCTACCCTGCCCCCTTTTCTTGTTTTTTTTTTTTAATCCTTTTTTCTTGTGACTCGGTTCAACTGAGTCACAACATGGCTGCCAACACATTTTGGTTTGGAGTGTTGGCAGCCAATCAGAATGAAGCTCTTGCTCGGGAGGGTTCGCGAATCCTCCTCAGCCACCAGATCGATATTTTTTAATTTCTCAGGAACTACTGAATGGATTTACACCATTAAAAAAAAAAAAAAAGCACGCTTTCTGAATCAAGAGCTACCCTTTTGCCAAATTTGGTGTAATTCCGTTCAGCAGTAGCTTTGTCTAAAGTTTCCTATGGAAATTAACATGGAGAAAACGTGTTTTGGGACTCCCTTTTTTCCCTCGGCCCCCGCATGATGAATTACCCCGATACTTTCAAGACAGGAGCTGACCGGAGCACCCCATTAGTTTTGAAAATTTCACGAAGATTCGTCAAACGGCACCAAAGATATTGGCAAATCAAAAAACGCTTTTCCTATGGAAACTAGGTCCCAACTATAACACATATATATACATTATATATAATATATATATATAATATATATTATATATAACCAGTACCCTTCAGACTCCCTCCCTTCACCGTTAGATAAAGAACTAAACGCAGAACGAGTCTGGGCCTGAATTAGTGCAAACTAACCATGTGAAAATAACTTTTACAGCACTCCAATGGCTCCCAGTCAAGTCAAAGATCAAGATTAAAATTCTCTGCACAGTCTGCAAGGCTCAAAGGAACAAATTGCCAAGATGCATGCATAACTGGCACCAGTTAGTCAGGATTTTTCAGTTTTTAATGGGCCTGGTCACTCAATGCGTTTTCAAGGAAGGTTCGGGAGTTTTGGAAATCCAGGGCTCCACACCATGTATTCCCCAATTCCAAAATCAGGTGGCAGAGCACAACCACAGTTCCTTTAGAAAACTACAAAACCAGCCCTGTTAAAACTCGTCTCGCATCTGGTTGGACTCAAACATCCCATAGAATGTGCAAATAATTTCTTATTAATAATACACCAGCGATCCGAATTGTCAAAGACAAAGTAAACTGAAAGTAAAAGTCTAAATTATTTCACAAAAAATCGTGTGCAATGCAACACATTTACAGTGATCACTCGATCTGGTGTGTGTGACCCTGGGAATATTTCTTTCGGAGGGAACAGATAGTGCTGTACGAATGATTAAGACTGAGGATTTCCTGCAGTAACTTACCGTGGACTTCTTTAGACTCAATTTTAATTCTCCACAATTCATTTGTTTTAATTCGTTTTCAAAAGTACCCACTATGCTTGACAAGAGCCTGGTATGTGTTTATTACATAAGAAATTTGAATACTAAAATTTCTGTAACATAATGCAAAACTGTCAATATGTTTCAACCATCATTCTGAAATAGAAGATACCTTTAGGTCTCCCTAAAAATTATTCAAACCTTGATTTCTCCACCTTATCCCTCCAAGCTCATTTTGAAAACAAATCTATGAACGGAGGTATTTTTGGAACACGAATATTGTGGTGAACCCAAAATAACATTTTTTTATCTCAGGCAGAATTGTACAGGCAATGCAGTGCAAATGCTTAAGGCATACTCTGAAAACAGAACATTGAAAAGGCCTGGTAGGTTGAAAGCATGAATGTTCCTCTTAACAAGTGCCAGTGGGTCATCACCATAGAGCACATGCATGTCCATGCCTAGCAATTTACACCTCAAATATTTTAACTGGTTGTTTAACTTTCATGCTTATTCCTTTAAAGGGCGAAATGCGTTTTCATTTTACAGTGTTAAATTGGGTTTAAAAACTGGTGTCGGTGATAATCCTATCTTGATATCGGCTTGTCTCATTAATATCTACTAACAGCA
The DNA here is from genome assembly GCA_963921515.1 of Calotriton arnoldi. Taxonomy (NCBI): domain Eukaryota; kingdom Metazoa; phylum Chordata; class Amphibia; order Caudata; family Salamandridae; genus Calotriton; species Calotriton arnoldi. The sequence continues at coordinate 1,816,194 of CAWUFW010002204.1, forward strand.
CAACTTAAATGTCTTTCTTCTGAAAAAGATGTACAGGGTCAATAGTGCTGTTAAACAAGACTGAGTCCTCACAATTAAATATGGCAAAATAAGTTTATAGTGCATACTTACAAACACTGAAACCGAGCAGTACATGACCCATTTAAATATAATACATAACACTAATCTCAGAAGAAGAAAGTCCCGAGATACCTCCACAGTAACTAGAAGATACAAGGAATCTATAACCTGCATATAAATTGCAGTCACATAATGGATACCTTAATTAGCTGGCCCATTTTATTGCATTCGAATTTATTGACCTATTTATAACCAGAATAATTCAAATGGGGCATGGTTAACAAGGGAAAGAATAGTACATAAGAGGGAAACTCTCATGTTCACAGCCAAAGTGGAATAATTACCCAGGCAATAACACTGCAGAGATAAAGTCAAGTCATAAATCTGGGTTTGCCATGACGTCATTTTAAATGATGTGCAGCAGACAGAAGTTCTGCCAGGACACACAGAGCAAGCAAAATCAGAAGAAACTGCATATTGCCCTTGCTTTGCTATGTAGATATATTACATACGGCAACTTAAGACTGCACCCTGGTACCTGTCAAAATGATTGCCAGAAGCGATCACGTGGACAGGTTTTCCCCGGCAGTAAGACGGACTTTCTTGAATTGTCAGAAAAAACTACAATACAAAAATATATGAAAAGCAAAATAGGCTCCACAATGCTTCCATAGACCAGTTCACACATAAACCAGTTGAATTAACATTTCCAGTTCCAATACAAGTTTGGAGAAGCTGTATGATGTCAAGGACAAAAACAGAGAACATCTCTCCACAAGACAGTCAGGAGCTTAGAACAAACCTGCCTGTACTGAATGTGCTATTCTAGTACCATTTAAAATCTGCATCTTAGTCTCAGAGATGTGTGCTTATATTGAACTTCTCTTTTTTTTGTTTAAGTAATACTTTCGCACTATGTGCCTAACCAGACCATGGACGGCTTGTTAGCTCAATAGAAATAACGTGAATATCCATTTTTCTTACAGGTGAAAGAGACTGTGGAGAGCTGGAGACTGCAGTAGGTCTAAGGTTTAGCAGAACTCAAGGTGTGTTTGGAGGTCTTAAAGGAAACCAAACAATGCATCTCCTTCAGCACGAGAAAGTGGTTATGCTTCAGGATGATTGATGGCGACTGCTATATTCTGACTGGTTACTTTCACAGGAGGCCAAATGTATGACAGAGTGTAGATGGAGAAGACAACAGACCAGACACGCGGATTACTCGTGTATTCAGCAAGTAGGCAACAAATGAGACTGAGGAATAGAGCAAAAAGAATTTGAGACTGAGAGGAAAGAAGAGTGATTTTATGTTGAGTGAATGCTGGGTTTTTGTCAGGTACTGGTTGTGCACAGTTAGGTTTTGCCTTGCGGTCACAGAGTTGCTGTGTATGTGCGATTATTCCACGAATGCAAGACCTACATGGAATATTTACTGCACCAGGATTGAGGCACTATGAAAATTTAACCATGACATTAAATCCCATAAAACACACTTTGTTGTTACTTTAGGAAACAAACAAATACAATTTTCAAAGCAAAGCAGCAGAAGAAGAGGAAGCAACTATCCTCTACGTGATCAGTTCACTTAGAGATACAGCGTGTTGGCTTTTAATTTACTCTGGGATGCAAGTGGCTGACAAAACCAACACTCTTACGCTCTAGGGGTAACGCACATAATCCCCTCTCCTGCGTGTGCCCCACATGGTGTTGCCTGATACATCGCAACACTACAGAGGCTGCTGAAGCCGGTCCTGTCCCAAAGCGGCAGACTGTGAAAGCGTTGCGTTGGCAGATCACGAACCCATCCCCCATCCGGCCTACCCATCAGGATACGGAATCTGTGAACTTACCTCTGACCGTGGAGACCTAGCTTTTTGGCCGATGCCCGGTGGAGCTACCCGATAGCTATAGAGGAGATGGGCTGTGGACTACCCCCTCGGCCGTCACCTACCCAGCCGGACTTTGGGCAGACCTTAATTCGTCTCTCAGTCGTATTCTCCCTCCTACCCCTTTACTCCACCCCCTTTCTCCTCTACGCTCCATTTATCACGTCCTCTATGCTCTTTAAATGTTTTCCCGTTGAGACCTAGCTATTTGGCTGATGCCCGGTGGAGCTACCTGATCGCTATAGAGGAGATGGGCTGTGGACTTCCCCCTCGGCCATCACCTACCCAGCCGGACTTTGGGCAGACTCTCCTTCGTCTCTTCATCCTATCTCCCTCCTACCACTTTACCCCAACCCCTCAACCTTCTAAGCTTCATTTATCTCCTCTTCTACGCTCTTGAATGTTTTTCTAATAACTGATGTAACTTGTAACTGATGTAATTTTGTATTTTTGGGGAACCTTATGTAAAGCGCTCTGATACCTCCGGGTCTAGCCAGCGCTATATAAAACTCAAATAAATAAACTGAAGGTGCCGCCCACCGTTAAGTAGCCAACTACAGCGCCATAAAATCACTACAATGGGGTTTTCAAATTAAACTGCCATGCTCTTCTGTCCTATTCAGGGATCAGCTTTACAGAAGGGTACCCTATAATCTGTGTTCTCACACATCAGTTTTCAGTTGATATGTAATACAATTTTACCTCTTGCGCATTCAACAAGACGCACTATTGTTGGTGGTTTAAAAATATATAGGTAATATAACTGCAAATAACTGTACTCCGTTACGAGAGGCTTTTCACCATTCGCTCAATGAGTGAATTCCTCCTGAAAAGCAGGGCCCCACATTGGTATCAATTTACAGAGATGAGATACTTACAGTAATACCTAAGTCAAGGTCGGTAATGTTATTTTTGTAGAAAAAGGTTGCGATGGCTTTCCATAGGTTCATACCATTTACAGTAAACAAACTGTCAGGGGAAAAAATATTAAAATTTCTATTTTATGGAGAGATTTGGCTGATGCTCAACAGTAACTGAATGAGAAATGTTAACTCATGAGACATCTACTCGGTAAGGAGTAGATTTTGGGTGCTTTTCACCTAAACAATTTGTCAATGACAGCCACACACCTGGGGGAGGGGGTCAAGAAACGAATATTCCATTTTTATAGACTTTTCTCAAAATACATCTCAATACTTACACAGAACTCAATTTTTGTATGTCAAGGTTTGCTATTGGTCAATGTGCTGCTGACCTTGGGGAAGGGTGCTGTGGAGTCTTATGGAAACCCTAAACTGCATCCTGTTGGCAAGCTAACAGTCTCTTCTTCCCGGAGGTCTCCTTTTCTTTTGGACAGGCCAACATCTACCTTCTTCATTCCCTGCTGCAAACCACTATCCCCTTGCTCTCCAAGATACCATGCTTAGCGAGGTTTGGAAACAAATGGGAGTATCAAAGTGATCTTCTAAATCAACTACTCCAAGAGGTTCCTGGAATGCGAGATTACAATCTTCCCCAAAATGGGTTCACTGCTTCCCTTGGCTCATGAATACTCAATTGTTGACCACAGAGTTCACTTTTGTGCCAGATCATCCTAAATGCTGCTACGCCTGGTCTTAAAGCAGCAGTTGCACTCAGACTAAGCACGCCACAACAACTACTTGCAGGATCAGTTGGTATCAAAATATGGTTGCTCCAGTTCAACTGACTGACTTCCCCAATACAAGAATTGGGGAGAGGATGTAGCCTTACGGCTAGAGCGGTCGACTTTGAAGCTGGGGAACCGGGTTCGAGTTTCGGCAACGACGCTCAACATCCTGTGAATCTGGGCAAATCACTAAATCTCCCCGTGCCTGCCAAAAATGATTGTGTCCTTCTGTAACGAAACTGGTGCTCATGTAAAGCGCTCTGATACCCGATGTCTCGGGTCTAGTTTGCGCTATATAAAACGCCAAGACGAAAAAAAAAAGGTCACTCCGAGATAGTGGTGTCATGCCATAACGATGGTGGTTGGCATTAAATAGACACGAATAACAAAACACAGTGAAGAGACGGGGCAGTAAGTGTAAAGGAATCAACATTTCACCCCACTGTCATCAAACCTTTGTTTTGATAAAATATCTTTGATAGTGCACCAGTTTACTACTGGATTACCCCTTGGGCGAGGCAGAGAGAGAACATATATAAGTTTAAGACTCAAATTACTTTGAAGACTATCAACATTAAAATTGGCTATTAAAACTCCTCCCACATACAATAGTTTTCATACAGTGCATCAAGGGACACCTTTACCTCCAAACATATCAGCTGGAGTTTCCCATTTGACTCTCAGCAGAATCCCATGTGTCATTTATGAATGGCAGCAGTTCAAACATTCTGAGCACCACTGTCAGCTTGTGCTTCTCTTATCAGCAAGACCAAGGATTTCACAGCTAGAGCAAAGAAGTGGCGGGGGTCAACACCCATGTCTAGTACCTCAGCTTAATGTGATGGAGGGCAGAAAACCATTTGCTGTTTTTCTAATGAAAGGGATAGCATTGAGCAGTCCAAACAGAAATAGTCTTGCTTAAAATAGAGGGGAGAAGCCTACAATAAAAACTGGCTAAAATGTTATTTCACACATTAATAAGTTGAAACAAAGCAAATTTATTAGAGGCTTTCACAGGTAAAATTGTTATCCTGGCTTCTATACTTACAGTCTGAATATTGCCATATTACAATGCCTCCGCATACACTGATGTACGGAGGTAAGATGTTAATATATTTTATAGTACGGGTATCTCTTTAAGAGCAGATTTAGTCCTCATCTGTAATTATAAAGGACATAACATCCATTTCCCCTGCACTGATCCAGGTCAGTTTCACCAGATCAAAAAAGTCCACCATTTCCTCAGCAAAGTTACTGAGGCCTGGTAAAAGTATAGGTAGCACCTATGAAAGATCTGATAAGTATGTACATTATTCATAGTTCCCTTGACATTCTTTCCTTACTCTATGAATATCTGTTGGGTCACTTTTCCCCAAACTTTAGCAGAGTGTTAACGTACCAGGCCACATCAGGTTGTACATTCATTTTGGCAAGCACTCAATTGTTGTCAGAGTCATCCTATTCCACTTCGTTTCACCTACTCTACGGCTTACCTAATTCATTTGTCAGGGAGACGACACCTGCCTTTTGAGATGGATACCCCTCTGTTTGCACAAGGGCTGCTAGAAAGGGCTTCCAACGCAGGTACATCATTAGGCCACATCACTAGAAACCATCCACTGCATGGGAAACCTAGATACTGATGTGAAATTGCAGCTGTGGGAGGACAGAGCACCATGTACAGTGCTAATCAGTTAAAATACGAACCTGAGCCAGGGGTACAGATGTAATCAATTTGCTCCAGTTCCAATTTGGAACCGATTCTAGATGGAATCAATTTGCTTAGCAAACTCAAGAGTATTAAACAGGATTTGCTGCTTGGGAATGGACAGTGCTGCTTGGGAATTGACAGCGTGCAGTCATCTTGGTGATTATCTCTTAGCTGCCTCGCCACCAGCCCACCATTACCAAAAGATAATAAATATGACTCCTATTAATGGACCATCTCAAAATCATAAACCGGAAATGGCAAAGTGAGGACGAACCAATTTTTTTTGCAGCATGTTGATACCTCAAACAGCATGCACAAGAATAGAGGCCCCGACGGCTCGCCTTGCCAGTTTGTTTCCAGTGATGTAGGCTATTCAGATTAATTTAGATGTGAAATCCTAACATCGCAGATGTTTAATTTAAATAGGAAAGTATCTGTGGCTAAATAAGACTATGTTTGGGGTAGAGGGAGGGCTGGGGGCCGAATTAGGATTTCAAAAGGCACAATGGCAAAGGGGGATAATATTGTACAACAACCGTTTGGTTACAAATGTCATGTACTCTGCCTGACAAGTACGTTTTTTCCCTCTTCCATTTCAGATTGAAATATTACCCACATCATGTGAACGGACAAGAAAAAACAGGCACAAGTTACAAGATGTCATGAGAACTAAGCGCCTGCCTGTTATTTGTCCCATCTTTGCCAACTCGCCCACCCGCCTGTACGATTCATTAGCGTCACTCCTCATCACTTGCCGCTCCGGTGGCTCAATCTGCCCTTTTCTCCCTTGAGACAGCATGAAGCTTTAACCCCACTGTTATATCTGCTTAGAATTGTTACATACAAATTATCTTGAAAATAAGTATGCTGGTTTTTGTTTTGAATTGCCGCTTTAAACAATGTAATGCAGAATAGCACAACCCATTCTCTTTACATTCACAATCCTACTCGTTTAGAGTAAGAATGGTGATAGATACATCTGCCCAGGGTACCTAAATTTAAGAAATTGCACGTGGCCCTATGGTGCCAACAGCAAAGTCAAATGTTTCAGTCCAGTACCAAAAATCAACATTTCTCTGAAATCATTATCCAAAGACTAATCTATACCGGTGAGCCTAATGTACTCAACATCAGACCGGTTGGAAAGGAGTGCATTTAGTTCTGGGCCCATTAGAACTGAATGGTGGATCAAACCAAAATTAGAAGTCATCTAGCCAACGTCCTGTCTTAGGTACCGGATGATCCTGCAATCCAGAAATGTTAACCATATGTGTGAAAAAGATAGAACACCCTTCAGTAACTAATGTATAGTTTTTCGACGTGTCTAGCCTCGACCTTCGATTCTGGATGAAGGACAAATATATAACTAGTCAGGGACATTATATATGAAGGCCATTTATATTTAGGCGATTTTCAATTAACAAACTTCTATCAGATCAAGAGTTGAAAAAACATTTGATCTCTTCATAGCACGAATTATTAGTTTGAACGCTGGTGCGCTAAAAAATAATGTTGCATAATTTCGGCAGTACAGTCATCAAGTCTTCGTTTTCACTACTGCAAAACCATACCTTTACACAAGTTGGCACACAAGTTGGCTTAAAGGCACGCTAAGCAGCATTAAAAGGGAGAGAAATATTAAAAGGAGGGAGGGGCATTTCAGGGAACAGTAAAAAAAATGTTACAATGACAATTATGAGGATTGCAAAGATAATTTGTTGCCAACTACTAAGGAGGCAACTTCATTTCTTGTAGCTATACTCGAAAATGCCTGATCACCAAAAACTGGTTGGGCGAAATAGTTGCCCAAACAGCGAGAGATGAGGAAAAAAAAAGTATGCCAATGAAGTCTTGAACGAGTGCCGCTAGTAAGCGGATCCAAAACTGCCTGAAGCTTTGTTTACACAGTTCCATATTCCAGCTACTGTGCTCTGCTCTACCTATCCCCTCTTTCCCAACTGTCAGCTCTGCATAAAACGGGTTTCTGTCATCAAAACTCCTCAGACAAAACGTCTGGATTAATCATTTGGGGGCCAAAAGAAATTGCTACAGTAAAGGGCAGCCCTCACAGTAGCTATAACTGTTTTGCATCTCGAGGTCAATATAAGAAAGAAACCAACGATTGCAGGAAAGGATTAACCCATAACAGCATGTTCCTATAATATTAGGATAAAACAAAAATTGGCAAAGCCAATAGGTTTCACCTATGCAAGAGCAACTGACTTTGGCAATGTGTTTTAGCCATGTTGTACACCATTGTGGCTTCTGTTCAGCATGGCTGAAGGTTAGTGGGATGAGGGAGTAGGGCAGACTGGAGTAGATTGGGGGCAGTGTGGAACAGATTGGGGTGGAACAGATTGGGGTGGAGTGGAGCAGATTGGGATACAGTGGAGTAGATTGGACTAAGTGGGGGTAGACTGGACTGGAGTAGGATGGAATGGAGTGGGATAGATTGAATATTACAGTTGTGTAGTTAAGAGTGTGGTAGATTTTGGAACAATGGAGTAGAGTGTGGTAGATTTTGGAACAATGGAGTGGAGTGTGGTAGATTTTGGTAGAATGGAATGAAGTGTGGTAGAGTGGAGTGGGATAGACTGAATTGTAGATTAGAGCGATTTAGATTCAGAGCGTTGTACGATCAGAGCACCCTAGATTGGAAAGGACTGGGGTAGACTGGACAGGACTGGGGTAGAGTGAGGTAGATTGGGGTGGAGTGGGGTAAGTGTTGTGGAAGGGCGTAGAGTAGAGGGACAGAGTGGAAGGGCATGTCCTAGAGTGGAGTGGCTTGTTGTACAGCGTCATAGAATGGAGTGTCGTAGAGTGAAAGGGTAGAACGGTGTAGTGTGGCGTGTGCATAGTGTGGTAGCTCACTGCCATTACAGACAACACATTTTCAATTGAAATGACCATTACATTTGCACAGACCTACAGTTTCATTGCGCACAAATGATAATGTGTGCAAATGTCATCACCTAGTGTATTGTGTTTGTAAAAAGCCTTTTCTTTCACAGCAAGTTAGTCACATAAATTCTCTCACTTTGAAGTCAGAGTAAGAAAAGAAAACACCAAGCTACCTCTGAAGACAAAGCCTGGCATTTGACCTCGGTCTTTAAATGCACAGTAAATGAGACGAGATAAGAATTAAAGGCCCGTTTACAGAAAGTGATTTTGTGGAAGAATACAGTGAACAGGATATGGGTCACAGGAGGGACAAACTCAAGCTGGACAGCCTATAGCAAATAAAGCCAGCCAATAGAAAGTGCCCATTTCTGGCTTCATAAATGTTCTCTACACTAAGATGTAGTTCATTAGCCACACAATCACCAAGAGACATGGACACAGGATGCAGAGGGGCTCTGGTCCAGACTGCAAATTCTCCAAACTGTCCATCATCCTTAATGGAGATAATGAACAGAATTACTCCATGGTACGATTTGCCCCGCGGTCAAGGCATAAAGACAGAATCCAATACATTTTCTGTAGACTCTTATCAACAGTAAAAACGCAAAAATATATTCAGCACCTTCGTTAGCAGCACAGTCACTGGAGCTCATGTAAGTAGCAGTTTGTTTTTACTTGTAGGAAAAGTCCTCATTGACAAAGTAAAGAATTCATAATGCCTTTCCAAGAGCCTTGTGGCCAATTCAATAGGTGAAATGGAGTGGGTAATTCCCGGTTAGGCTACCACAAAGACTACAATGCACTCTAATGTATTCAGGAGTTCTGCAGAACACGCGAAAAGTGGGCAAAGTCTATGCTCAGCGCTGACCGTTGTACTGAGACATTTCTCTCAGCACAACGGTCTGTTAAAACAAAACATAGGCCACTTTAGTGCCAGGAAGCATATTAAACTAAGAAAAGTACGAGTTGGTTTGAAGACAGACTACCAACCGTTGCAGAAACCAGGATAGTTTAACTTATCAAATGCCATTGCAGAAGCGGGGATTTACCAGCATCTCCAAAGCTTTCTGATCCAAGGTAGGAAGAAAGAATTTCTGACTAAAAGCTGATTTTGCACTAGCTCGTTTTACACCATGCTTTACAAGTGAAAACTTGTGTCATTTTAACCAAATCATGTCTTATAAGCATCTCACAATAGTGAAGAGCACCAAGATAGCCATGTGTCATTATATACACACACATACACACACATATATACATATGCACATATACCAGCTGTTGAATCTCAAGCAAAGGAACAATTTTTTTGCCAAACAGGTTTGAGATAAGCGCTAAAACCATCCTCAGCTCAACTCTCCAAAAAATAACTTCTCATTCTAGCACGAAAAAGGGAAACTGGTGACATTTTGCACTAACATTTTCTGACTTGTAGACTAAACTTTCTAACTTAAAGCACAAATACAGCTTTGACATCTCTCTGAGAGTAAGCAGCAGAGGCAGCTACCTAGGGCTGGACAGCCGAATTAAGCGCTACTTAAAATCAATTATAAGAAGGCAGTCTACATTAAAGCTGGCATTCTTGGTTTATTTCAATCCTTAACAAGGAGAGGAGCTCGAGTTCTTGGCTTGCGACACCAATGTTTAAATGAAGAACAGCTCCAGTGATATAGTTTACAGTGTACTACCAGTATTTAAAAAAAGAAAGGACCTTGGTGCTCTAATTGTTAATCTGCACATCACTAGTTTGGAAAAGATGCTTCAGTAAATCAATTGTTGGTTCTGAGTAATACTTACTAGGAGACACATTTCAATGGTCTCTACCTCGTATTCGAGAGAGTTGCATACCTATCAAGAGTTAATCCAGAAGTTCACTTTCAGAGCACTAGACAGGAAACTGAAAAAGAGCTGTAGATGTACAAGTGCACTGGACCAAAAGAGCCTGGTCTCCTATAAATGAAACAGGTAACGCTGAACTCACATTTTAATGATGAAACGACGTCCAGGGAAGCGTTACCAGCCTCGCTTCATACAAAACCAAGTTCCAGTACAGGAACGTCCTGCCAAGGGAAACATTTTACCCGGATATCGAGTTTCTAAAAGGGCATATCAAGGGCTCCAGATCAACTAACACTAAATCTGTGCGTCACGAACAAACAAACCATTAACTGATACTCAAAGGATGAAGAAAATTAAATGCTGAAATAGTACATGCAAAACAATACTTTCCCATTTTTAAAAGGTAAACCTATCCTGTGACAAGCGGAAACTCTACAATGAATTTCAACACAGGGAAAGGTCTATGTGCACATGTAATCATGTACACGAGCCTAGTACTAAAACAGGAGTTCTGCAGAATAAAACACTAAATCCTCCCTGATAAGAGCACTGCCCAGTTAAATGGAACACAATTAAAATAGACTACATTCTTAGACTCAAATATTTTAGTCATTTGCAGTGAGACCGAAATATGAAGCAAACACTCAACCTACCACTCAAACGACTGCAGATCTTACCTGCATTGTTCTACACAAACAGACATTCAAGAGTGGAGTCGGAGTTAAGAGCCTCAAAGGGCTAAATATTTTAATATAGAAGCTTTGACAAGCTTGCATTTGTACACCAAGCACTCAGCTTATTGACAGCATTCCTGCACACCCCCTTCCCTTGACCTGAAGGGTAAGACAACTTTGCTAATGGAGATAGCTGACAACCAGTATACAGAAATGTCTTCCAACCAGTTACAATAATATGTTCCACAACAGACCAAGCGAACGTGAAGAGGGCATGGTCTACCACAACTGCATTCATTATAAAGAGGTGCCTGAATTGTGAAACCTCCAAGCACCCTGATGGTGAAATGTCCTGCTTCTTGCCAGAACGGTTATATACTAAATTTCTAGGAATGATTGTGACAGGCCTTGACCAAGCCGGCCACTTATCACTTTAAAGAACTGCTAATTCGTGTGGCTTAAACGTGTAGGGTGACCATCTAGCCAACTAATAACCATATGGCATGGTTGAAAAACAAGGACAATCTTGTCTTCTCACAAAGTTAGCCACGCCACCGCAGAAATCTGAACTTCACTGGTCTAGATACCCTATTCTACAAGCACAAAAAGCACCCTGATAAAAATGAGAAAGACCTTCTTGCCACACTGTCTCACGGTCAGGAATGTGACTTGGGCCTCCTCAACATCTCAGTCCCACTTCACAAAGTCAACCACAAATACTTCTAAATCAGCTTGTATCATCCTTCAGTGTTTGAGGGGACGGGGAGCCCTCCTGTGCTTTGACTGGACAGATGAAACTGGTCTTCCTAACCTTACCAGTGATGAGAACCATGTCCATTATTTTGGAATCTACAACACGGGATGCTACATGCATGCAGATTACACCCAGAAATTAGGAAAGCCAATGTAAGTGGGAAACATCGGCTCTTTGTTGACATCCTAACTCATGTCCAATGTGAGATGTACCAGAAAGGGTTCCGTTTAAACGACCAAGTCAGAAGTCCTCCACCTGGGGAATGGCGACTGGCCACATACTTTGAGGCTTCCACTAGTTTCTTCCCAAAAGACGGTAAATCAAGGGCCGGGGCGTGGGGGTCATCCTCAACTCTTACCTGTCCCCGATGACAAAAGTGAGCAACACCACTAAAAATGCTTTCTACCACCAATGTACCCTACATGGCATCCTGCCCCTGCTACAGCGTGTTCTTGGTAGTGGCCCATATAAGAATTGAACACAAACAGAATTTTTCATATTCTACAACAGAAAATAATTGTCAACCTTCAAAGAGTGTAAAAGTATCCAGCTTATTTTATCCTGGTCTGATGGGCACAAAGAACATCTCACCTGCGGTGATGTCTAGTCATTTGCTGACAAGTAAACAACCAAATTTAGTTTAAAACTCTGTCCACCTTCCCAAAGTCAAAACAAAAAAGATTTGCTTTCCTTTTGAGATACAACTGCTTTGGGGATTTACCTCTTCCATCATAAGAGTCTTATCTTTGGCACTCAGGTTCTCTACCCCTCCATCTCAAGTAAAGCGCAAAGGTTAAAGAAAATGTAGAAGATGCATCTGTTCTTACATGCCTTTGCTTTATGTGCCTCATAAGATGTGAGCGGACAATTATTTTTTTCATTCAATGCACCACCCTGTTCTGTAAGCCTTCCATGCAAAGTTCTCCGACATGGCATCAGTGCTACACAAAAATAAGTCAAATAAAATGAAATTTAGTAGTGAGATGTCTGAGAAAACAGTCTTGGAAGGCTCCTGTGGATCAATAAAACGGATGTGCAATTTACACACATCTGCAGTGGTCACTAACCTACCTTGCCTTCCTCCTCTACTGAACGTAGTGACATTCATGATGAGTCAGGAGAAAAAGAAGACTATTCAGTTGGTGGCCTGATCACATACAAACCCACACGAGAAATCTCTGCAGCATGTACTCAAGCCACTGAGCTGCCTTATCTCGCATTCTTTACATTCCCTAAAGATATACATAAGGCAGTTGTCAGAGTAAAAAGACCAAGAAGACTGAATTTGTATTAAAAGGCTGTGGAACAGAGGTGGCAAACCAATGAAGGTTTTAGATCAGCTATTAGCCATCTCCAGGCAGCATCCAATAGGCAGGAGGGGTAGAAGGGGTGCAGAGCAATAATGACTTCACACTAAAGGAGAGTTTAAACCCGAATGTGTCAAACTAGCAACCAAAACGGAAATGAGATTACACAGGCAGCACTATTTATTTTTATTCTGAAGCCGATAGCCATTATGGCAGATAAAAGACTATTAAAGAACATAAAAGAGCGCTCCCATTGTTTGAACACGGCAGAAGCTGCCTCCCAGTGACCCGAGCAATGTGAAACTATAACGATTTCAGGCGCACCGCCCTCTGCTTCATCTCTAGCGCATTACATTAAAACACAGCGAGGAAGAAAGGGAGCTGCCAGGCTGCCCGGCCATCTGTCCAGCAGACAAACAGGAAGCTGCCCACACGCTGACCCCAACAGGGCAGCATTGGGAGAGGCGTCCTGTGAAAGGCACACTCGGCTGGGAGGGAAGACCACAATCAGCTAAGGACATTCACAAAGAATGAATATTTTAGGCCGGTAAACGGCAGATTTATAACACAAAGTTTCCGGACGGAGGAACCTAAAAGTCACTTTTAAAGCATTGGTCTATGCCACCTCCCCGAAAACTCACTTATGCACAGTCCCCTGGAAGCAGAAGAACTGGTCATCCCCACCCGAATACAGAGCCTTCTCAAAGCTCCCGAAATACAATGAACCACGACATGAAAGAAGATATAAACCTTAGTAATCGTGATAGCCTTCTCAAAGCTCCCAAGTGCCCCAGACATAAGCTAGAGTAGTTCGCACGGTGCCGTTTTCTCCTTTTCACTCTGGATTTTGTTGTACAGTTGATCCCAGCATAAAACCGGCTCTACTGCTCTTGGAATCAAGGAGAGGCTTCACCTCGCAAAGGAACACAAGCAGACACTTCACAAAACAAGCATTGGCAAAGCCAATTATTCTCGCCTATGCAAAAGGTCTTGGCTGTGCAAATAGGTTTTATCCATGTTGTACACCAAAGTGGCTGCTGTTCAGCATGGCTAAAAGTTAGTGGGGTAAAGGAGTGTGTCGTGGAGTGTCGTGAAGTAGAGTGGAGTGTTATGCAGTGGCGTAGAGTATACGTAAGTGGAGTGAACTGGAGTGGTGTGTTGTTGCGTGTCTTGGAGTGGTGTGTTGTGGAGTGTAGTGGAGAGAGTAGAGTGTCAGAGTGGAAGGGCGTAGAGGGGAGTGGCGTCAATTTTGTTGTGTGCTAGAAAAAAAAATATTCATTCAGCCTTTCTCAAGCACTCCCCTAGAGCATGATTATCACTTTGAAGTCAGGGAAAGAAAAGAGTACAAAGCCTGGCATTTGACCTCTGTCTGAATGCACAGCAAATGTGACAAGAACAAGATTTAAAGACCTGTTTACAGAAATAGAGCACTGGTAGAGGAATACAGTAAATAGGGATTTGGCACAGGAAGGGATGAACTAGAGCTGGACAGCCTGCAACAAACAGAGCCAGCAAATAGAAAGCAGGCAAATGTGAGTTACAAACCACAAAACCAATGGTAAACAACGGGTGGAATGCATTCCCAGGAAAGCTTTCTGAATGTTCTCTAGATGTGTGCTTCTGGGTAGACTAGCGTTGTTCTGCATTAAACGGGCTATACTGATGCCGGAAATGCATGCAGAGTTTTGTTAATAAGTACGGTAATGTGATGTTATATGCACGAACAAGCATTGGCAAAGCCAATATGTCTCACCTATGCAATAGCTATTGGCTTGGTCTATATGCTTTAGCAATGTGGTACACCAGAGTTGCTGCTGTTCAGCATGGCTAAAGGTTAGTGGGGTAAAAGGAGAGTAGCATGGAGTGTCAAAGTGTTGTGGAGTGTTATTTGGTTGAGCAGAGTGTCGTGGACTGGCATACAGTAGAGTTGAGTGGCATGGACAGGAGTGAAGTGGAATGGCATGGAGTAGCGTACACTATTGTAGAATGTCGTGGAGGGAGTAGAGTGCAAGGGGAAATGAGTGACTTGGAAGGGAGTACAGTGTAAGAGTTTAGTACAGTGCTGGAGTGGAAGAGTGTTTTGGAGTGTTGTAGAGCAGAGTGGAGTGGCAGAGTGCGCTGCGTAGAGTGCTGTAGAGTGGGACAGCGGAGTAGATTGTCAGAGTGGAGTGGAATAGAGCAGAGTGAAGTAAAGTGGCATTGAGTGGCATAGCGGGAGAAGCATAGAGCGTCGTAGAGTGTAGTAGTATCGTAGAATGGCACTGAGTGGAGTGGCATAGAGCAGCGTGTCAGTGACGCAGAGTTTGATGAAGTAGAGCCTCGCAGAGGGTCGTAAAATACAATGATGCAGAGCAGATTGGAGTACAGTGCAATGGCATAGAGTACATTGGTTTTGAGTAAAGTGGTATAGAGTGCATTGACGTAGAGTAGCGGAGTGCAGTGGCGTAGAGCGGTGCTGAGTAGATTGCAGTGGGGTAGAGTGGTGCAGGGTAGAGTAGTGCAGAGTACAGTAGAGCGGCGCAGAGAGAGTGCAGTGGTCTAGAGTGCAGTGGTCTAGAGTGCAGTCATGCAGAGAAGAGTGTCAGAGTGCCAGGTCGTAGAGTGGTGCAGGGTAGTGCGGTGATTCAGAGCAGATGGGTGCAGAGTAGAATAGAGTGGCATAGAGTGCAGTGACGTAGAGTGCAATGGTGTAGAGTGACGCAGTGAGTAGAATGTTGTAGAGTATAATGGTATAAAGTGCAGTGGTGCAAAGTAGTTAGCATAGGTGCAGTGGTATAGGATGCATTGGTTTTGAGTAGAGTGGTGTAGAGTGCAGTGGTGCACAGTAGAGTGGTGTAGAGTGCAGTGGTTCACAGTAGAGTGGGGTAGAGTGCAGTGGTGCACAGTAGAGTGGGGTAGAGTGCAGTGGTGCACAGTAGAGTGGGGTAGAGTGCAATGGTGCACAGCAGAGTGGGGTAGAGTGCAATGGTGCACAGCAGAGTGGGGTAGAGTGCAATGGTGCACAGCAGAGTGGGGTAGAGTGCAATGGTGCACAGCAGAGTGGGGTAGAGTGCAATGGTGCACAGCAGAGTGGGGTAGAGTGCAATGGTACACAGCAGAGTGGGGTAGAGTGCAGTGGTGCATAGTAGAGTGGGGTAGAGTGCATTGGCGTAGAGTGCAGTGGTTTAGAATACAGTGGCATAGTGTATACTGCAGAGGCATAGAGTGGCGCTGCCTAAAGTGCAGTGGCATAGAACAAATGGTTTCAGATTACAGTGAAGTGGTGCAGTGTAGAGTATAGGGGTGCAGGGTCGAGTGCAGTGGCATAGAGTACACCACTTCACTACTCTGAAACACTGTACTATATGCCACTGCAATCAACGCTGTACCACTCAATTCTACACCACTCTTCGATGCCACTACGCTGTACCCTGCACTACTAAACTCCAATCCACTCTAAAACAATATAGAGTGGAGTGCTGCAGGGTAGAGTGGAGTGGTATAGAGTTGAGGAGTAGAGTGCATTGGCATAAAGTGGAATGGTGCAGAACGGAGTGGCCTAGACTAGAGTGGCGAAGAGTGCAGTGGTGCATAGTAGAGCGGGGTAGAGCGCAGTGGTGCATATTGGAGCGGGGTAGAGCGCAGTGGTGCATATTGGAGCGGGGTAAAGGGAGTGGTGCATAGTGGAGCGGGGTGGTGCATAGTGGAGCGAGGTGGTGCGCAGTGGAGCGGGGTAGAGCGCAGTGGAGCGGGGTAGAGCGCAGTGGAGCGGGGTAGAGCGCAGTGGAGCGGGGTAGAGCGCAGTGGAGCGGGGTAGAGCGCAGTGGAGCGGGGTAGAGCGCAGTGGAGCGGGGTAGAGCGCAGGTGAGCGGGGTAGAGCGCAGGTGAGCGGGGTAGAGCGCAGGTGAGCGGGGTAGAGCGCAGGTGAGCGGGGTAGAGCGCAGGTGAGCGGGGTAGAGCGCAGGTGAGCGGGGTAGAGCGCAGGTGAGCGGGGTAGAGCGCAGGTGAGCGGGGTAGAGCGCAGGTGAGCGGGGTAGAGCGCAGGTGAGCGGGGTAGAGCGCAGGTGAGCGGGGTAGAGCGCAGTGGTGCACAGTGGAGCGGGGTAGAGCGCAGTGGTGCAGTGGAGCGGGGTAGAGCGCAGTGGTGCGCAGTGGAGCGGGGTAGAGCGCAGTGGTGCGCAGTGGAGCGGGGTAGAGCGCAGTGGTGCGCAGTGGAGCGGGGTAGAGCGCAGTGGTGCGCAGTGGAGCGGGGTAGAGCGCAGTGGTGCGCAGTGGAGCGGGGTAGAGCGCAGTGGTGCGCAGTGGAGCGGGGTAGAGCGCAGTGGTGCGGGGTAGAGCGCAGTGGAGCGGGGTAGAGCGCAGTGGAGCGGGGTAGAGCGCAGTGGAGCGGGGTAGAGCGCAGTGGAGCGGGGTAGAGCGCAGTGGAGCGGGGTAGAGCGCAGTGGAGCGGGGTAGAGCGCAGTGGAGCGGGGTAGAGCGCAGTGGAGCGGGGTAGAGCGCAGTGGAGCGGGGTAGAGCGCAGTGGAGCGGGGTAGAGCGCAGTGGAGCGGGGTAGAGCGCAGTGGAGCGGGGTAGAGCGCAGTGGAGCGGGGTAGAGCGCAGGTGAGCGGGGTAGAGCGCAGGTGAGCGGGGTAGAGCGCAGGTGAGCGGGGTAGAGCGCAGGTGAGCGGGGTAGAGCGCAGGTGAGCGGGGTAGAGCGCAGGTGAGCGGGGTAGAGCGCAGGTGAGCGGGGTAGAGCGCAGGTGAGCGGGGTAGAGCGCAGGTGAGCGGGGTAGAGCGCAGGTGAGCGGGGTAGAGCGCAGGTGAGCGGGGTAGAGCGCAGGTGAGCGGGGTAGAGCGCAGGTGAGCGGGGTAGAGCGCAGGTGAGCGGGGTAGAGCGCAGGTGAGCGGGGTAGAGCGCAGTGGTGCACAGTGGAGCGGGGTAGAGCGCAGTGGTGCAGTGGAGCGGGGTAGAGCGCAGTGGTGCGCAGTGGAGCGGGGTAGAGCGCAGTGGTGCGCAGTGGAGCGGGGTAGAGCGCAGTGGTGCGCAGTGGAGCGGGGTAGAGCGCAGTGGTGCGCAGTGGAGCGGGGTAGAGCGCAGTGGTGCGCAGTGGAGCGGGGTAGAGCGCAGTGGTGCGGGGTAGAGCGCAGTGGAGCGGGGTAGAGCGCAGTGGAGCGGGGTAGAGCGCAGTGGAGCGGGGTAGAGCGCAGTGGAGCGGGGTAGAGCGCAGTGGAGCGGGGTAGAGCGCAGTGGAGCGGGGTAGAGCGCAGTGGAGCGGGGTAGAGCGCAGTGGAGCGGGGTAGAGCGCAGTGGAGCGGGGTAGAGCGCAGTGGAGCGGGGTAGAGCGCAGTGGAGCGGGGTAGAGCGCAGTGGAGCGGGGTAGAGCGCAGTGGAGCGGGGTAGAGCGCAGTGGAGCGGGGTAGAGCGCAGTGGAGCGGGGTAGAGCGCAGTGGAGCGGGGTAGAGCGCAGTGGAGCGGGGTAGAGCGCAGTGGAGCGGGGTAGAGCGCAGTGGAGCGGGGCAGAGCGCAGTGGAGCGGGGTAGAGCGCAGTGGAGCGGGGTAGAGCGCAGTGGAGCAAGGTAGAGCGCAGTGGAGCGGGGTAGAGCGCAGTGGAGCGGGGTAGAGCGCAGTGGAGCGGGGTAGAGCGCAGTGGTGCACAGTAGAGCGCAGTGGTGCACAGTAGAGCGCAGTGGTGCACAGTAGAGCGGGGTAGAGCGCAGTGGTGCACAGTAAAGCGGGGTAGAGCGCAGTGGTGCACAGTAAAGCGGGGTAGAGCGCAGTGGTGCACAGTAAAGCGGGGTAGAGCGCAGTGGTGCACAGTAAAGCGGGGTAGAGCGCAGTGGTGCACAGTAAAGCGGGGTAGAGCGCAGTGGTGCACAGTAAAGCGGGGTAGAGCGCAGTGGTGCACAGTAAAGCGGGGTAGAGCGCAGTGGTGCACAGTAAAGCGGGGTAGAGCGCAGTGGTGCACAGTAAAGCGGGGTAGAGCGCAGTGGTGCACAGTAAAGCGGGGTAGAGCGCAGTGGTGCACAGTAAAGCGGGGTAGAGCGCAGTGGTGCACAGTAGAGCGGGGTAGAGCGCAGTGGTGCACAGTAGAGCGGGGTAGAGCGCAGTGGTGCACAGTAGAGCGGGGTAGAGCGCAGTGGTGCACAGTAGAGCGGGGTAGAGCGCAGTGGTGCACAGTAGAGCGGGGTAGAGCGCAGTGGTGCACAGTAGAGCGGGGTAGAGCGCAGTGGTGCACAGTAGAGCGGGGTAGAGCGCAGTGGTGCACAGTAGAGCGGGGTAGAGCGCAGTGGTGCACAGTAGAGCGGGGTAGAGCGCAGTGGTGCATAGTAGAGCGGGGTAGAGCGCAGTGGTGCATAGTAGAGCGGGGTAGAGCGCAGTGGTGCATAGTAGAGCGGGGTAGAGCGCAGTGGTGCATAGTAGAGCGGGGTAGAGCGCAGTGGTGCATAGTAGAGCGGGGTAGAGTATACTGGCGTAGAGTAGACTAGAGAGGCACAGAGTGAAGTGGGGTAGAGTGCAGTGGTGCACAGAGTGGGGTAGAGTGCAGTGGTGCACAGTAGAGTGGGGTAGAGCGCAGTGGTGCATAGTGGAGCGGGGTAAAGGGAGTGGTGCATAGTGGAGCGGGGTGGTGCGCAGTGGAGCGGGGTAGAGCGCAGTGGAGCGGGGTAGAGCGCAGTGGAGCGGGGTAGAGCGCAGTGGAGCGGGGTAGAGCGCAGTGGAGCGCAGTGGAGCGCAGTGGTGCACAGTGGTGCACAGTGGAGCGCAGTGGTGCACAGTGGAGCGCAGTGGTGCACAGTGGAGCGCAGTGGTGCACAGTGGAGCGGGGTAGAGCGCAGTGGTGCACAGTGGAGCGGGGTAGAGCGCAGTGGTGCACAGTGGAGCGGGGTAGAGCGCAGTGGTGCACAGTAAAGCGGGGTAGAGCGCAGTGGTGCATAGTAGAGCGGGGTAGAGCGCAGTGGTGCATAGAGCGGGGTAGAGCGCAGTGGTGCATAGAGCGGGGTAGAGCGCAGTGGTGCATAGTAGAGCGGGGTAGAGCGCAGTGGTGCATAGTAGAGCGGGGTAGAGCGCAGTGGTGCATAGTAGAGCGGGGTAGAGCGCAGTGGTGCATAGTAGAGCGGGGTAGAGCGCAGTGGTGCATAGTAGAGCGGGGTAGAGAGCAGTGGTGCATAGTAGAGCGGGGTAGAGTATACTGGCGTAGAGTAGACTAGAGAGGCACAGAGTGAAGTGGGGTAGAGTGCAGTGGTGCACAGAGTGGGGTAGAGTGCAGTGGTGCACAGTAGAGTGGGGTAGAGTGCAGTGGTGCACAGTAGAGTGGGGTAGAGTGCAGTGGTGCACAGCAGAGCAGCGCCGGGACACCTCCTTGGAGGTAGCTGTTCGCGCTCAACAAATGTCGGTATTATTATTATTAGAGTGCAGTGGCGTAGAGTAGACTAGAGAGGCACAGAGTGAAGTGGCATAGAGTGCAGTGTCATAGGGTGCAGTGGTGCACAGTAGATTAGAGTTGCAGAGCAACGTGCTGCAGAGTGCAATGGTGTCGAATAGTGTGGCATGGAGTGCATTGGTAGAGTGCACTGGCGTAGAGTGGGGCAGAGTAAAGTGATACGGTGCAATGGCGTATAGTGGCGTACAGTGCAGTGGTGGAGAATAGATTGGCATAGAGTACAGTGGTGTAGAGTGTAGTGGTTTTGAGTAAAGTGGTGGAGTGCATTGGTGTGGAGTGCAGTGGCATAAAGTGCAGCAGTGTAGAATAGAGTGACGTAGTGTGGAGTGGCGCAGAGTGGAATAGAGTAGCGTACACTGCAGTGGCATAGAGAAGATTGTTTCAGAGTACAGTGAAGTGGCAGAGTACGGAGTAGATTTGAGTGGCTTAGAATTGAGCGGCGTACAGTGCACCGCCATAGAGTGCACCGTCGTAGAGTGCACCAGTGCAGAACAGAGTGGCAGAGTGCAGTGACAGAGCGCAAGGGTGTAGAATGACGTAGAGTGCAGTGGCATAGAGTAGAATGTTGTAGAGTATATTGGGGTAAAGTACAGAGGTGCAAAGTAGTAGATGTAGGTACAGTGGAGTAGGGTGCATTGGTTTTGAGTTACGTGGTGCAGAGTGAATTGGCATAGTCGTTTAGAGTAGAGTACAGTGGCACAGCATAGAGCGACGCAGCGTAGAGTGCAGTGGCGCAGAGTACAGTGGCATAGTGCAGATTGTTTCAGAGTAGATTGGAGTGGTGCAAGGTAGAGTACAGAGGCAGAGTAGTGGCACAGAGTGACGCAGTGGCGATTGCAGTGGCATGGATTCCAGTGGCGTAGAGTGGAGTGTCTCAGAGGGGAGTAAAAAGCAGTGGCGTGGAGATGACGCAGAATGGAGTGGTGTAGAGTGCACTGGCGAAGAGTACAGTGGTGCATAGTAGAGTGGGGTAGAGTGCATTGGCATACACCGGTGAAGAGTAGAGTAGAAAAGAGTGAAGTGGCAGAGTGCAGTGCCACAGTGCAGTGGTGCACAGTAGATTAGACTGGCATACAGTGCAGTGGTGCACAGTAGATTAGAGTGGCTTAATGTGCACTGGCGTAGAGTTAATTGGTGTAGAGTGGCATAGAGTTCATTGGCGTAGATTGGCAGAGTGCATTGGCGCAGAGTGCATTGGCGTAGAGTGGCAGAGTGCATTGGTGTAGAATGCAGTATAGTGGAATAGAGAGCATTGGCACAGATGGTGTAGAGTGCATTGGCAGAGTACAGTAGAGAGGCGCAGAGTAAAATGGCATAGAGTGCAATGTTGTAGAGTGGCGTAAAGTGGCATAGAGTAGAGTATAGTGGCATGCAGTGCAGAGTAGATTGGCATAGAGTGCAGTGCCGTAACGTACTGGTCTGGAGTAAAGTGGTGCAAAGTGCATTAGTGCAGAGTGGAATAGAGTAGATTTTCACAGTAGAGTGAAGTGTCGTAGAGTGCAGTGGTGCAGAGCAAATTGGAGCGATGTTGAGTTTAGTGGCATAAATTAGAGTGGCAGAGTGCAGTGTTGCAGAGTATATTGTCGTAGAGTGCAGTGGTGTATTGCAGAGCGGAGTGCTTTGGCGTAGAGAGCAGTGGTGCAGAGTAGAATAGAGTGGCGTAGAGTGCAGTGACGCAGAGTAGAATAGAGTGGCGTCTAGAGAGGTCGACCTCGAAGCTGGGGAACTGGGTTAGAGTCTCGGTAATGACGCTCAACATCCTGTGATTCTGGGCAAATCACTTAATCTCGCCGTGCCTAACAAAAATGAATGTGTCCATCTGTAACGAAACTGGGGCTCATGTAAAGTGCTCTAATACCCAATATCTCGGGTCTAGTTCGCGCGATATAAAACTCTAAAAAAAAAAAATGGCGTAGAGTGTAGTGGTACAGAGTAGATTGGTGTAGAGTGGCGCAGAGTAGAATGATGTAGAGTGCAATGGTGTAGAGAGGTGTAAAGTGCAGTGACGTACAGTGATGTACGGGCAGAATGCATTCCTAGGTCAACTTTCTGAATGTCCCCAAGACGTCTTTAGCAAACCAGACAGCTGTGCTGTCTGGTAGGATGCAACCTGATGAATAAAGAGTACACGTCCCACAATGCAAAGAAAAAAATGCCTTGACTGGGTGGGCGGCTCGCATTTTGACACCGAAACCTCCGTGGTCTCCTGTGTTTGATTCAATTAACATGTGTTCTCTTCTCGGAGTATACTCGACCGTCTCGTCCCCGCACCCTTCCCCATTAACTCTGGGAACCCAAATTTTGGGGTGTAAAGGGAGCCAAGACCGTTACAGTTGATAAACTCTGGCCCCAAAGAGATGAGACTATCATAAAGCACCTCCGTCTTACTTTACTGCTAACCTGCAAATGGCATTTCATGGAAGACGGGTACATTAAGGTACCTGCTGTAGACATCTGTGTTGTAGTCGGCAAGCGCTGGGGTATAAAACTGGTAATGCAAATCGGATGGTTATGGCGCATGCAGCAGAGTTTGTGAGAACACTGGTTACAGGTCTGACAATCACAAAGTATAGTGGGCAAGTGTACCTCCTGCGAAGTATTGCAAGAAATCTGCAGGTGTGTGTCTGCAGTAGCGTAATGCATATAACCTGGATGCATCCCACATAAAGATAGCGCAGGGAGTTAAAGAGTTGTTGCAGAGAGCCAATCTTGGTGAAGTAGTTCAATGCTTTATGATCCCAGTGTAAACCTTAGCCTGCAACACATTAATTTGGATGCTCACAGGTTTCTCTTAACAGCAAAAGTTCAAATGAGATGGCTAACATTTATTAAGAGCCAAAAACCTTTGTTTTTATTGTGTGCTGTGTAAATTGTAATTAGCGCATTATACCTCACACGCATATGTAGCACACACTGGCCTACAAAGTAAAATGCTTGCATATCTTAGTCAATTTCCTAGCTAACTTGAGTAGTGAGACAACGTCCATCGTGTTTACCCTGATGGGCATCGCGGGTTAATGCGTCCATTTCTAACGATAATGGCATTACTCCTAGTCCTACTCCCTCGCCTTCCTTCAGTACCTTTGAGGCCCCGCCTCCCACCCAGACCCACCCCAGCATAAAAACTCTGCCCGCCCCCACCTCCACCTGTATGTAAACAAGCCAAGCTAGCACTCAGTTGAACCGCACCGGGAGGGAGGGAGGGTCCCCGAAGGAAGGCGAGGGAGAAGGACTAGGAGTAATGCCATTATCGTTAGAAATGGACGCATTACCTCCCGTCCCTCCCTCGCCTTCCTTCAGTACCTTTGAGGACATAGCAAGCAGAAGAAAAAACAGAGACGGACAACTGAGTGATAAAGAACACCAAAATTTAATACAGTGCCCCAAACACATCAGATCAACATCCCTGGTCCCGCATAGAGGACAAGACCCTGTGGCCCAGAACAGTATCCAAACGCTCCAGACTCGCAATCCGATAGTGACGGACAAAAGTAGAGGGAGAAGACCACGTCGCCGCCCTACAGATCTCCACCACCGAAGCCCCCTGCAACTCAGCCACCGTAGCCGCCATACTGCGAGTGGAACGCCCCTGAACCCCCACAGGAGGATCCACCCCTTTAAGATGGTAAGCCATCAAGACCGTGGACCGAATCCAACGACTCAAAGTAGCCGTGGAAGGCTTAACACCCTTCCGAGCCGGACCGAAGTTAACAAACAGAGTCCCCCACCCGGAAGGACTCCACAACCTGCAAGTACCACAGCAAAGCCCGACGGACATCCAAACAATGTAGGCGACAATCCTCAGCCGAGGAAGGAGCAGGACAGAATTCAGGCAAAATCGCCTCCTGACTGAGGTGAAAAGCCGAATTGACTTTAGGGACAAAGGACGGAACCGGAACGAGAACCACCCGATCCGAAAAGACCTTACAGAAGGGAAACTTATAAGACAAGGCCCCCAACTCCCCCAAGCGCCGCGCCGAGGTGATAGCGACCAAAAAACAAGTCTTAAAAGTCAAGAGACGCAACTCAAGACCCTCAAGGGGCTCAAAGGGAGGACCAGACAGGACATCAACACCAAATGCAAATTCCACGAAGGGAAGGACCGAACAGGGCGGGGAAATAAATTTAACAGACCCTGAAAAAAACGAGGCATAAGAGCCCCGTCATCCCGCAAATTACACCAGGAGCCCCGAAAAGCCTGAATAGCCGCCCACTGCACCCGCAGAGAAGCCACCGACAACCCCAGAAGAGCCCCATCCTGAAGGAACTGCATCACCACAAAGAGGTCAGCAACCGTGGGATCAACACCCTTACCAGCACACCAGGCCGAAAAGACCCGCCAATGTCTAGCATAGGACAGCAGAGTAGAGGATCTACGGGAAGCCTGCAAAGTAACTGCCAACTGGTCAGGAACCCCCAACCCAGCTAAGCCCTGCCGCTCAACCGCCAGGCCGTCAGGTGTAACCTCCGCAGAGAACCCAGAGGAAGGGCCGGAAACTCCAAATGGGACGGAACCAGTGGAAGGACCCACTCCCGGTCACAACACAGTTCGGTCAGGAGAGGAAACCAATTCGCCCGAGGCCAGCAAGGAGCCACCAACAACACCTGAGCACAGTCCCTGCGGACCCGCACCAGAAAGGAGCGGAGCAGCGGAAGGGGGGGGGGGGGGGGGAGGCGTATAGCAGACCCCAAGGACAGGTCAAGCCGTCGACCCCCAGAGTCCCGGGACACCTGCCCAGAGAACAGAACCGGACCACTTTGGCATTCCCTGGATCCGCAAACAGGTCCACCACAGGGAGGCCCCAACGACCCACCAACTGGACGAACACACCGGGAAGGAGAGAGAACTCCCGAGATGACGGAATGTCCCTGCTCAACAGATCCGCCCGCACATTGTCCACCCCCGAATGTAGAGAGCCGACAGACCCAGCACCCAGACCTGAGCCCACCGAAAGAGGACGCTGGCAATCAAGTTCAAGGACCGGGACCTGGTCTCCCCCTGACGGTTGACATAGGACTTCGCCACCAGATTGTCCGTCTGAACCAACACCCAATGACCCAGTAGAGAGTCCTGAAAGTGCACCATGGCAAGCCCAATCGCCCTCAACTCCCGCCAGTTGGAGGACCTCCGGGAGTCCAGCAGGGACCAGCACCCCTGAACCTGATCCGACCCCAGCCAAGCACCCCACCCGGACAGGCTGGCGTCCGTAGTCACCACAAGCGGAGCCGGAGGAGCCAGCGAAACCCCGGCCAGAAGGGGACGTCGGCTGAGCCACCAGGATAGCTCCCCCGGATCCGGTCCGTCATGGGTAGCAGGGACAGCAGACTCTGAGACCCCGGAGACCAACCCAACAGGATCCAGTTGGCCAGGCGGAGGAGATGAAAACGAGCCCAGGGAACCAGAAACACCACGGAAGCCATGTGCCCCTGCACCCGCAGCCACTGGACCGCCGGAGGAGCCTCCCGGGACATCAAGGCCCGAACCTGCGACTGAAGAGAGACCATGCGCTTGACGGACAAGGTAACATGGCCGAGCAAAGTTTGAAAACGAGCCCCGATAAACACCATATCGAGAGGGGACCAAAGAAGACTTTCCCCAGTTCACCAAAAAGCCGTGCCCCTGAAGAACCTCCAAGGCCCTCCCGATGTGAGTGAGCAAAAGAGACTCCTCCGCAGCTTCCCCCTGCATGAAGGAGCGCCATGAGAGGCGCCAGGACCTTTGTGAAAACCCTGGGCGCAGACCGGAGGCCGAAGGGAAGCACGCAAAACTGAAAATGGTAGTCTCCCACAGCGAACCTCAGGAAACGCTGAGAAGAAGCGGCAACAGGGACGTGCAGATAGGCGTCTGAGATCCACGGAGGCCAGGAAGTCGCCAGGCCGAACCAGAGGAATGATGGCCTGAAGAGTCAACATGCGGAAGTGAACGGGCCGAACCCAGGAGTTGACCCACTTGAGATCGAGGACAGGCCGAAAGCCGCCGGTCACTTTCCGCACCAGAAACAGAATGGAGTAGGTCCCCGTCCCCATCTCCTCGACAGGAACCCGGCAGATGGCATTCTTGGCAAGCAAACAGGACACCCCGTCCAGCAGAGCCACCCTGCGGGGACCGGAGACAGGCACCGGAGTCAGCCGAACCCCAGAATCCGGCGGAACCTGCACAAAGTCGATCACGTACCCATGACCCACAGTGCTCAGGACCCAGCCATCCGAAACGTCCCGCAGCCAACGAGGAAGAAAATGCCGAAGACGACCA
This sequence comes from Calotriton arnoldi, assembly GCA_963921515.1. Classification (NCBI taxonomy): domain Eukaryota; kingdom Metazoa; phylum Chordata; class Amphibia; order Caudata; family Salamandridae; genus Calotriton; species Calotriton arnoldi. The sequence goes on from CAWUFW010002204.1 coordinate 1,842,624, forward strand.
CCCACCGGCAGGGAACCGGCCAGACAGTAGTTGTCAGGGACCCTTCTTGGCAGGGCCTTTAGGCGCGGAGGCAGCGTGCTTGGGAGAAAAACGGGGCTGAAAACGCCGCCTGCGGAAAGACTGACGAGAATCACGCTTTGGGGAAGAACGAGGGGCCCTATTCCAAGGCCTGCCAGACGAAGCCGATCCGCCCTTATAGGGCAAGGCACGCTTCCGCTCCTTGAAAGCCTTCGAAATCATGGCAGGCAATTGGTCCCCACACAGAGCCAGTCCATCAAAAGGCAACTTCAACAGAGCCGCCTTCTCCCCAGGATCAGCCTTCCAGGACCGGAGCCAGAGGGAACGACGCGCCGCCACTAAAGCTCCAGTGGACATAGCTGAAGACTTTATCACGTCCGATGAAATGTCCGCCAGCAGCCTAGCCTGCTGCTCCATAGCAGCCAGGAGGTCAGAGCATTCAGACCCCTCCTGAACCGCGGCAGCCAATTTCTCGAAATCTTGCACCAAAGACTGCGCCGAGTAGGCAGAGAAAGGCTAGCCCGCAGCGCCAGGTTCCCAGCTGCAAAGGAGCGTTTAAGGCCAGAGTCCACCTTCCTATCAGTAGCATCCGCCGGGGTACAATCCTCAGGCAGAATCGCAGTTTTGCCTATCAGAGTGGCCAGGATAGAGTCCAGTTTCAAACTGAGGCAAGGGATCCTCCCCTCCAAAAGGTAAAGCTTCTGAAGGAAGCGAGGGACCTGCAACTTATCGATCTCACGCCACTCCCTCAACACCATGTCCTTGACCGGACCCTGAAAGGGCATGCCCAACTTGGAGGGAGAAGAATACTGAGGAAAAAGACTCCCATCCGTCTCCCCCAGCTGGAACGGAGGGAACCCCAAATTGTCCCGCACATGAGCCAGAACATCCCACCTCTCCTCCCTGGAGATATACTTTCCCCCAGAGGAAGTAGAAGGACCCTCCTCATCCGACAGGGAAACTGCCCCAGCAGGATCCAGCGAGCGAGGACGCGAAGGAGCAGCAGGCACCGGACGAGCCAAGAGAGCCTTCGCCACAGCAGCCTCAATCATGCCCTGCACTTCATCCTTGGACATGAGAGGCACATCACCCCCAGAAAGGCCCCGACTCCGAGGGCGCTTGGGGGGGGGGGGGGGACAGGAGAATCCTCAGGAGAGGAAGAAGAAACCAGGTTGTTCCTCTTGAACACACGTTTGCGACCCATGGCAGCAGAGGAATGGAGAAGCAACTCCCCGGCACCTAAATGTAGAGAAAACCCACCAGGCACCATCCAATGAATGCCCAGGCCAGGAAACTGCCAAAAACAGGAAAGAAAACAACCAAACGCCAGCCAAAATAAAAGATCGGGCACAAACCCGTCCTACCAGGTCTCCTAGAAAGAGTGCAGTCCGAGAGGAGGCAGCCACGACAGCCCGACCCGGAAACACAGCCCCAGCCACAGGAGGACCGCCCAACAACGCAGCGGCTTCCTGAGCCACCGCTCCGCCCCCATACCACGAGGGAGACGAGGAGAGGAGGCATCGCCAGGAGAACGCTACCGAGGGCACCGCCGTCGCAGAGAACCAACTCAAAGACTCCCCGGCACCGCCACAGGGAGGAACTGAAGGTAAGTCTCACTAGGGAGACAGAAAAAAAACAGGTGGAGGTGGGGGCGGGCAGAGTTTTTATGCTGGGGGTGGGTCTGGGTGGGAGGCGGGGCCTCAAAGGTACTGAAGGAAGGCGAGGGAGGGACGGGAGGTAATGGGTGTGCTCACATCGACTTCAAACACCTGCCAGCAGTAAGAATATCACATGGACATAATGGTTTCAGGACTGCTCTCAAAGTGAGGCATTTGGAGCAGGTGGGTAATCTGGAGAGGGAAAGAGCCTCCAATATCCTCATGCCCTGTGCGTGTTGCTACTCCACACAGGGGCGGCTCCTCCGCTATGGCGGAGGAGCGTCGCCCCACTACCTTTCAGCACGGCAATAAAGGAAAAATAAAGTGTTATTTTTTCTGTTCAGGGTCAGTTTTGTGGGGCAGGGCTAGGCTGCGCAGGGGGGAGGAGTGGTGGCACCCTCCTAAGTGTGCATGAATGTTTGGCCGGACCTCTGGGTTACAGCCTGGTAGGAGAACATGCCCAGCCTCCCAATCCCTATCTGAACGCCAAACCACTGCGCTCAGACCAATCACAACACTGCATTGCAACGTTGTGATTGGCTTAGGGGAGCCTATCCTGCTTCCTGTTCAAACAGAAGCCAGGAAGAGGACTGAGAGGGCAGAAGAGAGGCAGCCGGCAGGCAAGTGATTTTTTTTTTTTTTACTCCCTCCCCTTCCCCGCCCCACTATTGATTCGCGGGAGCAGCCTCGACTGGCTCCACATGACACATACTGAATGCAGCTGCATGTGCCTAAGTGTTTGCACTATGCGCAGGAATGCACTGGGATGATGGACAAGGGCCAGCCCAGAACTTAATTTACTATACAGTAAATGTTTGTCGGATCAACCCTGGACCCTAAATTAGGCATTTTAATCACTGCTGTAAGAGGAATTCGACCATTCCTATTCCGTTCATTCTCTGCCTCTGAATACAGGGGCGGTATTCACCTCTGTACTTATGTTGCCTTACAAATCTTGCTCATTGAACAAGTAGGCTTTGTAAATTAAGGTCAATATACTTCCTGAGACTATTCTAGTTCAGTGCACTCTGTTTGATGATAGATTTATCAATTAACACATAGCACAAAAGGGATCCTTGTGTTTTATAGTTTATTACCCAGTCCCTTTTGGCTTTTTGGGTGACTGTTTGTGGAGCAGATATGAACAGAACATGCAGGCTACAGCACTGTGCATGACACCATACCTTTCCCACTCCTGCTTCCCAGACACGATGTATTACGCAAGTTTTCTTTTCGATAAAGCATCATCTTTTTTAATTCTTTTCCCCATACCAGAAGCCAAGGTTCTTTATGTACACCTACGTTCCGTTTATTAAGGAAAATCACAGCGCAAGCAAAGTTAATAGACCTCCAGCAGCAATCAGTAAATGAGTTCATACACCAGTTGAAAGTTGCCCCAGCCTACATTCAGGGAGGCACTCCACGCACAGAGCTACACTCTAGTCAACTGCACACAGGCCAGCAGTGAGCATTTCCGCCGCTGTAACCTGCCTTTTCTTGCTCTTTGTAGGGCGTAGCAGCCTGCCCACACAGGTAATGAAGTCCAAGGAGAAGGCTTAAGAACCCAGGTGGGTTATTATGAAAGTATTTGACACAAACGCTCCTACACAGAACAATGCGCGGAACTGGCAGAGCAAGTGCATTAACGTCAAAGAAATGAGCAGAGCTATCACTCACGTGATGCCTGCACCTGGCCAGGACAGAAGAGCAAGACCAAATCGAATCCTGCTCTCTGAACAAAACACAAAGAACAGAATCCAATATCGGCAATTTTATGGGTTAGTGGCAACAATATACGTTTTACATTATTTATTTTTTAAGAAAAAAGCAAAAAAATCTGTAGTCCTGGCACATAGATCCCGGACGTCTACAGCAATACGTCGAGCTTGGTATCCAGTAATGTTCATAGCCTACACTGTTCAGCACACTATAATTTAGCAGGGGAAAGTCCGAAGTAGCATGGAGGAATGAAGCAGGAAAAAACAGAAGCCCTGCAGGAAGGTCAGAATCGTTGGGAGGTGCACATCTCAGGTCAGACAGGAGAGAGTTCCCCCTCGGACAACGGTTGCGAATGAGCTCCCTCCCCAAGGGGCACATGCATCAAGCTAGGCAATTGCGATTCCTTAATAGCTATTATTAAGGAATCGCTATTAAGGAATCGCAATTGCCTATGCATGTAGAAATCGCTCAATAAATAGCGATTCCTAAACATTCCTTAATTGCTACTCGCAAATTGCGAGTCGCAATTAAGGAATACCTACCCATTCATTCCTATGGGCCATGAGGCCCATAGGAATGAATGGGAAGATATTCACTATTAGCGATTCGCTATTAAAGAATGGCTAATAGCGGGAGCTATTTCAAGGGTGCCAGGGTGTCAAAAGGACACCCTGTTGCACCCCTGAAATCTGCATATGAGTACATCTTGCACACACATGCCCCAAGGGCATGTGTGTGTGTAAAATGGAAGTTTGAAAAATGAACTTTAGTGCATTTTTCAAAGTTTTTGCAAATTACCATGCAGTTTAACTTCATGGTAATTTGCTCCCCCTATTAGCGAAATCGCAAATGTTTTAACTTTAATGCATTGCATTTAAGGAATCTCAATTTGTGATTCCTTAAATGCAATTGCAATTTAAGGAATAGCAATTTTGCGATTCCTTAAATTGCGATTTCTGCATTTGGGATGATGCATCCCAAATGCAAAAATACTGGTCGCAAAGGGGCAGATTCTGAGAATCTGCCTGTTTGCGACCAGTATTTCGGTTGATGCATGTGCCAGCAAGTCTCGTGGCTCTGCCCTTGGGTTAGACAGGTGCATATGCTTTGGTGGATTTCAGGCCTCAGACAGTAGTGCAAGTACAAAGCCACCACTGCACCGTAATGAAAACCAAAATGGTTTCACGTCATGAGGAACACTGTGGGGAACACCACATGACCAAGCTCAGACTCGCCTCGGATCCGAGCCGCAGTAGCCGAACTCTATTAGATCAGCAGTCGCAGCCGTCTACATGTATCCATGAAAATATAGTCTAGTTCAAAATAATGTTCAACTGGAGAAACGAAAACATATCAAAAGTGATCTAAAACCCATAAGCGTTACGTTGACAACGAAACTATTAATGAAGTTACACTATATACATTTATTTCTTTAAAAAACGCCCTTCCTTCTTTTAAAACTCAATTTTCCTTTAGAGCACTCTTTTGGGCTCGGTTTCTTACTCCACTCGGCTGCCGCCTCCTCACTTGCACCAGGCTGCACTACACCTCCTTCACACTGTCCATTTGATTTATTTCCATAATTTGCTTACATGACATAGCCAGAGAAATGCAAGACAGGCTGACCACGTACTGCCTGGTTAAACTTATTCCTGCGGGTACAAGTCAGCAGTATAGCCTTTGTTATCCCACTACCTACACAGGAATTTGTACTTTATTTTTGGGCATGAAGTTGGGAGTCATTTCAAAAAGTTTATCCACTAATCTGCGTCTCAATAAATTTTCATTCACTGAACGTCAATGTTATTGTGTTTAGGTGAGGGTAGTTGATTTATATTTTAGAATGTGAATTAACCTCAATCATGATGACTTGCACACCAAACTTCACACGTAAGTAAGCACGATGCAAGGCAAACATAATAAAGGCACACCTTACTATTTTTCCCAATTTTTTTTTTTTTTTTTTTTTTAAATTGTTGACAATCCTTTTCCTAGGCCAATTTTTTTTTTTCGCTAGACACTGGGAAATCGTGTTTTTGTAGTAATGTCTCATCTGTTAATTTCAATTTTCCTAGTCATTTAAGGATTATTTTTAACACATTTTTCTATGAATCCTTACTGTGCTATTCTGACCAAGCCATAGGGCATTCGCTACTTCACACTTCCACAGGCAGAATTCTGGGTCTGAAGTAAACAGGAAGACAAACAAGCAAATGTTCTGAGCAGAATCTAGCACATTCAGGCTTTGACTGCAAGGCTTCGATCGTTGTGATCGATTTAAATGCAATACCTTACATCATACTCATTACTAGTTTTTCCTGGTCCAAAGACAACTTGCTATTACGCTGCAAGAAAAAGGGTTGGAACCCCAAAGTCAGAGGTTAATAGCACCATTGGCTGCCACGTCCATCGGTAGAAGGGCAGTACAATATCAGCCTCAAGGTGCCCTTGAGCCAAAATGTAAAATACACCAGCACAAGTAGGCCACCTGGCTTTACAAATGCCCACAAAAATATACCATATGGCAGCAAACAAGTCCACTCTGGCTTTACAATCGTCTCCCACAACACCCCGTACACCAGGACATAAGTACACTGACTTTACAGCCTTCCCCCACAATGTAATGTATCAGCATAGAAATGCTATACCTGGTTTTACAACCTTACCCCCACAATATAGTGGATACCAGCACAAACGTACTCCACCCAGCTTTACATAACGGAGTGTGGGAGGGAAAGACCCAGAGCCGAGGTCCATTCGGAGATTATGTGCTTCAAATATACACTGTCAGCAGGACCATGTGCAAAGGAGAAAATTCGATTTCTTTGATATTTTATTCAAATCATTCAGGTTACGTCATTCAACATCAACACTTGTTGAACAGCCTCACTTGTAGTCACAACTCGTGAGATGTTGGTCAGGGGATAAAATTCTGGACCGAAGACCCAAGTTCTAAGCTCACTTTTTCCAATTAACCATACTGTCTGTCCTCTCAAATAAATCACAAGAAGAAATCCCAAACAGGTGAACATAAATTAGCTTGCCGATAGAAATGCCTGGTTACAGATCTATAATAGCAGGATTGTAGTAGCAAAGGTGTCATTATGTAGGTATGAAAATCATCATGTGCTAGAGTAGAAACTCTTGCCTACTCAAGTCCTTGACAGTATCTGGATGGCACTTGACATAGGGATCCCAATCCGATTGGATTTAATGGCAGTGTTTGACACGGTCTCCCACTTCATCCTTATCAACAGATTACATGAAGCAGGCATACATGGAAGGGCTCCGATGTAGCGAAGGCATTTCTTTGACAATCGTTCCCAACAAGTGTTTGGGACCTTTTAAATCTAGGAAGATATTAGTTGATAAAGGAGTCCCCCAACGCTCTTGTTTGAGTCCTACACTATTCAACATATATGTGGCCCTCTGGCCCATGCAAGGGCCTGCGGAGTGGAGATCATGTCATATACAGATGACACTCAGTTGCTTATTTCTTTCAGACCAGAGTCAAACCAGATGCAGCACCAAATCACGCATTGTATGAGAGAATTAGCTAACTGAATGACTTCAAATTGTCTCCAGTTAAACAGCGACAAATCTAAGATCGGACTGTTTGGAAAAGCACGGGTATTGTGGTCACAAAATTGGTGGCCCTCCGATCTCGATCCTGCTCCCCTTCCTAGGCAGGTAGTGAAGAACTTTGGAGTAAAATTTGACCGGGAGTTATCGAAGAGAGCATGTCAACACAACATGTGGCATGTATTTTGCCACAATGAAATTGCTAAAAAAGGTTTTCCCTTGGCTGACTTCCACCTCCAGGAAACATTAGTCCTGGCACTGATTATATGTCGCTTGGAATATGGCAATGCATTGTTCGGCGGCCGCTAATACTTTGGTGGCCAAACTGCAGGTGGTGCAAAATACTGCTGCCAGATTAATATGCAATATGACAGCCCGGTCACCTTCAGCTCCAATCCTTAAAACTCTGTACTGGGTGCTAATAAGGAAACGTGAAATTTTTGAAAACTGTGTTGCCTAACCTATAAGGCCTTGTATCAGGACCGGCCCATGTACTTGCAACAAAAATGTAAGATTTATAGGCCCACCAGACAGCTAAGATCTTGTAATAAAGTTTTGTTACAGATCCCCTGCATATGTACTGTTAAATTTGGGGACAGGGCTTTCTCCTATCTAGCATCGTTTCATTGGAATACCCTCCCTCTGCATATCCATTCCTGTTCCAATTTCAACAATTGAAAAAAAATGCTGAAAACATGGTTGTTCTAGTGTTTCTCTTGTATGGTCAACTACAACGCAGCACCGAGATAGCCCTTAGAATATAAACATGCAAGTGCCAAATAATTTGCTTTCTGGCAAGAAAAACCCTAGCTCCAAGAATCCCATCAATGAACACAATGAACTCTTCTTTTAACCACATTTTATTCTAGAACCATGGAGAAGCATGATGGTTATGGGAAACCTCAGTTTGCATTACAGCTCTACTGACTGCAATGCAGGTCAAAAGCAGCTTGTTATAGGGCACTAGCATAATTCATGTGCCTCAGCCACAGGAAGGCCAGTATTGTTGCCACCATAATGTGACAGCATGGTCATCCGTCTCCTCCATCCCAACAGCTCTTCCCCTATTTATTTTCAGTGCTTAAAATGAGGTGCATTTTGCGAGACAGTATAAAGTAGTTCAATAATATTTGTTGACCACTGATAGCAATTAAATTGGCTGTCCTACTCTAAAAATGGAGATCAATTTGCTTAACGCAGCAGTGAAGAGGTGTCAAACGTGCCATAGACGAAGGACAAATAGGTTTCATTATCACTTTGAAATGTGCTTCAGCAAGTGTGGTCTCAGCTGAAATCTAAGCGGATGCAAAATAGTTTTTATTTTATTATTTTAAATAGACAAGCAATGTAAATAGCACCTGATCAGGAGAAGAATCCACGCAACAATCAAAATTATCAGCAGTTGAGATGACAGTAAAATGCCTGAAAGTTCTCAGATGTAGGGTGCCGTTTCAGTCCACATAATTTACTCAGAAGGACATAGCTGACAATACTAAAAAGGTATTGTTGTTTTGATTGATTTATTATAGGGTGAATAGAAATCTATTACAAGTGATAGTGTGTATTGCGTTTTAATCAATGTTCATATACAAATGAAATTATAGTTATGTATATGTGCATATAAATAACATTTCACCTCCATACATCGTGCTGACCAAATAAATCACTAACGATGCAATAAATAATCACTGAAAACTGGTGGATTAAGCCGTTTGCTGCACTGAGTATCCATGCACACGTCACTTTTTTTTTTTTTTTAAACAAACAGTTTTCCAAGAGTACAAAAGCTCTGCGTTTTCCTGTCCAGTTATCATACAGAATCTCATGTATGCAGTCCCAATTTGCAGATTACAAAGTTTTCACATTTGCGGCGTGCTGGACTGAGGCCGTCGTATTACTTATGAGCACTCCGAGATGCTCCAAGGACTCAATAATAGACCACATGGTAAATACATCCCAACATCTCCCCCCACACCCACTCCCGTACCCTCCCTATCCCTCCCCGGGCTCTGGTTGTCGTCACCTCTAATCTATATTGCGTCTCTCCCCTCATCCCGAATGAGGTAGATTATCTTTGCATGTGATACTGTCCATCAATTAACACGGTCTTCTCTTGCATGTATGTGGTGTGTACTTAGTTATTGTGAGTGTGGAACATCCGACGTGTCATTTGGGCTGCTTCCTTTGAATGACTAATACTATATCCCATTCCAACGAGATTGGATTTTTCCGGAGTCCTCTGGCTTCCTCCCTACGCAAGGATGAGCTTTCGGCCCTTGCCCACCGTAACACCTCTTCATGCCATGCCTGCACGGAGGGCGCCCTAGCCGACTTCCAGCGCATAGTGATAGTCCTTTTGGCCATCAATAGTGCCAGATCTAGGAAACGCAGCTGTACCTTCTGCCCTGATCTACGCCTACAGAGACCCAGCAGGCATACCGTTGCGGAGGTTCCCACCGTGATATTAGTGGCTGCCTCGAGCATATGCACTACTCTGTCCCAGAAGGATCTCAGTCTCAGACATGCCCATAGCATATGAAGTAAATCAGCTTCAGGCAGCCGACATCTAGGGCAGCAGTGAGCGGTAAGCGGGTACATCTTTTGCAACCTGTGTGGTGTCAGGTAAGCTCTATGCATTATCATACACTGTATGAATTTGAATTTTGCATTCCGTGGGATCTTCTTGGGGTATTCTAGGATAGCTGCCCACTCCTTGTCCGTGAATTCCTGCCCCGTGTCTGTCACCCATTGCGCCCGGAGAGCTACTAGGGGAGTCCGGTGTGCGCCCTGACACTCAAATATAGCCATTTAATAAGATGACTTCCCGGCCCATGAGGTAGAACGCTTTAACCAATTCATGTGTCTGGGGTTCCACCCGGTCTGGAGACCATTGTTTTTTGACATTGTATTAGCACAGCGTGAACAAGGGTGTTGGGGGCCCCCCGTTTCGCGCACAAAGTTGTTGTGGTCCATAAGTGTCTCCCTGCTAAAGAGTGCTCCCACTGTGTCCACCCCTGCGTCCAGCCATGGCCTAAGCGTCCGTGACGTCAATCTGCCACTCGCCAGCAGTATCCCTACCAGCGGAATATTGCCTGCGTACGGTCTATGGGTGCCTGTGTGTTTCAGGGCCCTCTTCCAGCAGCCCAGCGCAGTGTTCAACAGCGGCGAGGCGGTCGGGGGAGCTTTGCTGTTGGGTAGTAGCAAAGTGTATAGTAGGCCCTGTTCTAGGTGCTTTGTTGTGTATCCGATCTCCTGTAAGTTCCGTCTCGCCGTCCAGTAGAAGAGCCATTGTAACGGACAGTGTAATAATACGCTTTAAAGTCCGGTGCCCATAGCCCTCCCCCGTGTCTCTATCTGCAGTTTCTTGAGGCTTATTCTATGGCGCCCCGTTCCCCATACCAGGTCCGTCAGGATGTTGTCCAGGGTGTGAAAAGAAGACGGTGGCACAGTCAGCGGGAGGTTTGCGAAAAAGTATAAGAGGCGCGGGAGCACCACCATCTTGGATATTGCGATTCTGCCCATGACTGATAGGTGTAGCGCCGACCAAAAGGCAACCTGGGATCGAATCCCTCTAATGGCCTTATTGAGGTTACCCTCCAGCAGGTCTTCATGGGATCGGTATACATTTATTCCCAAGTATTTGAATGTATGTGCAACCACTTGTAGATTTAGACTGCCGAAGTGTATATTGTCTGGGTGGGGCTGGTCATGGAAGAAAAAGGCATTTGACTTCTGTTAATTAATGGCTAGCCCAGAAATCTGCTCGAACTCAGCAAAGATTCTCGGTATGGGATCCAACCCGCCCATAAGGTCCGACACAAATTATTAGGTCGTCTGCATATGCCGATAACAAATGCGACTGGGCATCGACTGGGATACTGCACTGGGCGGCCTCTGCACGCAACCTCAACGCCAATGGTTCCAGTGACAATAATGCACACGTCACATAAAGGTCTCGACTTCTATTGAATAACAGAGGCCTTGCAAGTAGTGACAGCATAACAAACGAAAGGCGTCGGTCAACACGTTAAAAGACTTATTAGATTGCTGCTTGAAGTGCTCCAATCAGCTAATCTGCTTTCAAATTGTATTAAATCTGCATCTAACGCCATCAAAACACGGCTTACCAAAAGCATCACACCTTTTTCCTGCACCAGCTGGTACCTAAAGCAAGAGGGCCGACAGAGGGTAAGACATCTCAATCTCTAGCTGGGGATGTTGGGTGGTAACGCGAAAAGAAACTATTTTAAAAGATTAAAATCATCTCACTGAGGACAGGCAGTGATCATCACAGAAACTGGCTGGCAGCTGTCAGCAGACTAAGGTAATTTTACGACGAAGTCACCAGGTTGGGAATCCGAAATACCGAATGCCAGTTTAAAGCCCACCGAAATAAAGTAAATCTATGAAGCAAAACGTGCAGCATACAGAGCCGTAAAACTGGGTGCACAGTAAAAGCACACAAGCCCAGTGTAACACTATTCTATTACTATTTAATCGAAAGACTCCCTTTTCTCCAAAAGAGGGGAATGTGAGTGAGTGAGTGGGTGTTTCTGTGCGAGTCTCTCTCTCAAATCCCCTGATGGGAGAACTGCAGAAAAGGATTTCAGATGAGCTAAGGCTCCTTAGCCATCTCCCTACTCAAAACAACACACTTTATTAATTAACAGTCATTAATCTCCATAGACCAGGCATAAACCAGTCCATAACCGGCAGCTGAACTTCAATTTAAATGTTCAACGTTTTAGTGCTCAATCGGGAGGAATGAACTGACCAATTTAAAAATCCGGCAAGATTTAAAGGCTAATTAAAAACAGGTCAACACAATTTTTTTCTTTATACGATACATTAACTAGAATAGAACCACGGACATTAAATCTATTCTTGATTATGGCTCGTTCTCCTCTTGAAGTCATGCTTTCTATTAACAGAAGCCATTTTTGACAATAATTAAATAAAATGAACCCTAAATATCAAAAATTTTGGTATGCTGGAATGTACCATTGTAGGCTATCTTACAACGCGGTTAATTGTCTCTCCTTAGCAGCGCATCGGTCAGACTAACCGCTTTCCAAGGAAGTCTACTGTACCAACAACACAACACTACTATAAGGTGTGAACACAAAATCATAGGATTAACGCTTGCTTTCCTTTCACTCTTTGTTAAATGCCCATGGTGCAGAGTCTGTGGCCCTCTAATTTAGAGGAAAAAAAGACGCTGCCTTAACAAGTAGAAATAAAAAAAAAAAAAAAAAAAAAAAAAAAATCAGCCTAGTCTAGAAACACCTGAATGGCCAACATCACGTACAATATTGGATAGCATGCCTGTACACACTCATTAACATATACATACTGTGTAGTGCCGTATTAAGTTCCTATAATGCCATCTCAAGGCACTTGCGACATTAAGAAGTCATTTCATGTGTGGGTCCATGATTATTTTGTGATAAGAATTCCATGATGGCGTTATAGAGAGGACCACTGTACATCATATAATATATACACCAAATTACTCATCCGACTGGAGCCTTTCGACTCATATCAATCCACTAGCTTAACCCCCATACACGCCATTCACACAGCAACTTAAGTTTGTAGCATAACTGTACATTCTTCATTACATATAGCTATCACAGACCCACTTATTTTCGTTTTTGGAGTGCAGAAGTCTGCTCGAGAACTGGATTCCTCTTAGTGCCTTCGGAATAGGTTCTGGACAACACACCCTAGGAACTTCGAAAATCTGGCAAACGTGCCACCACAAAAACTAAAATCAAATAACATTTTCTGCCACCACTGAAAATGTAATGCATTCTTCAGAGGTTCAGAATAAATGGTGTAGCCTTTTTGGTCACTCGAACAGGACTTAGCATAAGGATTCCTGTCAGCATGAAAGCACTCACTTAGGCCTCAACAATCCCAAAGAACATGCTTATTGGCAAGCTAAAAAAAGACAAGTACAAGCAGTGATCTTCTGCAGCTACTTACTTTACACCCAAATCCATAAAGCACCCTGCACCTGCCCTCAATATGTAGTGGCCTCCTCAAACCCTTGGCAGTATACTACAGAAGATCTCACAGAAGCATAACTGTACGTCTAGGCACCACATCCCTCACAGATATAAGTAGTAACAAATAAATAAAAAAGAAATGCTGGTTCCTTAAACAGAAGGGCAAGAAGGTACGACAAGCATTATTAAAGCACTGAAAAAGACAGTCTAGTGAGGGTCGTGCCAGGAGCTCAATTTGCGATACATTGCAATTACCACCATCCAGCGGCATCAGGGTTATAAGCCTGATCAGCTCCAGAAGTCTTCTAGGAGCTGCAGGAGTACTCGGACATAAGCAACATACAAGGTTTGATGAGCGCCTGACAGTCCAGAAGAAAGGAAACCATTCAATGTAGTCTCCTGGGAGTCCCTTAGTTTCAAACTCGGCTCTGTGATATTTATGTAAGCAGAGCAGTCTTAAGGGCGCAGCACAACAGAAGCCTGTAGAGAATGGAGGGGAAACGGACGTGGGTCTGAGACGTTGCAGGGTCTGGCCAGGGTCAAGTCACTTCTCAGAGGCTGCACTTAGGCTCTTCAAGGGATCCCTTTTATTGTGAAAGGAAATGAGCATAACAGCCCTCCCTTACTTTCATCATTTCTTCGGTACTTGAAATTATCAATGTGAAGGGCATTGCACCGCGTCTCAGTGTCCTCTGCAGCATAGACCGCTTTTGACCCATACTGGGGTAGCCTTGCCATTTTCACTCAAATCATTTCAAAAAGCACAACAGGATTTTATTTTCACTTAAACAGTATCTTTCCCACCCAATAGAGCACAGTGGAATTACACCTCTCCAACATCATTTTACAACTCCGTGCCAAATGAAGAAAACATTTTCAAAAATATTGAATAGAACGTCACTGACGTGGAAAAAATATATATTACAGACACACTCAAATCAACAGCAATAACAAGTTCTGAGTGGGGTGGTGGGGGGGTAACCAATATATGGGCCAACCAGTTCACTTTGTAATTAATCAAAGTTAACCCAATAATAAGGGAGACGCAAAATAATGGACAAATCGTGGGCTGCAGAATCAAAAGATCTAAATTGTAATCCCAGCAACCCACTCGTGACAAGTTTGTGACCCTGGGCCAGTTCTCTGTGGTCTAGTATCGAGATATGGAAACAATGGTAGCACTTCGATAAAATAAATTTTCCATAAATGAGCAACCCTGCATTTTGACAACCACTACTGTAGACTGAGTGATAACTTAACAATAGATCAATCAAAGCGACGATGCAATCTAAACGCACAACAGATGCTGACAGCGACCAGGGCGAGGACACAAAGAAACACAAAACATACGCCGCGTTGAGACTTTTAAATACAATGTACATTCCCAACGCGCCTTATTTGCCAGAAACGCACCGGAAGAAAAGGTAGACTGTATCTTTAAAAGATGCAATGTTTGAAATGCAACACTAATCCACAAACATAATCCTGCAGCTAAAACACAAGCTCCTTGCCGAGCACAAAAATAAACCAACCCTCTTTCTCTCCTAATTAATATTAGCTGAAGCTTAAGAAGCCCCACGGGAAAAAAGGTTTAACTCATTTCTTGCGATGGGTGGGCATAAACAGGGAGGGCTGGGTGCATTTTTTTTTTTTTTTTTAAACTGAATGAGAAGCCGCCCTGTTTACCATATGCAGCACTTCAAAAGGCTGCACATGAATACCCACAGAAGCATCATTCGTGTCGCCTCGCAGGTGCGATTACGCGCCTTTCAACACTGCCGTTCTCGGAGCTGAGAGTGCACTTCCTCTGAAGAGGGATCAGTATTCTTGGAAATTATTAGGTTCGCTTTCTCCCCTTCTATACGTTCAGTGGCTCTGCCACCTTAATATTCGCATGGTGTGGGACTGGCGTTCATGGATCAAGACCATTCCAAATTGCATCACATCCCGTCTCAAGCTGTACCCAGGATCAAGAAATAGAGGTGGGTTATCCACTGAAGCCTCGCGCCTGCTGCCTGGCTCTGGCCCCTCTCAAAATCCTCTTAGACCCTCGAGCCGAGCTTTCATGTACCTCGACTTGCCACTCCTGCTCAGAACTCGCGCATACAGAATTAAAAACAAAGCTGTCGGCTTTAATGTAGAAAGGAGAGAGAAGAGAGAAGAGAGATACCCATCTAGTGGATGAAGTGCACAGTGTGAATCCAGAAAACCGGGGACCAATCCCAGCTTCCCCACTTGGCCAAAGAGTTAACAGAGGCGCCTTGGCATATGTGATCTCAGGGAGTGCACTGCACAAACACTTCTTGTGCTTTACTCGTTTGACTACAATGTAGCAGCATGCAGAATAAAAATCTAGGCCACATATAGGGGACGCATGACACCTGACTTTCCTCTTAGTTACTAGTGGCATTGTCTTCAATAGGGGGATTATGAAGGTTTCTAACATGTTTAAAAACCATCACTCTCATTTAAATGCCTCCCAATGCAGTAACATAAATGGATGACTTAGAATAAACCCCTCCTCAAGTTAAAGAAATACACTTTGTAATTTTGATGTGACTTCATATTTTTCATGACATGGTGCTCAATTTACATGCCGACTATGTTCACAGCTTGGCTCGTACTCTTAAAGCCATGCCAGACCAGACCCTTGGCTCGGCTATGACTCAGCTTTTCTTCACTCCGTTCCAGTAGGAGCTTTTTACTCTATGCTAAAGGTGGGAAATATGTGTTTTTTATTATTATTATTTTTTTAAAGTACTTCTCATCCCTGACTGGACTAATTTCAAACGAATGAAACGTTAAAATATATTATTAATTTTATTCATGGAAATGTATTCAGTGTAACCAGTGCTTTATTTGTACCTGAAAACTCACATAAATGAACGATATGTATTTTTCATCCCTATGTCCATTTTCAGATTGCTCAGCAAGAACCGAACTGGAGACAGATGACAGTGGCCCCTTGATTAGGGTTCTCTGTGTCAACCACCCTGTTTGGAGCCTATGGATATGCCAGACTAAAGACGTAAAAGAAGTTAGCACACAACTAATCTGGTTGCTGGTGGACCTATATATGGGCAGGATAAGAATAAAGTACATTCGAGATCTTGGTAAACTGTAGATGTAGCCATATCCATCCTCAGAATTTGGAAAGGATCTTTTTGGAGAGAAAGGACATAGCATCAATTTAAAACATATGATGAACACACAGCAATCCTTCAAGATCATGCTCTTTGCATTGAGCCAGTATCCTGACAATACCAGTTTTGGAACATAATGTGATTCGACCAGGCTCAAACAATTTAGTAAAGTTTTGAAGAAAGGAATTAAATCTCAAGTCGACCAGCTGACATTTTAGCCATTCGACCATATCTATGACTTATCTGTAATGGTCTCAAAATCATTCTAAATGAATACAAAAATGCATGATGTTACCAAAAGACCCAAACCTGTACTTCAAAAATAAGTAAACGCAAAAATAAATAAATGAGACAAAACCGTAACTAGTTTTCTGGAATCCTTGAACTGAACACCAGCAGCTAAGCTTTGCACAAACGCATATTTTCTAAGGAGAAAGCCTGGTGTAAGGCAACATCAGGACCCCAGATGACACAGCCGCTTTCTTGCCCAATCAGGTATGACTAACAGTCCTGCCATGTTAAAAGTCCTTCATCCGCAAGCGTCCATAGGAACAGAACTAGACAATACGGGAAAGAAATCCAACGATTACTGCCTGTATTCCCAATGTGCTCTACTTCAAGGCACATACCACCTGTGCTTGAACAGCCCTCGAAACTCTACTACTCCCAACAGTGTAGGAAAAGCAAAACTAAAGAGGTTCAACAAGACAGACACCAACCTGCCAAGTGAATAACGTCAAGCTTCTTATGTGACAGATACAGTGGCTGTGAACCTGGACCTTTCCTTCTGTATTTTTTTTTTTTTTAGGGAGGGAGTAGGTAAAATCGCATCATACCCCCACTGCCCCCACCAAAAATAATGATTTCAAAGCATATGACAGGTCTACAACACAGCATGGACCTCTGCAACAAGAGGGTTAAACAAGAGACATAAAATACAGTGCAAAGCAGCTCGCCTGTAGATTCACAGCCATATGCAGATACTCTCAAAACACCAGGCACTCAAACTCTAAAAGCTTTCTTTGCCACTTTCCAGTTTGAAACCTGAACTGCCTGGCAACAATGACTGTGTGTGCCGAATATCCCATTATCGATTTGTGACTTACCTTAGGCTGTGCCCTTCGTGGAAATGCAACTTTGGGGTCAATCTGGACATGGAAGAAGGGGGGGGGGGGGGGGAGGGGGAAAGAGAGAGAAAGAAAAGAATGAAGAAATTTTAAAAAGTCAGCCACTGTTTTGAGTCACACTGAAAATCTCATTTGTCAGGATTTTAATACAGTATTCTGGACGCAAATAAAAAAGTTCTGTAATAAATAGCCTTTTTATTAGAGCACATAACTCCCTTAGTATACAAGAGACTCTCCGATATTATTATTAGAAAGTGTCTCTCTATTCAGAGCAGATGTTGAAGCTCCAAAGCTAAAAACAGACAAAAAAAAGCATTTACTTGCCTTCGCTTCAATACCTAGTATCGAAAACAACACATGAAACCTCAACCTACACATTCACATGCATGTCAGAAACAGAACCAAAACACAGGTTACCAGAAAGGTCATTTCTTTAAAAAGATTACTTTTTGGTTTATTTGAGGTACCAGTAGATGATGCAGACATTTATGCTTTAATTGTTAATCCAGTTAGCTAAATGATAATTCATAGTGCTTTTGAATAAAAACTTCTCGAAAGTCTAGCAATGGCGACCAACATAATGGGGCAGAAGAAAAAAAATCTCGTTTTAAAGCACTGAATAAAAGTAAAGAAGATGAAAAGGACGCTTTTTTGGGATATGGCGATTTGTGGGTTGCAAGAGAAAATAATTCAGAATATTAAACACAAAGGTGAAAAGTAGAAAGCATGGTGAGTGAGTGGCAAAAAAAGTGGGGGGAGGACTAATAGTGATGAGGGGAGAACAGATTTAAGTAAATATGTTGCTGTGAAATCTATGTTGAAGTACAGATTCAAAAAGATCTCAGCTGTCCAGATTAATGTATGCACACCAACTGTTGAAAAGACGATGCAATTAAAAACAGTGAGGTCATGCTTCAAAAAGAGGCTTGTCATCTCAAAACAATTCTTTGCTAGCCTCGCTTTGCTACTTTGTTTAAGCCAATGAGGTTCTCTTATTTAAAAAATAAATAAACATTTCAGGTAAAACCGTTCTACTTTTAACTCAGCAAATCATAGAATTTCTCACTGGTAAAAGTAATAGAATTCCTACACAGAAGGACTAAGGAATTAAACCATGGTACAAATCTATCCACTAAAGTGCTTGCAGTATTCTCACGCTAAAGACATTTCCAGCTTCAGTCAGAAACAACCTTTTGTTCTACAGAACACCTTGGCACTATGATTAGTAAGTAACAAAGCGCAAGCTAAGTTGTGGAATTGTATCCACAGGATTCGAAGTACAGCTTTGCTTCTAGTTTGAGCATAAAGTTCCAGATCAATCCTCGAAAAGAGATTTTCCATTTGACGAAGGAGTGTTTATTTACTAAAGCTACCCATCCATCAGCCGAAGCAGCGAGTCACTAGATTTCAGTAATTACTGAGTCCAATTAAAAGGCATTTAGTACAGTTCAGTACTGTAATGTCATTAATGTTTTTAACACTCCGATGTACTGCATTTAAAAAATATACCTGAGAAATGAGAAAGATAGCTTACACTGTATCCTCAAACATTTTAAGAAAGAAAAAAAAAAAAAAATCATACAAACACGACTAACCTGAAATATTTATATCTAACATTTAGCACTTGCTAGGTATTCATCTACCAGAGAAGTGCAACAGGCAAGGATTTTCCATGAAGCTGATATTCCATAAGTTAACTACAGGAAGATGAGCCCAAGTGTCCGTTTTAAATATGTTCTGAGATGAGCTCTCATTATAATTTACTGAAAATCACAAGAGATCAAGTTCATTCACACTTGTGAGAGGAAAAAGACGGTTTAAAAATTCTAAATGGGCAGTTTTTAAATGGTGTGTAATTTGAGAGGATGGCCAATTTCTAAGTACACTCATTTGTAGCACATTAGGAGAACTGAGGTATGGGTGGACATTAGATATGCACAAGATCAGACACGTTGTGCTGTGAAAGCCAGGATTCAAATTAGATTTCCTGGTTCCACTACAGATGACTTAGCCATTTCACTAATGTCAAAATGGCCAGTAATTTGAGCAGTTACTGCTTTTACGATTAAAAAAAATAAAATAAAAAAAGTATTTGTGAAATACAAGCATTTTTAGTCAGCATGGGAAATCCGTGCCTTTCTGCACACCCCCATCATCTATGAAAAAAATTAAACTGCTACAAAAAACAAAATTAGTCAGAGTCAAATGCTACTTACTGTATTCTACATCTCCTCTAGGAAATCACTATAAAACTATTTCTGATGTAAATAAGTATTACCCAAGCAAAGCTTTTAACGCAACTGTAAACAAGGGGGTCGTTTCCATATCAATACCCGAGCGATCTGGCTCCTGCACTGAACGTTGAAACAGAGTCAAGCTTTTGTAAAAGCTAAGAACATTTACTGAAATGTGTACAAATAACAGAATACATTAGTAGATATGCCCAAACTGAGTCACTGATGGTAATTGACTGCGTCTACACTAATATAAAATGCTACAAACGTATGTCACCTTGCATGATAAGGGTGGTCACCTGTTTCTGTCCTGTGGCAAACATGAATGGATCCCAACAATAATATATAAATAGATGGGAAAATCAAGAAAATTAATTTAGGGGTCTGCTCCATTTTTAAATTGCATTTATATAGCACTTACTACCCCTGACAAGGCGCTCTAGTCAGCTTTCCTTGCTGTGTGTAGAGTCTGGTGATCATTTGAAGTCCCTGTTCATTAATCCAAATTTACAGTGAAAAAGGCATCGTTATGAGTAAACATCCTGCATGCTTTAACACATCACACATATTAATTACATTGTCTAGTGTGTTTAATGTCCCACTACCTGACCAAAGATGATTACAGCAAAAAATAATAATCAAAGCAGTGCATACCCTGTCTGAACATGTAGAGATAAGCCTAACAAAACATGTGAGAATCAAAAAATAATAATCCACCAGCTTAAGTGAAATGTTATTAAGAAAGGAATATTGACAAATTAAATGCACCAGTGTTTGACCACAGACTATTTTCTTAATATAATTTACAGAGACATGGCAACTTGCACTACAGACAAACTACTGCAAAACGGACTGAACCCCCCCCTCAGAAGACATTTACATCACGCCAACAAAAATCATCAAGGACAGGAGAAAACACTATTATAAAATGCTTCTGCACATTTAACAGGAATTTTAGCAAAAAATAAAACAGTCTTAAAATGTAAAATACAAAATAAAACACAAATACACAGTCACTTTGCCAGTGTCCTTTTTGTGGTTTGCTAAAGATTTAATGATCCAGACCCTCACAACACAAACTTGATATTTAATTTCAATTCTTTTAAAAACGATATATTTCCACCTGGTGATGGGCAGAGTGGGCAGGGGGGTTACCCCATGTAGTGTTTCCCACGATATTGGAGGTGGCCATTTGGCTGTCATTTTTGTAATACCCTTGTTCAATTCATTTCTAATTGGCCTCAATGTTTGCATTTTGCTCAAATGCTCACCGTAGTTCACGGTCGGCACCTTAGCCCCAAGATCTGCTAGCTTTCCTGCCTGCTGCATTTTGTGAAACAGAGGCAGTTGAACACAACTATACATGCAGTATGCGTCCTTGATGGGGATTCATTTCAGACAGACAGATTTTCACAGCTGAGTAAAATATGGGAACTTTACTGTGCTTATTATCTGCAGTCCAAGGTTACTGCTTTTTAGGTGCCAAATGCACTGAGCACTGTTAAAGCAGTCTCGAGTTTTTAACAACACCGAGTCCTGGCAAAACTATTGAATAATTAACATTAGGAAGGCAACTCGGAGTGTCCACTTTATGTAAAAGTGGTAAATCAGTAGCACTACTGCCATTGTCTGATTTCAGTTTCAAGCATATCAGAGGCAAAATGAAAGTAAACCGTGACGGCACGCCAGTATGGCTCTAAGCCAAAGAACAAAAAAATGCAGTTAAGTCTCAAAACAGTAACTCCTTTTTTGTGACTCCTAAATATAAAGCTGGAAGGAATAAATGGCCACCCTTGATAAAAGGAAATATATACAATCCAAAGCAAAGCAAGGAGAAAGGCACTGGCCCTTTAAGAACATGCCGGACACTCCAAAAACAGCACAAGAGTAACAAATAAAATGAAATAACACATACCGTCTTCGAATCTAATTCATGGTGGGGCTGAGCTAACACTTTATCTACACTTGCAGGATCTGCAAACGTAACGAAACCGAAGCCTCTGAAAATGACACAAAGAACAAGAAAGAAGGGACAATGAGTGCAAAACAACAGAGAACAAGTGGCATAAACCAACACAGAGTCTCAAACCACATGACAAGCGAAAGTGGATATTCTGTGCATTGTGCTAAAATACCGATAGTGGTCCCGGGTGTCGATAAACAAATGGCTTCAAGTCTTTTAGATCCAGGTAAAACCTGGAAGGCACCAGCAGAAAATCACACATTTACCCGGAGATCTTTCAAAGAATCCAAAAGGAAATGATCTTTTTTGCATAAAGATACATTAGGCCACTTGGAGCAAAGGTACTGAGACCACGCCAGTTATATATTTAAAAAAGAGAAAATACACACTGCTTAGGAAAGGGCATCATTTCAATAAGTGATGTGAACATTAACAATAATTGATTTAACTAAATCTTTGGCAGCAACGAATATCAATGCCCGAGTGTTTGAGAGATCAAGTCAACAATTTTTTTTTTTTAAATTCTCTTTTTTTTTTTTCAAAAGGCTTGCCTGATGAGCACTTTGCACAGATGTATACAACTAAGATCCGTGTTTGTCACAGGCCAGAATGCCTTTCTTAATAAAACGTTAGTTTGTAGTTAACAGATGCGGTCAACCTCCAGCGCCCACAAGACCCCCACAATTTGTCATAACCTCAATGAACACTCCGTAGAGATGCATATTAACAAATAAGACAGACATATTTTGAAAACAAGGCATCTTATTACTTAAAGTTTGTTTCTCTGCAAGTTACTTAAAAGAAGTCTGGACAACAAGCCAGTTGAGTACACCTGCTTCCGAACCACTTGGACACAAAGAGATGGTAAGTGCAAATGACTTACCTGGAGCGTTTTGTGGTCGGGTCCCTCATGACCATACATTCTCTGATCTCTCCAAATTTGCAGAAATAGTCTCTTAGGCTATCTGTAGCAGATGAAGCGGGATGAAGAGAAACAAACAGGATTTGTAACTTTAGAAGAAGTAAAAAAATAAATAAAATAACGCTCCCACCCCTTATTAAGTATACTTTTCCCCCCAGGAGCATACATAGCAATAGGGGTCGAATAGAGGACTCTGAAAGGGATTAAATAATAACCTTAGCAGGGGAGGGTGGTGTGAACTTGTTCGTTACAGATTAAAGGGAACATCGGGCAAAATCAAATCCCTGCAAGTACCAAAAAGATCAGAAGCTGCCCAATATGCATACCAGCTCCTTACCTGGTGATGTCTGCCAGCTTAGGCCGCCAATAAACATTTTACTACAAGAGGAAAAGAGAAGACAAGTCAGCTTAGATGTCAGATCGGCCATTTTGACGTGGAACTTGGGTTTAAAAATAAATAAAAAGCAGCTAAAGAGAGAATGGAAACAAAACAAGAAGGAGGGTGGTCGAATGAAGGACGCTTGAGAGAGGGTGGCGATCAAGGACAAGAGATCAAGGACAGCAGTCAGAAAGACAGCAAGAAGGAAAGGCGTGAAAAGATTGGATGACCGACAAGGGCTGTAGGCACAGGGGGCTGTTTAAGTAGAGGTTAGCGCTTAAAGTACCGAATGGGGCAATTGAAAAAGAGCAGGTGCTAGCACAGCAGCACAACACAAATACGCACGAAAAGGGGGAGAAATAGGACACAAGGATCGATGAGGCAGAAAGGCACAGAGAAGACAGGTTACTGAGTTCCAATGAGTGAGACAACAGCAGAGGGGTGAGAGGGAGGCCGATGAGGTTCGCATGAGCACCAAGGGGCAGTATTTTGTAGGGTGCAACAGCAGGTGCTATCGAAACAGTAACGAGAGGACGGAGATAGATGCAAAGAAGGGAGGCAGAGGCGCAGGGACGAGGAGTTACTAACGTAAGAGAAGGCGCCGCTGGGGCTAGGACTCAAAACAGTTAAACACACCAGCAATGAAAACAAAAAGCAGCTAGAAAAGAGGCGGGCTGTGAGAAAAGGCAGATAGATGGGATAGGGGGTGTTGGAGAGACCAGAAGATGTTGGTGAGAAAGCTCGGGTGAGGTTTGAAGCTCAGTGGGCAATGTTGAAGTGGCTTGGGAGAAGGACTCCGGGGAGCTGGAGAGGCCCAGTAAATGGCATTAGGGGGTTCGAGAAGCCTCAGGTGAGGGGGTGCTGCAGCCTCTGGGGAAGAAGCGCTGAAACCTCCGAAGACGGGAGCTGCTGAAGGGGCACTAGAATCGCTAGGGTTGCTGGAGAGCTCCAGGAGAAGTGCTGAACATAGTAAAGCTTCGGGGTGCTGGAGAGCTCCGGGAGAGGTGCTGAAGCCTTGCACAGGTTAAGAGAGAGCTGTCAGAGGGAGGCTGAGCTCACCCAGGGTCGTGCTGCGCGTCGTTGGGGCTGCCGGAGCTGGTCTGAATCCCGTCTGCCTCCATGGCGGCTCCCGAATCTAACCCGCTTCTCTCTCTCTGGGCAGCGACCACACAGGCTCATGCACCCGTCACTCCGTCTCTCACACACGGGCAGAGTGTGCAGGAGCCGGGAGCGAGCCTCGTCACACGTGCGGGCCGGCCCAGCCCCCTCCTCCCGCCTGCTGCGCAGCAAACTCTCCGCCTCTGAGGCCATCATCCCCCGCCTCCTTGAGAGTCCTACTTTTGTTTCCACTGTCTTCTTCTGTCCTACATCTACACACACCTCCTTGTGTCCCTCATCTATTTCTAGGCCACCCTAGCGTCCTTCTTCTGTATCAATGACCACGTATTATTTTATGTTCATGCTCTTTAGGCATTATTATTTAGTAAATTAAACTTTTGATGAATGCGAGTGTTAAGGAAATGTTATGGTATTTGCGGGTGTGTACTGTATATTCTGCTATTTGCGTGGCTTCGCAGCGCTACCGGAAAAATCTTAGTTACAAACAATAATAGGCATTACTTATGATGCCATCACATGCAACTACTGGCACAAATTAAGTACTGCATGTCTTGCCTCCAACTGCACTTATTTCCACAGCAGAGTGGCTAGCTTATTTTATGTCAGACTTGTAATATTACTTTCTTTACCACCATATAATTTCCACCATATAATTTCACAGCTCCTTTAAAAACAGAGCATGACTAGATTGTGCAGGACTTTTAGTAATCATAAAGAAAAATTAATTCACACAGTCACACATGCAAAGATTTGGAGGCTGAAAGAATATGATATATAGAAATGTAAAAAACATATTTTATTTTAGTGGCTAAGTTTCAGTCAGTCCACCCAGTAAAATAAACTGACACAGCAATCACAAACAGAAGAGTATTGGCAACAACAAAGGGCTCTGTTTCTTGCACTGTGCTTGTGTTGTAATCATTCAAAGTTTAGTGCATGTGCTTGCCTGTTCTATCTCCATGGTAGCGTCTCACTGAGACAGTTGTAACCTGGAGAACTGACAGGCTGGCAGCAGGAGTTGGTGGCTCTGCTTTGTAAGCAATAAAAGACTTACAAAATTACCAGTGTGTCTCCTTTTAACACTGGCGACGAGCGAAACTTGCGGGGGACAAGTCTGCCACCAACTCTCCCCAATCTTTGTGAACCCACGGATGCCATCTTCTCCTCATCGAGTGCCATCGTGAGACCAGTGAAGAGGCGACTTCCTACGACCTCCAACGGACTCCCTCCTGTTTCTCCGGATTTTCTGCGAGGTTTCACGTCAGAATTGCCTATTTTGGAGATAAGTTGTTTGTGGTTCTAGCTGAATCTGGTTCTCCTTTTACCATGCTAGGCAATGAACTTTGGGACAAGACCTTTCCTGATTTACAACTTTTTGCACCAGACATCAACCCAGTTAGTTATGGTGGCTCACACATCGATGTGATAGGTTATGCCATCATGAAGATTCATTTTAAAGGAAGGGACACCATTGGAAAGATCTATGTCACCAAACGCGGTGACAACCTCCTTGGTTGGAGACATCAGAGAGACTTAGGGATAATTCTTAATCCTAATGCTCGCTGTCCTTCAGAACATGTCATGTTGGTTGATCATAATATGTCTTCCAATAAGTATTTTGAGGAATTTCCTCAAGTCTTTTCTGACAATTTGGGTCTACTCAAGGACTTTGAACACCGTATCGTATTTAAGCAAAAAGCTGTACCAGTGGTGCACAAGGTTAGGAAAGACCCTAACATGATGTTGGAACCCCTAAGGTGTGAACTTAAAAGGCTAGTCACTCAAGGTATAATTGAGGAAATTGAATCCTCTGAATGGTTGGCCCCAGTGGTTTTGGCCCCCAAGGATGGAGGGAGGAGTATTAGGATGTGTGTTGACTTGAGAAGCCTAAACAGGTGGATATGGGTGGATCGTCAACCACTTCCTAATATCTCTGAATCGATCAATATGCTTGGTGGTGCGAAGGTCTTTAGTGTGTTAGATTTATCCTCGGCCTACCACCAAGTCCCCCTCCATCCAGACTCCAGACACCTTACGTCTTTTGTAACACCACTGGGGGCCTTCCGTTTCATCAGGATGCCATTCAGGTTAGCCTCGGCGGCTGCCTGTTTTCAGCGCATTATGAAGGTGGTCCTGGAGGATATCCCCAACATCATGTTTTTTCAGGACGATATTTTAGTGTATGGGAAAAACGATTCTGAGCATGACACAATTTTAAGACTCACACTACAAAGACTGGCTGAGAAGGGTTTAACAGTAAATCGTTTGAAATGTAGAATTAATGTATCTTCTGTCACATACTTGGGACATGTTATATCTGGGGAGGGCATCCAACCAAAGCTGGATCTGGCAAAGAGCATTGTTGATGCTCCCGCTCCAACTGACAAAGAGCAAGTGAGGTCTTTTCTCGGCCTCGCTGAGTTTTATTCAAAATTCATTCAAGGCTTCGCCTCGACAGTTGAACCCATCAGAGTCCTTCTTAGGAAGGGAGCACACTTTGTTTGGTCGCCTGAGTGTGCTGCAGCCTTCAGTACCATTAAA
This sequence comes from Calotriton arnoldi, assembly GCA_963921515.1. NCBI lineage: Eukaryota > Metazoa > Chordata > Amphibia > Caudata > Salamandridae > Calotriton > Calotriton arnoldi. Next base: position 1,869,040 of record CAWUFW010002204.1, read on the forward strand.
CAAGCAATAGGAAAGATGCCAACTTTGGGCCATTTTGACTCCAAAAAGAAAACATTCCTAACTACAGATGCCAGCTTGTGTGGTCTTGGGGCTGTACTCTCTCAGGTTGATTGTGGCGAGGAGAGAGCTGTTGCGTTTGCCTCTAGGGCATTGAAGAAGCCTGAACAACAGTATTCATGTATTGAGAGGGAGGCTTTGGCCATAGTGTGGGCTGTAAAGGATTTTAAGTTTTATCTGTGGGGCATTTCCTTCCTAGTAAGATCTGACCATCGTCCTTTGGTTCAAGTGTTCTCCTGCATGGAGAGTGAGAGACTTACTCCAAGACTCAAGCGTTGGAGTGAAGGTTTAGAAGAGTACAATTTTCATGTGGAATATCTTCCTGGTGCTGCCAACAAAGCGGCAGATTGTCTATCAAGATTACCTATAGAATATTCTGAGAATGCGCTTGACTCTGATACTGTTAATGTTAATTGGGTCAAGGAGTCTGCCATTCAAGAGTGTGAGTGGGAAAGTTCTTTGTTAGCAGATCCTTTGCTTCCTGCTGTGACACGTTTTGTCATTGAAGGTTGGCCTGACAATAAGAGAATGGATTCTGATTTACTCCCTTTTTGGTCCATCAGGAATGAGCTTACCCTTTGCCAGGGCCAACTTATGCGTGGAGAGAGAGTGATTCCACCTTGCGTGGAGAGAGAGTGATTCCACCTGAGGGTCTCAAACCAAAGCTCATAAACCTGACTCATGAAGGGCATTTAGGAAGAAGCCTCACGAAGTCTCGCCTCCGGGAGAGGTATTGGTGGCCAAAGATGGATGGTCAGGTTGAAAAGGTGGTTAATGAGTGTTATGAGTGTGCTTCTTGTGACAAGTCCCGTGTTGTCAACACGCCTCCACTGTCTCCTGTTGAGGTCCCACGGGAACCTTGGGTCAAGCTGGGGTTGGATCTCATGGGCCCTTTTGAGCTATTGAATCCCGCAGACAGATTTGTGATTCTTTTAGTGGATTACTCGTCTAAATGGGTCTCCACCAAAGGTGTAAGTTCTATCAGCACAAGGGTGGTTATTGATTTTCTCAAAGAAGAATTTGCTAGTGAAGGGATTCCCAAGTTCCTCATCACAGATAATGGCCTGCAATTCGTTTCTCAGGAAATGCATGAGTTTTTAAATGACTATGGCATTGTTCATCAGAGAACTGCTCTTTATGCTCCTCAGGCCAACGGACTGGCGGAGCGCATGAACAGAGTAGTCAAAGCATGTGTGCAAAGGGCAATTGAAATGAGAGTTCCTCTTAAGGGTGTCTTAAGAGACACCTGGTGGGCTCATCGCACTGCCCTCAATAGTGTTCTGCAGAAATCCCCATTTCAAATGTTACGAGGGAGGGTTGCGCTATCCAAACTCAATCCCGGGTGGCTACCTCTTATTGAGGGTCCTGTTTTGTGTGAGGAGGAGGTGAGTGGTAAAATCAAGTCTTACCAAAATAAGTACAAACAAAGGTTTGATTTTAAAAAATCAACCAAGGTCACGTCTTGGAAGGTTGGCGAGTGGGTGCTCATCAAGAGACCACGCCGGCACAGGAAGGGTGTCACTGAATATATGGGACCATTTGTTATTACTGCTGTATATAAGAATGTGGTTACTGTCCATAATGGTGGTAAGTGGAGCATGTCTCGTTTGGTGAAGTTCCAAGGTGACAAGTCTATGTTTCCTTCATGCCCAGATGTTTCACCTGCTTCAAACTTACCCACCAATTGTGGTTCTTCACCTCATCTTCCTAGGTCTCGCCGTCTTCCCAAAAGGTATGAAGACTATGAAATGTTTTGAGTTTCCTTAATCTGTTCTTTGTTTACTCTGGACCTTTTCATACAAACTTGAATTGTTTAGTATAATTTTTGCTCTATTTTTAGTACTGTGTTTTGGAATTACAGACTTCTTCTCTTCTTCCTTGCCTCTTCTTTTCTCTTTTCTTTTTCTCTTTTGTCTCCTCTGTAAAGGGGATGTGTTGTAATCATTCAAAGTTTAGTGCATGTGCTTGCCTGTTCTATCTCCATGGTAGCGTCTCACTGAGACAGTTGTAACCTGGAGAACTGACAGGCTGGCAGAAGGAGTTGGTGGCTCTGCTTTGTAAGCAATAAAAGACTTACAAACTTACCAGTGTGTCTCCTTTTAACAGCTTGCATTTTAAATTATTCGGTTTGAGTGAATATGTTTTACTTCAGGATTTGCCTTATCCAGTTGTGACTAACATTTTTACTTTCTGTATTTAAAGGGACCAACTATACAGCCTGTGTGCCCATAATAAAATAAGGGCGAGAAAGCAAAAGACACACAGATGATGGAGGGAATGAAGAGCAAATCAAACATTCAACCCCAGTCAAGAGATCTGGGTTAAATCCATCGTTCTTTTGCTCACCATGCCACCCCAGTTTAGACCCAGCCATATGCAAATCAGTCTTGACCCTGTGGCTCCTTGACCCTGTGCCTCATGGAAACAGTCCAGCCCGAACTGCAAAGCCAGGTCCTCCCTGGACCGGAAACAAGCATCCTAGGACCGGTGTCCGGGCATCACCCCTCATCAGTCAGGCTAGCTTGAATCCAGTGGCACAGTGAGCCCGGGACCCACGTCTGGGCATACCCGGCAGACTTAGGGCGAGAAAGCAAAAGACATATAGATGATGGACGGAATGCAGAGCAAATCCAACATTCACCCCCAGTCAAGAGATCTGGGTTAAATCCATCGCTCTTTTGCTCACCATGCCACCCCAGTTTAGACCCAGCCATATGCAAATCGGTCTTGACTCTGTGCCTCATGGGAACCGTCCAGCCCGAACTGCCAAGCCAGGTCTTCCCTGGACCGGAAACAAGCATCCTAAGACCGGTTTCGGGGCATCACCCCTCATCAGCCAGGCTAGCTTGAATCCAGTGGCATTGATGGATTTAACCCAGATCTCTTGACTGGGGGTGAATGTTTTAGTTTGTTCTGCAATCCGTCCATCAATTGTGTGTCTTTTGCTTTCTCGCCCTAAGTGCGCCGGGTATGCCCAGACATGGGTCCCGGGCTTACTGTGCCACTGGATTCAAGCTATCCTGGCTGATGAGGGGTGAAACCCCGAAACTGGTCCTAGGATGCTTGTTTCCGGTCCAGGGAGGACCTGGCTTGGCAGTTCGGGCTGGACTGTTTCCATGAGGCACAGGGTCAAGACTGATTTGCATATGGCCAGGTCTAAACTGGGGTGGCATGGTGAGCAAAAGAATGATGGATTTAACCCAGATCTCTTGACTGGGGGTGAATGTTTTGATTTGTTCTGCATTCCGTCCATCAATTGTGTGTCTTTTGCAGAATAAAATAAGGGCAACTGTAATGCCCCTGGAAAATGTGGGTGCAGGAGGATTTGGTGACAATGCAAAAGGATAACCTTGTTATTGCTAAGCCGGCAGTTGGGTATTTGACACTATACAAATGTCTTGATTGATAGATCAATATGTAGCTTACTGGAGACAGGAATTGGCATGTTTTATTGGCCAAGATCTTCAGGTAGCTCTGCTGCTGCAGCATGAATGGTCAGAGGCATTCCAAGATCCTTGTCGGGTGGACGAGTTAAGGTATGAGCTCAGAAGGAAAATATTCAAATAGACGCCATTGACTTGTTAACCTCAAACAACCATGGGGTAGGATCATCTATTCTTTAAGTCTTCAAACTGCAAATAATTTGTTTAATATTTCATAGCATATGAGGTGAATTGTACCACATTCCCTGTAACCAAAACAGCAGGAACTCACTCTGATGAAAAAGCATCTCTTAGAAATTCAATTAACATCTCTGTGGTGGTAACATTTACCATTTTAGTCATGACCCAAAGTGAACGATAGTCTAGATTTAGTCAGTCTCCTGCCAAGGTGCCCCTCATGTTACAAATGTAGAATTTTATCTCTTAACGCTGTTGAAGGTATAAGCTAGTCCTTACTTAATACCATAGCATCCATAATGTTTAACTCACCCCTTACCTCCCAGTATCCTTTCAGATGTTCACTAAGAGTACTACAGTTTGATGGGCAACTTTGAAAAATCAAATCTTTTGTCTGATTGAGAACAGTAACTTTCGAGGTTGATTCCTTCCATTCATTGATTGAGATGGCGCACATTAGTCACCTCAGAATTGGGTATTCATCCCTTCATAGTTGTCTTCTATATCTAACTGCAATCTTTAAATGAAGTTAGCTGCTAGATTTCATTCACCTGGGACATACTCAACTTTAAAACAAAACCATTCTAAACCAATGACCCATTTGGAATTGTGTGGGGTACTGTTCTCCGCCCCTTGTAGCAAACATGTAGGTCAAAATTTTGTGCTAGAGGAAAATTTTGTGATCAGAGCAAACAGTGAATTCTACAACCCACAGAAAAACTTGAAATGACAAATTGCCCAAAAACAGGCTAATGCCTCTTTTTCAACAACCAAATAGTTCTTTTCCAATGTGGAAAGTGTGAGCAAACCAAAAGCAACAATTTTCTCCTTACCATCTACCATTTGGGATAAGGTTGCTCCCAATTCTTTATTACTCTCATCTGTTGTTGTCTAGGTCTTCCTGATGTCATTAAAATTTCCTAAAGATGGAACAGTAATAATAGCATTTTTAATATTGTCAAATTTTGACATCCCTTTTCACACACATATTTCTTCCCATTCTTCATCAACTCTCTGAGATTATATGTGATCTTTGATTTAAAAAAACCAACATATTTGGACATTATTCTACCAATCCTAAAATAGATTTCAGTTCATCTTTGTGGAATGGGGAGCTTTCTTTACAGCTTCCGGCAGGCTCAATTTTGGTTTGAAGCCATCTTTTGAAATAGTTTGCCCCAGGTAGTCCACGGAGCTCACACCAATCTGACATTTGTCCACTTTTAAGGTAGTCCTGCTGCATTTAATCTCCTTAATACAACTCTTAAAATGTCACGTTCTGATATTGTTGAGTCGAGCCATACAGCATTACATTGTCTTGGAAACACAGAGGGCCTGATATAGATCTCAGCGGACGGGTTACTCCGTCACAATGGTGACAGATATCCCGTCTGCCGAAATATAAGTCTGATAGGATATAATGGGATTTATATTTCGGCGGACAGGATATCCATCAACGTTGTGACAGAGTAACCTGTCTGCGAGATCTAAATGAGGTCCAAAGTGTTAGGGACTCCAGCTGGAACTTCCTGCATAATTCTTTAGAAAAACGCTGCTGCAGATGTGAGTCTAAATGGCATCCTGCTAAACATGAAAGCTCCTTCAGGTGTGAAGACAGCTGTCAATGGCCTGGATTCAGGATGGAGCTCTACCTACTGATATGCCATGAATACATTTATTACACTGAAACAAGTTGCTTGGCCTATTGTGCTTAACATTTCATTTATAAGTGATAAAGAATGCCTCTCTACCCACATATTGAAATTAATGTCAAACAAATCCACACATAACCCTTATGTTGTTTTCCTGGTCTTTCTTGACTACCAAAACAGGAGTAAGCCACTCAGAGCAATTGATGGATTTAATTATGCCAAATTCTGATTTTAAGCTCTTTTTGTAAAGGTTCTTTCATTAAATGAGACACATTATTAGCTGTATGTACTACATGCCTGGCTTTCAACTTTATCTTCTGTTGGCAATCTTTTAATAAACCCAGACTATCGTGAAACAGCTCAGGGAACTCCTCACATAGTTGGTCACCTTTTAAAGAGCTGCTTATTACCAGAACTTTCTCAGGATTTTTGGGATCCAAAGTGATACCAAGTTCCTTCTGGTGTTGCCATTCCAGTAAACCTGACCCTCTTTTTACCAAATATACCTTGCCCACCATTGATGTATCTTTGAAGGATATGTGAGTTTTGCTCATTCAGTTCTTTTTGTAAAGGTTCTTTCATTAAATGCAGCAAATTAGAAGCTGTATGTACTATAGACCTGGAATTGGCTTTCAACTTTATCTTATGTATGAACTCTTTCAATAAACTCAGTTATCTTAAAACAGTTCCGGGAACTCCTCACATATTTGGTCACCAGTTAAGGAGCGGCGTATTACCAGAACTTACTCAGGGTTGTTTGGAAGCAAAGTGTTACCAAGATCCTTCTGGTGTTGCCATCCCAGTAAATTTAACCTTCTTTCTACCAAATATAACTTGCCCACCAATGACCTATCTTTGAAAGATTTGTGAGTTTTAAACATTCCTACTAAAGGAATATGATTTCTGTTGTATCCACTCAAATTTATGTCAGGTACCTCTAAAATTGCATCAATATTTTTTTAATTCTCGTTATAGTTGCTCTGATTTATGAATATAAATGAGGAAGATGAGTCAGCATACATATTTATTGGTTCACAATTGAGGCGAACATTGCATTCTGGATAGCCTACATGGTTCACATTGCTTACAATATCCTGTACTTGGAACAACATTTTCTTTAATTCCTTGACATCATCATCCACACAGTTAACTTGTTTACTATAATCTCTGCAAACCCTTGCATAATGGTCTTTCTTATTTATTACAAATAATGTTATTTGCTAGATGGTTGTTACTGCCACATCAGAAACATTTGAGCTTATTATTGTCAGATGTTAGTTTTTCCTGATATATGTCAATAGCTTTACTTTATTCACTTCATTGACAGTGTTATCATTACATACTTCTGCCAGTTGTTCAACAGGATTTTTAATTTCCTTGATACATGGAGCAGTAGGTTCAATTGGTTTGGCAATTCCATTGCTTCTTGTAAATTTGGATTTTCGTCCAACTATTTCTCCAATATTGTTTCATTGTTGGTACATCAATCAAGGCAGTCTTGAAATAATGAGCCATTCAGTGTACAAAAATCACATATCTTACTCATGCCACATAAACAGCAATATAATTGATGCCTTTCATATGTCTTTTTGGTTCTACTGAAAACATTGTGTCTTTCTAGAACAATGTTCATTGTATCCCCATAATTCGCTTCTTATTTTGAAAATGTACTCTGTATACATCTCCTTCTTCTACTCCATCTGGGATATCTATTGGTTCTGGTAATGATTCATATGCCTTTCACCCTTGAATACCTAAGTTAAGAAGTAATATATGATGTTTTCTAAGGGCATTACATTTTTCACCAACAATGAAATTAAGGTATGATTCAAATAACTTAACCTCTACTTCATCCAAAAATGGTTACACTTGTTTTTGCCATAATCATAAACAATAAGGGGATGATGAAAAGATTGTGCAGGAAACACTACGCAGTTAATAGAATGCAACAACACTTGTTAAATATATACATCAATATAATACAGGAACCTTACTGCAGTACAGTAGAATGATCAATATACTCTATTATGTCTACTCAGAAATAACCTGGCATTTAATTCTTCAATGGTGGTTTAAACTAGGTTCTCATAAGTCTTATAGAAACAGTTGTATTCTTTACTGAATCACACAGTATAATTACCACATAGGTTATGAACAATTGTCATTACCGAGCCATCTAGACTTCACACATTACATTTGCTGATCCTGGAAGTACAGTTGGGCTGCTAAGCAGATATTAGTGAACAAATAATGACTTGCACACCTCTGGTTTAGGGGATGTGGCCAAGATATATGGAGAAATCTAGACAAAGGGGCCGATTCCGATTCAGGCCGGAAATCTCCCCGACCGAGCCGGACCCGGAGAGATTCCCGACCGAATCGGACCCTAGCAGCCCGACCGAACGAGTACGATGCGCACGTATGCCATCGGACTCGATTCGGTCGGACTCCCATTGAAGTCAATGGGAGCCAGTCGTACGACGCGTACACTGGCTCCCATTGACTCAATGGGCACGACGCAAACAAGGGCGCCCCCTACAGCGTGTTTGCGTCGATGCGGGTCGCGACGTACATGCACGTGTAGGGGGGACCCATGGGTCCCCCCTGTGTGTGACTCACGTGCCTACGCTTCCAGGGGGGTCCGACACGGACCCCCAAAGTGCGGCTCCGACAGCTCCATGGAGCCGGACTGCGCGAGTCGGTCGGAGCGGTCGAGATGCGCATCGTACTTACCCGGCCGGGGAACGTCTCCATTGCGCGGTGCGAGTCATCCCCGTGCGAGTCGGTCGGAGCGGTCGGGTCCTGCGAACGAGTCGGTCAGAGATTTCGCGAGCGCACGCATCGTACTCGCTCGCCCGGACGCACGTACGATTCGGTCGGGAAATAGGGCTCCGAATCGGATCCGGTAAAGCCGAATCCAATTCGGAGCCCTAACGGCCGAGATCGGAATATGCCCCAAAGAGTCTTGAATGAGTCACCACTGGGAATATCACAATTACTATGATTACTTTGGCCTTAAGTGACTATACTGACTGACACCCATTCTTTTCACTTCTCTACACAAATTTCTTAAAAAAGGAGAATGGATAGCAAATAAAATAATTTACCAGAAACATCCCCTTAGAGTTCCTACCGCCTGCCGTCATAAAGGCTGAAATGTTCTGCTGATAATTGAAAAAGACGTCAGTCAACAATTCTCTCTCCTCGTTGCGACTCCTCCTGGATCCACGTCTTCAAGGATTGTAAATCTGCCCTTGAAGATGGACAGTTGTGCTGGATCCTACACTATACCGAGAACAATGCCACACCTACACGGCCGGCAATAATGAAGTACAGGCTGTTTCTGAATCTGGATCTGACCAGTTGAAGGTTCCGGACCTTGAAAGTGAGAGTGCTGGGCCCTTACACTATGTTTTGAAGCAAGATAGGGCATTACTGAATTGGGCTCTGCACCTGAAGGATGCTGATAAACACAATAGCCTGCCCTTGATACCCTACTCCTATTAAAGAGAAGATGCTCAGGCTATTAAGGAGGAGTGTGCCTCCCACTAGGCTACATCTTCTAAGGTCAAGTTGAACATGCAATCAAATGCCACAAGATGGGTAAATGTACTCTGGGGTAGGGTGTTGTGGGTATAGAAAGTAGTGGCGCCTAGCTGTTGTCGCGTGTGATTTGGTGGAGTTCTGCTTAGTGCGGTGCAAAAGGTAGGGGAGACACCCTAAGACCCCTAAATGTGTGAAGGAAAGAATCCTGCACAAAACTGTAAACAAAAGATCCTATGCACACGCTTCTAATTAGTCCATGAAAGTTCATCAAGTGTGAAAGTTCATCAAGTGTTTCAAATACGAATGTCGATAAAGTTCCATGAATATGTTTCTTGTCGCTTTATTCATTCAAGAAAAACACCAAGAGCGTCCAGCCAACACGTGTTTCGTCAACGGGAAATATCCCTCGACTTCTTCAGGGCTGTCCTTTGTGTGTGTGTTCTTTCCAGTACTCACTCCGCCGGTTATAATTCCGGCCCGGCTGGCCAATATTTACGCATCCTCTGAGTATTCCTAAAGATTATGTATTAAATCTCCAACATCAAACCTAAATTATGGTTGAATATAACTGACCCGTGCCGTATCGTGAGGGAAACTCATTCCTTGTCACACAATGGGATCATCTGCCGTAAGCGAGTACGATGTCCATCGGTGTGGGCATCGGGCGTGTTCCTTGTTCCGGATACGGGTCAGCTATATTCAACCATAATTTAGGTTTGATGTTGGAGATTTAATACATAATCTTTAGGAATACTCAGAGGACGCGTAAATATTGGCCAGCCGGGCCGGAATTATAACCAGCGGAGTGATTACTGGAAAGAACAAACACAAAGGACAGCCCTGAAGAAGTCGAGGGATATTTCTCGTTGACGAAACACGTGTTGGCTGGACGCTCTTGGTGTGTTTCTTGAATGAATAAAACGACAAGAAACATATTCATGGAACTTTATTGACATTCGTATTTGAAACACTTGATGAACTTTCATGGACTAATTAGAAGCGTGTGCATAGGATCTTTTGTTTAAAGATGGGTAAATGTGTTGTCTTCCTCTGGAGCTGATGAATCCCACCTCAAATCTGAAATTCACTAATAATTCTTCAGATAAAAATGCTGGAGAGCAGGGGGGCGTGGCTTGGCATCAGCCAAGATGCCGGCGTAATACGAACGCTCCGCCGGGGCCTCTTAGAAAGCCTGCAAGATTACATCTGGCAGCTGCATTATACAAACAGCCATCGAGGTCCCTGGAACACCATCCCGGGGCCAACAGAACCAAAATCGTGCCTGGGGGTGCGTATCTCCGTGTGCGGCAGAGAGGGGCCTGCCTGGTCAGCTGGCCCTGAACAAGACGGCGACGTGGGGCGGAGTCCCGTGACTGAAGAGCCCAGGACCGGACCGAGCGACCCGGATCCAGAGACAGAGAAAACCGCGGCGTTGGGGTCGAAATCAGAGGTCAGCCACGAGACAACGCCCTGGTCAGACTGCGGCAGTCAATGACAGATCAAGCGGGTCCCGGGCACGTACGGTGAGTCAGCTGACTCGTGCCGGGACCCCTGAGGGATTTCAAGCGTCCGGAGCGGCAGGGCGGCGACCGAGAGGAGACCAGGCTCCGTAACGGACGGTGAGGAGTAACTGCGGGACCCCTGGGTGCGGAAGCGGACTTGAGGCGGCCAGCGGTGGCTGGAGGGCGAAAGGCGCCCGCCGGATATTAAAGTAGGAGCGGGGCCAGGACTTAGACATGCAAGCGTGAGGGGAGACCCGGGCCACATAAGAAAACTGGGTTGCACCGGACGTGGAGGGGATCCACATTGTAGACGTCCGCATACAGGAGCTGACACCGGGCAGCTGGTGGCGATAGCGTGACAATTTACGCGCCCAGTAGCCAGGAAAGCCTGGGAGAAGGAGAGGACTTGTGGTCTGGGAGATATATGGGACGCCATAACTGGACAGAGGCAGAGCGTGAAGGGGTCCCTCCCCACTGCCCCTCCCCCCCCCGAGATTTCCCAAAAAGTTGGCCTGAAAGAGACCTACTCACCAGTTGGGGGTGCTGAGAGGAGAGGTCTCGGGGGGGTTCCACCACTTCCCGGAGACAGTAACAAGCAGGGGCTACTATAGTCTGCAAGCCTAAAGACACTGCCACTACGCACGCACCAGTGAGGGGAGGAGACTGCGAGATCAAGGGGGAGCATTTCCACTATCCCAACCACATACCCCAGCTCGGGAACAAACTCTGAAGAAGTCCAACGATTGGATAAGTGCGAGGTGGAACACACAGGGCAACCGCAGGACCCAACTAAGGTGGACCCAGCCATGACGAAACCAAAGGGCGCCCCACCTTCGGTGCAATCAAATAAGCTAGATAAGTACACGGTCCCGCGACAATCGGCGACAGAAGACGGAATGATCGGCGACAAGGAGGCGACTGCAGAACCCTCCCTCGGAGCGAATATGACGGCCATTCAGGTGTTGAGCACGACCCTGGAGACGAAAATAGACAAGGTCACTATTAAGATGAATCTGATGCGAGCAGATATGCATAAGACCTTGGAACGAGTTACCACAGCGGTAACGAGTATAGTTGAGTTGCAATCCACAACACGTAAATTGGAGGAAAGGATACAACAATTGACCCACCAGCATAAACAAATGGCCCTGAAGATGGAGGGCCAGGAAGGGAGGGCCCGCCGCAACAATATCAGAGTGGTGAGGGTTCCGGAAGGGGCGGAGGGTCCGAGTATGGATCTCTTTCTTGAGAACATTATATTGAATCATCTTAAACCGAAAAGACTCTCTACCCTCTCCACGGTGGAAAGGGCGCACAGGGCCCCGGTCCCTCCGCCAAGGCCTGGGGCCCCCCAGAACAATTATAGCAAGGATCCTGAACTACAAAGACCGAGATGCTCTTCTACAGGCGGCTAGGGTGCATGGAGATCTTTCCTATGAGAACTCGGTCATACGATTCTTCCCGGACCCTGAAGGTGCAGCAGGAGCGACGCACATTTGAGGGGGTGAAGCGCGCTCTAAGAGAGAAAGGATTAAAATACATGATGCTCTTCCCGGCAAAACTCAGAGTAATTGACAATGATCGCTCCTGGTACTTTACTGCACTGGCGGAAGTCCAGCAATGGCTGGAGAGGGGTGCCCCCAGAAACGTAGCTGACGCCGTGAGGAGGACTGGAGGGGAAATAGAAGCTATGATCGGGAGTCCCAGACTCGGCACGCTACGGATGAGAGTCCAGAGACACGATCCAGGGGCTCGCGATCGCGGAGCCCAACAGCCAAAGTGGCGGAACCCGGAAAGTAACTAATTCTGGCTGACTCAGAGCGACTGTGTGTAAGGCCGGCGAAGGGTTACAGGCACTGATTGAGACTGGCTGGGCGGGAGACAGGGCCTGCGAATACGAACAATCGGACACGATACTCTGTCACGATGGGGCCTGGGTCGATCAGCACAGCGACACTTAATGCTCGGGGGCTAGAATGGGGCCTCCGGGGGACTTTGAATGGTGGTGCCAGTCAGCCCTACACCAGTTGTCTGTTCTATTGGACGACAGGCGCTCTGCTAGTTGGGATGTGGGTAGTTCTAGACCTACAAGGCAAGGTAGCAGGGAGGGGGGGAGTTATACTGGGGATTTTCATGAATTTTGTTTTATGTTGGGTTATTAAGGCTTCAGACACAATGCTCCGACAAATAAGGGCTGTAACCCGAGACTCTATGCAAACCACTGTGCCTCGAGAGGGGGTGGGGTATGATTGGTGGGAGGAGGTGGAAGGGGGGGAAGGGTCACACAGGTCTCTCAGATGGCCGAGCGTCAAGCTAGAAAGTTAACAATTCTCTCCTGGAATGTGAACGGTCTGGGAGATAAGATAAAACGTACGATGGTGTTACAATACTTACACAGACACTCACCAGACATAGTGCTCCTGCAAGAGACACACCTCAAAGGCAATAATTATCTAGCACTGAATCGATTTGGCTATACACTCATGGTACACGCCGGATTCACAACGGGCTCCAGGGGGACTGCTATACTCCTTAAAAACTCGGTTCCATTAGTAGTGAATAATATATGGTGTGACCACATGGGGCGTTACGCTGCACTATCTGGGATGTGGGAGGGACAAGTTGTGAACATTTGCTCGGTGTATGTGCCCCCACGACTACATGGGACGACATTCCCAGATCTCAGCAACTTAATACTCGAGATGCCACAGGGCACTTTGATTCTGGGGGGTGATATGAATGACACGATGGCCCCTGAAATTGACAGAGACGCAAATCCCCCCAAAACTCAGGGACCCCGACCACTGACCGCATTTGTGAGAGCACTGGCGCTGGTGGATCTTTGGAGGTGCCACAACCCAGAAGCGAGACAATTCACACATATCTCTGCGGCCCACGGAAGTGGATCGCGGCTTGACTACATTTTTACTCACGCCACTTCGGGGGGACTCTTCCAGGGAGGGCGCCATAAGGCGCGAGGGATATCGGATTATTTGCCAGTGGAGGTACAGATGTATGGGCCGATGCAGGATTGGTCTCTCCCGCCGAGGCTAGATCCCTTCTTATTTAGGGATCAGGAGTTTCGGGATCGGTTTGAGGAGCGCACGGAACAATATTTTACTGAAAATGCTGGTTCTGTGCGGTCGAACTGTGTGCTATGGGAGGCATATAAGGTAGTGGCCAGGGATTTCGTGCAGGCGACAAGCGGGGCTATGCGCAAAGAAAAACGTGCGCAGTGTGACGGTTTGGAGCAGGAGATAATGAACCTTGAGTTAGTCTTAGGCTCCGACCCTGTGGGCGACACTGGACACAAATGCGCACTCAAACTTAAGCAAAAAGAATTCAGCGACTTAGAAGAAAACACGGCCCACGGACACACGCGATTGCCACACAGAGGAGGGTATACGATTTGGGCGATAAGGCCAATAAATTGATCGCCTGGTTGGAAAGAAGGGATAGGAGTCGAAACTGGGTCTCTGAGATTAGGACAGGGGAGGGTGTGCAGAATGGAACAGGGGCAGAACTCACGGAAATATTCGTTGTATACTTTGAGAACATCTATCAGTCACAGACTACTCGGGGGGAAGAAGACTGCCACGAATTGTTAAAGGACATGGCATTACCGACACTGGGGACTGAAGATAGGGAGGCGCTGGACTCAGACTTGACTGTAGACGAAGTGGAAAGTGCCATACGGGACTTGCAATCAGGGAAAGCGGCGGGCCCAAATGGGCTCCCCATGGAACTGTATAAGTGCGTGGCGGGGAAGCTCGCCCCTCACATGCTCAATATGTTTTTGGGGGCAAGAGACGAGGGTCAACTTCCGGAGAACGTGAGGGTGGCGACCATAGTGGTCATCCTAAAAAAAGGGAAACCTCACGATCTCTGCAACTCTTACAGGCCCATCTCTCTTCTGAACATTGAAGCCAAAGTACTGGCCAAGGCTATTGCAAATCGCTTGAGCCCGGTCATACAGTCACTAATCCACCCAGACCAATCTGGCTTTATGCCACACAGGAGCACTAGGCACAATCTGCGACGTCTCTATGGCATAATGCATATGACTCAAAAGCACCCAGATGTGCCTGCTGCACTCCTATCACTCGACGCAAGGATGGCATTCGATAGTATCGAATGGACATACTTATTTGCCGTTTTAAATAAAGTAGGACTTGGCCCAAACCTATAGAAGTGGGCACGGCTATTGTATACCGCTCCGATGGCATGAGTCAGTGTCAACTGGACTATATCCAGAGCGTTTGCACTCCACAGGGGTACACGACAGGGCTGCCCGTTGTCGCAGATGCTATTCGCGTTGGCGCTAGAACCGTTGGCGGCCTGAATCCGAGTAGATCCGATGGTGAGAGGCATTGACCGAGGTGGGGGTTGGGAAGAACGCATATCCCTGTATGCGGACGACTCTATGCCCACAGACCTAGACAAACATTTCACAGGCTCATTTATATTATACAGGCTTTCGGTACATATTCTGGATACTGTATAAACTGGGATAAATCCCTGGTGTTCTCTCTGGCGAGAGAGCTCCCAACCCTGACATCGGCGTGCGCGGAACTAGTGAGGAAAGAAACGTTCAGATACCTGGGCATATGGATAACTCGGTCAGAGGACGAGTTTATGCAATTAAATGTCCAGGCGCAACTAGACAGACTGAAGGATGATGTGACACACTGGAGGCGGCTCCCTGTCTTCCTTATGGGCAGAGCGGTCTTATTTAAAATGATGGCCCTCCCACGTATATTATATGTAGTTCAGAACACCCCATACCAGATTCCAGAGACCTTTTTTTGGCCCGTCGAGACCGAGCAGTGAACGCTGCTGTGGGGGGAGGGGAAGGGGGGTGGCAGCCCCAGGATTGCCCTCAAGAAACTCCAGAAAGGAGTGTATGAAGGGGGGTTGGCTGTTCTGGATCTTAAAAAATATTACTGGGCCTCTCAACTTATTAATATTAATGGATGGGCCTTTTCACCGCTGGAGGAGCCGGCATATAGGGTAGACCGATGGGCAATGAGCAAAGGCAGTTACCTCACGGAGCTATACCGGAAGAAGAGAGGTAATATGCACCTCCCGCTACACACACGTACATTGGTTGAAGTATGGCGTAAGTTAACTAAAATGACTGGCTGGGAGGGTAAACTCACGGAGCAGACACCTCTATGGGAGGGAGATTATCTGGGAGAAAGGAAAGACTTGAGGGCTTCCGGAAATGGAGCCTTATAGGGATTGACTCACTTGGGGGCGTCTGGAAGGGAGGGAAGATGATTGAATTCGATAACTTGCGGGAGGAATATCAAATGGGGCGGGGGGAGTTTCTCCGATACCGGCAGCTGCGACATGCGCTTCATCGACATTTGAAGGAAGGGACTTTGATACCGGAATATTCACCACTCGAGGACAGACTCCTCCTAGATCCTATGATTGATAAAGCAATATCCCTCACATATAAAAAGCATGTAAATAACTCCCCAGACTGTATGGGACCCCTGAGGGAGGCCTGGGAGTCAGATGTGGGTTTGCTCGAGGACAATGACTGGGCTGAATCTTTGCAGAGCCCCAGAGAAATAGCTACTAGGGCACGCTTTAGACTTGTTCAGCTCCGCATCCTTCATAGATCCTAAGCTTCACGAATGGTACAATTCCGTATTGGCAACTGTATGTCTGAAGAGTGCGCGAGGGGATGTGGCGAGAAAGGGTCATTCTTTCACATACTATGGTCCTGCCCCAGAATTCAGGCGTACTGGGAGGGTCTGACCCGAGTTATGGCAACAGTGGTGGGGGAGACGGTCCCGACAGAGCCTAGGTGGCACATTTTGGGAGTGACGGGAGAGATTACATGGCCACAATGGGCCAAAACCTGGCTGGCCAGGCCCCCAAGAGGAATATTGCCCGGGCATGGGGGGCAGAAGCGGCCCCAACATTAGAAATCTGGAAGAGGGACATGGATTGGTGTCATAGGGCAGAACAATCGATCTACCAGAGCAGGGGATGCCAACGCAAATGGGAAAAGATATGGGGTGCATGGGCGAAGTGTAGAGGCCACTGGATAGAGTCATGAGGAGTGTCCTAAAGATTCCCAATGAGAATAAGAGGGTAGTACCTCCCTGGATAGTAATGATTGTAGTAATGAGCAGTTGGGAACAAGACACGGTGCGACATGGGATATTTGTAATGTATGTCAGTCCAGCAATGTACACTAATGTATGATGCCTATCTGAAGCTTGTTTTCATGTTTAATAAAAAGATTTAAAAAAAAAAAAAAAAAAAAGGCTGGAGTGCTTGCACTGAGAGGGGAAGACATGGTGGCGGCCCCCTACACAGCTCTAAATTGTCAGCAGTGTAATAAATGATACAGCGCAGAGGTGCATAATTGGCTTCTTTATTCACCGTCCCCCAAGCTTCTTCTGACAGCAATACACTTCACTCATCAACATCCTAAATGGATAGAATGTTCAATCTGTGGTCATGATACAGGGGAAACAATTGCATAGATTGGCCTGGTCATCATGGGGTGTGACGACCCCTTGATTATAACCATATTGTAAGGGACCAACTTGGTTTTGGTAACAATTTTAAACACTTGGTTGAATCCTAAAATATGAATTGTCAGTAAATTGGTTTCAAATTGTAATGATTTTAATTAATCAATAATAACATCTTTGCACCATGAACTAGCTCTGTGTCACTAGGACACAATGTTTCTGGTCCTGTGTTTTTGTTTTACAAGGCAGCCAGTCTTTTCTTGGAGTGGCAAACTTAATTTTCTTCAAATCAATAATTTCCACCAATAAACATATTTTTTTAAAAGAAGCTCAGGCTGGAAAAAAGTCCTAGTGACATATTGCCACCTGGCCTCCCTACCAAAATGGAAATTGCCTCTGTGCCATGGAACCACACTATTCCAACATAAATAATCACACCAGTTGTAATAGTACAGTCAAAAAAAGTTGTCACAGCAGCACTGATCACATTGGTCTCAGTTCACTAGGGCCATTGCAAAACGAGTAATTGTACTGCTGTAGCAGGACCTAAATCTATGCATGGGGCCCTCCTATCTCTGATAGGAATAATAACATGGTGCATGCATGGATTAATCCACACACATATGCCTACTATTGATGTGTAATATTTGAGTAACAAGGCAAAGTAGCTCTTTCATCCACCTGTAGATAATAATAAGTCACAAAGGTATGCAGGGTTGCCCAGGTGACAGCGTTATAGTTCTCCCTCAATGAAGCACTGTTAAACATTGCCCAAAAGGTCTCCATTCCAAACGTTGACTTACCTTGAACTAGGTCAGAAAGGACTTTTTCTCCTGTACTATAAGACACTGCAAAATTCCCGTCTAAGCTGTCAAAGCAGTGTTATTGAGCAATTGAGTTATTGGGGAGAGGATGTAGCCTAACGGTCGGGCGGTCGACCTCGAAGCTGGGAACCGAGTTCGAGTCTCGGCAACGACGCTCAACATCCTGTGATTCTGGGCAAATCACTTAATCTCCCCATGCCTAACAAAAATGAATGTGTCCATCTGTAACGAAACTGGTTCTCATGTAAAGCGCTCTGATACCCGATGTCTCGGGTCTAGTTAGAGCTATATAAAACTCTAAAAAAAAAGGATGGAGGCTCTAACTTGAGGAATCAAACGCACAAACAATAAAATCTGCTCTTCTGAAAGAGGCAGGTCTTCTCACATAAACAGAAAAGGCTCTATGCACACAAAGAGTATGCAGGCTATTGTATCATGTAGAAGAACCAAAAAGGAAAAAAGTGGCAGCATCAAATACTCTGCACACCGAAAAGATGATGGGACCTTAGCATACATGCCAACAGGCTCAAATTAGGTGGGAGACTCCCAATTTATTTAAGCCAAATACGGCTTTAATTTAGCGTTCTCCCACCTGAAGTAGTCCCTGCTTCAATACAAATCAACGGGAAAAAAATCCCCTTCATTATTTTTTAAAATCTTCCACTTTCAACATTGCTGTTCTTTCTTCTGCTCTGTTTTTCTAGCTGTCCAGTGCCAAGCAGAAAGTAGACATTTATGGCAACAAATTTAGTTTTTGCACTCTTGGGAAATTATGGGAAAGTTTGAATCTTTCGTCAAGTTTCTACTGCGCCTTTTTTAAAAACTGACTTCTATTAAACTGCTTTTAATATCTTTTTTTCAACAACTATCTAACAGCTTTTTTGATGTGTTTAATTTTGCACTAGTGATTCAATTTTTATTCTTCATCTTTGCAAAAATACTCTCATATAAAGAGCTACACACCAAGGGCTTAAGTGGTTTGTGGGAATAATGATAGTGTGAGCATGTATTATAAGGAATAAAGTACCCAATGCCATACATGATATAGATATTGCAAGTCACCTTGGAGTTCCATAACCTTATAAAGGAACTTGGCCTTTGACCTTGATCCTCTATATGGTCATGGAACTCCTCAGTGACTTGCAATGCCCTTATATTGTACAACAGGGGGTACTTTATTACATATATAATGCCAAACACATGCCCAGAAGTGGAAACAGTGTTTTAATGGCATAAAGTGGGATGGTACCCTATTACAAAGTGAAGGGCACATGTAATGTAGTTGGAAGTGAGAGAAGAGTGCAGGATGGATGCTAGTAGATGGCTAGATTAAAGCGTGGCTAAAACCAGTTATGTGCGTGAGGTGTGTTTTATGTTGCAAGCATTAATGTGGACTACTGGTGAAGGTTGATGTGGACACTGGTTTGGTGGCTAAATTGTCAAGATCTGGAAACATGCATTGTAATCTCAGATTGTACACTATACTGTGTGATCTAATGCAAATCACTTTGTTCACCTAGACCTTAGCTTAGATACAGACTGTTAGCCATGTCTAACTGTTGTATTAAAATGGGCAAGCAAACAAGAGCTTCAGCCAAATGTCTGTGTTTTCTTTGTTAAGAAGAGACAGAGCAACTCCAGTTTTTTTTGCAAGAAAGATTTACAAAGTTGATACAATAAGGTAGAACAATTAAGAAAAGTATTTTCATATGTGAGGAAATAAATTACATGTGTAACTAATGGTGGGATCTTTGTATACAAGCCATTTTTAGAATGCGGCTGTTAAATGTGTAAACTGTGCAGTGGTACCAGGCTCCGCACACACTCTGGCTCTTGGAGCCAAAGAAAAACTATTAGCTCAAGCTCACCTTTGGCTCGGCTCTGCCTCATAAGTAGGGCAGACTTTAGGGTGGTGTGATCGGTGCAGCTGCACCTGGCGCTGACTTTGGTGGGGAGGGGGACGCTGGGTTTAAAAATAACTTATGGGTTTAAAAGCAGTGAACTTCCTTGTGTGTCCGGCAGTTTCAGACAATAATAAAAATGTCAAGATAAGTCTGGTGAATAATAATCTTACTGCTGGTGTGAGATTGGAATTTTGTCTAGTGGCAGTTTTGATTCGTCATTAAGTAGCACAGAGGGATAATGTGCCTGCTGCGAAGAGTGTGTACAATGCAGATTACAAAACTGAGTGTGACAGAACTAATAGTAGCGCTTAAAAAAAAATTATGTATGTCAGAGAGGGACTATGAAGAGATGAGGAGCACTGTTGGAGAATGGTAGTGAGGGAATTGGTGGAGAAGGAGATCATGGGGGGCGCCAAAATAAACTGGTGCTTCTGGCACCACCAGCGCTAAGTTACCCTGCTCATAAGTTTTCTCGCCTGCCTACTGATTATGCTATTTAACAGAAATGGTCAGGGACCAAAAAGAGTTAGCAGGAAGCAAGGTAAGAATTGATACTGGCATGAATACAAGGAGGTTGAAGCAGTGCCATTTAAAAGAAAGGAACATTTTTGGGTCCCTGTTCAGAACAATTTTTTAATATGTTACTCATTTTCATTTAATTCAACCCCTCAGGATGCTATAGAATATTGAATTACACATTAAACTATCAGAAACAGGGACATGTAAAATCAGCCAAAAGCTAAACCTGCCCACCCTCATCCAGGCAGGTAATACCTGAGCAACCATTGAGAAAGCCATTTCTTTTTGTACTGGGATCTATGTTTTTTGTCTTGCAACATTTTATGTAGAATTCAATATCTAACCAGCATGTCCTTCCCATTGTAGGAAAAACAGGGTAAGAGTGATTTGGTGGATGTTTAGTGGAATAGTGCTAAACAAAATAAGACATATGCACATAGAACCTGAAATTTTACTTTCATGGCGACATACTGGTAATCACAAGGAAATCCACCCCTATAACTGACAGTCTCACTACGGCAATGAAAATCAAAACATTGGGGAGGAATCTGATGAGTTTCTCGTTTACTGTTTTCACTTGCCTTGTTAATTCTAACTACTTTCTATGTGTACACGTCTTTGGTTAGACAATGATAACTTACTCTGCTCAGTAGGAGAAATTGGATGGGATAGGAAACAGGAGGACAGAGAAATAAAGAGACTAGTACAGCAAGAGATGTAAATTAGACATACAGGGAAGATAAAGACAGAGATGAGATAAAGAGATGTGTGAGGTAGGAAGAGATATAAGATAGAAGGTGAGGCATAAGGTAAAGGGAGACAAGTGAGGTAGCCAGAAAGAATGATACAGAGGTAGGAAGCGATAGAGAAATAGAGAGATAGGTAAGATTAAAGAGTGAGGAAGATAGAACTAGAGATAGGGAGAAAAAATGTAGATATAGGGGTGGGGATATGCAGAGGGATGGAGTGTAGAGAGAGGCAAGGCAATAAGACATGAGATAGTCAGAGAAATAGAGAGAGATGCACAGTCCAGAGTGCTGAGACATAGAAGGGCAAAATGAGAAGTGTGGTATAGAAAGACATGTCAGGTGAAGGGAGGAGTAAGGAAGACGGGAAGGTTGACAGAGAGGGTGAAAGGTACAAAGAGAGATGGGGTATATAAAGAATTGAAGTTAAGAGAGTTGAGCTAGAGATGGGATAGGTACTTTGAGATGGAGAGAGAGAGAGGTAAAGCAATAGGGGTGAGGTAGAAGAAGAAAGGTGAAGTATGTAGAAGGACATGAGAAAGATAGATGAAGAAGAGAGGTGGTACGTGAGAGCTAACATAGGTATTCAAAGATAGGTGAACATACAGAACTGCCATAGAGAGAACGGTAGGAATTAGAGATTGGTGAGGTAGAGAGATGAGATATAACAAGAAAAAGGGGAATGAGAAAGACGTGAAGGAGAGAAAGGTGAAGTAGAAACAAACGGGATAGGAAGAGAGAGACAATGGAACAATGTTGATTCTAAGGGATGTTACGGGGCTTTACTTACTTAAGTATTGTGGAAACTGGCATGCTATGGTCGTTTACATAATAATGTACTGACAATGACAACAGGGCAATGAGGACATAGGCATCATGACACTGACTGCAGAGGGATCATTCTACTGCATGGGGACTGATTCTGTAAAACCAGTAATCTGAGGGTACTGACCAATGCTAGTAACAAGCTTCATGTATAACCCCTCCCAAGCACAATTAACTGCATTGGCCCATTTGATCTTCAGTGATTACTCCTGATCAACTCGCATATTGAGCCAAAATCTGAATAGTTGAGTGCCACCACATTGAATATTTGAACAGTACACTTAAATGTATTTTAATGACCTTCTTGTATTATGGAAGCAGTCTGTAGCATAAATTGTAATGGTATTCTATTTTCTGGCATGGCACCCAACACTATCTGAAAATCTCCTAAACAAACAAAATAAAGAGACTTGAAGCCTGCCATGAAAGCATTCCATCCTGGATGTCACCAAACTATCTGATGCTAAACCCCATGAAGACAGAGCTCTTCTTGTTTGCCAATAATCCCAAATGTTCCCTGATTCAGTCATGGTTCTCTGAATTAATTCTAACAGGCTTTACATCAAAACAGGCAGAACAGGTCAAATACCTTGGATTTACCCTTGACTCGTACCCCTCACTCAAATGTAAAATTGAAGGATGTGTTCAGGGGATGGTAACCCTAGCTTAAATTGATTGAGCGATGTATGATTCAAATGATCAAACAGAAACTTTTCAAGAAATATTGGAATATTTTTTAAATGTTCATGATTGTTAAATTTTTAAATTCTTGGTATTGGACCATATCTATATTGTGTAAACTAGAAGTTATACTTCCAGTGTTTCCATAATATAACTATTACTAATTCTAATGCCTAGGAAACTGCTATTAAAATGAGTTTTTTAAAACACGTTCTCTAACTTACTAACATATATAAGTGCTTAGAATGCTAAGAATGTTTGAATATACTGTACTCTCAAATAATTTAACCACTATTCTATTTATGTATTTATTCTAAATGATACTCAATTGTAATGTTATTATGTATTCTAAATGCAGTAATTCTAAGCTATTTACCTCTTTTTCAAATTGTTTCTACAGCATCTCCTTACAATTATATTGTAAATGAGCTTTCAATATTAACGTGAAAGGCAATTAAAAAAGTTATTGGATCTATGGTGGTTGGAATGGGCTGAGAGTCATCAGATACTGAGGTGATACCTATCACTGCCACGGGTGCTTTATGTGTAAACGGACACATGCTGTCACCAGCTCCCCAACAGTGCGTCTAGATGGTTGGTGTGATGGGGACATGGATGGAGTAGCTGTTGAATTGTAAGTGGAGAAAAATACGAGTAAGTTAATACAGTATGACTGTTGGCATCTGATGTTGCAGTGATGCAATTTGTTCAGTACAAATGGATATATTTAGAGAACAATTTCTGACCAACAGGTTTGCATCTACATACATGTGCAACAGTATTTTCTGTAACATAGTGATGCCAGTTGTCACAAAGTACTGGGCAAGCACTCGGGTAATATACGTACCTGACTGCTGGCTGACAGATGGCTGCTGTCCTTTTTGAAGAATGCCCCCTCATCTGATTGATGGGTGTGATCAGAGGATGGTGAATAACTGCAGCTGTGAAGCTATACTTTTTTTTCAAAAACATATTTTATTGGGGTTTTGTGTAGCATGCATCATATCACAGTTGTGCATTCAGTACTTTTAATCCAAGCCAACAGTGGCCCAGTTACCATTCCCGACACATTGTCTTATCAAACAGTCCTATTCCTCCTCCACCACCCTCTCCTAATTAGTCAATACCACATTTCAGGACTAGCAGTATGGTTAATATGTCCGTGCCCTCCAGGGGACGCTGCGTGTTGATGTTTAAGTATTCAGAGATACAGTTGGCAGGGTGTGGAAGCAGTGGTGGGGGTGGGTGCCAGGGTTTCAGCGAGGGCGGTATGCGTTTCATCCCTGTTCTAGAGGTTGTGATCTTGGAGGCATAGCTACAGGGATGTCTGAGTCCAATGCAATAATCCAGTCTCCCAACGCCTCCCAGGTCCTGGCTGTCTCTAACATACCTATTTCGCGTCAGGCCTCCATTTACAATATCCTTCCCTCACATCCCGCCCACTTTTCCATTTTCCTCCTTCATGTGTTCAGTCGTGGCCCTGCCGGTGATTTCCAGTTTCTAGCAATTGCTCATTTGGCTAAGACATATGCTAGTTCTTAGAATTTTCCAGTGACTTTAGTTTT
Source organism: Calotriton arnoldi (assembly GCA_963921515.1). Taxonomy (NCBI): domain Eukaryota; kingdom Metazoa; phylum Chordata; class Amphibia; order Caudata; family Salamandridae; genus Calotriton; species Calotriton arnoldi. Next base: position 1,892,978 of record CAWUFW010002204.1, read on the forward strand.
GGCTGTGTGCTGGAACCACCCTAGTAGGCAATGACCAGGGGAGCAGGGAATCTCCTAGTCAATGACAGTCTCGACTGCGGATGTGATCTCCTCCCAAAAGCTGTGAAGCTATACACAAGGAATTTTTTTATCTTGACAGGACCCATCAGTATGGTGATGCAGCTTAAGCGTGCTAACAAATTATTTTTTTCCCCACTTAGTCTTCTCTCATTTACTCCTCTAACCATACTGGACCCTTTACGATTAGACGACCAAATCAATTCCATTTACCGCAGAGGCAATCATCCTCTGATGAATCTTTCTCCGCTAATAGTAGGGATGGAAATTAGGATGTCTAAACTCCACGTTTGCTGTCCAATGAGGACCATTAATTGACAGACAACTCACAGGTTTGAAACCAGATTTAGATACATCACTCTCAAGACCAAACTGTAGATATAAAGAATAGCAACAGTAAGTCCCAACCTCCTAAAGAAGTTAAGATGAGTAAGGATTATACAAAGCAGTAACTCTGCAATAGCTACACAGAATAAGAGCAGTAATACCTGGTGCTCTCTCAGAGCTTGCTGATTCTTCCTACAATGCATTTAAATCATTATTCACAGCCAAATGGAAGAATCAACAGGACTCAATAATAGACAGAAGTTGAATAATTTGCTTATTAAACTACAGATGCAAAATTAATCATAACCAACATTTGCTTAAGAAGTTCAGTTAAAAATATAACAACTTTCATAATAGTACTAATCATTTAAGCAGGCATTCAAATCAGCAATAGCCACAGAATTACAAGGTCCTTCCACCAAATAGGAGGAAGGATAGTTCATTGTCTAACATCTCAGATTCTAAGTGGATGGGAAAGGTTCAGTTAGAGTCCATTAAGGGTGAGTCCATTAGCATAAGCAGAAATAAAGAAATGAGAAAGGGTACGGCAGAGAAGGCTCAGTCCGTCTGCTACCAAATGTAGCCTAGACCAGGCAGTCCAAAGATAGTAAAGAGTTAAAAAAATCAAACAGCATAGTATCCGGGTCTCAAATAGGGGAAATCAGAATAGCGGTCCTCAAATGGCAAAAATCAATAGCCTCTATGTTTGCCACTGTGCCTGCGATGCCCCTACTTTGGGGTTTCTTCTTTTATAAGTTCTTTGGTAAAGTCCTGTGGCATGGCGTGGCATCCCATCACCATCGAAAGACCATCACATGGCTATCGTCACATTATGTCACCTAAGATGTTTGAAACATCGAGCTGATTTACCATGCTAGTCATGGGAAACAAAACCTTGCAATTCCACACAGGCCTAACATTGATAGAGAAGAAATACAAAGTTGCAACTTACGGTCATAGCTAAAATTCTATTACCACAGGAATATTCCGCTGTTAATGTTAGAAAATGTATTGAAAATATGTCAGGGAACAGAAGTGTACAAAACAAATGAGAGGGGCCCCTTAACCACAAAGGACTAGGGCACCAAATAGACCGTAGTCAAGAACAAATCCCCTTTGGGTTAACTTAATTCAAGGAAACCAAAGCATTCATCACATCCAAAATATCACCAGAACATAATACCACCACCATCAAAGGCCAAAATGTGTGCAAAATATAAAAATATTTTATTAAAAAATTATCCGACAATAATCAATAGCAAAAGATCATTTTACAATGTTAAAAGAAGATAAAAACATTCACACAATTCAATCTATACAATTAATCAAAAGGGAGATTCTGCAAGAAAGATAATTTCTAATCATTAAAAAGGCAATACGTTAGATCTAGATCATTTGTTCAACACATATAATTGTTGTGCATTCAGTTTTAACAAGAACAGATCACAAATGTCACCACAATCTACAGTACGCCTTTATACAGTGTGCGTCGACGCGTTTCGGTGGGTACCACTGTTCAAAACACCACCTTCCTCAGCACAAGAAATAATAACTCCCACAAGGATTATTTGGATCTATACATGTTACAAGAAAAAGATACACAAAAAAACAGTTAGCATTTGCAATCCATAGAAACAGTGTTTATATCCTGGTAATACTGCACATACTGCACATTCCATTACACTCACCACACCATTTACCACACTCATCCAATCTATACTCATGAAAATGATAAGATAGAGTAATATAAACAAAGGGGAAAAAAAACCTTTTCTCCACCACCCAGAAAAAGGGTGCCTGTACATCCCTTAGTGATTTCTATTTGTAATAGTTATAGAATCAAGATGATCAAAACCCCAGTTAGGATGGACTTCTCAAATATAATAAAATATCTACCTGTTACGGTTTCAGTCTCTACATCCAAAATTAACTGTCGGCCCATACAAGAGGATTAACTATTCTCTCCGTGGCGCATCTATCTCGGAAATCAGGATTAATCTGTGGAGAACAACAGCCCTTATTCCTAAATATTGCTCAAAATCATACTACTAGATATAAGGTAAGTGCTCAATAGCGAACCAAACATACCTTCCAGTTATATATTCAAGATACTTCCAATTTTGGAGATAAAAAATATAGAGGAAGGCCACACCTTGCCACTGCAATCAAAAAAAAATATATATACTTTAAGATTCCATAATTCTATGTATCTATGTTACACATTCACAGATACCAGACACATCCAAATTTAGTGTTACCTTCAATTTGTGTTGGGCTTGTGTCCTCTGAAATATTCGGCATTCAAATAATCCGTGGTCTGAAATGCATTTTCCCGTAATAAAGGAAAATTTTCGTGGTTTTATTTAAAAAAGAATCCATGTACAACTTAGAGAGATGTCACCAATTCTGGCCGATTGTGTAAATTCTGAAAAACACAGAAATAAACTTTTTAATTGGTACCTAATACGCGACATGGTGCCATTCACCGTTCGCTATAAAAAACATTATAGTACTTCCAAGGAAGACTATCATGATTGCTCGCCCTTTCCTATATACTATTTATATGGTTAATTCTAATAGACTTTTTAAATTAATTCCTAATACGCGACAGGATGCCATTAGTCCGTCGCTTTAAAAACATTATATTATTTCCAAGGAAGACTATCATCATCCCTCGCCCTTTCCTTTACACTAATTATATAGTTAATGTCTTGCATTTACGCAAACACTCCCGATCCCATGAAGACCGGGTATCAAGCATGTCCCTCACACCATGCTGCTGTAATGAGCGCAAGACAAACCCACGGGGACTACGCTAACACGAACACAAATGCCAGGAAATGCCCTGATAATCCCACCGAGCCACCCTTGGACGATACAGATAAATACAGACCTTATGGCTCTAAGGCCATAAGAGTACTGCCCATATAGCGATACTATTCTGATCGCTCCCAGGTAAGCCGCCTATACTTTATTCTAGCGGAGCCCCCTGCCTCGTTCTATCTATCCGCGCCGCTGTTGCTCTTACCGTCTATGCCACAATAACCCGGGGAAAAGAACCTCTGGAGCCGATAGAGCCTCTATGCTCACTCGTTACTCCTCGGATTTAAATACAGCTGATCATCCCATGTGACCTACTCACAGGGATCAGCTGCGCCAGTTCACAGATATACTCCAAACGTTCGCAATTGTGGTGGCCATCTTAGTCTCTCTATTCATATGTTGTTCAAAAAAGGAATATCCGAAAAAACGCACTCCCTGTGACTATTCTCTGAAGTCCCAATACAAATTCCTACTCCTTATTAACAATCTAGTTCTTCAACACAGACAGAGAATGATTCCCGATAGTTCACCCTCTATTTCAAATCCGGCCGCCATTTTGACCTTTCCTCAATGTTGATACTAGCGGCTCTAAGGCAACTACTATCTTCACATGCACCATATTAATTAACTGTGGCATGAAGAGATATAAATAAATTCAGATTCAAATTCCCCCACGGAGAATGATTCCCGATTGTTCACCCTCTGTTTCAAATCCGGCCGCCATTTTGGCCTTTCCTAAATGTTGATACTAGCAGCTCTAAAGAAACTCCTATCTTCACATGCACCATATTAATTAACTGTGGCATGAAGAAATATAAATAAATTCAGATTCAGATTCCCCCAATTAGACGATCCCATTCTTCTTTAGAATTAAGGCCATTGCGGACCGTATTAAACGTCGAAATAAACCACTGTTCTCTGGCCTTACGTTTCAGTTCAACATTGCCTCCTCGCGCCCCCATCTGAATTTTCTCTAAAATGAACCACTCTATATCCAATTCGCTATGTCCCTTTTCTAAAAAGTGTCCTACTAGGGGGGCATTAATTTTTTGGGTTCTAATTGCTGAGCGATGTTCTTGCAGTCTTGTACGCAGTTCCCTGCTAGTTTCCCCTACGTAGCCTTTGCCACACGGGCAACGCAGGAAATAGACTATGTTTTTGCTCCTACAATTATTTAGAGTCCTTGAGTTCACTTGACAGCCATTATGTTGCAAGATTTTTGATTCAATACACGCGGCACAAACATTGCACGTGCCGCATTTGACATTACCACTTGTTGGCCTTCTATCTAGTGTACTCTGTGTACTTCCTTGCCTGTCACGGTAAGTATGCACTAGTTCACTTTTCAAGTTCTTATTCTATTTGAAGGCAAAGATCGGTCTATCCAACTTCTTCTCTTCCTCGTTATTGATGATATGCCAGTTACTGTTGATAACATTTTTAATCCGATTACTAATATGGGAGAAGTTACTTACAAATACCACTTTATCTCTTTCCTTCTTTTTGGATGCAGTTTTATTTATCATGGCCTCCCTATCATAAAATCGTGCACGCTTACAGGAGTGAGAGATTAACTTCTTAGGGTACCCCCTGTCTTTAAACTTCTTTTTAAGAGTCTCTGCATGTTTATAAAAGTCATTTAAGTCAGAACAATTTCTCCTTAACCGGAGAAATTGGCTAAAGGGAATGTTGTCCCGTTGGGATTTGGGGTGGAAACTCGAATAGTGTAGCAAGGTGTTTTTTGCCATGGGTTTTGTATAAAGTTCAACACCCAATACCCCATCTTTTTCTTTAATGGAAATATCCAGGAAGTCCACTATGGACTTACTATGTTGGGACGTAAATTTCAGATTTGGATCTCCCATATTCAACCAAGTTAAAAACTCCTCTAGCTGTTCTTCCTCACCATCCCAGATGAAGAAAATATCATCGATGTAGCGGTACCAACCAGCTACATTCTCATAGAACGGTGCGAGTTCGTTGTAAATATGTTGGTTCTGTAACACCCCCACATAGAGGCAATTATTAACGCTAAGAATGGGAACACTGGAAGAGGAGATAACTATGGCAAACTAGTTAATCTAAAAAAGAAGTTGATTCGTACAGAATATGTGAAGTCTGGGACCATCCCTATCGGACTACAGGTTCGGAATGAGCCGGGTTTGTTTGTGGAGAACAAGAGATTCTTGGAGATCTGGACTCAGATCTCCAATAGATGTAGTAGGGACTGGATGCTCCTCATTATTGAGACAGCCCACAAATTGATAGTAATAGAAAAAGAGGCTATTGAGAAATTAGAGGCGGAACTTAGGGACAGCACAGCTGTGGAAGATGCAAAAAGGAAATTGGAGGAAATTAATAGGGATATCGAAGGGTATAGTGACTACCTTCTAAATAAAAAAACAAATAAACTTAAAAGAGATATAGAAAGATTTAGCGCTGAGGCCATTTATCCGTATCTAAATGAAAACTACTATAAACAAAAAAATGATCAGGGTTGGGAAAGACCCATGAACAGGCCAGTATATAAAAGAGGAGGAAGAAAGGAGGTTACTTTCTCTGATACATCAGGATCAAGTAGTGAGGAGGGCACTGCCCCTAGGGAAGAAAATAGCAATAGAGGGAATCCCAAAGATTTTGGTTTTTTTTTAGACCACAGACCGAGACGAGGGCAGAGATACAACGGGAATCATGGGAGAGGTCAACAGACTCGGGGCCCTCCTCCTCCACAACAGGAATATTTACGGACAAGGAACCAACGTTACTGGCGCCAGACGGAGCACCAGTAATCAACCTGTCGAACAGAGAACTAACACCGATAGAAATTGGGGCCCTAAGTAAGGATTTCAGCTTTATTCCATCTACAGGCATTAATAAGTATCAATTGGAAAAGGACCTGCGAGCTTTCTTCAGGAAAGTTAGATTAAAAAGATTTTTTGAAGATCGATCTGCTGGTGAGATCACTAATAGGTCAGGCCTTAAACCGAAGTCCACTTTCACCCCCACACTGGCCATGGTAGGAAAGAATTTGGAGGTTTTTGAAAAAGCCATTGAGAGTGGCATACATAAGATTTTGGCTGAGAATCCAAGAAACTCTATGGAAAACATGAGTAGAGAGGAGAAGATGGCCCTGAAGTCCCTAAAAGATGATTTATCGGTGACAATTAAGCCTGCTGATAAGGGTGGAGGGTTAGTTGTTTTTAACACCAGTGATTATGAATGTAGAATGCAGGAAATGCTTATGGTTGAGGAGCACTATGAAGCGGTCCCCAGAAGTAAATTAGCGAAATTAGCTAGGGATTGTCAGGCGTTATTAATTGAGGCTAAAGAAAAAAGTTGGATCTGCGAGCAGGAATTCAAATTTATAAGTAATAATGAACCTAGAATTCCTGCCTTGTATGGCTTACCAAAGATACACAAGAGCAGTGACAACCCACCTATGAGGCCAATTGTGAGTAGTATTGATTCTCTCACAGAGCCCTTTAGCAAATATGTTGATCATTTTTTGCGTCCAATGGTGATGAACCTTAAATCCTATGTGAGAGATTCCTCACACATCATTTCCATGTCGGAAGGTAAGGTGTTTTGTAGAGAGACTCAGGGGCCGATTCCGATGTCGTCCGGAAGCACACCTAACACTATTCGTCCGGAAAAAAACCAAGCCGAACGCGTGTTTTCCGACCGATTCGAATACCCCACCGAACGAACAAGTACGATGCGCACGACAGCCCAGATTCCGAGCGAGCCGTACTTACCCAATCCAGCTCCTGTTCCCCGCCCGAGCCGGATCCGCAAACGCCGATTCGAGCCGCACGGAAGGAACTACACAGCACCTTCCGGCCGGACTAGTACGATGCGCGCTCCGTACGTACCGAACCCGTCGCTACGTCCGGCACGTTTCAGCATCCGGGAGAGCCGCACATAAGCTCCGATTCGCGCCACAAGAAGATCCACGGCTACGAGACGAACAAGCCAGCGACGAGTACGAGTCGAAGACACGCGAAACCCGAACGAGACGACCCAACCATGAATCCCATCGCGCAGGTCCTACCTATACTCTACATCTATTACCGGGACCGGTTCGGACGCGTACGGCGCAGACGGTAAGTCAAACACCCACAACACAAACAAACGACACGTACCCGAAATATGTCACACACACATAGGGATGCACAAATGACGTACACTAGCAACAGCACAATCATAGGGGTGGGATGGGCATCACCAATGCCATACACACCCATAGGGGCCTGGATGCCTGCCACCACCACCCCCCTATTCAGGGGGGCCTGGATGCCTATCACTACTACCATCCCCACTCATGGGGGGCTGGATGCCTATCACTACTACCATCCCCACTCATGGGGGCCTGGATGCCTATCACTACTACCATCCCCACTCATGGGGGCCTGGATGCCTATCACTACTACCATCCCCACTCATGGGGGGCTGGATGCCTATCACCACTACCATCCCCACTCATGGGGGGCTGGATGCCTATCACTACTACCATCCCCACTCATGGGGGGCTGGATGCCTGCCACTACTACCATCCCCACTCATGGGGTGCTGGATGCCTGCCACTACTACCATCCCCACCCTTGGTGTGATGGATGCCTGCCACCACCACTACCCCTACTCATGGGGGCCTGGATGCCCATCACTACTACCATCCCCACTCATGGGGGGCAGGATGCCTGCCACCACTACCATCCCCACTCATGGGGGGCAGGATGCCTATCACTACTACCATCCCCACTCATGGGGGGCAGGATGCCTATCACTACTACCATCCCCACTCATGGGGTGCTGGATGCCTATCACTACTACCATCCCCACTCATGGGGGGCTGGATGCCTATCACTACTACCATCCCCACTCATGGGGGGCAGGATGCCTATCACTACTACCATCCCCACTCATGGGGGGCTGGATGCCTGCCACTACTACCATCCCCACTCATGGGGTGCTGGATGCCTATCACATTATACCATCCCCACTCATGGGGGGCTGGATGCCTATCACTACTACCATCCCCACTCATGGGGGCCTGGATGCCTATCACTACTACCATCCTCACTCATGGGGGGCTGGATGCCTATCACTACTACCATCCCCACTCATGGGGGGAAGGATGCCTGCCACTACTACCATCCCCACTCATGGGGTGCTGGATGCCTGCCACTACTACCATCCCCACCCTTGGTGTGATGGATGCCTGCCACCACCACTACCCCTACTCATGGGGGCCTGGATGCCAATCACTACTACCATCCCCACTCATGGGGGGCAGGATGCCTGCCACCACTACCATCCCCACTCATGGGGGGCAGGATGCCTATCACTACTACCATCCCCACTCATGGGGGGCAGGATGCCTGTCACCACTACCATCCCCACTCATGGGGGGCTGGATGCCTATCACTACTACCATCCCCACCCATGGGGGGCTGGATGCCTATCACTACTACCATCCCCACTCATGGGGGGCTGGATGCCTGCCACTACCACCACCCCTACTCATAGGACGGGTAATGCATGACACAACCAGCATACTCCCACATAAGGAATCACAGAAAATAACATCCACCCAAACAACATGACAAGCGTGTGTAGTCCATGTCAAATGCCAACAACACAAAACATGACAATGAACATACAATGTGACCCACTATCACATGTGTGACACATAAAAGTGTGTGGCCTCCACAATACAAGCCGACCATGGCCACTGTGGCAATGGGGCCCAAAGCCCCATCACCACAGTCACCAAAAGGAAAGTGTGGGGTCCATGGCTGATGCACCTTTTGATCAGTGTGGCAATGGGGCCCAAAGCCCCATCACCACAGTCACCAAAAGGGAAGTGTGGGGTCCAAGGCTGATGCACCTTTTGATCAGTGTGGCAATGGGGCCTAAAGCACCATCACCACAGTCACCAAAAGGTAAGTGTGGGGTCCAAGGCTGATGCACCTTTTGATCAGTGTGGCAATGGGGCCTAAAGCACCATCACCACAGTCACCAAAAGGTAAGTGTGGGGTCCATGGCTGATGCACCTTTTGATCAGTGTGGCAATGGGGCCCAAAGCCCCATCACCACAGTCACCAAAATGTAAGTGTGGGGTCCAAGGCTGATGCACCTTTTGATCAGTGTGGCAATGGGGCCCAAAGCACCATCACCACAGTCACCAAAAGGGAAGTGTGGGGTCCAAGGCTGATGCACCTTTTGATCAGTGTGGCAATGGGGCCCAAAGCACCATCACCACAGTGATCATAAGGTAAGTGTAGGCATGGTAAAAGCTGCCAAAGACAAACTATATGGATGAATCCTGGTCACACAACAACTAAAACATCTGTGGCATAGTAGTGCTTGTGTCCCATTGCAACATAGATTGGGCGAGGCTAACAGTGCAGTGACACAGAAACATCGTTTTGGCCATGTGCATACAAACATCACACATGGGGGACCACATTGCCAACAATCAGCCAATTACACAATGACAGAAGTGACCATCATGATGCTGATCCACATATCTGCACCTGTGGACACACAAATGTATATAACCTGTGGAGACTGTCGATGTCAGGTGAACAAATACCATACCATGGCAGCAATGGGACATACAAACCATGATCATTGTGCTGACTGATGACCCAGGAGTCCCAGGGAGAGCAGGGGAAAATCACCAAACAACATACAGCCAATGGCACACTACAGAAATGCCAATGCAGTTATGCAAATGCACTAACACAAACAGGCAGACTCACACTGCATATCAAACACAACAAGTGATGGGGGTGTGTGCCAGTGTCCCCAGGCAACCACACAACACATGAGGAGGCCTGAATCCCAATTACACAGATGTGTATACAGTGCCACACACAAGTAACTCATGGATTGGATTCCTCTATGTGGGCAATCTGGCATTGTTAGATGAGAGGGAGCCCAAATTACACATGTCACACAAGCTTGTAGGAACAGCAACTAACACAGCAAGAGACACACCCACCACAGCACTACCCCCAGGGACCCCACATTGTGCAGACACTAGCCTGCATGACAATTCCACTGTGATGACAAAGGTAGATGTTGATCACACTGTGAACCACAGCCATGTGTCCTCAGCTACAAACTACCATCACACCTACACAAGCTCCAATCAATCAGCAGGGCCTGCCAGCCAAGGCCAATATGGAGGTAGTGGTCTAGCCGTGCAACAACTCACATTTGCACACTCAACACCACACACCCTGATCTCCACCAATGTGCAGCAGTGAAGCTCACATGGACTGGTGACATTGCACATGCACCCATGACAATCCCAGGGGTGGTGGGGGGAACTAAGGTGCAGAAACACATCACACATGCCCACTCAACATGACTCGTCTATGTATGACACACAGCACAGTACGCCGTACATGCGCATGATGTGAAATCCACCACAAACAATGGGATCCTGGCCATAGTCACACACCAACGAAGAAGCCAAGGTGAGACACAAAGAACACACATACACAACTTCCAACATTGCAGCTCTGACCCTGAGGAGTGGCAGCAGTCACACACACAACGCGTCACAATCACTGAAAGCTACCACAAACTCAAAATCACATTACTTGTGTAAACAACAAGTGCCAAGGGGAATCCTGAATGTGTCCCATCAGCGTTTGCCCACATCCCCAGCCCTGACAACAAAGACAACCTGGGATGACAACCTCATGAACATCAGTTTGCCATGCACCCACATCACGGAGAAACCAGGTCCAAGATGCTGGATGAACACATACCAACTCTGCAAGCATCACAAACAGGAACATCCCTAGGGACACAGCCTGTGTATGAAAAGGGAAGGGAACATGCACAGGCATGCTCACACAACACACAACACGGGCACACGCAATGTCACCAGATTACACACAGCCATGAGGGCACTCCACTCCTGTGGAAGGTCCACTGTGCCAAACCTTGTCTGTGCATGACTCAAACATATCAGCAGGACACTCCGTCAGTGAGTCAACAACTACAACACACAGAAGCCTCTGCTCACATCAGCCTGGGTACGGGAGTGTCACGTCAGTCATCTGCATACACCCAAAACACGTGGCAATCCAGTTGTACTGTATACACAGATGAGTCCTCCAAAATTGATGTGCAAAACTGCATGTCCAGTGGAGAAGGGCACACAGTCAGGGTACTAGGAACATTGGACAGTGGTAAGCCCAACAGATGTGCAACAGTGTAGGACAAAGATGGTAATCTACAAATGCTAAACGTACATCCCTGTGTCAAATGCTGAACATTACACCCTCTGACTGCAGCAAGGGATGCTATAGATCCAGACTAGATTAGGACACATATCCCATGGATCACATGGAGCCCATCACAGCAAAACTTCATTTACCTGATCTGAACACAATTACAACAGCAAATACATGATTCTACACATCTACATCATGTACCACCAAAGATTAACCACAAGTAAACAAAAAGAGGCTTTATTCAGCAAGTGTGCAACTGAAATCAAAAGTCCAAAATTAACTACGGCCAATGTCCAGTCCAAATACACAGTCCCAACAGGGTGATGTGTGACAACTTGTCACCAATTGCTTGCCTGCACAGGTACCGACAGGGGACATCCCCCTTGGAGGGGCATACGAGGGGCAGGCCAGGCACCGCAGGGACAGGATCAGGGGATGCCAGAAGGAGGCAGGGAAGGTGAGGTGGGTGCAGGAGTGTCACCGGCAACTGCAGTGGAGGTGTCTGACTCAGGGGGGCCGGCACCACCGCAGGGCTCAAGTCCGATGGTGTTGGTGCTGCAACCACTGCAGTGGGCTGGTCAAATGGAGTGGACTGGGTCCCCAATGCAGTGCCCGAGTCAGACGGGGTTGTTGTGGACTCCACCGCAGTGCATGACTCCAAGGGAGTGGAAGGGGGGCAGAAGAGCTGGGCAGGACAGAGGGGGGACACGGTCTCCACACCAGTGGCACATACAGGCAGAACGTCTGGTTTGGGGGTGGAAGAGCAAGTGGCAGGGGGAGGGCCTGAGCAGTTTGGGGATGCGGTATCGGTGTGTGGGGGAACCTGGGGCAGGGTGTGGCGGTGGAACCTGTGGAGTGGTGGCCTGGGGGATGGAGGTGAGAGACTGGGTGGGTGACTTGCAGGGCGGTGGCGGGGTCTTGCTCTTCCGGGTCCGGGGGGACTTGCGGGTGGGGGGCTCACTCTGCCTGGCCTGGGGGAGGGTGTCCGGGGGCGAGGGGCACTCCCTCTCTGTGTGTGGACTTCCTCTTCCCCCGGTATGCTGGATCAGCGGGATTGGAGGGGAAGAGGCCGAGGTCAGAGAGGAAGAGCTGCTGTGTATGTGGGGTTGCAGGTGAGGCAAGGGAAGGGGTCTTGGAGGGAGAGGATCTTGAGGATTGCGGAGTGACTGTGGTTGCCTGTGTGTGTGTCAGTTCCCCATCCCCTGTGTGTGTGGAATCAGTCCCCTGAGGATGCTTGTGGGCACGTCTTGCCTTGGTTTTGGGTGTGTGTGTGCTGCTCTTGTCTGTGTGTTTGGGTGATTGTGCAGGTGTGCATGTGCTTTGGACAGGTAGGGTGGTAGGAAGTGTGGATGGGGCAGAGGTGGGAGGGGTGAGGGACTGTTGGAGGAGGGACACTGCTGCCGTCAGGGAGGAGTCCATGGACCTATTGCTCCTCTGTAGGGCAAGGAAAAACAAAGGGAAGCCCCCTTAAAATCCAATTCGGGACAGGGGAATCATGTGAAACAAAAAGGGGGTCCCTACCAAAAGTGAAAAATCACACGTTGAACTAGTGTTGGTGGGTAAAGAGCTGGCAAAACAAAGGTTAATAAAGTAATCTGTCCAATATTATGAAGTCACAACATAACGTCCAATACCCTCAAGGTAAGTTTACATACATTTTTTATTCACTTTCAATCTTTATATAAAAAAATCATAAAAATATTACACCAAAAATCCACAATTCATATTCTTAAAAACATTTCATAAAAATCCGTAATTATCCAAAAATTGTCATACACAATATTATACACACAATAATCATAAAAATATTTCATAAAAAGTTTTGTAATGTTAAAAGAACAGATATCATCATCAAAATTTTACAAAGAAAGTCCGTAATATTAAGAAAACAGTTGTCGACGCAGCGTTTCGGTGAGTACGTAAATAAACACCTTCCTCAGGACAGTTTTCTAAATGGCAAGAAGACATATAATGAATTAGAACAAATAAAACAATGTGACTTCAGAATACAATATAACAGACACTATCTCTAGAATCATTAAAAGAAAAACCCAATGTGCCTTATTCCATACTCTGTTTATCCACCAACAAGAGCCAACAGAAAAAGTGGCAACCTACCTAGCCACTAATAAATGGTGTTAGTATTCGATAAAACCAACCCATCCACTGAATCTAAAATTTCTGGAATCTAAAATCTTTGAAAGGGTAAATGATGCTCTCCTCTTCAAACATGAATCCTTATAGAGACAAAGAGAAAGAAGGAAAATAATTTTTAGATTTATAGGATCCAAATACCATTTAATATCCTATATAGAAGTACTACTATGCTTACTCATACTGAAAATATTACAAATTTATTGAAACATAGAGGTCGTACCTTGATTGGCAAAATATTGTTCTTATGGGTATGTATACTGGTGCCACCATCAATTGAATAAAATCAGGGTGCTGGGAAACAAACCATCAATATTCAGTGCCTCATATAGTATTATACCTAAAAGTGATAACTATCACTATAGATATCTAAATAAATATGTATGTAATCTTACCGAGTGCCGAGGGATATCTCCAGCCTTTGTGGTATGCAAAAACGTTACACTTTAGGCTGATATGCCTATTTATGGGGCGTCGTTACAGATATGTGCACAGCCACTGGATATGGCCTCTGTCGTCCCACCTGCATCAGGATATCACTTATTATAGATTCATCAATTACATCGGCATTTAAAAAAACATTAAATGAATTTGGTATTTAATGTTCTTTCCTATTATTAGTTATAGTAGCTAAACAACCTATGATAATAATCCAGAATTTATCATATAGTGAAAAATTCTAGAAAACAAACAGCATATAGGACGTTATATTATTAGGACAAGCTCATAGGGCATGGTAAAAACCAAATAGATAGATATAGATTACAACCTTGTCTTAGGTAATGTCATGGTTGCCGGTAACATCAATTAAAAACAACCTCGCTATTCAGACAGATATTCTATATTAATTCATCCTAAAAAGTACTAAATGCAATTCACTGCCAATCTGCACGATACGGAAAAAATACGTTCATTTTAAACACGTATAAATACGTATATTCGAAAATCCAAACCGCTACTTAAACTACACCGTGTGGGCAAATATTGAATCCTACTCACATAACTGAAAGCAACTAAATTAACTCCTGCTCAAACTACTAACAGCGCCTATACGCCAACAGTGATTCCACACTAAATACGGCCCCTTACCTGATACAGCAACCACGGCCTCCCTGCAACCAGTATACAGCGTCCGGATCGGGTGCACAGGAACTTCCTGTCTGAGCCGTTTAAATACGCCCCCATGGTTATCCGTATTACTACGTCCCTATCACGTGCTGGGGGCGAAAAAGCTTCGCCATGGGCGTTTTTTAAAAAAAAAGGCAAAGGTTTGGATTTTCGAATATACGCAATGTCGACGAAAATGGTATTCAAGGCTACAGCGTTCTAATTAGACGGCCACTCGGTATGGAGTCGGTTACCTGTTTAAAATGAACGTATTTTTTCCGTATCGTGCAGATTGGCAGTGAATTGCATTTAGTACTTTTTAGGATGAATTAATATAGAATATCTGTCTGAATAGCGAGGTTGTTTTTAATTGATGTTACCGGCAACCATGACATTACCTAAGACAAGGTTGTAATCTATATCTATCTATTTGGTTTTTACCATGCCCTATGAGCTTGTCCTAATAATATAACGTCCTATATGCTGTTTGTTTTCTAGAATTTTTCACTATATGATAAATTCTGGATTATTATCATAGGTTGTTTAGCTACTATAACTAATAATAGGAAAGAACATTAAATACCAAATTCATTTAATGTTTTTTTAAATGCCGATGTAATTGATGAATCTATAATAAGTGATATCCTGATGCAGGTGGGACGACAGAGGCCATATCCAGTGGCTGTGCACATATCTGTAACGACGCCCCATAAATAGGCATATCAGCCTAAAGTGTAACGTTTTTGCATACCACAAAGGCTGGAGATATCCCTCGGCACTCGGTAAGATTACATACATATTTATTTAGATATCTATAGTGATAGTTATCACTTTTAGGTATAATACTATATGAGGCACTGAATATTGATGGTTTGTTTCCCAGCACCCTGATTTTATTCAATTGATGGTGGCACCAGTATACATACCCATAAGAACAATATTTTGCCAATCAAGGTACGACCTCTATGTTTCAATAAATTTGTAATATTTTCAGTATGAGTAAGCATAGTAGTACTTCTATATAGGATATTAAATGGTATTTGGATCCTATAAATCTAAAAATTATTTTCCTTCTTTCTCTTTGTCTCTATAAGGATTCATGTTTGAAGAGGAGAGCATCATTTACCCTTTCAAAGATTTTAGATTCCAGAAATTTTAGATTCAGTGGATGGGTTGGTTTTATCGAATACTAACACCATTTATTAGTGGCTAGGTAGGTTGCCACTTTTTTCTGTTGGCTCTTGTTGGTGGATAAACAGAGTATGGAATAAGGCACATTGGGTTTTTCTTTTAATGATTCTAGAGATAGTGTCTGTTATATTGTATTCTGAAGTCACATTGTTTTATTTGTTCTAATTCATTATATGTCTTCTTGCCATTTAGAAAACTGTCCTGAGGAAGGTGTTTATTTACGTACTCACCGAAACGCTGCGTCGACAACTGTTTTCTTAATATTACGGACTTTCTTTGTAAAATTTTGATGATGATATCTGTTCTTTTAACATTACAAAACTTTTTATGAAATATTTTTATGATTATTGTGTGTATAATATTGTGTATGACAATTTTTGGATAATTACGGATTTTTATGAAATGTTTTTAAGAATATGAATTGTGGATTTTGGTGTAATATTTTTATGATTTTTTTATATAAAGATTGAAAGTGAATAAAAATTTATGTAAACTTACCTTGAGGGTATTGGACGTTATGTTGTGACTTCATAATATTGGACAGATTACTTTATTAACCTTTGTTTTGCCAGCTCTTTACCCACCAACACTAGTTCAACGTGTGATTTTTCACTTTTGGTAGGGACCCCCTTTTTGTTCCTCTGTAGGGCAGACATACCCGTTGAGATGCCCTCCATGAACGACACCAGCTGTGTCAACAGAGTGGTGTGTGCATGGAGGACAGTCAGCATTGCTGTCTGCCCTACATGGAGCTGCCGAAGGAGGTACACAGACTCCTCACTCAGGGCAGCATGGGACACAGGGGCAGGGGGTGCAGTGCCTGGCTTGAAGGAGACACGCTCCCGAGAACGGGAGCCTCCACGGACCTCAGGAATGGGAGCCAATGGGAGGGCGGTGGTGGTGGTGGTGGTGGTGGTGGTGGTGGCGGGGTCAGACAGACTAGCTGGGGTGTTGTGGCTGCTGACACCCGCATCCACAAGGGAGTCATCCTCCGAGCTGCTGTGGTCCCCAGCTGAGGTGGATGGTGCTGAGGACTCCTCGGTGTGGCTCCCCTCGCCCTCCGTGCCACTGGGTCCCTCTGACCACTCGTCGGACGCTGACCCAGTCTGGCTCCGCTGCTCCTCCTGGTCCGTGGAGCTGTCCCCTCCTGTGGCTGTGGATGTATCTGCAAACAATTAGGGAAACAGACAAACATCAGTCACCTGCACTGACCGCACACACCACAGTAAGTACAGCACATCACAGAGCAAGCCCTGGCATCTCTAGTAGAACATTGCCAAAAGTCATCACACAGATTAGGAGAACCAATTGTCAGTCTGATGGTCAACCATGGAACAGACACCCCTCCTGCCCTTGCACCCATCTGTCTGGTGCCTGTCTGATGGTAAGACCCCAGTGTGGACACATGCACCACCTACACAGTAGTTGGACATTGCTGAGAACACGGTGAAGTATGTGAACATGCCCACGTCACATCTCTTGCCACTGAGTCAGTGCAGGTGTCTGTATAAATGGACGGCCAGAGTATAAATAGATATGAATGTGATGCATACCAGCACCAGACCCCATGAAGCACCCATGTCCGGATAGTCAATGCCACAATGGGGTGCATGTTGCACATGTCACTCCCCTGCAGGATCACTCTTAGGAAGTTTAATGCCATGACACAGGCATGCCTGCAAAGTCATACATCACTGTCTCCAGTCACATGGCCATGGCAGCCAGCCAACAACAGTCTGCACTGTGTCACAATCCTAGGACATGGGGAAGGCAAGTAATGTAACTGACAAGTGCACATGTCCATCCCCCAAAAACCACATCATCTGAACTACTATTTGTCCACGTCATACCAATTGGACATATTGGGGACATGAAACACAACTCTCTGAACATGAGCACCTCACAGTGTGCTGAGAATGAAAAACAGCTGCCTGAAAGTCACAGTGGCATACACCTGTCTGCACAGTCATGTGATCAAACACCTATAAGTCACAGAAGTCTTGTCTCACATGGTCCAATAGCAGATGGCATGCTAACCCCTAACCGATAAACATCACAGGAGTCCCGACAACGTAGTCACAGCACAACGACACAGAGGCAGACACCTGAGGGAACATTTCACTGAGCACAGCATGTCAGCTGAGATACGTGAGGGGGAGTACAGAGTGTATTGTATGCCCTGGAGTAGGCATGACTGTCCGGCTCCACCTGCAAGATGGATGAGCCCTGGTCAGTAGGCAGGTGGCTAGGCATGTGTGACACACTTGACATACATACTCCTGAGGCCCAAACATTTTACCCACCCGCAGCATGGGGTTGTGGCAAATACCCCAGGGACATGTGATGATTCTGATCTGCAAGTGGATCACATATCAAAGTTACACCCAGACTACATTGCACGACTAAGGCATTGTGTGAGCAATTGACCCACCCATGAAGGCTAACACAATATCACGGGAACAAAAGCTGTCACCCACCTTGAGCAAAGCAAAATGCAAGGACCCTGTACCCGAGTGACACAATTATCCTGAGCGTAAGGAGCACACCGGCCTATCAGATGGGTAGTGGCCATGTCACAATAGAGGGACATGGGTACAGGACAACAAGACTGATGTACTGGGGAAGTTTAACCACGCCACAGGAGGGCACATAGAATGTCAGACAGAGTTCACAGTGCAGTCTTTAACTCACTCCCTCCTTGCTGCTGTCTGCCCTTCAGCTGCCCATCCAGCTCCGGGAAGACCACCGGCAGGATCTGGAGCATGTGGGGGGTCAGGGTCTGGTGTCCGCCCCTCCTGCGAGGAGGCGACAGCTTCAGCTGGACCCTTGCAATCCTCCGGGTCCAGCCCCGAAGGTCCTGCCACCTCTTCTGGCAGTTGCGGATCCGGCGCTTGTAGACCCCCATGGATCTGACTGCCCGGACGATGGCCAGCCAGATATCCTGCTTCTGATGGGCATCAACCTGTGAGGATGACAAAGTGAAAAGGCCATTACTACACATGCAACATATCCGTGCATCACACAGTTGGAAATACATGTCTCAATCACAGGGGCATATGATGTACACAGGCAGTGCAACGAGGGCTATGGACAGTTTGCCAGCAGTTACTACATGGTATCATTGCATGGGAAGTGAACCTTGTTTGAATGCACTGTTACTCCACTGTACCTGTTCAGTGCATGTGACTACACACTTTGGGGGTGAGTACTACTCAGTGAGCATGCTAGCCAGTGGTGTGCAGACTGTAAATCCTGCTAGTCAGACAACATGCACAATTAGTAAGGCAGTGGACAGCACACTCACCTGCTCCCCTGGTGTCCCATACAGCTTGCTGTACTGTGGAAGGAGGTTGTCCAGCAGGGCCTGGTTCTCCTCATGGGTGAAGGCTGGGGCTCTCTCCACAGTACGTGCCATTGCAGTAGCCAGAGGATGCAGAGACAGCAGCAGTGTAGTGGCAGATGTCGTCCTGGAGCATGTAGTGCAGGCAAGTGAGCCCTCAGGGGAACAGCCAGCATTATATGTGTGCTGCAGAGGCAGATACTGTGCCATGTGTCCAAAGTGATAGGTCCAAGTCGTATGCATCTTATGAATCTGACCAATCCATGGAATTGCAGCACCAAGATACGCCCACAGCATCCTTCAAAAATTTCAACTTCATGACACCCATGAATTTGCAACATTGTTGTGGCTCGCCAACTGAATTCACTGCATCAGACTCGTTGAAGCTTCAAAAACGCGTCCGTTGCCATGCCAGGCTCCAGCCAATGCGTGCGCACCGATCGGACCATTGCTGTACAACGCGTACCCACGATACAACGCGTACCCGCTCACATTCAATGCAATGGTCCGTGCGGGCACACCGATCGGACCATTGCTGTACAACGCGTACCCACGATACAACGCGTACCCGCTCACATTCAATGCAATGGTCCGTGCGGGCACACCGATCGGTCCATTGCTGTACAACGCGTACCCGCTCACATTCAATGCAATGGGCCGGCCGGGCACACCGATCGGACCATTGCTGTGCAACGCGTACCAGGCATACAACGCGTACCCGCTCACATTCAATGCAATGGGCCGGCCGGGCACACCGATCGGTCCATTGCTGTGCAACGCGTACCAGGCATACAACGCGTACCCGCTCACATTCAATGCAATGGTCCGTGCGGGCACACCGATCGGACCATTGCTGTGCAACGCGTACCAGGCATACAACGCGTACCCGCTCACATTCAATGCAATGGTCCGTGCGGGCACACCGATCGGACCATTGCTGTACAACGCGTACCCGCTCACATTCAATGCAATGGGCCGGCCGGGCACACCGATCGGACCATTGCTGTGCAACGCGTACCAGGCATACAACGCGTACCCGCTCACATTCAATGCAATGGGCCGGCCGGGCACACCGATCGGTCCATTGCTGTGCAACGCGTACCAGGCATACAACGCGTACCCGCTCACATTCAATGCAATGGGCCGGCCGGGCACACCGATCGGTCCATTGCTGTGCAACGCGTACCAGGCATACAACGCGTACCCGCTCACATTCAATGCAATGGTCCGTGCGGGCACACCGATCGGTCCATTGCTCTACAACGCGTACCAGGACAGGTCACACGCATATGTCACCATGCTGGTCACTGGTGAACCTATGCCAGCCACATTCACTTTCCAGGGACTCAGGGGCACACCTACAACACCACACCCAGTCCACACTGTCTATGAGGCATGTGTGGCAGCATAACCTTATCTGTGTATGGGGGTGAACATGTGGATTTTGGGGTGGCACTTGGGGGCAGACACACCCAGGCTGTGCACGTGTTAATGGGGACAGGGTCCTTTGTGTGTTGTGCACATGACCACTGTGGTGTGCAACTTTTCATTTCTGAGCATGTGTCATGGTCACATTTCCAGGTTGTGTATGTGTATGACATGTCACATACCCCCAGGCTCACATGTGGGAAGGCATGTACGTCACAGGGTGGCCCATTCCAACAATAGTGATGTCCCTCCACAGTCTGTGTGCATGTTGTGTATCACATGTCTCTGACTCCATGTGCACAATGGGAGACAGTCTCCACATCCACGTGGTTTGTGCATGAACTTTGATGGTGTGTGTGTGTGTGTCACAGACGTCCATGTCTGTCCTGCAGAGGCTACAGGGGCCACCACCTGTGGGTGTCATGTTTGTTTTTCTGACGTGTACATGATACGCCATGTCATGCCAGTGTCCATGTGGCAAGACAGGCTCCCTGGGAATCTACCTGTCAATGAGCTGTGATGCCTGTGGAGCATCTGTCCAGACATGTCACTGTGGTATGTGTGTGGAACGTGAGAGCAGTTAATGTGTACTGTGACACAGCCTAATGGTGTCCCATAGCACACCCTGGAACCAGTTGTCAACACTTGTTGAACAGAGAGATGTTAGATGATGTCCATGTAGGTGCCATATATGTCCAAACGGGACGACACACACATCAAGTACTTGTGTATGTTGATGATGTGTCATGTGAAATTGAGTATGGTGAACAGCACATTGGTGGGGTGACTGACAATCTTGCTTTCTTCACCTATGCACTGCAGGGCTCCTGCTGTCCATCGACCATTCCCAGACCTGGCAACGATGGTGGAACGTGACAGCATCCGACGGTACCGCTTCACCAGGCAGCTGATTGAGGATTTGGCAGTGCGGTTGGCCCCACATTTGCAGCCTGGCCGGCCGTATCCTACAGCGCTGACCCCCAAGGTGAAGGTGATGGCAGCCCTACACTTCTTTGCCACCGGTACCTTTCAACACACTGTGGCAACTACTGGTGGGATGTCACAGACTATGTTCAGCCGTGTGCTACGCGATGTTTTGGGGGCAATGTTGAGATACCTCAACCAGTACATCTATTTCCCAACACGTCAACGACTCACTGACGTCAAGAGTGACTTCTATGCCCTGGGGAGGATGCCACATGTAATTGGCTCCATTGATGGGACACATGTGTCTTTGATACCACCACAGGCACATGAGCAGGCATACCGCAACCGTAAACATTACCATTCGATCAATGCTCTGGTGGTATGTCTTGCAGATATGACCATCTCACATGTGTGTGCCCGTTTCCCCGGTTCTGCACACGATGCCTACGTGATGAGGAGTAGTCGCATCCCGAGGATGATGTCACAGATGCCGAACCAGCGTGCCTGGCTTGTTGGTGTGTACTGACTTTGTACCATTGTGTGTGTTCTGCTATGTTGTTTTCCGCACACATTTTCAAATCGGCTAATGTGCAATTGTCTGTCTGTAGGTGACTCGGGATACCCCAACATGCCATGGTTGCTGACACCCCTCAGGAACCCTGTGACACCAGCACAGATGCGCTACAATGAGGCACATGGTCGGACGAGGAGGGTGATTGAGCGGACCTTTGGTCTCCTGAAGAGCCGCTTCCGCTGCCTGGACAAGACAGGAGGGGCCCTCTCATATGCCCCAGCAAAGTGTGCAAGATTGTCATCGTCTGCTGCATGCTACACAACCTGGCAGTGCGGAAGGAGTTGCCTCTCATCCTGGATGACGATGACCAACGTCCGCCACCTGTGGAAGATCCTGGCCTGGGTCACGATGCCAGTGAAGATGATGATGATGATGATGGTGATGTCCGCACACAGCTCATCACCAACTTCTTCAGCTGAATGTGAGTCTCCAGAGGGTTGTAATGTCAATGATTTGAGTTTGCATGATATGTGTGTGTGGTGCTCTGGTGCTGTTTGAGTGTGGCCATGTGCTACTTGACTGGATGCGTGCAGCGATGTGTCCTTGCAGGTGGTCTGTACTGCCCAACAGTGTTGACATGCTAACTTGGTTTTGTGTAGTTATCTCGTGACATGTATTAGACATGAGTATTGCCGTTCTGTGCTGTTCTTCAGTGGTTTTGACTGTGTGTCATGTCTGTCCTTCACAGGGTGCTGCTGGAGTTGTCTGATCAACTTGGATCCCCCAAATCCATGATTCAACTTCCAAGGTGGAAGCAGTCGTTTCCCTACAGGTGATGTGCCACACAACCCTGGACTTTCTATCTTCTGCACTTTTTGACTTTGTGGCCACAGCCAGGTTGGATTAGCTTGCATTTGTAGTGGAAACTACATGTTGGAAATGTGTAATAAACCTGTGCTTGACTTTGGGATGTGCGTTGTCTGTAGTCACACATCTGACTGACATTTGCTTACTGCACCTGTTGTCTAGTTGACAGTGACTGTGAATAGGTGGCGTGTCTGTACATTCCACTGTACTTCGTTGCAACATCAGTATAGGTGATGACTCTGATGGCCCTGGTGTGTATGTGTTTTGTGGCCCTAGTGGTGTGTCTCCCTCATATGTGTCACGTCGCCATGACTGACATGACAGTGTTGGACTTGCTGTAGCAGTTAGCATGCACAGTGTAATTTAGAAGATCAACATCTACATGACAAAAACCACGTTGGAATCACAACAGAGGCAGATATGGTGTATTGGTGAGTTTATTTACATACAGGTGTGAGGATGGTGCACAGGATGGTGGGTGCTGTACATAGAAATTTGGATCCAAAGTTCCCATGTGAATTGGAAGTCTTGGTAGCTGAAAAGTCCAGAGTAAAGTCCACAGTCATCTGATACATTTGGTCAACTAGAGCTCCCCATGTCATGTGGGAGAGTTGGCTTGGCTTCAACAGGGCGTGCAGTATGCACACAGAGGAAAAGTTCCAGAACAGGTGTTGGCTTCCTGGGGGATGTAGATGGCCATCGGCCTCTCAGTTTGGCCTCCTCGGACGGCCCCTCTTCTTGGGGGGGGATCCTCAGGTGCAGGCTGCGGCGGTGCAGGGGACTCTCTGCCAGAGTCCTCCTCCCTCCCTGTGGCATTTGCAGTTGTTTCAGCAGCAGATGTTGTGGGCACACAGGGAGGTGAGGCCATGTTGGTGCTGATCTGGCGGAGGCATGTCAGTATGTCCCTATGCACTGCTGTCAGTTGTTCCAATGTGTCCCACTTGGACTCCATGCCACACATGTGTGTCTCGACACGTGACATGTGTGTCTCGACACTGGACATGTGGGAGTCCAAGCGGGCATGATGGGCAGCCTGCTGCTGTTGTATGTCCTTGAGGATCCCCACTACCTGGCTGACCTCTCCGGTGCTAGTCTGGTACGCATCCGCGATGCGTGCCAGTTGTGAGTCATCATACAGTCCAGACCCCTCTGCAAGGAGAGACCTATGTCTCCCACCCCTCACACCACCCCTGGCGACACGTGCAGGACCTGCAGTGGCACACACAGGTGACCGTGGGCCCACTTGGGTGTTGTTCCTGGGCTCGTTGTCAGCAGCTCCAGTTTGGGCCTGGGTCCGTGCGCTGTTGTCATCTGTGGTCCTTGGTGTGTCCGTGTTGGCAGGGATGGCCTGTGTGTTGGCAGTTGTTGGAGGGGTGGGTGCAGGGGGTGCAGATGTTGGTCCTGCTGGTGTTGCATGATGACTCACACCGGAGGGTCCAGCTGGTTCTTCGCCATCCGAGGAGTGCAGAGGCTGATCCACACCAGTGAGCTCAGTGTTCCCCGGAGCCTGGGACAGGGAGTCCTCCTGGTCTGCTGCTGTGTCCCCATCATCTCCTGTTTTGGGGAGAGACACAGATTGTATGTTATGTTTCTACTGGCATCAATTGTTCAAACACCTGACAGTTATGACTGTACCTCTGGATGTGGGCCAGGACATTGCATTCTCCTAAATAGTGACAGTCAGTGAGTGATATTGGTGTAGCACATTGTCCTGCCAACCTGTGGCATGTCAATGTGAATGTTGAGGTGTATGCATGACCAGCATTGGTGGTATTTGGTTACCATCCAGGCCTCCTTCTCCCCCCAGCCCAGTTATCCCACCATGCAACGTGCTTGCATTTCAGGGAGTGCAAGTTGGCTTTCAGGATGTCAGGCAGTGGTGTCCTGCTGTTTGTTGTTGCACAGTTCCCAGCAGGGCCTTGTGCTCCCCACAGCAGTACCCAGTGTCAGCCATCTTGTGAGTCCTTATCCACTCCCTGTGATGTGAGCATGGTTGAGAGTGGTGTTGATGGGCCAATTGTGAGGGTGAGCAATATCTGTGCCTACAACTCCCATCATGCTATTGCCTCCACCCCCTTCCCAGCATGCCCATCCTTCCTTCCTTTTGACTCTGCTTCCCTGTGGGGTGGGGTGCCTGTGCTGACAGGATGGCTGGGAGTGTTGTCCTGGCAGTTGTTTGGCTACAAGTCCCAAGAGTGTCCCTGTGCTTCACACAGCATAACCCAGGGTGGTGGTTCTTTGTGGGATCTTCAGTTAGGCTGTGAGGCATTGCATTCTCCTAGGTGGGTTATGTGGAGTTAGTG
The DNA here is from genome assembly GCA_963921515.1 of Calotriton arnoldi. NCBI lineage: Eukaryota > Metazoa > Chordata > Amphibia > Caudata > Salamandridae > Calotriton > Calotriton arnoldi. The sequence goes on from CAWUFW010002204.1 coordinate 1,918,271, forward strand.
TTGAGGGGGTGTGTGAGGAGAGCTGCTTGTAACTATGGTCAGTGCTGTGAGTCCTCCTTCCCACCCAGCCAGATATCCCACCATGCAACGTGCTTGCATTGCAGGGAGTGCAAGTTGGCTTTCAGGATGTCAGGCAGTGGTGTTGTGCTGTTTGTTGTTGCACAGTTCCCAGCAGGGCCTTGTGCTCCCCACAGCAGTACCCAGTGTCAGCCATCTTGTGAGTCCTTATCCACTCCCTGTGATGTGAGCATGGTTGAGAGTGGTGTTGATGGGCCAATTGTGAGGGTGAGCAATATCTGTGCCTACAACTCCCATCATGCTATTGCCTCCACCCCCTTCCCAGCATGCCCATCCTTCCTTCCTTTTGACTCTGCTTCCCTGTGGGGTGGGGTGCCTGTGCTGACAGGATGGCTGGGAGTGTTGTCCTGGCAGTTGTTTGGCTACAAGTCCCAAGAGTGTCCCTGTGCTTCACACAGCATAACCCAGGGTGGTGGTTCTTTGTGGGATCTTCAGTTAGGCTGTGAGGCATTGCATTCTCCCAGGTGGGTTATGTGGAGTTAGTGTTGAGGGGGGTGTGAGGAGAGCTGCTTGTAACTATGGTCAGTGCTGTGAGTCCTCCTTCCCACCCAGCCAGATATCCCACCATGCAACGTGCTTGCATTGCAGGGAGTGCAAGTTGGCTTTCAGGATGTCAGGCAGTGGTGTTGTGCTGTTTGTTGGTGCACAGTTCCCAGCAGGGCCTTGTGCTCCCCACAGCAGTACCCAGTGTCACCCATCTTGTGAGTCCTTATCCACTCCCTGTGATGTGAGCATGGTTGAGAGTGGTGTTGATGGGCCAATTGTGAGGGTGAGCAATATCTGTGCCTACAACTCCCATCATGCTATTGCCTCTACCCCCCTTCCCAGCATGGCCATCCTTCCTTCCTTTTGACTCTGCTTCCCTGTGGGGTGGGGTGCCTGTGCTGACAGGATGGCTGGGAGTGTTGTCCTGGCAGTTGTTTGGCTACAAGTCCCAAGAGTGTCCCTGTGCTTCACACAGCATAACCCAGGGTGGTGGTTCTTTGTGGGATCTTCAGTTAGGCTGTGAGGCATTGCATTCTCCCAGGTGGGTTATGAGGAGTTAGTGTTGAGGGGGTGTGTGAGGAGAGCTGCTTGTAACTATAGTCAGTGCTGTGAGTCCTCTTTCCCACCCAGCCAGATATCCCACCATGCAACGTGCTTGCATTGCAGGGAGTGCAAGTTGGCTTTCAGGATGTCAGGCAGTGGTGTTGTGCTGTTTGTTGTTGCACAGTTCCCAGCAGGGCCTTGTGCTCCCCACAGCAGTACCCAGTGTCAGCCATCTTGTGAGTCCTTATCCACTCCCTGTGATGTGAGCATGGTTGAGAGTGGTGTTGATGGGCCAATTGTGAGGGTGAGCAATATCTGTGCCTACAACTCCCATCATGCTATTGCCTCCACCCCCTTCCCAGCATGCCCATCCTTCCTTCCTTTTGACTCTGCTTCCCTGTGGGGTGGGGTGCCTGTGCTGACAGGATGGCTGGGAGTGTTGTCCTGGCAGTTGTTTGGCTACAAGTCCCAAGAGTGTCCCTGTGCTTCACACAGCATAACCCAGGGTGGTGGTTCTTTGTGGGATCTTCAGTTAGGCTGTGAGGCATTGCATTCTCCCAGGTGGGTTATGTGGAGTTAGTGTTGAGGGGGTGTGTGAGGAGAGCTGCTTGTAACTATGGTCAGTGCTGTGAGTCCTCCTTCCCACCCAGCCAGATATCCCACCATGCAACGTGCTTGCATTGCAGGGAGTGCAAGTTGGCTTTCAGGATGTCAGGCAGTGGTGTTGTGCTGTTTGTTGTTGCACAGTTCCCAGCAGGGCCTTGTGCTCCCCACAGCAGTACCCAGTGTCAGCCATCTTGTGAGTCCTTATCCACTCCCTGTGATGTGAGCATGGTTGAGACTGGTGTTGATGGGCCAATTGTGGGTGTGACCAATATCTGTGACTACCACTCCCATCATGCTATTGGCTACACTGACTTGACCAGCATACACAGAATTCCTTCCTTTGAGTGAGCTTCCCTGTGAGGTGGTGTTCTAGTGGTGGGTAAATATCTGTGAGTGTTTGTTGGTTCTATTTGTGCCACTGCCTTGCTGTATTTGTTGTTAGGTTTGTAGATCTCATGACACAGTTACATATCACTATGAGAAGGCAGGTATTGTGTTTGTCTGACTAGCATTCACATCTTGGGATGAATATCTTTTGGTTGCTGTGTATTTGCTAAGTGTGCATGGTTTGCCTATCCCCTTGACTGTGATGTGTGTGTGTTGTCACACCATATTGTATATATTAGTTGTGTACTCACCAGGCTCTGGGATGTCTGTTAGTCCGTATACGCTCACTGGTGGTAGGATGGCCCGCACCTTCTCCTCCCAGGGCCTGAGGTATACTGGTTTTGAAGGAGGGCCACTGCTGGTGTGCTGGCTGAGGAGGTAGTCCTTTTTGAGTAGTTCCCGGACTCTCCTGCGCACATCATAACACCTGTTCTGGATGTCTTCCTTTGTGCGCAAACATGGTGATTGTGCGTTCACCCTGTCGACAATCCTCGCCCACATCTTGGTTTTCTGCGACATGGGGGTCTGTTGTACCAATGTACCAAACAACTGTGGCTCTACCCTGAGTATCTCGTCTACCAGGACTTCCAATTCACAATCTAGGAACTTATGGTTCTTCTTTGGGGGCATGGTGATGGGTGGTGGTGGTGATTGATGTGTGTGTGTGTGTGCAGGTGGGGGGTGTGAGTGTAGGTTTAGCTGGGTGTGTGTGAGGGTGCTATTTGTAGGTGTGGTAATGGTGTGTGGTTTGTGTGATGTATGAGCTGTGAGTGTGTCTGTGGTTGCTGTGTGATGGTGTTGTGTGCTGGCAGGTCAGTGGAATTTGCAAAGGATCATGGTAGGGATTTGTGGCCTTTATGTAGGTGGAGTTGGAGGTGTGTCCTTGTTCCATTTTTTTTCCATCCCTGTATTTATTGGCTTAGTGGTTGCTTGTTTGGCCCTTTTTTTCTAATTTTTCCTTGGTGTTTTTGGTGCATGTAGGAGTCGTTCTTGTGTCCGAGTAGGACGCTGCAGTTGTCTGGTGCGATCTTGTCCGACTCGTTCCCGCTGTGTGTCAGCTAGGTTTCATATGCGGCGTACGAGTCGGTCGCGTAGTATTGGGTTGCTTCGGCTGGGTTTTGTATGCGTGTCGGTCGTACGGCTTGTGCTCTGGGCGAGTCGGTCGTGTTTTGCACGCACAGCATCGTACTACGCGGGTCGGAGTTCGCGGGTACGTTTCGTTCAGGTTCAATCCGAGTGCGTGTCGGTCGGTTCGTTTCGCGTGATTTCCCGGCCGGATGGCTTGTTTCCGTCCGGCTCGGTCGGTCGTTTTGTATTCCGTCCGAGTCTGTCGGATTTCACATTCATTTCATCGTACTACCCGGGTCGTGCGGCGCCGGTCCGAGTCGGTCGGACTAAATTCCCGTACCGAGTCGGTCGGTACGTTTTCCGGCCCGAATCGGAATCGGCCCCTTAGTGTCTGGTTACCCTGGTCATTGAGTCTCTCTACACAAACATTCCTCAAGAGGCCACAGTGGAGGTTGTCCGTAGGGCTATTAATGATGCTGAATTAGATGGAGTGAATAAGGAATTTGTAGTGGAGTGTGCTAGGATGGTTCTGATGAACAACATCTTTTTATTTAAAGAACAACTCTTTAAGCAATTGAAAGGGACTAGCATGGGGGCCACTTGCGCCCCAAGTCTAGCATGCCTCTATGTGGGGGAGTTCGAGAACCAACATATTTACAACGAACTCGCACCGTTCTATAAGAATGTAGCTGGTTGGTACCGCTACATTGATGATATTTTCTTCATCTGGGATGGTGAGGAAGAACAGCTAGAGGAGTTTTTAACTTGGTTGAATATGGAAGATCCAAATCTGAAATTTACGTCCCAACATAGTAGGTCCAAAATGGACTTCCTGGATATTTCCATTAAAGAAAAAGATGGGGTATTGGGTGTTGAACTTTATACAAAACCCATGGCAAAAAACACCTTGCTACACTATTCGAGTTTCCACCCCAAATCCCAACGGGACAACATTCCCTTTAGCCAATTTCTCCGGGTTAAGGAGAAATTGTTCTGACTTAAATGACTTTTATAAACATGCAGAGACTCTTAAAAAGAAGTTTAAAGACAGGGGGTACCCTAAGAAGTTAATCTCTCACTCCTGTAAGCGTGCACGATTTTATGATAGGGAGGCCATGATAAATGAAACTGCATCCAAAAAGAAGGAAAGAGATAAAGTGGTATTTGTAAGTAACTTCTCCCATATTAGTAATTGGATTAAAAATGTTAACAACAGTAACTGGCATATCATCAATAACGAGGAAGAGAAGAAGTTGGATAGACCGATCTTTGCCTTCAAAAAGAATAAGAAGTTGAAAAGTGAACTAGTGCATACTTACTGTGACAGGCAAGGAAGTACACAGAGTACACTAGATAGAAGGCCAGCAAGTGGTAATGTCAAATGCGGCACGTGCAATGTTTGTGCCGCGTGTATTGAATCAAAAATCGTGCAACATAATGGCTGTCAAGTGAACTCAAGGACTCTAAATAATTGTAGGAGCAAAAACATAGTCTATTTCCTGCGTTGCCCGTGTGGCAAAGGCACAGTAGGGGAAACTAGCAGGGAACTGCGTACAAAACTGCAAGAACATCGCTCAGCAATTAGAACCCAAAAAATCAATGCCCCCCTAGTAGGACACTTTTTAGAAAAGGGATATAGCGAATTGGATATAGAGTGGTTCATTTTAGAGAAAATTCAGATGGGGGCGCGAGGAGGCAATGTTGAACTGAAACGTAAGGCCAGAGATCAGTGGTTTATTTCGCTGTTTAATACGGCCCGCAATGGCCTTAATTCTAAAGAAGAATGGGATCATCTAATTGGGGGAATCTGAATCTGAATTTGTTTATATTTCTTCATGCCACAGTTAATTAATATGGTGCATGTGAAGATAGGAGTTTCTTTAGAGCTGCTAGTATCAACATTTAGGAAAGGCCAAAATGGCGGCCGGATTTGAAACAGAGGGTGAACAATCGGGAATCAATCTCCGTGGGGGAATTTGAATCTGAATTTATTTATATCTCTTCATGCCACAGTTAATTAATATGGTGCATGTGAAGATAGTAGTTGCCTTAGAGCCGCTAGTATCAACATTGAGGAAAGGTCAAAATGGCAGGCGGATTTGAAATAGAGGGTGAACTATCAGGAATCATTCTCCGTCTGTGTTGACGAACTAGATTGTCAATAAGGAGTAGGAATTTGTATTGGGACTTCAGAGAATAGTCACAGGGAGTGCGTTTTTTGGATATTCCTTTTTTGAACAACATATGAATAGAGAGACTAAGATGGCCGCCACAGTTGCGAACGTTTGGAGTATATCTGTGAACTGGCGCAGCTGATCCCTGTGAGTAGGTCACATGGGATGATCAGCTGTATTTAAATCCGAGGAGTAACGAGTGAGCATAGAGGCTCTATCGGCTCCGGAGGTTCTTTTCCCCGGGTTATTGTGGCTTAGAAGGTAAGAGCAACAGCGGCGCGGATAGATAGAATGAGGCAGGGGGCTCCGCTAGAATAAAGTATAGGCGGCTTACCTGGGAGCAATCAGAATAGTATCGCTATATTGGCAGTACTCTTATGGCCTTAGAGCCATAAGGTCTGTATTTATCTGTATCGTCCAAGGGTGGCCCGGTGGGATTATCAGGGCGTTTCCTGGCATTTGTGTTCGTGTTAGCGTGGTCCCTGTGGGTTTGTCTTGCGCTCATTACAGCAGCATTGTGTGAGGGACATGCTTGATACCCGGTCTTCATGGGATCGGGAGTGTTTGCGTAAATGCAAGACATTAACTATATAATTAGTGTAAAGGAAAGGGCGAGGGATGATGATAGTCTTCCTTGGAAATAATATAATGTTTTTAAAGCGACGGACTAATGGCATCCTGTCGCGTATTAGGAATTAATTTAAAAAGTCTATTAGAATTAACCATATAAATAGTATATAGGAAAGGGCGAGCAATCATGATAGTCTTCCTTGGAAGTACTATAATGTTTTTTATAGCGAACGGTGAATGGCACCATGTCGCGTATTAGGTACCAATTAAAAAGTTTATTTCTGTGTTTTTCAGAATTTACACAATCTGCCAGAATTGGTGACATCTCTCTAAGTTGCACATGGATTCTTTTTTTAAATAAAACCACGAAAATGTTCCTTTATTACGGGAAAATACATTTTAGACCACGGATTATTTGAATGCCGAATATTTCAGAGGACACAAGCCCAACACAAATTTAAGGTAACACTAAATTTGGATGTGTCTGGTATCTGTGAATGTGTAACATAGATACATAGAATTATGGAATCTTAAAGTATATATATATTTTTTTTATTGCAGTGGCAAGGTGTGGCCTTCCTCTATATTTTTTATCTCCAAAATTGGAAGTATCTTGAATATATAACTGGAAGGTATGTTTGGTTCGCTATTGAGCACTTACCTTATATCTAGTAGTATGATTTTGAGCAATATTTAGGAATAAGGGCTGTTGTTCTCCACAGATTAATCCTGATTTCCGAGATAGATGCGCCACGGAGAGAATAGTTAATCCTCTTGTATGGGCCGACAGTTAATTTTGGATGTAGAGACTGAAACCGTGACAGGTAGATATTTTATTATATTTGAGAAGTCCATCCTAACTGGGGTTTTGATCATCTTGATTCTATAACTATTACAAATAGAAATCACTAAGGGATGTACAGGCACCCTTTTTCTGGGTGGTGGAGAAAAGGTTTTTTTCCCCCTTTGTTTATATTACTCTATCTTATCATTTTCATGAGTATAGATTGGACGAGTGTGATAAATGGTGTGGTGAGTGTAATGGAATGTGCAGTATGTGCAGTATCACCAGGATATAAACACTGTTTCTATGGATTGCAAAGGCTAACTGTTTTTTTGTGTATCTTTTTCTTGTAACATGTATAGATCCAAATAATCCTTGTGGGAGTTATTATTTCTTGTCCTGAGGAAGGTGGTGTTTTGAACAGTGGTACCCACCGAAACGCGTCGACGCACACTGTATAAAGGCATACTGTAGATTGTGGTGACATTTGTGATCTGTTCTTGTTAAAACCGAATGCACAACAATTATATGTGTTGAACAAATGATATAGATCTAATGTATTGCCTTTTTAATGATTAGAAATTATCTTTCTTGCAGAATCTCCCTTTTGATTAATTGTATAGATTGAATTGTGTGTATGTTTCTATCTTCTTTTAACATTGTAAAATGATCTTTTGCTCTTGATTATTGTCGGATAACTTTTTAATAAAATATTTTTATATTTTGCACACATTTTGGCCTTTGATGGTGGTGGTATTATGTTCTAGTGATATTTTGGATGTGATGAATGCTTTGGTTTCCTTGAATTAAGTTAACCCAAAGGGGATTTGTTCTTGACTAGGGGACAGAAGTGTACAGGACAAACAAGTTACATTACATTTGCAAAGAATGATCCGTTGTATTAAATCAAGGAAAAGGTCAACACCAGAGAAAAGGCTTCTCAAAAAAGGCCTTTCAGTTAGCATCGCACATTTAAATGAAATAACCCTTTAACTTTACTTCAAATATAATGAAATTAAATCAATTCAAATGAAGAATGTCTAAACTTTCACAAAATATTATTACACAGAAATAACTAATGTTAGAAATATCCTGCTACTACGAATCTTCATGTTATTCATATAAAAGCACGTTTTTCAAAAAACATTTCTAATATTGTTTGAAGGTTTTCATAAACTATAATGTCTCTAATATCATTCTATAATATATCAAGGTTGTACTGCATTGCTTACACATTTTTGCACCGTCTTTTCTAACTGGTGCACATTAGCAAAAAGCATCAGAACACTAGGCGACTTCACTTATAAAACTCCATTAATATAGATTAAAAAGCATAAACAAATCATTAGTGCAACTTTGTTTAAGTGTGTTAATATTACCTTATGTGTGTTTTCTTCATCTTAAATTTTAAAGCACGCTTTTACAGTCCTTCTACTACACTTGTATCTGTTTCATGTATCACTGTATCTATCGTGTGCAACTTGTACTTCCAACCTTTCATGTTCTTTATGAATAAATGTGTTGTGTATTGTGATTTTAAAATTTCACTGGATCAAGTCCCCCTCTGATGGCAAATCAAGCCATCACCTTATGTATCACATCAGATCTTGTCACAGATTATGGGTGAGTTGTCTTTAACCTCTTTCTTCTACTCTCCTCTAAAGCTTTTACCTCATTATAAAATTTGCATTCTGCATCCTCCATTTCAAGATCAGTTCTTGTTCTTTTCACTCCACGATTGGTACTCTTTTGGTATCTGCAAAACTTCATTGCTAATATTAGCAGCAGTTTGCACAAAGAGAGCACCACTACAGGTCTCAAAAAGGAAATCAATAATCCATTTCCTAAGTTTCCCAACCAGCTGGTAACACGTGGTAATCCATCAGTAATGGTTGTCCAGGCACCATCTGCTTTTATGTCTTTCAGGTCTTTGTTCAAATCAGATTTTTTTAATGTAACCCTGCAGGTCTTTACTCCTATCAGGTATATAGACATATAAAAATATCCCCCACATACCGATTTCTAAACCTTATTGAAATATTCAATTCACGCATTCATCATAATTCAACCACTCTCTAGACTCATAACACTGAACCCAAATATTTGCAAAAATGTATGATATTTATTATATTATCCCAATGTACTTATACAAGATAATTAAAACAATTTAAAAATACTGCTATTAAACTTGGATATTTGTCTTCACTTTCCATGTCCCTTCTACATCAGTATATTTATACATCAAGTGTCATAGGATAAAACGCATTTTTTAAGAATCAATTTAAAAAAAAACATACACAGTATGCAGTTAGTCAAAAGAATACAAATATTGATCTTATTGATATCTTCTCATTCACAAAAGAAAAACCCCACTTGTATTGGTATCAAGTTTATCAACAATGCTGGACAGCTTTCTAATTTTCTGAGAATTTAAGTCTACTCCTACTGAAGGTATCAGGACTCTAAATATGTCACCTACAATTTCACTTGCACTTCTCTTTGTTCTCTCATTTGTTTTCATTGGCTCTTCTTTAATCCATTTAACATGATACTTTGTTGGAACAACTATTTCCATATTACACCTTCCATACCATCTTTTCAGCAACTTATAATAGGCACTCTTCCCACAGACATAATATATTCCAGGAAAAATAGGATCTACTCCGTTTAAAAAGCTTCCCCAGTTTTCATGCAATTCAAATGTATGCGCACATTCACTAACTCCTACAAAAACAGCATTGGCGTTTGATTTCTTTCGATATATACAAAGTTAGGCTCTGCGTTGCCAATCTAAAGCTGATTAAACTATTCCCTCTAAAATGTTATTTTCTTCTTGTGGCTGACTCCAAGAAGTCAATTTGGGCAAGACACTAGCGTTGTTTATCTCATGGTTTCATCTACTAAATCTATAAAATACTTTTCAGTTCTCACCAATTTACATGTCAGGTTATTTCTAAGAGCATAAGCCATGTCAAAAGATTGTGTCGGTTTAAATATGTAACCAATAATCTCAATGATTGAAACCTCAGGATATGGATTTAAATGTCTAAGCACAGAAATTTCAGAGAAGATCTGATCTTGATTTGAATAATAATACAACAGTTGATCAGTACCATAAAATAAACTAGCTCGCACACTGCAAGAGATTCCATATATCAGAGGTAAATGGTGGTATTTCACACCCTCAGCGACTGGTGAAAGTATTTGCATACAAACGTAGCAATCACCAACATCCATAGTATTGGTGTTATAACTTAGTAATATAGCATAAACATTTGAGCTAAAATCTATTTTCAAAGAACCATTATGTAAAGAGTTGTCAATTAAATCAGAAACGTTTCTTTTTGTAGCTCCAAAAGATACAGTAAGCTTTGAAGCATTCACAGAAACATAATGCGTTAGGTTTAAAAAAATAAACATTGCAATCAATATCAAAACAATAATAAAAAGAATGGAGGGTGATTCCAGAATCGGACTGCATGGTTGGTCAAGATTCAGACCATTTAACTAAAGAAAAATGAAGAATAGCAGAAATGGTTTAAGCAATTTCAGCAAAAGTCTTTGCACCGTAAAAAAATTATGGCAAAGGTAAAAATCTTTTCATGTAAGGAGAAACTCTCATATCAACTTCGTTGATGAATAAATTCAAGAAAAACTGTGTCAGTCCATTAGTTGGTATATCCAGGTTGAAATTAAAATCAATAACACAGTTTGCCTCAAGAAAGTTCAGGTGGACACAAAACTTGTAGAATTCCTGTTCCCACCCATTAGCAGCCAAGTAAGTCCATTCAGGAGATGCGTACCTTTGACTTTTGCTCTTTTTGATCTCCTCACAGCTGTTTGGTCATCATCTGTGTCACTTTGATCTGTGGGCTCAGAGCTTTCAGGAATTGTAGGTGGTATTCGTCTTGCGGTCAGGCAGCTTCTCATAATGTCACCTCTTTTGGGACAACGATCTCCGGGTACAACTCGCTTTCTCACTGCACTATGAACTTCGTTGGGGTCTGTACCACTCGTAGTCAACTCTCTCGACTGTGACCCTTTGGTACTCACAATTGACTCTCTTGAACCTCCCTCAGGTCAAACAAGTGCTGTTCCAGTAGTTTGCTGGTCCCCAACAGCGTGGCTAGCCTGATCCCTCTGTCTCACTGAAAACACCAGCACATTAGGAACAGGCGCTGTTATATCATTCAGGGGACCTTGGACTCTGTGAGTATGTGCTGAATGAACCCAGTTCGGGAGACCCCCACACTTAACAGCCATGTTGGTGACTAGATGACCTGGAAAGGCCCCTTCCAGCCAGGTTCCAAGCACGTTCTTTGCATGTGCTTCTTCACCATTACCCAGTCCCCGGACTGAGGTCATGGCACTGCTCCTGTTGGAGCAGTTGCAAAGGCAGCTTCTCCAACCTCGTGAGAGACGTACCACATCAGCAAGGCCCTTGCAGTAGTCCAGAATAAGATCATCTGTAATATTAAATAATGCATTAGCAGGAACAGGTGGCAGCCTCATCACTCGTCCCATGATCACTTTGTGAGGCGATAATCCTGTCCTCCTATCTGGAGTATTTCTCAAACTCAGCTACACAAGAGGCAATGCATCTGGCCACTTCAAAGACGTAGAAGCACATACTTTCGCCAGTCTGGATTTCAATGTGCCGTTAACTTGTTCAACCAACCCGAAAGCCTCTGGTCAGTAACTGCCATGAAGCTTCTGCTCAACATGTAGCGCTGCACATAAAATTTCCAGGACCTCATTGTTAAAATGAGTTCCGCGGTCTGACTCAAGAGAAGCTGGAAATCAGAAACGCAGAATCAGCTCTCTTAACAATAATTTTGCCTCAGTCAGTGCTTAATTTGTAAAGGGATAAGTGCTGGGGCTCTCGTCGGGAGGCCACTGCAGCTTGCACCTCACATAACCCATGCCAACGCTGCCATTGACAGTACATACACAGCTACTAACCTTCACACTCCTACAAGTGTGACAAGTCAGACTATTCCAGGCCCCCAAAGCCAGAAGAATGGCTTGCGAGGCAGGTATTAGTCATTGTTAATGTAAATTGAACAAATAAACCGCTGTTGTTGTGTTCATACCTAAATTAGTAGGACAGTGCCACCATGTGGCAGATTGTCATAGCCCCGGTGCTGACAATAAGGTGCCGGTGCGGAGCACCGGAAAGCACCACCTCAAATTAAGCACTGGCCTCAGTGAGACTATCGCTCCTACGAGTAGGATAAGCTTCAACCCATTTTGAGAAAATACATACAATGACCAAAACATATCTTAAGCTGTTGCAAGGGGGCATCTCTATGAAATCCATTTGCAACCAGCTAAAAGAACCTGCATATTTACCAATAAGACTCATGACAACCTGTGTTCTTCTTTCTGGGTTTTGTTGCTGAAATATTACGCACCAGTGACACAAGGTCTCTGCAGTTGCTCTGGGATTGTACAACTCCTGTTGAAAGAGGTACATCATTGCATCTCTCACAACATATGCAGGGCCGTGGTAATGCCTTGCCATTTGTGACAGTAAGCTGTCAGGCAATACTGGTCTGCCATCAATAAAAATCCAAACACCATCCTCTCTTTTGGTTCAACCTACTTGCACCCAACCCTGTTGTTTTGCTTCTGTCATCTCTTCTTGCAGCTTCCTAAGCTCCTCCCATGTGTATAAAGCTGACACCATCAAAGCTACAATCTGTGACGTAGGATGTGTTTTTCAAAATCTCGTCATTGAATGTGTGTGCATTCAACGAACAATACCTCAACACCTCATCTGCATACCGGTTACTTACTGTAACATAGTCGGTACCTTGGTGATGAGCAACATATTTCACAACAGCAATTTGGGTAGCCAATTGTTATATGGTTTTAAGGCACATTATCATTTAAAAATAACAGTTGAGCTGGGATCAGGCAGGCATGATGCAAAGCCTCAGTTCCCTGAACCTGCCAAGGCTTTGTGCCCCAGATAGATTTTAAATCAACGGTCTCTTTCCAGTGATCATAACCCTCTGTAGCCAATTCAGTACGAAACGAGGTGGCGTAAATCAATTTAGTATGTGTCAACATAAATTTGGATTGTGAAGATGACTAAAGTTTAAAAAAATAGGATGCCGGGTTAGATATGTCATAATCTGTAAAATATGTAAATTTATCTCTGAGTTTTTGAACTCCCTTTTACAGGAGTAAGACAATGTTCCCATTGAGTGTAATTAAGAACGGGACGTGAGGTGCTAGTTTTGTGTAAAAAATGATGCCCATAATGTTGATAGCAGAATAGATCCCCATAATTGGCAGAATTTAAATACAAATCTTCAGAGTCAAAAGCTGCATAATATTTTAAATCAGAAAACAATGCATGCACTGCTTGTACATCCCAATCATCAGAATGTATGTCCCGTGTAAACACATCTCCTAATGAGACGCGAAACACGTAAGGTACTCTGAGAACCTCATTCGGACCGTGGATCTCGAAGGCTACTTTGTCCCAAACGATGCCATCTGGAACTGGGAAAGCTGAAATGTTCACTAGTATCTGATCACGTTTCATGATATGGGATGATGTGTGAGGGGCCAGAATTCCATCGACCAAGTTCACAGCAGAGCGTTCTGGAAAGTAATGACCATTGATGAGCAAAAAGAACACCTTCACAAATCAAATTGACATGAAGAGGAAAATTTGTATAAGTACCAACCAAATGTAGGTCCATGGAGGGACCAAAAGAGGAAAACACTTAATTTAGTCGGTGGTTCTGGCAAGCTGGATGTCGAAGCGGACGAGCCGGAAGAGTGGCTGGCATGATCCCCACTGTAGCCATTCGAAGGTCTCTTAATCAGAGGTGGAAGTTCCGAGTCTGCCAGATGTTCTTGTGGACTGTTCGGCACCTCACCCACGGACTCATCAGGATGATAAATATACTCGACATCCATAGTGGAAGAGAGAGGTCAGACGGGTGAAATATCAATTACAGTGTCCATCACTTTCCTGGCCACACGCAGACCAATAGAAGATGATGGAGTCAGTGGATCCAATGAAATTGCGGTGCACAAAACTGCAGGTGTGACGCTATTCAGAATCGGCCACATGGTGTAACTTGACATTGTCCACTGAAATGTATCTGTTGTCTTTGCGACCAGGTAACAGTGGTAAAATGACTGTACGAGTACCCTTCAGTCCAAGCACTGAAACCGGTGCACGATAAGAGGGACCAAATTCTTTTTTGTTCTCCAACTTTTCTCGTACCAGATCCCCAACTTTTGGAAGCCAACCGGCAACTGGAATCAGCAGTGCTGCATCAGTGGAAGAGGGTAAATGTTCAGTTGCAGAGCTGTCACGTGTCTTTTGTAGATCCTGTAACACAGTAGAAAGATTATCTACGTCAAAGGTTGCGGCAGCCGCCACAACGTCTCGACCATCAAGGTCTGGCACAAACATTTTAATGCCAAAGAGCATTTCGTATGGGGTCCGCCCACCCAGAGATCTTCTTGGGAGATTATTAAGTGCACGTTGAACCCCATACAAGTGGGCCAGCCAGTTCCTGCCAGTACCTACGACTCTAGCTGTCAATGATTGCTTTAAGTCACGGTTCATTCGCTCCACAATTGAATTGCCCTCCGGCCTGTATGGAGACGAAAACTGCACCAGCACCCCCATTGACTTCATTGCATCCTTGTACGCCTTAGAGGCGAACTCTGGACCTTGGTCAGAATGGAAGGTGCCACAGGCAAACATCCCGACAAAGACACGCAAATCCCTGATGATATTTCGAGCGTCAGCACTGCGTTGTGGCCAAACCCAAAGGAATCTAGTGCACGAATCAACTGCAACAAATATGTATTTATACGCAGTATCAGAAGATAGAGGACCGCAGTGATCAAGATATATACAGCCAAAAGGTTGATTAGAAATACACAGCTGTGTTTGTGGTGGGCGCGTGACCGTAGACGGCTTGATTTGTTGACAAATGTCACAAGAAAGTACATAATTACGGGTCTGTTTATATAAACCACGCCACCAATAACGTTGCTGCAAAATTGAGACTGTCGCCGACACCCCGGCATGTGCAGAAGCCATGCCCTTGTGCGCGGCTTTGATCAAAGCGGGTCTGCTGCTACGGAACACGTGGCTACTGCAGAGTTGGCCGCTTCATCAGCCAAAGAATTACCAAGAGCATGTGCTCCCACACGCTGATGGCCAAGAGTATATATAACATGTGTGAGGGGCAGACGTTGTTTAAGATCTGCCACTCGAACCCAAAGCATTTTATGCTTGATTGCGCTGCCCTTAGAATCTCGATAGTCAGTCTGAGACCAAAAGAATAAGTTGTCATTAAAAGACTGGACACAGTAATAGGAATCTCACACAATAAGAGTATTCACATTTGGATCAGCAAACTCGAGAGCAAGAACGAGAGCACGCAGCTCCGCCAATTGCGCCATACAGTCTCCAAGTGCCTGAGTGTGCACAATGGAAGACTTAAATGCTCCATTCACTACTGAGCCGGCAACAGTTGCGCAAGCTGCCGAATAAGCGTGTTTAGAACCGACGGCCGGTTGAGCCGAGCCATCGGAATAGATGATACATTTGTATTCATCCAAAGGAAGCAAGGACAGAGGAGGAGGATGAACATGTTCATACTGTTAGAACTCCTGTGTCTGAAGAGAAGGATCAAAGATAAACGTGACATCAGCCGATGTCAACGATGCAGCCCATTGTATCCAACGTGGATGTAAAGCCTTAGAGTTTGGTACACTTGCCTTAGTCACGGCTTCCAAAGCAGGAAGTGGCGTGACCATAAGAATGCGTTTGCCTTGCACCAGAGAGCGTTCCTTCAGGATCGCCATCTGTACTGCCGTCAAGATTTTTTCAATATTAGAAAATCGCATTTCAGCCGATGTTTATAAATGTGATTTGTAAGCAATACGTACTGTGTCACCCTCATTGAACGTTAAATATGTGAAACCCACCGTCCCCGGCACGATACGTATCACCAGGTTTGTGGTGTTGTCACGTGTCAACAAGAAGTTAGTCGCAAGCAGGTCAGACTGCAAAGAATGTAGTATAGAGGTATGTTCCGGAAGCCAGCTGGCAGAAGAGAAAGTTGGTTGTATCAACGCATGAAGCGGTTTGATACGCTGGGCATAATCGGGAATGTAAGTCCTCCCAAAGTTAAAAATACCCAGCAAAGACTGAAGTTTCTTCAGTGTATTAGGGGGTTGCAAATGTGCAAATCTCTCCAGGAAATGGGGGGCTAGCCCCTTTCCTTCATTATTGAGCTCATAGCCCAAAAAGATCACCGCCAAATGGGCGATAAGTGACTTTGCAAAATTAAATTTGTATCCATAGTCGGCAAAGGACAAAATAATATTGGCAGAGAACGCGAAAGGCAACCCGTTTCATGTTATATGGTTTTTAGGCACATTATCGACATTGCTAAGTTGGCATGAGCTTCGCTGCCATGATGCTGCTTTTGCGCACGCTATACATGACTTTGTTTTTGCAAGACTTTGTTTATGCCTTTCACATGGGAACGGGTTGCCTTTCGCGTTCTCTGCCTTTCCTGGAGTTTAGTCTGAACACGATGTGCAAGGTCGATAAACAATGCCCCTTGTTATTCTGTTCTGGTCAGGCCCTAGCACCTAGACATAACAATCTACACACAGCTGCAGTACTGAAGACTCGTGCTTTGATATTACGTTGTTGCATGTTGTTTTAACACACTTGGAGAAAGCCATTCCATGGAGAAGAGCTCCGCTGTTCCTATGATGTAAACCTTACATCCAGGCTTTAAGGTATGGGGTCTGCTGTCAAAGCCCAGAGATCTTCCTTTATATAAAATAAACTTCTTCTTACCAAGGGGAGGGTGGTTAGGCCTGAGTGCCCTTTTTCCACAGTCTTTATATAATGACTACTCCCTTTGTATTCTCTGGAATTGTAACAATGCTAACTGTGCTGAGTTTATGCATTTTGCTGCTGGTAGTGGCTCGTATACTGTATTGTAGAGCACGATAGTCAAAATAAACATTTGAACTATTTCAGTGACTCTGACAATTCTTATTGTGGACAAGTATGAGTGAGTGAGCGAAAGAGTACGTCTTGCTCCTGCGATTCCTGAGAGAGTCGGGAGTGTTGTGTTCTGGGTTGTCTAATCATTTGTAGCTCCGTGATCTTTGGAGGAGAAAAAATGAGACACTATAGCTAGTCGGTTTAGGATTTTGGGTACTAATGTGGTAGGTTGGTACACCCCTATTCACTGAGGTCCTGTTTTCCTGCGCATAGTTCTGTGTAGGTGCAGAATCTCTGCAACACAATCATAGGGTCTGCATAAGGTTCCTCACGCACTCCCGATTTCTAATGGGAGAACCAGAAAATGCCACGACTCCCACGCTGTGAACACAATCGCCCAAAGTCATGTACGACTCTAAAGTCATATGGGCTATCAGTGTAAATTGTAACTCGGAGCTGTTCTGAAATGGTGCATGCTCATGTCAGAGCTATAAACTCTGCAACCTGTGCAGAAAACACTCTCTGCAACCATGACGCTTCCATAACACCTCCAACTGTACACACAGCATATGCAGCTTTCAGATTTCCTTCATTGCCTCTCAAACAAGAACCGTCAACAAACAATACATGGTCAGATTCAGGTAATGGTTCATCAGAGATATCCGAACGGGGACAATCATGTTCGGCTTCATCCACCACGCTCTCATTTCCAGGGAAAGGCATTACGGTAGCTGGATTCAGCACCGTACATATCTTCAGATCACATTCTCTGCACCCAACAAGACTTGCTCATACTTCGTCAAGCTGCTATTGGTCAAATACAGTGTGTGTGTGTGCGTGTCAACAGTATCTCCACTGAATGGGGCATGAATACTGTTAGTGGGTAACCCATCGCAATACTTGCACACTGCTCAAGACTCACACACGTAGACGCAACAGCTTTCAGACATCCAGGCAAAGCAGCTGCAACAGGATCAGGGGTCGCTAAAAAGTAGGCGATAGGCCTGCGATTGCTTCCATGCATTTATGTCAACACTGAGAGAGCGCAGCCTTCCCTCTCATTGTAGAATAAGACAAAGCATTTATTATAATCAGGCATTCCCAAAGCTGGTCTCCTGCAAAGGCATTTTCGCAGCTCTGGAAAGGCAGCCATGCAATAGTTATCCCAGGGCACCGGATCAGACACATCTTTGTGTGTCAACCTCTGAAGAGGCTTTGCTGTTAAGGAAAAACTTGGAATACACTGACTGCAATAGCCCACCATTCCTAAGAATATGCTGACTTTCTTTTGGGTAGTTGGTGCATTCATGCTCCCATCTCAATGTGATGTCCTAAGTACACAATTTCAGTTTTGCAAAACTGTAACTTAGTCGGGGATACTTTATGTCCATTCTCTGCCAAATGATTCAGTAAAGCAATAGTGTAGGTTTTGCAAGCTTCTCTCTTAGTTGACGCCACCAGTAGGTCGTTAGAATACTGAACTAACATGGAATGATTGGGCATTCTGAGGGATTCAAGATTCTTTTTAAGCATCTATTTAAAAATTGAGGGGCTTTCCATATACCCTTGTGGGACTCAACACCATGACCAAAACACGACTTCCGAAACGGAAAGCGAACAAAAATTGGCTATTTTCATGCAATGGAATCAACAAGAAGGCCTGGCACAAGTCAATGACTGAAAAGCATTCGGCCTTGCATGGAATCTGAAATAAAATCACAGCTGGATTCGGTACCACAGGACAACATGGAACAATAATAGCATTCATCTTGCACTAAATCCGCCAATAGTAGGGGTGGAAATTAAGATGCCTAAACTCCAAGTTAGCTGTCCAATGAGGACCATTAATTGACAGCCAACTTACAGGTTACAAATTAGATTTAGATACACCAATCTCAAGACCATAATGCAGATATAAAGAATAGCAAAATGAATCCCCAACCTTTTAAAGAAGTGAAAATGAGTAAGGATTATACAAACCAATAGCCCTGTAATAGCTACACAGAATAAGAGAAGTAACATCTGGTGTGGTGTCAGAGCTTGCTGATTCTTCCTACAACGCATTTAAATCATTAATCACAGTCAAATGGAAGAATCAACAGGACTCAATAATAGACTCAGACAGACCTTTAATAATTTGGCTATTATATTAGAAATGCTAAATTCATCATAACCAAAATTTGCTTAAGAAGTTCAGTTAAAACTTTCATAATAGTGCCAAGCATTTAAGCAGGATTTCAAATCAGCAATAGCCACAGAGTTACAAGGTCCTACCACCAAATAGGCGGAAGGATAGTTAATTGGCTAACAGCTCAGATTCTAAGAGGATGGGAAGGGTGAGTCCATTAGCATAACCAGAACTAAAGAAATTAGAACGGGTTCGGCAGGGAAGGCTCAGTCCATCTAATACCAACTGTAGCCTAGACCAGGCAGTCTAAAGTTAGTAAAGAGTTCAAAAAATAGAACAGCATAGCATCCAGGACTCAAATAGGGAAAATCAGAATAGCGGTCCTCAAATGGCAAAAATCAATTGTGTCTGCATCTGCCAATGCGATAAAGATGCCCCTTCTTTGGGGTTTCTTCTTTTATAAGTTCTTCGGTAAAGTCCAGTGGCATGGTATCACACCAACATTGAAAGACCAGCACATGGCTATGGTCACATCATGTCACCTAAGATGATCGAAACTTTGAGCTGACTTCCCATGCTAGTCATGGGAAATGAAACTTTGTGAGTCCACACAAACCTAAAATTGGTAGAGAAGAAATACAAAGTTGCAGTTTATGATCATAGCTAAAATTCTATTCCCACAAGAATATTTTTCTGTGCACAGTGGAAAAAGTATTGAAAATATGTCAGGGAACAGTAGTGTACCGGACAAACAAGTGACATTACACTTGCAAAGACTGATCCATTGTATTTAACCAAGGGAAAGGTCAACGCCAGAGAAAAGGCATCTTGAAAAAAGGCCTTTAAGTTAGCATCACACATTTAAATTTAAATTAAATAACCCTTTAACTTTGCTTCAAATATAATTAAATTAAATCAATTCAAATAACGAATGTATAAACTTTCACAAATTACGTTAGAAATATACTACTACTACAAATTTTCTAGTTATTCATATAAATGTACGTTTTTCAAAAAACATATTTCTATTATCATTTGAAGGTTTTCATAAACTATAATGTCTCTAATATCATTCTAAAAAATATCAAGGTTGTACTTCATTGCTTACACATTTTTGCACATGCACATTAGCAAAAAGCATCAAAACACTAGGCATCACATGTATCAAAGTTCCATTTTGCATTCCCTAAATTGCAAATTTTAAATAATCACTATTTAGGGAATGCAAAATGTTATGTAAGAAAATAGCGATTCCTTAATAATGATTCCTACAATGTCGCAATCGCAATTAGGGAATCGCTGTTAAGAAATGCTTCTCCATTTGTTCCTATGGGCCTAAAGGCCCTTAGGTGTGAATGGTTTTGTATTACCTAATTGGTAATCGCAAATCAGGAAATGCAAGACCAAGGGTGCCCGGGGGCCTAAGCCCCCCCTGAAGCACCTTCCAAAAAGAATTTGCACATGTAAAGCACACTGTGTGCGCTACATAGCACTTTGAAAAATGCATTCTTTGTGCATTTTAAAAATTACACATGGTTACCATCAACTTGGAGTTGATGGTAATAGCATTTCCTAAATGCCCAGTTTGCATTTAGGAAATGCTTGGTACATGTGCTTAGGGAATCGCAAATTGTGATTCCCTATATGGAGTCGCAATTTTAGTTGACCTAAAATGCATTGCCAAAGCCAATTCATACATCTTGAAAGACTATTTTGCATTCACAAACGGTCAAATTTAGCAATTCGCCCCATTTTCGAATGCAAAATAGGTTGACACATGTGGCCCTAGGCCACTTCACTTAGCATAAAACTCCATTAATATAGATTAATAAGCATAAGTAAATCTTTAGTGCAACTTCGTTTATGTGTATTAGTATTACCTTATGTGTGTTTTCTTCATCTCACATTTTAAAGCTGCTTTTACGGTGCTTCTACTACACTTGTCTCTGTTTCATGTATCACTGTATCTATCGTGTGCAACGTGTACTTTCAACCTTTTGTGTTCTCTATGTATGAATGTGTCATGTATTATGATTTTAAAATCACTGGCTCCAATATGAGTAAGTTAGCATAGTGTGACTATTGACCTTTGACATTGCTGTGATGACATTTGTTCAGTACAAATTGATATATTTAGAGTACAATTCCTGACCAACATGTTTGCATCTATATATATGTGTTACAATATTTTGTGTAAGATAGTGAAGCCAATTGTCACAACGTTCTGGGCAAGCACTGGGGTAACATACGTACCTGACTGCTGGCTGACAGATGGCTTCTGTCCTTTTTTCAGAATGTCCCCTCATATGAGTGATGGGCGTGATCAGAGGATGGTGAATGACTGCAGCTGTGAAGCTATTCACAATTACATTTTTTTATCTTGACAGGACACCCTTCAGTATGTTCATGTAAATCAGCCATTGTACCTTCACAATGGTGTGTCCTCACTGACTGATACTCCCACAATTGGGCAAATATAAGTTTGGTTTGGAAGTCATTTCATGGCGGCACCTTTGGTAGTATGAAACAGTCAGGTTCCATAGCACGTACAGTAACAGTACAGGCAGGGCACAAGTCCTAAAAAAAGAAGTGGGGGGACTCTCCAAGTTAGGTGGTGTCACAGGAAGTGACATCACGGCAGGAAGTGACATCACGGCAGGAAGTGACATCACAGCAGGAAGTGCCATCACGGCAGGAAGTGACATCACATGTGCAGCAGATCTATCATTTGCACATATTGCAAGATTTAACAATTGAAGCTGCTAAGTACTTAAGCCTGTGACTTAAGGTCCCTGTATGGAGGAATTAACAGCCCAAATGTGGATGAAACTAATTTTCACGCTTGTCTTAATCGCGTGCTGCCACTCACTGAAGTGCTTTCAACTTGTTTCAAGGCCAACGCGAGCAGAATAAACACAGTACCTGTAGAACAGGGAATTTAAATACATAATGTGCTCTGCGCCCAGCGCTTCATTTCAATTTCCAAAAATAAATTACGGAAGTTGTGGACCTCATTAGTTTGTGAAGTCACTTTTGTTTTAAAAGCACATTTCCTTTGGAAGGTGCCGATTATTTTTCAATTCCAACGATTAACAAAAAAAAAAAACATGTGGGAGGTGATCTGATAGCTTTAGACAACATGGTTGTGTAGAAGAAAAAAACAACATACTTTTTTGGTGCAAAGCTTCAAGGCACATAATTTAGGCTTCAAAGGTTACTCTAAGACACAGATAACTTGATGTACTTTATCATCTGTGTTTTGAATGGAAACCCACGTCAGAAGCAGTTATCATCGCAATACATTAAAAAATATATATATACTCAACATACTGGCACTCAAATATTTTTAAAGCAGCAGTGACCTACGAGTGTAACCCCTGCACTTTTCCCCAAAAAGGAAAAGTATACAATACTTTCGCTGGCCCTCTCAACAAAGAAGGTATTGTCTCGTTTATACTTTCCTAAAGAGCTTTTGCAGTTGCTCTATTTACCTCACAGTTTCGGAAATAAACTATGAGAAATACTGTGGGGCGAATTACAATGTCAAACAAATCACAAAAAAGGCATTGCTTCAATCACAGCTTGACAAACAGTGGTAAGGCACGCTATGATTTTTGTATCGAAGGAAGTGCGCGATGTCATCTCGAAAACTAGAGAAAAATACACTGTTGTTAGAAAACAAATCTCCATGAAGCATGCCTCAAATGTTTTGTGCAGGTATTTTTTCATAGATAACAAGACCCAGAACTTCCAGAACACTTTCAGAGGATTCATAGCTCTGACACCAGAGCTGGGGCAGTGCCAGGGCCCAAAGGGCAAGGCCGGAATAGGGCGGCCACCCCTGCCAACCCCCCAGTGGACGTCCACGTCTCCAGTGCAATAGAATGTCCTTCAGAGGGGGTGTGGCAGGGCGACAACACGCACCCGCAGCGGCCTTGTTTAATATAACCGGCACTTACATGTTCTGAGCGGAAGCACTTCGAGTACAGAACAGCTTGATTGTTCTGTGGCTGTGAGAGGAGGGCCGTCCTCAGCGCTCATCAACGACTCATTCAGAACTGCTGGCTTATTAACAAGAGCTACTGAAATCCAAATTAAAAATAAATTAAGTTTTTTTTTTTTGTGCAGCACAGAAGCTGTTCCGGTGCAATTGATGATGGACCAAAATAGAATGTTCTCGAATGCGGGAGCGAATGCAGAGTAGTTTGTTTACTCTGCCCTTTCACTGCATGTCCTGGGCACGCACCTCACGGGGTTTCCAGCTCTGCCCTTCGTATATCCGGGGTAATGGGGGGCTCGCCTGCACGCGTCCCGGGCCTCTTTGAAGTCACTGGCTGTTTTTGTTTCCACCTCTCCCCCCCCCGGGGGCCTCTTCCGCGCATTCACTACTCTTTCCACCGGTGAACATGTGTGGATGAGCAGGGCAGGGTGGACGGCATTTTGATAAGCAGGGTGGACGGCGTCCACCCTGGAAAATAAGTGGGGGGACGCCGTCCACCCGCGTGGTACCCCGACTCGTGCCCTGAGTACAGGTAACGATAGGTTAGTAATGTGCAAACCAGGGCATGCAGTGACGTTTACTTGGTTCATGTGTAGGTAACTAAGCCTAAGTGAGGACTCAAGCCCTCCCCAGATGGTGCAACGATAGAGGATGTGCAATAGACAGGCTGGGTTGGTAGTGATACTCCTCCGTGACATTAAAACACGTATGTGGCAAATATCTGTAGTGTATAGTTAGGGGAGACAATGCTTTGACACACCTGGCTGAGTAATGAAGATGGGGAGTTGTGCCTGTCCTGGTTAAGCCCCTGACACATATGTGTTATTTCCTGTAGCTGATCCTTGCAGCAGTATATGCACGGAGGCTGGGAGGAAGAAAGGAGATAAAGATTAACATTGTGCATGCCTTGGCTTTGTGTGGCTATGTGTTTCCAAAGCCGAGCGGGGTATGTTTGCCTATGTGTGAGTGAAAACTGAGTCTCACTAGAGGGAGAGGTGTGGCGTAGCGGCCAGCACGGCTCACTCCGGAGCGGGAGGGTCACGGTTTGATCCCCCGCATTGGTGGCAGCTCAGCATCATGTGACTCTGGGCAATATCTCACTTAATCTCCCCGACCGCCCCAGCGCCTTGAAACCTTAAGGACATGTTTGCGCTTTACAAGTATGGATTATTATTATTACTAGTGATGAGTGTGCTATAAATTGAAATTTTAGCAGCATATGTGATATATTGCCATCTGAAGTGCTGTAGCATCTTACTGACCTGACAAACGTGTCTCTGGAGCAGGCAGGCCATGCTGCTGGTGGTGACTCATGGATGGAGGGAATACGGTAATTTAGGGGGTAAAGATAGAAATGTGATCCTGGTCCATCACCTAAGAGTATAGCTGTCACCTGCATCTTGGCAAACCTATTTCACCGATATCATTCACCTCCTCTCATCCTACCACCGCTTCTTGATATCCGCTGGGGCGCTTGCCTCTAGCCACAATGCACTGACCCTGTCATTTACATTTTGCAGCCCTTCTCTACTCCACTGAAGTGTGTGGAGGACAACCATGTATCCATCATGTCTCCAGCGAGCTAGCTTGGGCCCACTAAAACATCTATCTTCTACCATATGGTCTTTGTAGCAGCTTGAGAGGTAAGAGGGAGAAAACAATCACAATTGAATCTCAATACAGTGTAACTAATTTGGTCAAACAATAATCCACTCGACAACTAAATCTGAGATTAGTAAGATTTAATCATAAATTTAGAAACAAATCGATGTAGACCAGCCTCAACATTATCATATAGAAATACAGGGGGGTGTGGCCGAGCTCGCCAAGATGGCGGACGTGTTTGCCTAGGGCTCCGCAGAGAGGCCCGACCATTGTCATTAATCCACCCCAGTGGGGTCCCATGAGAACATAAAGTAACGGCGGACCATTAGTGATCACTGAGCGGTCACCAAAAATGCCAGTGCCGGGACACGGGAAAGGTCTCATGGAGCAGAGCGACATCAGCCGGGAGTCTGGCCGCATCCAACATGGCGGCACCTGGTAGATGGTGACGTCTCTGGAGACGGAACAGCACGCCAAGGTGCTTCAACCATCCGGACATGACCCTAATCGCAGAAGGGGGCCTCAACAGCAGCCGGCAAGCACCACCAACCCCAACAAATGAACTCGGCCAGACTCGAGGGACGGAGCCGACAGAGTGAGGATGCCGCAAGCCAGAGAGTGCAGAGGTTCACGGCCAGAGACCGAAGATTGGGGGCGAGCTGGCACCAGCAGGGAGGAGAGACAACATGCTGGTGACACGTTGAGGCTCGCGGTGCTGGGCGGACGCCCCCCGCTACCCTGGTGCAGCGAGACCGCGTCGGATGGGAGCCCCAGTCAGGTCCCGATCTGGAGACAACGCCCCTACAGCCAGAGCCCAGACTACCGCGCAGAGACCCGGGCCCCCGCCATCAGAGACTAAGCACCATCTCACCGGGAAACACCCGAGTCCGGGCCCTCCTTATGTGGGGAGACCGCGGGAGGAGACCGAAGGCATTCCGAGGTGAGCGGGAAAGCCCCTTGATATACCACTCAGCACCAGGCCTCGAGGTGCGGGGTAAGGGTAGTGCTCCCCGAGGGCAGTCGCGGGGTCATGAAACTGTGCGCAAGCTAAGGGCCCAAACTCAGAGTTCACTGGTTCGTCCCCATTAGAAGCCTGGAGGCATCAGCAGCACCACCCGGGACCAAAACGCACTAGATAGGCATGGCAACCAGAAAGTGAGGCGTACAAGGGGAACTGCGGCCCCCCCTCCAGCACAACGAGGCAAGCCACTAGCAGTGCCAGCACCAGGCCTAGGTGCTGGTGGCAGGATAACTCAGATTGAGCAGCACAACCAGAGAAGAGACTGCCACCCAGCCAGCACGCCGCAGGACACCAGCTTTTTCTACTCTGGGGTAGCGGCCCCCAGAGGACTCCGCATCAGTAAAGGGTCCACCTGCTCCACTGACAGGAGCCAGAATGTCGGTACCCTCCCCCTGCCCCCCCCCCGGGCCCAGGGAACAATCGAAGGACATAGCTAACCCACACAGTGGACACACCGGATAAAAGTAACAGTGAGCAGGCAGACGATCCCCTACTCCCCGGCACGCCATGGGAAGACTACGTTCAAACATGGGGCCACAGGCATTATCCTCAGAGTGAAACCCTTCCCTGTCTACCAACGACCATCATACAGACGAGGGGGCAACGACCACGCTTTCAATGTCAGACAAACTGGGTAGGGTGCTTGCCGCAATTGAACACTCCCGGGTCACCATGGAAGACAGATTCGGGGCCCTGTCTACTGATCTCAACCTACTAAAAGATGACCACCGTGGGGCCGTGGCTAGGCCAGCCAAGATGGCGGACGTGCCCGAGTAGAGCTCTGGCTGCCGACCTTTAACATCGATAGCTATCCTGATCGGTAGGGCCAGGTGACACACCCAAATGTTAGCCACACATCAGTGGCTACCGGACTAGTCCTTAGAGCGGTGCAGCATTGAAAAGTGATGAGTGCGGCGCCCACCAGCTGAGGCTGAAGCCTCCCCCAAAATGGCGGCACACTAAGCAATAAGCGCAGCCGGAAGATCGGAAGGCCGAGCTGCACACCTCCCGCAGGCCGTGAGCGGGCGGGGAGCGCCCCTCCGAAGGGATACAGGATCCAACCGCGCATCAGACCCAGGGTGCACCGACAGCAATGCCCAGATGAGAAGGCACACCGATGGCATGGGCTCCGAGGTGGTGACGGCTAAAGTTGTATGCGGTAGGGCCCGCAGTGAGACAGAGGAGGCGGCTGGGCCCCGGCGACCGAAGGCCTTCGGGGACGAGCCCTCCCGCTTCCCAAAGTGAGAGGCCAGAACAGCAGCGAATGCACGCAGGTGGCTGCCGAATTGGCAATGAGAGTGGCGCAGAGTTGAAGTGCGACGAGTACGGCGCCTGAGAGCAGAGACTACAGCTTCCCTTCCAGAGGCGGCCCCCTATGCAGTCGGCGCAACCAGAGGATCGAAAGGCCAGGCTTTGCACCTCCCGCAGGCCGAGCACAGACGCGGAGCATCAACTCGGAGGGAGACGGGACCCGCTGGGTGCCGGACCCGGGGGGCACCGACAGCATCACCCAGGTGAGGAGGCATACCAGAGGCGCGAATCCTGAGGTGGAGGAGGCCAGACACGTACGCGACCGGACCTGCAAGGGTCCGTGGTGAGGCTGGGGAGGGGCTTGAGCCAACAGCCGAAGGCAACCGGAGAGGAGCTCTCCCGCTCTCCAAAGAGAGGGACTAAAACAGCGACATACCCTGAGCGGCGAGGGGGGGGATAAAAACCTTGGAGACACCCCTCCCTCCTGCTTCCCCAGGAGCCAATCAGAGGCACTGCGACAGACCTGAGCCCTACGCTGCTGAGGCCTGTAAAGTAAAGACACAGCTCACTGGCCAGGAGGGCCCTGCAGGAACTACCCAAGAGTGGCTGTCCAAAGAGGATCTTCTCGCCACCCACAGAGGGGAGCCAGAGCGGCAACGAGCCCCGCGCGAAGGGGGGGTCAACGTACATTTAGAGGCGGCCTCCCCCGGCCCCAGGGAGCCGGTTGGGGGCACTGCGGCGGCCCCTGCCCCCGCGACGATTGGGGCCGGTGGGGGGCGGGCGCAGCATCTCCATCAGAGGGGCCCCCGGGCGTTGCCCAGCACCCCCCCGAGAGACACTTGCAAACGGGGACAAACGACGGGAGCTTCAGAAACAACCAGATACTGCCTGGAACCCAGAAGCCGGCTCTAGGCGTCACAGAGGAGCAGGGGGCATAGGCGAAGGTGCCACGGGCACGAAACACACGGGAGAGACCGCCCCTCCGGGTGCCTCGGCGTTTCAGGGAAGGACTGGTCCCGTAGAGGCAAAAACGGGGATTTGGCTGAGATTCCCACCGTGCCCGGCATCCACATTAGAGCCACCCCCTAGGAGGAACACCCGGACCGGCTCCAGCATGCAGGCAGAAGGCAGTTCGGGAGGGGACGCCAACCACTGGGTGCCTGGGGGCGCGAGGGCAGGGGCTGCCGCTGGTAACCGGCCAGGGGAGGAGGGAGCCAGAAGATCCCCAAGGACTGCGAGTGCAGACTCAGTGGCACCGGGAGCCACCTGGGAGAAAACACCCGACCCCGGCAGTGAGTCCCGCAAGACCAGTAGTGCTGGAAGAATCTACGTGGAGAGAAAGGCGACCTCCTCTGACGTACTACAACTCCCGACCTGCCACTGCGGCCTAAAACTCAACTGTTCGACTGGGACCGAGCCAGGCCTCCTTGAGAAGGAGGCGACATGTTAACAAACACAGTAGATCACAGGCACTGGTTTGCCCCGAGTCGGACACTGGACGACAATCCTACCGCACGGACGGACAAGACCATGGGACGCCAACGCCAGACCAATGAATCACAGAATGCGGCCCCGGAGTGCCAACCACCTCCGCTGGACCCGGATCAATCCCAAGAGGCTGGAAAAACCACGTCACAGACCATGTCCGACAAATTAGATAAGGTGTTGGCTGCCATTGAACACTCTCGCATTACAATGGAGGACAAATTTGGGACCTTGTCATCGGATCTTGGCCTGCTGCAAGACGATCATCGGAGGCTGGTCGACAGAGTGACCAATGGGGAAAAAGCCCTGGCCACTCTGCAACCACTGTCTAAATCGCAGCAGGACAGCATGCGGACTCTCCAAATTTGCATAGCCAAATTGGAGGAGAGAGCAGATGATCTAGAAGGGCGGTCCCGCTGCAGCAATATCCGGGTGATCAATTTACCTGAGGGCGTTGAAGGGTCCAACCCGGAAAAGTACATTGAGACTTGGTTCAAATCATTCACCCCAGACGCCGAGCTGACGCCCTTCTTCTCAGTAGAGAGGGCTCATAGAGTCCCCGCGCGGCGACACCCTCCGGGGACACCTCCAAGGCCACTACTCCTGAAGCTGCTCCACTTCCGAGACAGGGATGCTGTCTTGAGGGCAGCCAGACAACATGGCCCACTCCAAGTTGAAGACAAGCGGGTGATGATCTTCCCGGATTACTCTAGAGCTTTGCAGCAGCAAAGGGCCTCTTTTCTGGAAGCAAAGAGAATGCTCTGCCAAAAAGGGATTCAATACTCGTTGCTTTTCCCGGCCCGCCTTAGGGTCATAAGCAATGGAGGAACAAGGTTTTTCACAGACCCCAAAGCAGTGTTCGAGTGGGCGGAAACTAATGTTCAAGGCGGCCCGCAGTGGGAGACAGTCCGCAGTCCAAGGAGATCGCGAGGCCGGGGAACCCGTGGGAAGAGAGGCCCTAAGAGGCAAGGACTGAGAGGCCAAAGCCCGTTCTCGGGCCCCCCCAAATTTGAAGAAACGATAGCGGAACGCAGGAGAGCTCTCCAGGCGGCGGCAAACCTAGATATGGCCGTGGCGACATCGGACAGAGAGGACGGTCCGCACATCTTTTCATCTGAGGACAACTCCAGAGACACAAGCATATCACGAGTGGACTCGATGACTCCACCCTTGGTGACCCCCCAAACGGCGGACACGATGATCTGAAATGGACACTTGAGATTGCACCTCTTTCCCCCACTTGATTTGTATCCAGTATTGCCTGTTGAAACCAAGTCGTCACCCACTGTCATGAACACGTCTTTCCAGGCGCACTAAGCCCCACGATCTACACATTTGACAACGCAGGCCACAATAGGCAATAGGCATAGGACCCCAAAAGCACACGCCCCCTACGATACACTAGAACGTTGGTTATATGTGTAGTTTGGACGTATCACCAGTTGTGATAGGTCCGTAATGTTGGAACCCGGTTCCTTACAATCAGTTGTTGCACCCCCCAGTTATTTCCGATTCCCATGGACACAATCCCATCCCGGACGGGTGCCTTTACCCGACAGATTAACATGCAGAGGGGCTGGAGGCAGGGCTAGGGCATGATATCCCCCCCATTCACTCCCCCTATCCCCCCAAGACACGCGGAATCATGCCAATAGACACAGACATTAGTCTTCTTTCCCTAAATATCAGGGGAATGCACACAGCGCGGAAGTGATACGCAGTTTACTCCTATGCTAAGCGTCAAAGAGCGGAGGTAATCCTGTTACAAGAAACACATCTTACAAAGACAGAATTGGATCGGATACAGAGGTGCTGGCGCGGCACTTTTTGTGCCACTACATACTCCGCGTTTGCTCGAGGGGCGTTAATATGGATCAGACCGGGGGTTCAGTTCAAAGAAACTCGCAGAGTGGTGGACAGAGAGGGGAGATACGCATTTTTGGAGGGGTTACTAGACGGGCAGCCCTTATTATTGGGTAGTATCTATGCCCCAAATATTGATCAGGGACAGTTCTGGGACTCGCTGACGACAATCCTGCCACAATTCACAACGTCCCCATGGGTACTGGGGGGCGACTACAACTGCGTGCTAGATCTGTCCTTAGACTGGTCGCACCCACTAAGTGCCCGTTCCTCTGCTCAGGCACAAATGGAGCGGTTCCGGTCATGGACACAACACTGGGCCCTAACAGATGCCTGGCGGAGCCGGAACCCATCTTCTAAACTACACTTCTTTCACTCCATACCTCACAACCTGCGGGTACGGCTGGATCGGTTCCTCTGCTCGCCGGAGATACTTCCCATGACCCAACAAATAAATCACTTAGGGAGAGTGGTCTCCGACCATGACGCACACCTGTTAACCCTTAGGTGGCGACAACCTCACCCACCAGTCCTGACCTGGAAACTGCAGCGAGAATGTTTGGAGGACCCAGTATTTCGACACAACCACGAAACTAGCATCGCAGAATACTTCAGTAACAACACCAACACGGCGTCCAGCAGGAAACTGGAATGAGACGCTTTTAAAGTTATTATGCAGGGGCCTGTATTAGACAAATAGCAGGAGTCCGTAGAACTCTCAACCAAAGCCTTGAAAAAGCAGAGCTTAAGCTAGCGGCAATGACTAAAGCTGAGGATTCGAATTCAGTGACCCCCGCACAAGTCGTGGATGCTAAGATGGAGTACGAGGAAGGCTTAGCGGACCTACGGCGGTATAACTTTAAACTATATGCAGCCAAAAGGCATAGGGAGGGAGACAAATTGGGAACGCTTCTAGCATAGCTGGCCCGTCAGAACCAGGACGTGTGACCAATCACCGAAATTAAGGACCCGGCTCCCAGTCTGATACTATGCGACTCTTCCATGACCACTACGCAAAGCTGTACCGGTACCCTGCGCAGGGTTGTCAGGGGCCACCTAATCAGTTCCTGGGACCCCTTGTTATACAGAAAACACAAGGAGATGATGGACGGTGCCTGAAACTTTTCAGACACTCACCCCCAGTCACAGATCTGGGTTGAATCCATCATCGTTCTTTAGCTTACTTTGCCACCCCAGTTCAGACACAGCTATATGCAAATCAGTCTTGACCCTGTGCCTCATGGGAACAGTCAAGCCCGAACTGCCAAGCCATGTCTTCCCTGGACCGGAAACAAGCATCCTGGGACTGCATGGCCTCCCCAGGGTGATCGTATCCGATCGCAGGACCCAGTTTACTGCACAATTTTGGAGGGTATGGTGTTCTGCCTTACAAATATCTTCCACAATGTCCACCAGTTTTCATCCACAAACGGATGGGCAGACAGAGAGGCTGAATCAAACCCTAAAACAGTACCTGCATTGTTATGTGGACAATAACACAGAAGCATGGGTGGAGTGGTTATGGCTTGCAGAAATCGCATACAACAGTGCATGTCACAGTTCCACTGATCACACTCCATTCTATAGTTCTTATGGGTCTCATCCACGTTTCATTCCTTTCATAGCACCATGCAACAGTCAGAGGCTCCCTGAGGTGCATAATCGAATAACACATATTCAAAGGACCTTGAGAGATACACAAAGAAGTCTGAAACTCGCAAAAGAACAATACAAGAAACAGGCTGACAAACACCGAAGACAGGGTCCAATCTATGCTAAAGGGGATTTAGTGTGGCTCTCCACACGTAACATCCGCTTTAAACGATATAGTGTGTTCAATCCAAAATATATTGGTCCTTATAAAGTGATTAAACATGTGAATCCAGTTGCAGTTAAACTCGCATTGCCAGCTCACTTTAGAATACACCCAGTTTTCCTTCTGTTATTGGTGAAACCATCCCATAGCCCGATTAAGAAACTACCTGCTCCTCTACGGGTAGACCAGGATGAGGAATATGAGGTGGCTAGTATTATTGATTCCAAAATATTGCGCCTCAAACTGTGGTATCTGGTGGCATAGAAGGGGTATGGAGCGGAGGAGAACTCCTGGGAACCTGACGTGTCTGTTCATGCACCTCGACTCGTTGCAGCCTTCCACAAACGTTACCCTGACAAACCTTGTGCCTGTCAGTGTTCTCCGAGAAGGGGATGTACTGTCAGAACGCATCAGTAGTGTACACTGACAGGCTCAACGTGAAGGAGCCGGCACGAACGAAGATGGAAACTTCAATTCCCGGCTGTATTGGGAAAGGTGACGTCAGACGCACCGTAGTGCGTGACGTCAAGAAACCCGGATATAGACAGGGACTCGGCAGACGGAGCTGCCGATTATTCATTTCCCATGGCGTTTGGTGGCCGTTCCTGGTCCGGTAAGGGTGCTCCACGCACCGTTTCTTATTTGCATCAAGGTTCTTATCCTATGGATGTACTTTGCTGAAGTTACCGATTTGCAGTGGTTCATACGTATTTCTCCCTACGTTGGCGAGTCCTTTGAAAGAAGGGGCTCATGCGAGGGAGTAAGGTGTGTTCTAAGTACTTTGCTGAAGTTACTGTTTTCCGTGGTTCATGCATATTTCTCCCTACGTTGGCGAGTCCTTTGAAAGAAGGGGCTCAGGCGAGGGAGTAAGGTGTGTTCGATTTTTAAGTGCTTCATCTTCGTACATTTGCTGGGCCAGTTCATACCTTGTGTTCTTCCCTGTTGGAGAGTCACGTCTTGAGGCTTATGCAGCGAAGATAATTTACAGGCATTACTGTGCGCCCTGATAAGGAGAGTGAAGACAACTCTCTGAATTCGTGGCACCATCTACTGAGTGTGCTAAGATAATATGATTGGACAGGTGTGGTTCCAGGAGGGAAACGGAGCCATACCAGCGTATTTGTTTTCTTTGATGGAATTTATGAATAACTGTTAGGGCAAAAGTTTCCCTTGTATTTATTTTGCTGATATTACTCCCAACGTATATAATCAGCGTTTGGCGAATCTTTGTGTTTCCTTCGACAGGGGTGGTCGGTAGCAGGTGATTTTACCCTGAGAAATCTATGATCTCTTTTGGTCTTCTACACCTGATACTAAGGGTATGTGTGATAGGAATTGTATTCACTCAGGGGGTGTGGAGCTCATATAGACAAATTGAGGAGCACAAAGTTTAGAGAGTCTAGAGAAATGGGACTTCTTCAGGGCAACTCTTAATACTGCGATAATTCTAACTTCAAAGATCAAATGTGTATTAAGCACTCTGAGTGGAGCTTGTATCTGCTGTTGTATTCTCATGTATTTCCTCTGTGAATTTCGCACATGTTAGCCAAATCAAAAACGTTATCAATTTTGTTCACAGTGTCCTTTTGGCGCTTGACCCAAAGAGTGAGCTTAAAAAACCAGGCAGTCCATATGTATTAAAAGTCCATTTTCATCCGGCCCTAATTTAAACGGCCCCCTCCTGTGCACATCTGCGCTCAAAGAAGCGTGTAATGCCTCCTTAAGCTCAACACATGCCCGTTTCTCGCTATGACCTTTCAGAACTCCCAAGGCCCAGGAGGGAACAAAATGTTTGCATCATATCAACCCTTATCTCTTCACACTTTGATTTCACAGTGAAGAAGTCCCATGTGAATAGGGACGAAACGCGTAGGCTGTTTGTTTTTGGACATGTCATCCTGTCTTAACCAAATACTTGAAGATTTTGTGAATAAAGACGATGAAAAAACAACCTGAATGTGAAAGAATCTGGTTATTGCACTTTAACTAGTGATTTTGCTGTCGCATGTTTCGTTATGAATAATATATAATTTTTGAGTGTTTAAAAATTTTCTCTAGACTCTCTAAACTTTGTGCTCCTCAATTTGTGTCGTTATATTTATTAAATTGTTTTTTTTCGGTTGACCCAAAGAGTGAGCATAATTCGGACACTCAGGACAGACAGTGTGCGGGCGAAGTCTATACCATAACCGTTTTGCTGTAGTTAGTTAGCTCATATAGACACAGAGGTATTTACATATCTCCTTTGTTTCCTTCTTACAGTATTGGTGCTGAAGAGTTGTTATCACCTGCTCACCTCCCTGCTATGAGGTTGCATCTTTTTTCCTTTACAGGTAGTTACAGGAATTTAAATTACTTCTATGAGCATTCAGAGTAGTAGTTTCACTTCCATAGAAGAGTTTCACTCTATTCTGTTTTCATATTCACAGGTCTCCCTCCCTGCAGTCCCCATCCTTTCCTTCCCCCGCTTGACCATCCTACAGTCTGCATTTATATCTATTCCAGACATGGGGCAGTCGAGAGGTGGACCCTTCTGAGCATCGGTTCGACCCTGAGGATACGTTTGGAACTGGACATCAAGCTAGCCTGGCTGATGAGGGCTATTAGCCCGAAACCGGTCCCAGGATGCTTGTTTCCGGTCCAGGGAAGACATGGCTTGGCAGTTCGGGCTAGACTGTTCCCATGAGGCACAGGGTCAAGACTGATTTGCATATAGCTGTGTCTGAACTGGGGTGGAGAAGTGAGCTAAAGAACAATGATGGATTCAACCCAGATCTGGGACTGGGGGTGAGTGTCTTAAAAGTTTCAGCGCTCCGTCCATCATCTCCTTGTGTTTTCTGTATAACAAGGGGTCACAGGAACTGATTAGGTGGCCCCTGACAACCCTGCGCAGGGTACCCCTTGTTATACCCCAGATCCCGAGAGCAGACGGGGACCTCCTCGAGGCCAAGATCACATCAATGGAGGTGAAACAGGCAATCCAGGCCTTGGCCCGGAATAAAGCTCCAGGGATGGATGACCTGCCCGTAGAATACTATAGCACTTTCAGTGCGCAGCTGGCGCCGCGGCTGGCCGCCATGTACAAGGCTGCCCTGGAGGAGGGGGAACTACCTGGTTCATTGCGGGAATCCCTTATAGTCTCGATCCCGAAGCCTGACCAGGATCCGACGCAGCTAGCCTCGTATAGGCCAATTATGCTGCTCTCTGCCGAGTACAAGGTCCTGGGCAAGATAGTGGCGGATTGGTTGAGTCCAATGCTCCTGCCGCTCATACACCAAGACCGAAATACGTCCCAAAACATCCGCAGGCTGTTTCAGGTCCAGGATCAGACCCGGGATCGCTATCCCAGAGTGGCTTGTCTGATCTTGGACCTAGAGAAAGCATTTGATACCCTGACATGGCCATACCTCTTCGAAACGCTGAGACGGATGGGGACAGGGCCAATTTTCGGAGTGCATGTAAAACTATTATACACGAAGCTCACTTCTAGGGTGAGACTGGGCAAATACATCTCCCCGCCCTTTCAAATAGAGAGAGGCACCCAGCAGGGGTGTCCTCTCTCCCCCCTTTTGTTCGCCATGGCGATGGAGCCCCTTGCAATCCGTTTGCGCCAGGAGCGAGATGCCTGGGGCATTCCAATAGCAGGAACCACACATATAGTGTCTCTGTATGCGGACGATTTGCTGCTATATGTGAGGGACATAGCGGCCGATCTCAGCCCCGTAGGAAACATACTCCCGGACTTTGCGACAGCAACAGGGCTCAAAGTCAATTGGGTGAAATCCACTATATACCCTCTAAGCCCTCACCTCCCCATGCGAGAACTAAGACTCGGGAACTCACACATGACCTGGAGCAACAGCGCCCGCAATACCTCGGCGTCCGACTCTATCATTACCCCGCCGACTTATTCGAAGGCAACCACCGCCGGGCCCTGACAGTAGCCAGAACGCGAGTGAACTTTTGGAAGACCCTACTCTTAGCACCCATAGGCAGAATAGCCTCGGCCAAAATGATCTTAGTGCCACAATTTCTTTACTATTTTGCAAATACCCCTGTTGTCCCCCCACGCTTCTTCTTCCGAGAACTAGACTCCCTATTAAGCTCACTTGTATGGGGCGGCGGATGCCGAAGAGTCGCCCTCAAAAAATTACAGCTTCCGATAGATCAAGGGGGACTGGTAGCACCGTCCTTTGAGGCTTATTTCCTTGCGGCACAAACCCAATGGCTGTCCCGCTGGATGGCAGGACATCATTTATCGGAGACCGCCTCGGAAGGAGGGCCCATGTCGGTGCAAGCCTTATGTCGCCTGCTGCTCCCAGGCACTCATCCCAAGCCGAC
This sequence comes from Calotriton arnoldi, assembly GCA_963921515.1. Lineage (NCBI taxonomy): Eukaryota > Metazoa > Chordata > Amphibia > Caudata > Salamandridae > Calotriton > Calotriton arnoldi. The sequence continues at coordinate 1,954,489 of CAWUFW010002204.1, forward strand.
ACACTCAGTACAGGTAAAGGTGGCACGAACATGCATGCTGTGAATCCACCGCCTCTCCGGTGACACTCCCTTATACACTCCCTTGTATCCGCTGGCTGGTTTGCCCAAGGACGAGGGATTCTACTCCGCTAGGGCAATGCAAACTTGGACAGCTCACACAATCCTGGAGGTGGGATCCCTGTTCGAGGAGGGTCAGCTGCTACCATTTGGTCGGCTCTCGGACGAGACAGGCCTCCCACCAGGGCAATTCCTATTGCACAGACAAATAGTCCTCAGCAGCCGCCGCATTTGGGATATTTCCGAAGGGGAGCCGGCGACACACCCGGTACTCCACGCAATCCTTCACATGGGGTTGGGGCGACACTTAATTACATGGCTCTACAGAGCAGTTCAAGACCTCACCGCCACCACGCTAACCCCATTACGGCAAAAATGGGAGGAGAAGATAGGGCGTCCACTACATGACAAGGAATGGGAGCACGCCCTGGAATATCCAAAGAAAGTGTCCCAAAACGCCCGCTTAAAAAATATGCAGTTCTCTATCCTGCATCGCACCTACCTTACTCCAGCGCGGCTCCAGTGCTTTTATCCAGATACGCATTTCGTATGCCGGAGATGCCAATCCTCAGATGCAACATTCAAACACATGTTTTGGTTATGCCCCACGCTACAACCCTTCTGGAATGCAATCCACGAGGCATTACAGGAAGTAACAGGACTCACCGACATCAGCACTTGGGAGGCCAGTTTGATCGGGATCGTCCGCAAGATTAAAAACCTTAAAGTCCAGACGTGCTTCGTTTCCCTAGCCCTCCTGTTGGCGAAGAGGGGGATCACCATGCACTGGAGAACCCCGAGTGGACCCCCATTAGCGGCCTGGGTGGGGGCAGTTAGAAAGTGGGGAGCGGCAGAAGAAGACACAATCAGGCGGGAGGAGGCGCAGGGAGTGCGCAGGAAGCACATCTCTGTGGAATGTGCTGCGCTTCTACATCAATTCCACCACCACATTGATCGACGCCCAACAGCCAACGCTGCCACCGACTACACCAGATGGCCCGAGTCACAGCGCACGGCCTAAATCTCCTTCACATCCTTATGCGGACGCAAGCACGTCCAGACCCTGTCAGGAGGCATGACCTCGCAATACCACCACAGGTGCAGAACCCTCTGTAGAACACTCACACTTGATAAAGCTACACTCCTGGAACGCCCCACACTCCCAACGCTTCTCCCATCCACCCCCCCCACTCGCACAAGCATGTAATGACATGATTACTCCTATTCCTCGACACTCAGAGGCACTTCCAGCCCATCCGGATCCCTTCACCCCCAGTTCTGACCCCCAGTTAACTGCACACACCGGTAGTTAAAAGGACCGGGTGCTCGTTCATAGGAATAGATCTTTGCCGGGCAAACACTGAGGCCTGCTACGGTGTCACATGTCTGTCACAGGGTGTTCACTAACCAAATGTGCTTTATTTGAGTATGCACTCCTACACCCTTGTAAGACCCACTGTAATGCAATGTATAATTGTACTGCTTCATTCATTTGTGATGTCTATAAGCCTATTTGTATGCAAAGTACTGTAAAAATGCTAATAAAAATTGTTTAAAAAAAAAAAAAGAGATGCCCACCGCAAGCTGGCCCATAAGGTCGCAGAAGGGGAGAAAGCCCTCTCTATCCTGCAACCGCTACCCAAAACGCAGCAGAAGACCCTAAGAGAACTCCAATTGCGGGTCTCGCTTTTAGAGGGGAGAGCTGACGACTTAGAAGGACGCTCCAGAAGGAGCAACATCCGGGTGCTAAATATGCCGGAGGGAGTGGAGGGGTCAGACCCTGTCAGTTACGTGGAGACATGGCTCAAATCGTTAACACCGGCCTCAAAGCTAACTACCTTCTTCTCAGTGGAGAGAGCACATCGAGTCCCGGCACGGCGACCACCCCCGGGATCACCTCCACGGCCACTGCTGGTGAAACTCCTCCACTTCCGTGACGGGGACGCCGTTCTATGGGCCGCCAGACAAAATGGGCCCATCCACGTGGAGGACAATCATGTGATGCTCTTCCCAGATTACTACCGGGCAGTGCAATGCCAGCGAACATCCTTGCTCGCGGTAAAACGCCTCCTCCGCCAAAAAGGAATACAGTACTTTTTACTCTTCCCAGCACGACTCAAGATATTACATGAGGCAGCCACCACATTCTTCATGGACCCAAAAGACACATACGACTGGTTGAAACTTCATATACAGGACAATGTACATCGGGAAGCCACACGAAATATACATGAACCACGGAACCGGCGTTGCAGCAGGAAGAAAACTCAACAGCGATCCAAATCTCAACCACGAGATGCTATTACAAGTCCCCCCAACCTGGAACAAATCATTGCAGAACGTAAGAAGGACCTGCAGACGGCCGCAGGCCTGGGTCCTACCTCAGAGTTCTTGGACAGCGAGAGGGGCCGCCACATTTTCACGTCCCAAGAAGAATCCAGTGACACCGGCACATCTAGGTGGAATCGGTGACTCCACCACTGGTGACCGCCCAAACTGTGGATACACTCATCTGAAGGACACATGCAACAGCTCTGGCTCTACCTCTCTCTTTCCGCTCTTTCCTCCCTCATCTCACCTTTAGACAAATATGCAGGACCCTAGCCACACTAAAACACCTAACAACATAGTCCCAAAGAACACGAGGCCCCACCGGACACCTAGACTCTTTAAGGGCCATACAGGCACCACAAGCTCCTAGGACGCAAAAGCACAGCCCCCCATAGTACAGTAGTGCGATCGCACCATGTTTAGTTTGGACGTACTACCTGTTGTGGTAGGTCCGCAGCATTGGGGCCAATTCCCACCACAGTTGTTGCCCTTCCCCCAGCTCCTTCTCTATACCATAGTCAGACTCCCAAAATGGGCGGACGTCGCGACTATTAATTATTGGCTAAACACAGGGCAGTGTCCACACAATGACTCCACAAGCATCCCTCACCGCTCACCCTCAGCACCCCATCATGACCCCAGTAACAGACATTAGTTTCATCACCCACAATGTCCGGGGAATGCACACAGCGAGTAAACGCTATGTTGTCTATTCCTATATCAAGCGCCAACAAGCACAGGTAGCCCTCCTGCAGGAAATACACCTCACAAAGGCAAAACTGGAACGACTGCGCAGGCAATGGCGAGGCACCTTCTGCGCTACCACATACTCTGCTTACTTCGCAAGCGGCAATGATTTGGCTCCGACCAGGGGTCGCATTTCAGGAAGTCCGCAGGGTGGTGGACACGGAGGGAAGGTATGCACTCCTAGAAGGGCTTCTGGATGGCCAACTGGTATTAATAGATAGCATCTACGCACTGAACACGGAGCAGAGCAGATTTTGGGACTCCCTATCAGGCATCTTGGCCCAGTTCTCAACATCACCCTGGATCCTAGGGGGAGACTATAATTGCCTATTAGACATCTCCCTGGACAGATCCCACCCCACATATGCTGGCTCAGGCTCAAATGGAACGATATCGGTCCTGGGTAAAACATTGGTCACTCATGGATGCATGGAGATATTGATACCCGACGACTAAGCTCTACTCCTTCCACCCCATCCCCCACAATTTATGACTGCACCTTGACCGCTTTCTGTGCACACCAACAATTATCCCCATGACCCAGCATGTGGATTATCTGGGCAGGGTCATATCTGACCATGATGCGCATCTCTTAACCCTCAGGTGGCGACCCCATCTACCTCCAGTCCCCACATGGAGACTACCACGAGATTGCCTCGAAGACCCAGTGTTCCGTCATGACCAGGAAAACAGTATTCGAGGTTACTTTTCAGCAAACGCCCATACGGCGTCCTCCAGGATGCTAGAATGTGATGCCTTCAAGGTGATCATTAGAGGGGCATGTATTAGGCAGATAGCAGGGGTCCGCCAGACATTTGATCGCAACCTACGGAAGACAGAGAGCAGGCTGGCGGCCCTGACCAAGGCCATGAACGCTGGAAAGCGTCACCGGCTCAAGTCGCGGAGGCAAAGACAGCATATGCAGAAGCATTAGCAGATCTACGAAGATACAACTTCAAGGTATATGCGGCAAGGACACACCGGGAGGGGGACCGGGCTGGAGCACTATTGGCCTGGTTCGTTCGCCAGGACATAGACATCTGGCCCATTACTGAAATAATCAGCCCTGCAGGGGTTACGGCCCATTCACAGGCGAACATTCTGCAGCTCTTCTATGACTAATATGCTAGGGTATATGGGGACCCAGGGCAGGATTGCCAGGAGCTGGTAGACCTATTCCTCGCCCCCTTGGCCATCCCCCAAATCCCATCAGGGGAAAGGTCCTCCCTCGGTACGGTGATCACATCTACAGACGTGAAACATGCGATCCAAGCTCTGGTGCGCAACAAGGCAGCGGGCCTAGACGGCCTGCCTCTAGAATATTATAGTACGTTTTCCACACTAATGGCACCTCGGTTGGAGGAAATGTACAGGGCGGCACTGAAGGGAGGGAACTCCCAGGCTCGCTACGTGAATCTCTTTTGATATCATTCTTAAAACCAGAACGAGACCCGACACTACTGACCTCATATCAGCTGATTACACTGCTATCGGCAGACTGTAAGATCCTGGGTAAGATCCTGGCGGACCGATTCACCCAGGTCCTTCCAGCACTAATGCACCCGGATCAGTGCGGATTCGTGCCTGGTAGGAACACCTACCAAAATATATGCAGACTGTTCCACGTTCAGGATCAGGTATGGGGCCGCTTCCCCCGCGCCTGGACCTGGAGAAAACCTTTGATACCCCGACATGGCCATACCTTTTATCGGTTCTCCAACAGATGAGAGTGAGCCCCACACTATTAGCATATACGAGGCTACTGTATACAAACCTCACATCCCGAATACGCCTGGACCGTTATATCTCAGCACCTTTCCAAGTGAAACGTGGCATGAGACAGGGATGCCCGCTCTCCCCCCTGCTTTTTGCCTTGGCAATGGAGCTCCTGGCGATCCGTCTACATCGGAAGGGGGAGGCCTGGGGAATCCCATTGGCGGGCACCATCCACAGTGTGTCCCTATATGCACATGACCTGCTGCTCTATGTGCGGGATATCACTACGAACCTGAACCCTCTATGGGCCATACTCACAGACTTCATGGGTGAGGCTCACAGACTTCAGAGAGGTCCCCCTTCTGTGGGACCTCTCTGTAGGCAAAGAGAAGGCAGGGCAATAGAACATCCCATTTTCGTCTACGCTTTTCTGGGAGGCCCACGATCATGCCCTTGAGGGTTTAGTTGAACCTTTCAACTAACCCATTGCATTGTGAGTGATAGGGTGTGGTGAACTTGTAGTTCACTCCACACTCCTTCCACATTGCAGTTATATAACTTGACATGAAGTTTGTACCTCTGTCAGTTAAGACCTCCTTAGAGAAACCCACTCTGGGAAAGATTCCCAGGAGGGCCCTGGCCACCACAGGGGCTGTGGTGGTTCTAAGGGGTACGGCTTCTGGATACCTAGAGGCATGGTCCACCACCACTAGTATGTAACTGTGTCCAGATGCTGTAGGGGGGTTCATGGGACCAATGATATCAATCCCAACCCTCTCAAAGGGAACCCCCACCACTGGTAGTGGTATGAGGGGGCCTTTGTGGTACCACCTGACTTACCACTGGCTTAGCAGGTGGTACAGGAGCGACAAAACTCCTTGGTGTCCTCAGACATGTGAGGCTAGTGAAAGTGAGGGACAAGCCTGTCCTAAGTCTTACTTTGGCCTAGGTGTCCTGCTAAGGGAATATCATGTGCCAAGGTGAGTAGGAAGCCCCTAAACTTCAGAGGTATGACCAACCTCCTGGTGGCACCAGGTTTGGGGTCTCTACCCTCTGAGTACAGGAGTCCCTCATCACAATAGATCCTGTGGGATCCACTGACACTCCCAGCAGCCTCAGCAGCAGCTTGCTGTCTGAGGGGTTCAAGAGAGGGGCAGGTTTGCTGCTTCAAACTCAAGTCTGCCCTGGAAGGGCCCCCTGTGCCCAAGAACTCAACCTGATCAGGTTCCAGTTCCTCTGAGACAGTTCCTTCACAGGGACTAAGATCATCTCCCTCAAGAGACTGATCCTCACTCTGAGTCTGGGGGGAAGACACAGCCTTACCCCTCCTGCTCCTTCTCTTGGAAGGCACCTGGTCCATTGCTCCTGGATCCAGGGCCTGTTCAGTGTTAGTCAGTTTGGCCTGTGACCTGGTCACAGCAAGCACATCTGCAGAGATGCCCAGCATTGCTGCATGAATCCTAAGTTTCACTTAAGCCCAGGCTGAAGTTTCCAAATCATTGCCCAACAAACATTCTACTGGTAGGTCTGAGCTAACCACAACTTTCTTAGGGCCAGTTACCCCTACTCAGCTGAAATTAACAACTGCCAAGGAATGGTCAGTCCTGACATTGTTTGCATTGGTCACTTGGTACATTTCTCCAAGTATGATTTGGTCAGGGGCCACAAGATCCTCTGTCACCATAGTGACACTTGCACCTGTGTCCCTGTAAGCCATGGCCTCCTTACCCTTGATTAAAGGCTGCTGTCAGTATTTTCCCAGATTACTGGGACTGACAAATAGGGTGGCAATATCTATGCCACCATCACAGACAAGCACAGCCTGAGCTGGAGTTCTGACTAGGCCAGAACCTATCTCAGAGCCCAAGGTTAACCCTCTTAATCCCTTGTTCTCTGTACCACCACTTGTACTTGTGCTAGGGGGCACTGTTGCCTTAGGGGCAGTGGTGGTAGGAAGATTTTCCTTGGCTTTTGGACAATGAGCATCTCTTGTCCAACGGGTCTTCTGTTTACAGAGATAGCACCAAGGTTTGTTTTTGACTTTACCTTTGTTGGATTGCGACTCCCCCCCAGATGCAGGTTTTTGGGGCCCTGATGAAGACTGTTTTTGATCTTTACCCTTGTCCCCACCCTTATCTGGGGTTTTAGAATCTTGCTTCTTTTGGTCAGCACCATTGTTCTGGTTTTTCTGCTTCACCCTGGTTCTGACCCACTTATCTGCCTTCTTTCCCAATTCTTGGGGAGAAGTCAGATCAGAGTCAACCAGGTATCAATGCAATGACTGATTTTGGCAATTATTAAGGATCTGCTCACTCATAATCAAATTGTATAAGCCCTTGAAATCCTTCACTTTGCTGCCAAGCAACCAGCCTTCCAGAGCCTTAATGGCACTATCCACAAAGTCTACCCAGTCCTGATTCTGTGTCTTCTGGGTGTCTCTGAACTTAATCCTGTACTGTTCAGTGGTTAAGCCAAACCCATCAATTAGAGCACTCTTCAAAACTGAATAATTGTCTCTTCTCTAACAGTGAGGAGCTTATCTCTACCTTTGCCAGCAAAGGAGAGCCACAAGATAGCTGCCCACTGCAGCCACCAATGTGAGAAGTTGGCCTGTGACCTGGTCACAGCAAACACATCTGCAGAGATGCCCAGCATTGCTGCATTTCTTTTGAAAGTGCCCTATAATTCCGTATTTAGAGCACTTCTGCTTGCATGTAGGGCATTTTCTATCATTTGTAAAATGATTGGCACTTGCACACCTAAAACATCTTTATTTTGTGGAACCTTTCACATTGGCTTTTCCCTCCAAGTCCACCTTCTCTGAACTTTTCTTCCTCAATGATCCTTGAGCTGAAGATTTGGTTTGGTTATTTTAGCCACCACCGATTCTTCGTTCTTGCTCTTGCTTTCGGACAGCACAGCTTTTGCACACCTTCCGGACAGTTCAGCTCTTTGACAATGTCAATGATGTCCTGTTGTGGAATTTCACTTGTAGCCCATAGATTTTCTTGGGTGCTCGGATTGGACGCTTGCATTACAATTTGGTCTCTAATGAATTTGTCATGCAGATTCCCGAATGGACATGTGAGGACCACATTTTTTAATGCTGACATATAATTCTCTATAGATTCCTCTTTCCCTTGTTTCCTGTGGAAGAACTTGTAACGATCCACAGCAACACAGACTGTTGGTTTGTAGTAGTTATTTAAATCTTCGAATGCATTGGACTAATACAATTGTACACTTTTAGGCCACCACGACCCAAACAATGTAGAAATATTTTCATTTTCTTCTCTACCGTAAATTCCTTATCATAATCAAATTTTGAAATGTAATTTGTGAAATACTCTTGTCAGTCCTACTATTTTAATGCATGTTCTCCTGAAGCCGGTAGAAAAACTTGTGGTGGAGAAAGGTTCCACACATTTCGAGATGCCATTATATCACTTTTGGATCGCCCCACACCAGTAAATTATATGCATAGGCTGTACTTTACTAGATTGTACCTTTAAGTGTAACTTGACCATATATTATGTACCATAAAGTATGTGAACATAAAGTGTAGAACAGGGTAACACAAGTTTACATGCCTGGACTCACTGCAATCAAAATTGACTGGTTCCAATGCATTCCCGAATCAGTACCGCTTAATGTTCCACACACACTTATGCGAACCTGTATGCATTGCTGTATGATATTATAATGTGGCATGACCAAGTATTCACAGTGATTGAAATAAGCATACTCGTCTAGTGCACTTCTCACACGCTTTAAGACTTCAAAATGGCGGCACACACAGCATAATTGCACGTCGCACAATTCCAGAGGAGGAGATGCCGTTGAAAACGGTTAACGTTGCTGGAACCATTAAGTAAGTCAACGTCCTTTTATTTCAGGTGATGGCAATAAAACTAAATCTCGCAGAAAGATTGCGGCACCAGTAAAACCCGGAATATGTAATAAAAGTACTTGCCGGGTGAGGTGACTGAAATGACTAGAATTAGATTTCCAATGACAATCACGGCACAAAGGTTGCACGCCAATGGGGTTCAAGTGTGTCGGAGGTCGTTGCCAATTCTGTAAAGATGATCTCACACATGTAGATGTAAGGAACAATCTTCTTTATTTCATTAAGAAATACTCCAAATACACTTTGGGAGAATAGCGAGCAGCACCTTCACATAACTTCAAATTGTCCCCAACATTCCAAAACATCCAGCTCATTACCTCACCAGTCTGGTGGTGGCCATCTAATATGGTGTTCTACATGAGACATATACCCCCAGGTACACATGTAAGTACCTATCGTCATAAAACACTGGTGATTAATGTAACCTGCTGAAGAGAGATTGGAGTTTTGTCTTGTGGCAGTTTTGACTCATCTAAGGTAGCGCAGAGGGTTAATATGCCTGCTGCAAGGACGTGGATCATGCAGATCACAGAACAGTATTTTATGTGCATAGCATAGTGGGTTATGGCTTTTGTCACTGAGACCCTTTGGCTACTGTGCATTTCATAAGTTACTATCATAATCTAGCACAGCGAGCTATGAAGTGTCATCAAAGAGCTGCATGCAAACTACATGGTACAGGTTAGAAAGTTATGTTTTTTTCAGCGTCTTTCTTTATCCTAATGTTACTAAAAAAGGTTTGTTTGGGTAGAAATACATTCTTATTAGTAAAGCCAACTCTAACCACTGTGCTATGTTCTGAATCCTGAGTTTGTGCATCTCCAGACCAAGCATCCTTAAAAAATGCCTACCCGTATGGATGACATGAATCGTCCACCTTGTAGTCCCCTTTGTCTTTTCTATACACTTATTCACACATGTATGAATCATTGTCTCTGTATTTATGCGTGATGTAAAGTGCTATGACACCCTACACTGGTATGAGAGGCACTATAAAATGAAATACATGTGAGAGAGGGGCTTAGGAGAGATGAGGATCACTGTTGGTAGGTTATAGCAAGGGCATCATTGAAGGGCCCCAACAAATGTTGTCCTGTCCTGTTACACTTTAAGGTCCTCATTTACTATTCAAACAAGAAAAAGTTATGCACCATGCAACAGTTATATTTTAGATATCAAAGTGACCAAACAATTCAATGCGATTTTCAAAGAAGCGTTCAAGTCTTCTATTTATTCAGTCAAATTCACATATGAGAGGTATGTACAGCAGAAAACAGCCAACGAGTTTCGTCCAGAACACTCGACTTCTTCAGGGCAAGAATCAAAATGATGAGGCACTATAAAATTAAATACATGTGAGAAAGGGGCTATGGAGAGATGAGGATCACTGTTGAAAGGTGATAGCAAAGGAATCATTGAAAGGCCCCAACAAAGATTGTCCTGTCCTGGTACACTTTAAGGTCCTCATTTACTATGCTTTAAAAGCTAATACAATTGAATATGTAATGAAATATGTGTTGTAGAATGTGCCATTTTTGGCCAAATTTTCTTGGGGGCTCTAACCCCCCCCACCCCCAACCCTCCTTGTAGTGGTCAGGCTTGCTCGCTGCACGCATTCTGCACCGTACGGGTGCTGGTCTGACCAAATTTGCCAGGACTGATTTGGGTTGCCAGACCTGCCCTGATGACTCGTTTGTTTTCTTCTATTAGGAGTTTAACAGACAGGACAGGCCCTACCCCCAACTCCACGCAGCACACAGGGATGGACATCGTGTTTTACATCTTAAAAAAAGACATAGAAATTTACAAAGAAAAACCAAAGCTCAAAGTGATGGTATATTTAGGAATTGTAATAAAATCTAAGTTTACATTAAAAAACCTTAGAAATTTACTGAAAAAAACAAAGGTTAAAGGGAGGTTACAGTTAGGTGAAAATGTTGGTTAAAACATACCATCTTAAATTAACAAAACCAATGAAATTCACCAGTTTTAGTTATTTCATGTGCCCTAGAGCAGTGGTTCCCAAACTTTTGACTCCTGGGGACCCCCATTGAGTCACTACTGGAAGCTGTGAACCCCAAGCAATTTGTACTATTTAAATTTCAGACATTAAAACAGTATTTCGCAAAAATTAAGCTAACAAGTGCACACCAAACAAATACTCTAATTACTAAAGATTTTATTCTTTTATATTGAAAAAAATTGAAAAAATAATAACATTCTAATGGGAAGCTTTGTGCTGCATCTTGGCGACTACATTTTCAATGTTTGTTTTTATTTCGTGTTCCGAGGCTCCTGCTCCTGCCAGGGCTGGACAGGAAACCCAAAGCAGCCCTGGCAAATGTTGTCAGACCAGTCCCCATACGGTGCATACCGAATGCAGCGAGTGAGCCTGACCACTACAAAGGGGGCCTTCGGGGGCTCTCCCCCAAGAAAATTAGAAAAAAAATGGTGCATTCTACAACACATTTGTCATTATATATTGAATTGTATTAGCTTTTAAAGCATAGTAAATGATGAGCTTACTATTCACCGAGATAAAACAATCTTTGTTGGGACTCTTCAATCATTCCCTCACTATCACCCTCCGACAGTGCCTTTTATCTCTCCATAGCCCCTCTGTCACATTTATTTCACTTGTTTTATAGCACCTCTCATACCAGTGTAGGGTGTCCGTGCACTTTATATCACACACAAACAGAGACAATGAATCATACCTGTGTAAATAATGAAAGACTGGGAAAATACATAACTTATTAACTTGTACCATGCAGTTTTCATGCAGCTCTTTGATGTAGCTATTCATTGCTCACTGTGCTAGGTTATGATCGTAAGTTATGAACTACACAGTAACAACAGAATCTCTGTGACAAAAGCAGAAACCCACTACTAATGCACATAAAATATATGTATTTTTTTAATGCATGGTACATGTTCTTTGCAGCAGGCATATTAACCTTCTGCGCTACCTTAGAAGAGTCAAAGCTGCCACTGGACAAAACTCCCATCTCCCTCCAGCAGGTACATTAATCACCAGAGTTATCTTGACACTTTTATTGATGCCCAAAAACTGCTGATTATACAAGGAACTTTGCAGTGCTTTTGAAGCTGCTGCCTGCGGACCCCTGGGAATGTGGATCACGGACCCCTGGGGGTATGCGGACCAGTTTGGGAACCACTGAGCTAGACTTTCTCTATAATGTTTTTCCCCTTTGCAGTTTCTTTATGGTTCCATCCGTCTATCTTTTCGATACCATCTTCATTATTGACAATATTATGCTCAGACGCCAACAACTCAAGTTCCACCGCTCTCCGAAGAAATTCTTTTTATTATTGGTTAAGAAATTCCCGATTCCGATTACACTTATCTGAAATCTCTCTCACAAGGGTGACGCGTTAATTTGGGTCCCGCTCAGGAAAGAGATTGTAAATACTTCTCTTTCCGTCCATCCACTCGCACAAGACAGCAAGCCCGCACACACCAGTGTGTGCATCCCCTTTTTAGGTCTCGCCTAGGCAGCGCGCATGCGCTGCTCTGGGAGATGACCTTTAGAAATTGGTCTGCTCCTTTTCCCCACACTCGTACTTATGCTGGCATCCACCTTGCGGGAGCGAGCAGCCGCGCGCATTTAATTGAAAACATATGGCTCTCGCGCCGCCGCTCCTCGCTCCCGCAAGGCGGAGGCCAGCACAAGCACGAGTGCTTCAATTTCCAGCAGGCAGACACAGCACACCTCCCCCACTTGGGATCAGCTTACTCCGGCGCGCCATTAAACACAGCGCGGGCCGCGCTTTTTTTTTTCATTCCCACCCTGACTCTCTCTCTCGCTCTCTCTCTCTCTCTTTAGGTTGCACTGTGTCTTGGCTTCGCTCGCTCGCAGTCTCTCTCTTTCGCTCGCACTCTCTTTATGGCATTATCAGTGGTACACGTCACTTTCGGTTGAGTTGCTGAACTGTGACTCTAAAAAAGTGAACAACAGCACATAAAAGTCACTTTCACATAGATACAACTTTGCAAATGCCGGTTTTGTTTGCCCTCTGCTCTATAATTTTGCATCATTAAAACTCCAACAAGGTACCATGCGTGCGAAATATAGCTCCTACCACTTCATTCCTCTCCAGAATTAATGTGACTGACTGGGGCTGGGTAAATGCTTCCAATTATGTCGGTGGTTTCTTATGCCCAGACTAGAAGCAGATGTCATATTCGCATCCCCATCTGCAAGCCAAGGGACAATATGTTTTACTCTCACCATTTGCCTCCCAAATGGCTCTATTCCATCTGCCTGGGAAGTGTAAGCCAGCTGCGGCCATGCTTTCCACAGCTCACAAAGCGGCGTGCTGCATGCTGCTGCCGGGAAGAGGGCGAAGCATACCTCTCGTGATTCCCGTACACCCCCTCCCTTCACGCGGATTGCAATGAATTGAGCCTCCCACCTAGGGTCTCTCCCAGGGGCGGTGCGTCCGTTGGGGCGTTGGGGCGTAGCCCCCCCGCCCGCAGCTCCCTCGGCGTATTTGAACCTAAGTAAACTGAATCAGTTTACTTAAGTTCAAAGAGCCGAGGGAGAACTGACAATCATGTCAGTCAGCATGACGTCGGACCGCCCACCCCCTTCAGAGTCTGAAAGGGACCAGGGGCAGCAGGCAGCACTGCAGCACAAGTGCGCATGAGTGGGCAAGGGCACCGAATTTTCGCGCCGTGCCCAGTCATGCGCACTTGTGTGTGCACTGGCTTGCGCATGCCCATTAGGAGAGCGAGGGTTGAGCAAAGGCTCAAACCTCGGTCTCCTAATGGGCAGGCGGGCGAGGGGTAACCGTGCCCTAAACCAATCCTGGCGCTGCCAGCAGCGCCAGGATTGGCTGAGAGGGGCTGTAGGCAGGGCCAAACCGGAGTCGGACGGTGGACCCGAGGCGGCGCGGACGGCGGACCTCCTCAGTCAGGTAGGATTTTTCATTTTTGTTTAATTTGAAAAATTTCCCGGGCCCCGGCACCCCCCGCGAGCCGCGTCTGCACATGTGGCAGGACTGTGGCAAAGGGCAAGGCCACATATCTCGCTCCGTGCGGCAGCATTTCACAAGGGGCTCTAACAGCAGTCAACTCAACAGAGCCCTCTGTGTGACTGTGAAATCTCTTTCCGGGTCCGTCAAGCAGTTGAGCCCCCACAGCCCCCTTCAAATGTCTGCGCTCATCTCCTCGAGGTCTTGCAGTCCGCCTTCAATCGCAGTCGATCTTTCTCTTGCAGACAACGTTTAACATATTCTGGGTTTAAGAAGAGGAACCAGTTTAATGTGCCCCTGTTAACCAATGTGTTGTGTATGTTACGGGCTTTTGTTCTGTACAACTGGTATGGGAACATAATGTCTACTTTGGCTGCACTTATTTACAATTTTGTTTTTGTAACGCTCCCCTGATTTACAACAGCCATTAAAGTATTTCAAGTATTCTTTTAGAATTATTCCATACGAATAGCGTGCATACAGGGGGATTTGTGAACCAATAATGAATGGTCTCACTATCTGTCTGCACCTCATAAAAGGGGTTGTTTTCAATTAGTGCTCTTCAAACTGCCAAGTTCTTGTGACCTCATAAAAAATAAGATGATGTATGGCAAGACAATTTGAAGCATCTATCATTTCGATATAGTAGGCTGAATAGATGGTTTGATGGGGAGCATGTGTAGATGAGTTGAGGCTACATACATTGGTGCGTGGAAAGATGGATGAATGGACGGACGGATACATGGATGGATGAATGAGAGATCTGCTGGGGATGGCTAGAAGCTCATGTGATTCACCAGTGGTGAAAGGACACATAGATGGATGGGAGGGCGGAAGAGTTACAGGAGAGTGTGTCCAGAAGGATGAGTGGATATATACATGAATGAATGGATGAATGCTTCATATGATGGACAAATGAATGGATGATTTTCTAGTGAATGGATACATGGATGGATGGGTGGGTGGGTGAGTGAATGGGAGAGTCTAGAAGAATGGATGTATGTATGCATGAACAGAGGAATGCAGTGTATGATGGAAACATGGATGAATTCATGGGGGGATGATTGGGTAAATGATGCATGGGCTGAACGCCCTTATGTCGGCCGGACTTGCTCGCTACGTAAAATTCATCCCCAGGTTTTACGCCCTACCACTTTGAAATGTCACCAGCCGCCACTGGTCTCTCCGCCCCTCACGTCCCTGATCGGAGTTTTATGTGTAGCACCCTGTCAGTTCACCAGCTGCACATGTGGCCGCACCGAGCTCCTCCTGTTTCAAGCACATGGCAGTGGGTTGTGCACGCTTCTTGCGAGCGGATCACACAGGACATGGCCCCATACATTAGATAATTAGAGATCCTGTATCCACACCTCCTATGGGGCACAACGCTGAGGGGAAAAAATATTTCCGTGGAATATTTCACACGGGGCTGATTAAGCCCCGACCCATTCGGAAGACATTATTTTATGCCCAAGTGTTGCATTTTATTTTTATCTCACCCTCAGTAGTCAAAGATGTAGCATAGATGCATGAGGTACCATTCAAAAGAGTTTGCAATTTCCCCATCAAAACTAATCTTTCAGTTCATTTTAAGCTCCAAGCCATACCGAATCATACTCTTGTGACTTCTCAAATGTAGGCTTTATTTGAACGTCAAATATCTAAATTTTGATTGCTTGCTCACCAAATTGCTTTAGTCAGTGACTTATTAAGATTACTATTTTAAAGTATCAGTGTTTTTATGAACATGTATAACTCGGCATTTCTGATGAGGAAGTTTCTGGGATAAATGTGTTTTTGTACGTCAAACCCCACTTCTATTTTACGTTGACTTAGGATGAGAGGAGCCCCGTTGAGCTTTGAGGTACCTCTTTCCCCCCTTGTGTTTGAATATAAAGTGCATGTGCATTGAGCAAGTAGATATTGAGGTCTCGCTTTTGGGACCTTATAAGTATTTAGTTAGGCAGCACAATATCCTTGGTGCAACAACATCAACTGTTGCATGGCTAAACACTTATAAGGTCCCAAAGGCGAGACCTATTGGCTATGCCAATGCTTGTTTTACTTCATCGATGAAAAACACCTATTGACATATCGTAGAACAACTTTGAGTGTCAGGCTTCCTTCTTATGTCAAGGTTCTTACGTTTAATTATATTCTTTCTCAAAGCCCACATACACGAGCAGCGACTGACATTGGTCGATAAAAATGCATTTAAAAAAAAAAAAAAGCTAAACTGTTTTTGCGAGTGAGAGTCTCGCTCCAATATCGACACGTGAGGCCCCTAAAGTATGGGTAAAACTGTGCGATTTAATAAAGATTAGCAGGACTTTCGATTGTTCAGTCACATGTTCCCATTGGTCCCCAGCTGCCACGTCACGCCTCTCGGTCACGTAATTGAAATTCCATGCCACCTTATCCAGCCTACATCCTGTTCGAGTTGTCCGGCCAGCCTTATACCTTCCATGCTCATTTTTTTACGGACTCTTTTTCCACTCTAGATTCCGTGGGCGGGATTAACAGGGTTTGCGTCAATGTGACGGCATTCGCGAGTGCACCGCCTACAAAAACTTTGTTTCACAAGGCTGCTTTTACGAGGCTGTATCCGGGGCACCAAAATATATTTCTGCAACATTTTTTTTTTTAAAGTGGAAGAGCAGAGCTGTTAGCCACAGGGCGGCATAATTAAGTGTCCAGTGCAGCAGTTATTTATTTATATATTTGTAGTTTTATATAGCGCTAAATCAGCCCAAGCGCATTGGATCGTTCTACATGAGCACCTGTTGCATTACTTTTGAGGTAGACCCCCACCTCAGCCAGGAAAGAAAAAACAGGAAGTAGAGGGATCATATCACCCAGCCTCTAAATGCTATAAGCACTACTCTACCCTCATCAATTCAGTTTTTTTCTCCCTGCTTTTTAGACCAATTAGCATATGTGGGGCCAGGGGGCAGGAGGTGGAATCTGACAGTGCCTTACCTGGAGGTCCTCTGACTGGGGCGGGGAAATGGTATGAGGACGCAGGACTGTAAGTTTGTTTTTCCGCACTGTAAATTTGACTTGGTACTGACCTAGTATGGTGGCAGGTTAAGCACTCGGGTGCCCCTGAACGTGCTGCACCCCTTCTTGTAAGGGATTGAGGTAGATGATGGCAGTATCGGATCTCTGGCATGATTTTGGGTCTCCACGCGTGTGTGATGAAATGTTTGTTGTTTTGAGTTTTATATAGCGCGAACTAGACCCGAGACATCGGGTATCAGAGCGCTTTACATGAGCACCAGTTTCGTTACAGATGGACACATTCATTTTTGTTAGGCATGGGGAGATTAAGTGATTTGCCCAGAATCACAGGATGTTGAACGTCGTTGCCGAGACTCGAACCCGGTTCCCCAGCTTTGAGGTCGACTGCTCTAACAGTAAGGCTACATCCTCTCCACATGGACTCAGCACATGCGTGGGAAGGTTGAACTCCGCACATGTGCAGAAAAGTTGAACTCCAAGCATGCGCGTAATGAAGTGGCATCACACATGCGTAACACGCGCATTCAGGGCCAATCAGGTTCCCATGGGCTGTGTTCTTTCCCAAAATTGAACCTTTGTACCCACAATTGGCACATCCCTGGCCACAGTAAAGCCCCTTGTAAAAGGTACCATGGGTACCAAGGGCACTGTGACCAAGGAAGGCCTCCGAGGGCTGCAGCTCCTATTGTGCCACCCTTAGAGGCCCTTCACCTTAACCCACACACTCTGCCACAACAGGCTGCTTGTTTCGGTACAGAGAAAAGTGAAGAGTCCGCATGGCACACACCCCTGCGTGCCATGCCTGCGATCCAATGCCTATGGCCTAGGTAAGTCACCCCTCTAGCTGGGTGCACTAGTCCTAAGGTGAGGGTACAGAGGCATGAGCCCGGTATCCCTACAGTGTCTAAGTCCATTCATAGACATTGTAAGTGTAGTAAAGCCATACATAGTATATGGTCTGGGAGTTGGTCACTACGAATTCCACAGCTCCATAATGGCTTTACTAAACACTGGGAAGTTTGGTAGCAAACTTCTCAGCACATTAAACCCACAAAGATGCCAGTGGGGAATGTAATGTAAAATGCACTCAGAGGGCCTTAGAGATGCCCCCTGAAAGCCGACCAACCCTGGTGTGATCCCTGAATGGCTGCCCGCCATTTCCACCACCAGACAGGTTTCTTGACCCTGGGTAGAGAGCTTCAGCTCTCTGGGTCCAGAAACAAAACCCATCCTGGGTAGAGATGTCATGCCTCCTCCCCCAGGATGGGCTGTGCCCACGAAAGGGGAAGCTTCAAAGGCCTGTGCCTTTGGACGCTGTCCCTGCCTTTTGCTGCCCCCAGCAACTGGCTCCAACCAGTTCTGACCCCCACTTTGGCATGAGAATCGGAGGTAAGTCCAAATTAGGAAGAGAGGTGTGCCCACTGTTGCCAACCCCGCCCCTCAGGTGAGGGAAGTGAAGTGAAGCACACATCTCAGTCCCCTCCATCTTGAAGATGAGGGGACTCAGCCAATTAGGAAGAGGCTCATGCCCCCTCCCACTGGAGGGTGGCATAATAGGGGTGTACCCACCCCAAGGAAGGGACCCATTAGTCCTAATCTATACACCCCTTTAGCACCCATAAATTTAGTATTTGGGGGGACCCCGAACCTTGCCTCCTCAGATTTGAGGAAGAAAGAAGAAGGACCGAAGATCCATGCTGACCCAGGGAGAAACCAGGACACCAACCGAGTTGGCCCCAGTCCTACCGGCCAGTCCCAACCATGACCTGCCTACCGCAAAGAAACCGGCGTGTCCCGCAGCCGCAGACCCCTAGAGCCTGGAGGACCTGCCTTGCACTCAACTAACAGACTCTGTCTCCTGTGAGCACAGGATTTGCTCAAACCAAAGACTAAACCGTCAGAGTCCGGATTCCGCGATTGTGCATCACTCTGCACCCAGCTGCCACGGCCCGAGGACGAGTGGCCCCATACCCTAAAGAGGTCGCCCCGGTGATCCTAAGTTGGGATCCGGTGACCCCTGACCTCTCACATGCTTCTAAACTAAACCTGCAATATTTACTGACCACGAGCAAAGGCGCTAAAACAAGTGCTCCCTTGACTGAAGCAGTCCAGGAAGTCCGACCACGTCTGTCTGATTGACGCCGACCGCGACTGATCACAGCCTAAAGAAATCGACGCCGAAGACACCCCAGTCGTCAACGCCTTCCCGGCATTGGGTGTCCGAACCGACGGTGTCCAAGCATCCTCCCAGATTCCCAGTCGCCTTCACAGTCGTTGGTCACCTCCAAGAAGTCCTCCCAACCGAGCCTGCAGCTTTCCGAACCCACGGTCTCCACTGAGAAGCCCAGGGACTGCGACAACCGCTTTACCTGCTGCACCTGGCCACCTCGGTGCCGCTGGCGGTGCAGTTCTTGTGTCGGTTGTTGGCCCTTGCAGTGCCGACCTAACCCTTAAAAGCTTTGCTCCCACACTCAAGTGGCCTGCATGCCAGCAGACCCCAACCAAAGGCCCTTAGCCCGTTGGCTAATGTTGGGCCCCTGCACTCTGCACCCGGCCGCCCCAGTGCCACTTGTGGTGCAACCAGAGTGTCCACTTGGACCTTGGGGAACCTTGGTCCTAACACCGAAACCTCAACCTCCTAAGTCAAATACTTACCTCTGAGCTCGATAACCATTTTTCCTCCCACAGGGACTCATAGTATGAGATTTTGGGTCTAGAAAGTGTTCTATGTAGAACTACTAATGTATGGGGAAAAGTGAACACTATTGTAAAGTAATCCGAAAGTAAACAAAGAGTATTTACTGTGTAATGCCAAGTATTCTGAAAAGTGATATCAACCTGTAACTGTTACAATTTCAAGAACAACTGCATTTCCTTGAACAGTCGTGCTTTTGAAAGTACGTATTACCTACCTGTACCAAGTCCTGATTGGTCCTATAAATAAGCAATAATTATACCTTTTTTATACTTACCTAATTGGTCTGGATTCTGTTTCTGGGTGTGTGACATCAGCCTTGATTGAGTGAATACAATAAATGCTTAACACACCCTCCTGATAAGCCTAACAGCTCGACCACACAACCACAAATAGAGCTGTTAGTGATTATCTAATTTAGCCTCTGCTATACCTCTGGGGAACCACTGGACTCTGTGCACACTATACCTTACTTTGGTATAGTATATGCAGAGCCAGCTTCCTACAACCACCCTATGGCTGGCAAGTCTAATAGTATGGTATAGGATTCTATGTGTCTGTTTCAGTATTGAAGTCAGTCGGATCCCTTTTTGGAAACCCCTGGTCTAGCAGGGCACAAGAAGGAGAGCAAGAATAGTTTCTTAAACACCGTAAGTTTATCGTCTGCATTTCTGTGGCTGGAGGGTGGAGAAACGCTTAATGCATCACAAAGTATACAACACAATACAGAAACTTTTGTTGTCTCATCTATGAGAAGCATTATTGCAGATGGATGATATGAGTGTAGAGTGCACTCAAACCGCATTATCTTGCACAAAAATATAAGAAGCCCTATGAGATAAATTTGCAATAAGAATTTGCCTTGTGTGGGATGCTCACAAAAATGAGATGTACAGTGTTTGTGTGGAAGAGAGAGGCTTACAAATGTAAAAAAGCCTGCTGTGCGAGACACATATGAGCTGCTCACAGAAGATAGGTATAGTGAGATATGCAGAATGAGGTGTGTGGGCAAAGCTCATATATGAGGTATTAGTGATGAACACCAGAAACATAACGTTTGTGTGTGAAGCATACAAATGAATACAGTGGGTGAAAGGTCACAAATGAGTAGCGCGTGGGATGCACTAAAGCACATAAACTGTTATTTGGGAAGCTCACAAAAACTATAAAATGCTCAAAACTTACAAATATGCCTCTTGCTAAGATTATTCAAGCCAAAATATTGAGCATTTAATTGAAACAATGATTGAAGGCATGGAGGCATTGTCCAAGACTATGATGATTTATTTACATGTGACATTTGGAGAGTTGTGTATTAACAGTGAAGTAATCTTTTGGGAATAGTTATTGCTACCAAGAAAATGAGTGACCTGGTTTGGTAGCTCTGATACGGACATCAGTTTCTCGAAGCGTATGTATGGTTGGTGTATTTGCTTTTATGTTAAGAAGCTCAGAGGAAAAACACACCCTTTGTGTGATAACATTGACAATATTGGGATGTGAGGGGGAGGATTATTGGTACCTGGCCTCTTTGAGGACAATATTTTCCCAAAGGTTACATAATGTAGACATGCATGTTTTTTGATTGCTTGGAGAAGCTTGAGTGAAGATGCCCATGATCTGGTGATCTAGTAGAATGGAAAACATTGAGCCATTGAGGGGTTACTGATTCATTATGCCATTATGCAACACAATTTCCCATATTTTATAAAATAGTGCTTTATAGATAAAACCAAATAACTTCTCATTTGTGGCTGCGGTACTTGATGGCCTTGTGTATTTAACCACCTCTTTGTAGAACTGTGTGTGCTGCACTTAGGCTGATGATTTGTGTCTTGTCTGACAAATAATGTACATTAAGTTTACTATGAGTAAATACCATATATATATATATTCACTGAAAAAACCATAGGTTTCAGGCCTGTTATAGTTAGGGTTTAGCATTTAAAAAACCTTTGAAATTCACTGAAAAAACCATAGGTTTTAGGGAAAGTTATAGTTAGTTGGACATTGCACTCGTACAAAACCCGTGAAATTCCCCCGTTATAGTTAGTTCAGCTAACTATAACTCACGCCCCATAATGCACTGCTGATGACGTCACATATTACATCACTCATGACATGGTCAGTGACATCACTGATGACATCACTGATGACATCTCAAATGACATCACTGATGACATCACTGACATCATCCAGAGAGTGTGTGTTTCTGTAAAGTTTAAATATGTTTAATATATATAGGGAAAGGCGTATTGAAGAATGAGTGGGTGTATAAGTGTCTGAATGGATGATTTAGTAGGTGCCTGACTGAGTCTATAAGTGAGTGATTAAACGTATCTTACTGGATGCATGGGTGAGTGACTAAACTGTGTGAATGTCTGTATCCGTCTGTCTGTTGTTGTGTAAGCAGCTGCATGGGTTTCTTACTAGCTAAATGAGTGTCTATATGGGTTATGGATTGGTTCTCTGAGTATCTGTATGGGTGCCTCAGTGTTGTGTGGGTGGGGTGTGTGTGACTCTGTGCATAGATGTGTGAGTGGGTGATTCACTGGGTGCATGGTTTCAAGAGTGCGTCTGTGATGGACTGTATGGATGGGTGAGTGTGTGTATGGGTGTGTTAGTGATTGAATGTATATCTCAGTGGTACATGTGTGAGTAACTACATATGTGAAAGGCAGTATATATGTGTGTTGGAGTATATAAATGGCTATAAGTGAGAGTGTGTGAATGTGAGAGTGGCTATATGGATGAGTGTGTGCTTGCATCAGTGATTGCATAGGAGCGTAAGAATGTGCTAGTATTTTTATGAGTAAGTGAGCTGGTGTGTATAACTGTATAGGTGAGTAAATTGGAGTGTGATTAATTATTTGCATGACTGACTAGGTGTGTGAGTACCTCTATGGATGAGTTGCGTTGTGTGAGTGTTTATATATGTGTATGAGTGCATATGATAGTCCTGTACTGAGTGACTGTAAGTATGAGTGACTGTACGGGTGAGTGAGTAGATGTGTGTGTGTAGACCTAAGAATCAGTGAGTGGGTATGTACTTATTGGTATTGGAGTGTGTATGGTTTTGAGAATGGCAGTCTGTAATTTAGAGTGGGTGTATCAAAAGTTATATTAGGGTGTGAGAAGATGCATTAAATTCTCACATGGATGATGTCATCAGTGATGTCATTTGAGATGTCATCAGTGATGTCATCAGTGATGTCACTGACCATGTCATGAGTGATGTAATATGTGACGTCATCAGCAGTGCATTGCGGGCGCGAGTTATAGTTAGCTGAACTAACTATAACGGGGGAATTTCTATGGTTTTGTACGAGTGAAATGTCCAACTAACTATAACTGTCCCTAAAACCTATGGTTTTTTCAGTGAATTTCAAAGGTTTTTTAAATGCTAAACCCTAACTATAACAGGCCTGAAACCTATGGTTTTTTCAGTGAATTTCAAAGGTTTTTAAAATGCTAATTCCTAACTATAACAAGCCTGAAACCTATGGTTTTTTCAGTGAATTTCAAAGGTTTTTTAAATGCTAATTCCTAACTATAACATGTCTGAAACCTATGGTTTTTTTCAGTGAATTTCAAAGGTTTTGTAAATGACAATTTTTAAATGTATTAATTGTTATATATTTTTTTTTATACTAATTTACTACATTTTTTAAACTATTTATTTTTAGATATTTTATTTTTAAATTACATTGTAATTACATTATACATTACATTACAAAATATACTTTCTCAGAATGAATTACTTTAGTTTAAATACTTTGCAAATAGGCAATAGACTTTTAAGTACAGTAGTTACAGTTGTTGCAATGGGCAACACAATTTCAAACACAATGCAACATTGAGCTCAATGTGAATTTCTAGCTAAATGCAATTAGTTACTTTATGGATTACTTTTCTAACCACAGGACTGGATCCTAGATTCAGTCCTGGGACATCTCCTGTAAACAGTTGAGTAAAAGTGTTTTGGTTACAGTAGTGATTTTTAAGGAATATTATTGTATTTTAAAAGTTGACACTTAGAAACTTTTTCACATAGAATCACCAATGTTATCCTATGGGAGGAAATTCACTTAGCAGGTAAGTAGTGTTATCGTTACTTTTTCTTACTCAGCGGTGGATCCTGGATCCAGCACTGGTGCATCTCCTGTAAACAGTTGAAAGAATGCGTTTAAGTCATTCAGGCGATTTTTAAGGAATATTTGTAGTTTGTGAAAATCAACACTTTGAAACTTTTCTGCTGAAAACCAGACAATGGATTCCTATGGAAGGAAATATAAGTTACTGGTAAGTACGGTTAAAATTACTTTTCAGGATCAGTACTGGGCTGAAAGATGCAGCACTGAGGTCTCTCCTGATAACAGGTGAGTAAATCGGAATTCGTATTTTGGCTGATTTTAGAGGAATATTTGTATGTTTCAAAAATCGACACTTAGAAACTTTTTCAGCAAAAAGCAGGCAATGATATCCTATGGAAGGAAATTCAAGTTACTGGTAAGTACGGTTAAAATTACTTTTCAGGATCAGTACTGGGCTGAAAGATGCAGCACTGAGGTCTCTCCTGATAACAGGTGAGTAAATCGGAATTCGTATTTCGGCTGATTTTAGAGGAATATTATAAAGTTCCAAAACTCCACACTTAGAAGAATTTCCAAGTCAAACCAGTCAATGTTAGCATATGGAAGGAAATTCAAGTTACTGGTAAGTACGGTTAAATTTACTTTTCAGGATCAGTACTGGGCTGAAAGATGCAGCACTGAGGTCTCTCCTGATAACAGGTGAGTAAATAGGAATTCGTAGTTCGGCTGATTTTAGAGGAATATTTGCACAATGGTGAAGGGAGGGCGGGGCCTGAGGTGACATCTGTGCAAACGCGCCCCGTGGCGCGTTTTAAGTTGGGGGATTAAGTCCCCTTGAATCATGAGGGTCCCTGGGGTCCAACTAGCCCACCCTGTACCTCCAGCATGCGCCAGGGAGCTGCGTTGCAGAGAGGTGTTCAGAGGCCACGCCCCTTTTTGCACCTCTCTGCAATGCAGCTCTGTGGCGCTTTCTGGACGTACCTGTTGGGCTAGTTGGCCCCCAGGGACCCTCAGGATTGAAGGGGATTTAATTCCTCATCTTAAAACGCGCCACGGGGCCTGTTTGCACAAATGTCACCTGAAGCCCCGCCCCTCCCTTCACCACTGTGCAAACGCGCCCCGTGGCGCGTTTTAAGTTGGGGGATTAAGTCCCTTGAATCCTGAGGGTCCCTGGAGTCCAACTAGCCCACCATGTACTTCTAAAAGCGCCACAGGGCTGCGTTGCAGAGAGGTGTAAAAAGGGCGTGGCCTCTGTACACCTCTCTGCAACGCAGCCCCTGGCGCATACTGGAGGTTCCTGGTGGGCTAGTTGGCCCTCAGGGACCCCCAGTATTCAAGGGGAATTACTTCCTTCTTAAACGCGCCAGGAGGCGCATTTGCAGAGTACTGCAGGGAGGGCGGGGCCTCCGGCACGATGCCGGTGTTTTTTTTTTTTCTAATTTTTTTTAATGGGAGGGGGGCTGCGTGGCCCTCCTTCCCTTAGCCACTTTGGCCCCCGGGGACCCCATCCCCGGGGCCTGAGCATTTAATTTTTTTAAATAAAAAAAAAACGGGAAGTGGGCCGCGTGGCCCCCTTCCCTGGGCCTGTATTGGCCCCGGGGACCCCATCCCCCGGGCATGCCCTCGATTTTTATTTTTTAATTTGGAGGGGGGCTGCGTGGCCCCCTCCTCAGGCCATTTAAGGCCTGCCTTGCCCTTTTTAAAAATTATTATTTTTTTTATTTGGGGAGGGGGGCTGCGTGGCCCCCTCCCTGGCCACTTATGGCCACGGGGACCCCATCCCCTGGGGCCTGGCCTCTGGTTGGGGACTGTGGGGGTCCCCAATCCCCCACAGTCCCGCCGGCTCCCCGTGTCCTACGGGAGCCGGCATTGCTTTCCACATGGGGAGCAGCTAACATGCTGCTCCCCATGTGAAAAGCTATTGGGTTTGCATTTTGAAAGAGAGAGCAGGTTTCCTGCTCTCTCTTTCAAAATGCAAACCAAGTTTGCTATGACAGGACGGGAGCCGCGAGGCTCCCGTCCTGTCATAGCAAACTACAGTGTCCCGGGGGTAGGCACCCCAGGACACTGCAGGAGCCGGCCCTGGGGGTGGCGGTCCCCAGGGCCATCAAGGGCTCAAGGAGGGGGCCGCACGGCCCCTCCCAACCATTTCACAGCCCCGGGGAGGTGGTGGTCCCCGGGGCTTTGGGGTCCGTAACGGACCCCCATATTCAAATCTTTAGTGCCCCGGGAGGTGGGGGTCCCCGGGGAGTGTGGGGGGCTGGAGCCCCCACACAGGTCAAAATAATTTTAAAAAAGAAGCCCCGGGGGTGGTGGTCCCCGGGGCTGCGGGAGGGCCAAGAGCCCTCCCGCACCATTATTTTTTGAAAGCCCGGGGGGGGTGGCGGTCCCCGGGGCTTGGGGGGCCTTAGAGGCCCCCCACATTAAATTTAAACCCCCCCCACCATGCCCCCGGGACTTGGCCCACCCGGGGGCAAATTAACATCGAAGCGCGGGAGACCGCGCTTCGATTTTTTTTTTTATCAACGGGATCCGCGCACACTAAGCGCATCCCGCCGATTTAAAAAAAAAAAAAATGCTTTTTTCTGCCCAAGGGGTCCTTGTGGGACCCCCTGAGCAGACCTAGGGGGTCAGGGTGTTTCTACCCTGCCCCCTTGTTGCGTTTGGCGACGTGTTTCTTGTGCTTTTTTTTTTTTTTTCTCGGCGGGATTCGCGCACCCTAAACGCATTCTGCCGATTTAAAAAAAAATAAAAATGCTTTTTTCTGCCCAGGGGGTCCTTGTGGGACCCCCTGAGCAGACCTAGGGGGTCAGGGTGTTTCTACCCTGCCCCCTTTTTGCGCTTTGCGCACTTGTTTCTGTCCCTCGGTTCTACCGAGGGACAAAATGGCTGCCAACACTTCCTGATTTGGAGTGTTGACAGCCACTTGACAGCCAATTAGCATACAGCTTGTGATCGGGAGGGTACGCGGACCCTACTCGGCCATAGATATATATGTGACTTTACTTTTGATTTTCTCAGGAACTACTGAACGGATTTACACCATTTAAGCAAAAGGCACGACACTGAACCAAGGGCTACCTCTTTGCCAAATTTGGTGTAATTCCGTTCAGCAGTTCGGGCTGTAGCTGCGACTAAAGGTTCCTATGGAAAAATGAATGGGGAAAACGCGTTTTGGGACCCCCCTTTTTCTCGGCCCCCGCTTGACGGATCACCCCGAGACTTTCAGGATAGGAGCGGACCGGAGCGCCCCAACAAGTTGGAAACTTTCGCGAAGATTCGTCAACCGGCGCCAACGTTATTTCAAATAGAATGTCGCGGATTTCCTATGGATAATAGGTCCTAACTATAACTATCTACTGGCGACCGCCAGTAGATAATATATATATATGTATATATATATATATATATATATATATATATATATATATATATATATATCCACACATTGCAGGTTACCCATTCGAAAAAAGGCCACAGGAAGAAATAGATCTCTCACTTAATTTAATGGCAGCAGGCACGCAAGAGACTTCTCAGCAAATCACATCAAAGTTCATACGCCAAACGCGTTTCGGGAAACTCACTGTCCCTTCTTCTGTGGCGTGTTGTTTGAAGAAGATGAAAGCACATTGCTTCGCGCGCAGTTTCATTTAAACACCTGCCTCAGTGGGCGTGGCCAGATACATGGCCTTCTGGATGTCGTAGTGCGATGCATTTCTTCCCCAGTGGGTGTGCTAATCATTTTCAAATTAAAACAAAGTTCTTTCCCCAGTGGGTAGATGCGAAAAAACTGCAGTCATCTGCCCCGCTTTGTTGCTGTCATTGTGAGTAGGCGGGCACTACCCTGCGTTTAGCGCCAGCCTTTCTTCCTTCCTCTGATCAAACACCCAGTCGGTACTTGTTAGGACCCGCAAGTCTGCGGTGGGCCTCACTTCACGACCGAGGTCAGCCGTCATAAATCCACACATTGCAGGTTACCCATTCGAAAAAAGGCCACAGGAAGAAAAAGATCTCTCACTTAATTTAATGGCAGCAGGCAAGCAAGAGACTTCTCAGCAAATCACACCAAAGTTCATACGCCAGACGCGTTTCGGGAAACTCACTGTCCCTTCTTCTGTGGCGTGTTGTTTGAAGAAGATGAAAGCACATTGCTTCGCGCGCAGTTTCATTTAAACACCTGCCTCAGTGGGCGTGGCCAGATACATGGCCTTCTGGATGTCGTAGTGCGATGCATTTCTTCCCCAGTGGGTGTGCTAATCATTTTCAAATTAAAACAAAGTTCTTTCCCCAGTGGGTAGATGCGAAAAAACTGCAGTCATCTGCCCCGCTTTGTTGCTGTCATTGTGAGTAGGCGGGCACTACCCTGCGTTTAGCGCCAGCCTTTCTTCCTTCCTCTGATCAAACACCCAGTCGGTACTTGTTAGGACCCGCAAGTCTGCGGTGGGCCTCACTTCATGACCGAGGTCAGCCGTCATAAATCCACACATTGCAGGTTACCCATTCGAAAAAAGGCCACAGGAAGAAAAAGATCTCTCACTTAATTTAATGGCAGCAGGCAAGCAAGAGACTTCTCAGCAAATCACATCAAAGTTCATACGCCAGACGCGTTTCGGGAAACTCACTGTCCCTTCTTCTGTGGCGTGTTGTTTGAAGAAGATGAAAGCACATTGCTTCGCGCGCAGTTTCATTTAAACACCTGCCTCAGTGGGCGTGGCCAGATACATGGCCTTCTGGATGTCGTAGTGCGATGCATTTCTTCCCCAGTGGGTGTGCTAATCATTTTCAAATTAAAACAAAGTTCTTTCCCCAGTGGGTAGATGCGAAAAAACTGCAGTCATCTGCCCCGCTTTGTTGCTGTCATTGTGAGTAGGCGGGCACTACCCTGCGTTTAGCGCCAGTCTTTCTTCCTTCCTCTGATCAAACACCCAGTCGGTACTTGTTAGGACCCGCAAGTCTGCGGTGGGCCTCACTTCACGACCGAGGTCAGCTGTCATAAATCCACACATTGCAGGTTACCCATATATATTATTCAACAAACGCCCGAAAGCTTGAGAATGCACTCGACAGCCAATGAACACCTTCTGGCATTAATTCAAATTTGGAAACCAGCATCTGTGTTCCAGGTTAAAAGTCTTTATTTGCCAACGCGTTTTGAGGCTCCAGCCTCTTCTTCACAGGCAGCTTTGATCTACGGCACAAAAGTTCCAATTAGTTGCATGCTTTGTTTATATATACACCCCCAGTGGGCTACGCTTAGTGCGATTCATTTTTAAAGCATGCTGGGACATGTGGTCCACATTGGATCAGTTATTACTCTCAGTGAGTTCTGTGCCACAGTCTTCTCTTTATAGCTTTTCACATACCCCCAGTGGGCCCCAGGATACAGCGCAGGTTCATTGTTCCACATTAGCTGTGCTGCTAGATCGGTTTCGACACAGTTCCAAACCACGCAGCCTCTAGTCTTCAGGGATGGTGCAATTCTCCACGGCAGGGCAGCCGTGTGGTAAATTATTCAACAAACGCCCGAAAGCTTGAGAATGCACTCGACAGCCAATGAACACCTTCCGGTACTAATTCAAAATTTGGAAACCAGCATCTGTGTTCCAGGTTAAAAGTCTTTATTTGCCAATGTGTTTCGAGGCTCCAGCCTCTTCTTCACAGGCAGCTTTGATCTACGGCACAAAAGTTCCAATTAGTTGCATGCTTTGTTTATATATACGCCCCCAATGGGCTACACTTAGTGTGATTAATTTTTAAAGCATGCTGGGACATGTGGTCCACATTGGATCAGTTATTACTCTCAGTGAGCTCTGTGCCACAGTCTTCTCTTTATAGCTTTTCACATACCCCCAGTGGGCTCCAGGATACAGCGCAGGTTCATTGTTCCACATTAGCTGTGCTGCTAGATCGGTTTCGACACAGTTCCAAACCACGCAGCCTCTCGTCTTCAGGGATGGTGCAATTCTCCACGGCAGGGCAGCCATGTAGTAAATTATTCAACAAACGCCCGAAAGCTTGAGAATGCTCTCGACAGCCAATGAACACCTTCCGGTATTAATTCAAATTTGGAAACCAGCATCTGTGTTCCAGGTTAAAAGTCTTTATTTGCCAACACGTTTCGAGGCTCCAGCCTCTTCTTCACAGGCAGCTTTGATCTACGGCACAAAAGTTCCAATTAGTTGCATGCTTTGTTTATATATACGCCCCCAGTGGGCTACGCTTAGTGCGATTCATTTTTAAAGCATGCTGGGACATGTGGTCCACATTGGATCAGTTATTACTCTCAGTGAGTTCTGTGCCACAGTCTTCTCTTTATAGCTTTTCACATACCCCCAGTGGGCCCCAGGATACAGCGAAGGTTCATTGTTCCACATTAGCTGTGCTGCTAGATCGGTTTCGACACAGTTCCAAACCACGCAGCCTCTCGTCTTCAGGGATGGTGCAATTCTCCACGGCAGGGCAGCCGTGAGGTAAATTATTCAACAAACGCCCGAAAGCTTGAGAATGCACTCGACAGCCAATGTCAAGCTGGTAATGAAAGAAATGTCACAGGACCCTACCAAGGGAACAATGTATGCTCACAAGGGACTACATATCCCATCATGCACAGAACAAGCAGACACTTTGCCAAGCCCACTATGGGCGTGTAATCATGTGGACAATGAAAATAAAAGAAAGAGCACTTCCTGTAACCTTCCAAAAGCAAGCCTATGACTAAGATGCTGTTGCATTGAAACGCGTAAGGCACTGAGGAATATTTGTCGGTACGACGAGGAGAGTGGAGGATGAAGCCAGATGGCAGGTGTCCCCACGAATGCCTTCCCAAGCTTTAGGGCGATTGGAAAACAATATATATATATATATATATATATATATATATATATAACTTTTGGGAACTGAGAAGAGGATGATCCAATGATCCAGCAGCAGGAAGAGAAATAATTGTATTTGCCTTTTGACCAGCGTTGCAGTAGAGGAAAATTGTTTGTAGGGGAAGCTGGGATAAGAAGACATTGAGAAACAGTACTTGAGCCATGCTTCATGGTGAAAACAAAAACATGGAGACAAAGTAAAGCCGGCATGCGTAAAGATGCGCTCATCAATGAAAAAGAAGAAAAAAGGGTGACAATGAAGCCAACCAACAGTAAGTAAGAGGTGGGGGGCTAAAAGACAAAAAGAGCCAGAATTTGAGTAAAAGTTTCGCCCTCACACTGGCTGTAGTGAAGACCTTGTCTTTTCCTCTCATTAAACACAGCATTATGCAGACACAAACAGAAATGAGTAAGGGAAACTTTTATAAGTATCAAGGGAAGTGACTTCCGTTGTCTTGGAAGCGAGCAACTAAAATATGAGTTTGTCTGAGGAGGATCTGTCTCACAACACAACGTATAGTTTTTAAACAAACATATCACTTCTTCTAAAATGTGCAGATAACTGAATGCTGGTGAAAAATGGGTAGTTTCGCCTACACAAAGAAAAAGAAATGAAGAACACCACAAAAGGTTAACCAACATTGGCAAATGTGAACTTTACAGTATCACTGTGGAAAATGAGAACAGATGTGCATGACAGCGTCACTGTCAACACTGGGCAAAAAAGTGCCCTACTACTCTCCTTTGCATAGTGTAAACCTAGGCAGACGATCATTCATATAGTATTCTGGAAACATAACACATACTTGGTATGGTGGGGTACTCTGTTCGGACTGTGTTCAGAATGTAAAATTATGGTTTTAATAATGAGGCTTGTATTCATTATGGTTTTGTGCTAACTTGAGCCATCATGAACACAAATAACAAAGACAATGTGATGTGCTGGCAGTGACATCTATTTTATCTAATCTTAAGTAAAGGTATGTCACTGCTGTCACCTCAAGTGACAGACAGAATTGTGTGGAAAATTCTGAGGAAGGTTAAAGAGTAGCAAGGTTCGCTGCGGATTTGGGACAGCTATCTGGTGTAGTGGGGTCTCATGTTACGTGTTTACATTAGGGCCCATGGTCACCAAGTTATGTAACTGGTGGAAAGAGATGTCTCCATCCAACAATACCTAGACAACACCCTAGTCTACCTTGACACGTCTTCACCACTGGACATGTTCGTTCTGTACTTGTAAACATTTACAACATTGAAAGAACTTCTTTATTATAAATCTACAAAAAAATAATTCATTCTGTTCTTCTCCAAGGAAAAAAAGTCTTTCAACCCTAACCCGCTGAAGCAATTACACATTATTATTATTATAATTTAAAGATTTGTAAAGCGCAACAGCTACTCAATAGAGTGTCCTGCCGCTAAGTAGCAAGTCTGATCCTTAAGTAACAGAGGTACTAAAAGGCAGAACCAAAGAGCCAGGTCTTAAGAAGTCTCTTAAAGGTCAGCATGTCCCCCGGAAGCAGGGAGCTGAAATGGAGGGCATTTCACTTCCTGGCAGCCAGATAAGAGAAGGATCTACCACTTCACTATTTTTGACTGAAATGAGGAATTACTACCAGCAAAGAGTTGGATGTCTGAAGAGACCGAGCTGGTTAGTAAGGTGTGAATCTGTTGAGAAATACTGAGGTCCGTTGTGGTAAAAAAGCTCTGTGTGCTAGAACCAAACCTTTGAACCTCACACATTCTTTTATAGGCAACCACTGCAGTTCCTTTAGGCTTGGCTGAATGTGGGCTCTCTTAGAAAGGCATATTAGAAGCCTGGCTGCAGCATTCTGCACCAGTTGTAATCTCTTCAGGAGATAGGCAGGTAGGCCCCAGTACAGAGAGTTAGCATAATCCAGCCTTGAGGTGATCAAGGCCTGGATCACTGTTTTCAGTTGCGGGAGGAGTAGAAGTTAGAGGAACTTTAACGCTTTCAGCAGGCCAAAGCAGGTGCCTAATACCCCCACACCTGGAGGGCGAAAGAAGTGGTAGATTTGAATATTACCTCAAGATTAGACGCTACCATGGTAGAGGGAGGTGGCGGGGGACATCATTGGGCCAATGGTCATTTACTCAGCTGGACGGGGGACCCCAAAGAGCAGAATTTCTATCTTGTTAGTATTCCATTAGAGGCCATTATCGCACATCCACTGAAACACAGACGATAAGCAGGTCTGGAAGTTACACAGTGCATTAGGTGAATTTCTGTCAAGGGTGAGGAGCAGTTGCGTATTATCTGCATAAGTTATTGTCTGTACTCCAAAGGATTCAATTATGGGTGCCAAAAAGGTCTTATCCACATTGAAAACAATGTGGGACTTAGTGCAGACCCCTGAGGGACCCAATACCCAATGGTTTAGGATCAGAGGCAAATGGGACCATCTAGACTGGATGGGACCTGTCTATCAAAAAGGAACAGAGCCATGCCAAAGCAGAACTGCAGACACCTATTGCTTCGAGGTGCTGCAGGAGTGTCAAATGTGAGACCGGTTCAAAAGCTGTGGATAGATCAAAGAGGATCAGTGCCACCTGCTTCCCTTGATCCACCGCTAGCCTAATTGTATCTGAGACCTCTAACAGTGTGGTATCGGTGATAAAACCCGGGCGGAAGCCCAACTGGATAGGGTGAAGAAGCGCATTTTGTTCTCAAAAAGCAGAGAGCTGCTTGTTTACGAGCTTCTCTAAAATCTTGGTAAAGGATGGCAGCAGAAAAATGGGACGTAAATTGGCAAGATTGGTCTTGTCTGCCGAGGATTTGTTAAAAAGAGGAATCAACTTGGCCTGCTTCCAACCACTAGGCACTGTGGCCAAATGAATTGACTGATTTAGAAGCTGGTTTAGAACAGGGTTGATGGCCGTACAATTGGCGGCAAGAATGTGAGGAGGACAGGGGTCATCTGGCGACACTGATTAACAGGCAAACAAGGCCTGAGTGGACTCCTCAAGTGAAATCAAGGCAAATCCTGTAGCAATTGGCCAAGAGATGGCACTATATCTACCTGCAGTGCCGTGTGGTTACTGATCCTCATCGAGGCGGCGTCCATGAGATGTAAAGCATCCACAGTTGGACAATTGGGTACATAAATTAAGAGAAGGTTTTAAGGCTGAACCAAGGCTTCTGGGTGCATAAACATTTTGATGATTATAAAATATCTCCTTGGACTTGTTTTGAGACATGTCAATCTGATCTGTAAAAAAGTAAGACAGCTTTCTTAATTGCATGATGGTAGATATTTAGAGCCTTCTTGTAGAGTGCTTTGTCATTACAAAGGTAATGAGGACTCCAATCAGTTTCCTTTTTGTTACAATGCTTTCAAAGCACTTTAAGATCCTCGCTAACCCAAGGGGTTGACTGTATTTTTCCTGAGGAATTAACATCTCTGTGTTTAATAGGTACGGTGCGGTTAGCCACCTGTGTAAGCCAGGAGTCGATCGACTGACATCGATTCCCATGCCCTCTATCATAGGTGGAGAGTGCTTGCTCAAGGCAAGACTAAACTCTGTAGAAGAGACAGTGGCTCAATTATGATGCAGTAGAGAACAGTGAAACCCGCATCCATGAGGGCCGAGGCCCAGTGACCAATGTAAGTGAATGAAAGCCTGGTCAGACCAAGTCTGGGGACTAATGTCGAGTAACGGAACTTGAGTGTTCGAAAAAATGGTCTCTAAGGTGTGACCCGCGATGTGAGTGGGCCGAGTCACAAACTGTGACATATCCCAGGATAAAATATGCTCCAAAAGAAAATTACCATAAGGGTCAGAAGATGCATCCACATGTATATTAAGGTCCCATAGAACCGTGAAATTCAAGTATTTCAACATATACTTCGAAAGGAACTCATCCAGGGAAGACAGAAACCCCTCTGCATGCCTGGGGGGGGGGTAATAGATCAGCATGACAGCCAGGATTTTATTAGCGGACAATGAAATGCAAAAGCCTTATAAAATAGACAGGGGGTAGTGGTGGCACAGACAGTCGCACATCAGAAGAACAAAGAAGTGTAAAGGTGGGCAGCGTGTTGGCAAATTCCAAGTATGAGAAAGAATTAGCTTAGGTGCCAATCAGGGTAACAGAAACACCCCACTACCTTGGGTGTTGATGCAAGGTTCCCCGAAAAGATTGCCGTGCTAAACTTTAGACCATGGGTACTCACAAACTTTCTCTCGGGGGCCAAATTTAGAGTGTGGTTTGTGGCCGAGGGCCGCACCGGTGGGGGCGGGGTCAGTGGGGGAGGGGGCGGGGCTAGGGCAAGAAAAAAAAACTGTGACCATGAGGTTGAACACAGGCCCCTGCAGCGGACGCATTCGTCCACTGAGCCACCAGACCCGGCATACACACATCTATCTATCTATCTATCTATCTATCTATCTATCTATCTATCTATCTATCTATCTATCTATCTATCTATCTATCTATCTATCTATCTATCTATCTATCTATCTCTATCTTCTATCCCTATATCTGGCTATGTCCCTATCTATGTCTCTATCTGTCTGTCCCTTTCTCTGTCTGTCCCTGTCTCTGTCTGTCCCTGTCTCTGTCTGTCCCTGTCTCTATCTGTCTCTGCCTCTATCTGTCTCTCAGCCTCTATCTGTCTCTGCGCCTCTATCTGTCTCTGCGCCTCTATCGCTGCGCCTCTATCTGTCGCTGCGCCTCTATCTGTCGCTGCGCCTCTATCTGTCGCTGCGCCTCTATCTGTCGCTGCGCCTCTATCTGTCTCTGCGCCTCTATCTGTCTTTTTCCAAACTAGGAAGCTTCCCAAAAGGCCCTTTTAAAAGTCAGCTGTGAAAGGGCTTACAGCTGACTTTTAAAGGGCCTTTTGTGAAGCTTTCCGAAGGTGCCCTGATGTCACAGAGGCCGGCAGTAAACACAGAAGAAGGCCGCAGGAGCATACGTAGTGAATACCTATTTACTACGTATGCTCCTGCGGTCATCTTCTGTGTTTACTGCCGGCTGTGGAAACTGCAAGGCAAGGTCTGTGGGCCGCCAATGAAGGCCTGCCGGGCCGCTGGCAGCCCGCGGGCCGTACCATGAGTACCAGTGCTTTAGACAGACAGATGTACCCAGGCACTCAACAATATTACTACAACATTGATTTTTTAAATTGAAACACAAGATCTATGTATTCTATTGATCGCTCAAATCACAGGATATGACAATATCTGGATTTGTACTGGGTTTCTCTCAAATTTAATAATCAGTGTGACATTTAGTCAATACATACTGTACATATATTCATACAAGAAAAAGATTTTTTCAAAAACATTTCATGATTATACAGTTATTTTTTCATGGTCCAGTTCTTGTTGCTGGAAGAACAGAATAGCACGGTGAAATAGAGACATGACAGCCGACACGTGTTTCGTTACATTCGTAACTTCTTCAAGGATTAGCTACGTAAGGGGGGCGATCCTCAAATGTTTATAGAGAATCCACCAATGTCGTGTCGTCTTTATAATGAAAAAGAGTAGCGAAGAAATATGTCCTTATATGTGCTGTTTGAAATCTGCTGTAATGCAGCCTGCATGGAGAACAGGGAAAGTGCGCATGACTGCTTTGGGCGGCCCGAGAGGGCCGACCAAACAGTCATTGCGCACTTAGGAGTGTTCTATCACTCCTCCCCTGCTCTGCAGCCCCGCCCCTTCACGCACGCTGCAGCAGCAGGAGGACAAAATAAATTGATAATAACATTACGTTATTATCATTTTATTTTTTCCTTTCTTTTGCTGCTTCCTGGCAGTGGGGCGATGCTCCTCTGAGGAGCCGCCACTGTTCTGTCCAGCCCCTCCTCTGGGAGGGACACCCGAGTCACTCCAACCCTTTCCATAGGGAACGTAAGGGCTTCCCTGAAACCAAGACACTCTTCGACCGTCTGGACACTTGGACTTTGACTAGAACTGAGACTGCATTAAGGAAGACTCCTGCTGCTCCTGGTCTCACTGTTTTTCAAGTCTTCTGCGTCATCTGTGTCTGTGCTATATCCAGGTTCTCCAGAAGGCCTGTGGACATCAGAGATATCTGAAGTAATCTTCCTTGGAGTGAAGGAGTGACTCCCCTGCAGCTGCAGGCACCGCAACGAAGCTGACCGGTCTGCTGCTCCTGTCATTCTACAGACTTCCCGAGGCCCAGCAACACAGGTGGTAGTTCTGCAGCTCCCTAGAGGCCTGATCTGTCTTCTCTGCTATTTTGAGGACAGTTTCTCTTGTCGGAGCCGCTGGGATCAAACCCCTGTGCACCAAGTCGACTTGCCATTGCCAAGGCTTGTTGGTTCTGCACTACAGAGATCTTCAAGCTACAAAAAGATCCAGCCTCCAGCACCTCATCCCTCGAGGATTAGCATCTTCACTGCATCCTCTGCATCGTGGGCCTTTATCTTTGGTGAGCAGCCTAAGGTCCTCTTGCGACTCCTGCCCCTTCGGCCTGTGGGTCCTCTCAAGGGTCTTCCTTTGCTTCAGTGGGCTCCCCTGCTTGCTCGGGCCTGCTCTAATTCTTCTGCACTTGGTGAGTCCCTTGGACATTGCTGGACCCAATGTTTAAATCTTTCCGCTTTCCATGTTAGTAGCGGCTACCAGGCCGGACCCCGACAACCTGGACACCGACACCCGATGTGGGAAAGCTCAAGCATGGCTCCTGGTCTTCTTCAGCGTCGCCTAGTCCTCACAGCTGCAGCGACAATGTCACCGTCTTCACTCCTTAACCTCTCCGACATCAGTGGGCATTATGCTACCTTGCTTCCTGGTCCCTTCCGAGTGGCATAGACTCTGTCCCCGCTGCTTGCAGGTTCTCCTCTTCAAGAATCCACTCTTGAATTCCACCGGACTCCTTCACAGGCTTCTCCAGAGGCATCTCCTTTGAAGTCTTCCATTGTCGTCTACTTCAGGTTCCGACGTCACTTCACCCCTATGCACCCGGCTTCCCTGGTGCAGGTAACCTGGTTCCTGGGGCATCTATGGGTGGGGTGGCTCTCCAACCTTCTGTATTCCACAGGGTTTCTTCGGGGCCATCTGGGAAGGTTCCTTCTTCTTCAAACTGCATTGGCGACTTAACCATTGACTTCCATTGGGCACGCAGCTGTGTTTCCACACACAGCCTTCGTGGGGTTCCTGGGTACTTACCATGGGTGGTTCCTTGTGTCCCCGGCTTCTCTGAGTCTTCTGGTCCAAGTCCATTTCTCCTTTGCAGTACACATCCCACTTTCTTAGTAAATGGTTTGGGCTCCCCTTGGAGACCAGTGTATATTTGTGCTAGGTACCTGATTATTTTGAAGTATTCTTGTGTGTATTGTTGAAATCTTCGAGTAGGAGATATACCAATGTGTTAGTGATTGTGTTGTGTAATAAATAGACTTATTTTAATAAAACACTGTGTGGTTCTTTTTCATCTAATCTCCACTGTCGAGTAAATGTGGTAAAACAAGCTGCTTTACCCTCCTTCAAGATAAGCCTGATGGCTGCTCTCCACAGCTACCACTTTGAGAGCTTTCTATGGTTATCAAAGTCCACTAAAATCACCATAAGGGTTGCCTGGATTAGTGCAGGGTGCATCACTCCTGAGAGTGTGCACCATATACTAAGTCAGCCTCCTACAACCACCACCAGTTCTCCATTATACTTCTTTCACCAGGGCGCAAGTCCTGAAAAAAGAAGTGAGGCACTAATCAAGTTAGGCAGTATGTAAGTGACATCTCAGCGCGTGACATCTCAGCGCGTGACATCTCAGCGCGTGACATCGCATGTGACATCACAACCCATGACCTCACAGGAAGTGATATCACAAAAAATGACATCAGATTCTAAGACCTTCCATATGTTAAGCAGGTCTATCATGAGTACATTTGAGTGAATTACGATATTTAACAAATTAGATTTTGAGCTGGAGTTGTGCCAAAACAGTGATGTAACCCCGGCGCAAGATCTAGGCCTCCACTTATACATGTATTTATTAAAACCCTGCCAGAAAGAAACTGGCAACAAGGAAAAACGTGGCAGTATATCTGTTCTGCTTAATTGGTTGCAAAGTCTGCATTTTAAAATATCTCATGGGGTAAAGGCACCTGCTGCATAGATCTTTATGTACCCAGTAAATCTCAGGAAATAATAACAATGGTAAGATAACTCTGGAGGTTAATGTTCTTGCTGGAGAGACAGGTGTTTTGTCTAGTCCAAGTTTTGATTCAAAGTAGCATAGAGGGTTAATATGTCTCCCGCAAAGCACATCATGTGGCACACAGAGGACAGATTTTTATTATATGTAAATGGGTAAGTTGGTTACTGCTTTTAAGACAGAGATCCTTTTGTTAATTGCAGTTCATAAATTGTAATCCTTCCAATATAGCACAGTGAGCTGTGAGGGACATGTGACTCATACTCCTTGTAACTCTCACTGTGTTATGTAACACATCCTGTACATTGATTTACACATTTATAGGATTTATTGTCAATGTATAATGTGCACGTGCGATGTAAAGTGCTCTGACACCCTGCATTGGGATGAGGAGTGCTATAAAAGAAATAAGACAAAATAATGGTAGTCAAAGTGTTATTTGTGTAAATATTATGACAGACCAATACATCTGACACAATGTAAGGCATGATGTGTGCTTAGACTATGTCTGATGTTAATTGTTCTCATGTTCCAGCGCGAGGTTCAACTGCTCAATATAAACATTTCATCAAAACATTAGCTTTTGAGTGGCTGAATTGCGCAGTGTGAAACAGTCAAATAAGGTAGGGCCGGGGCTGAGAGGGGCAGGATGCAGACAGCAATTAACAAACTACCTCTTCCTTTGTTCTGGAAGTGCAGACAGCAGCATCCCTTGAGGGGAGGTGATAAAAAATTCCTGGAGGTTTGCAGCTGAACAAAAGAAAAGGTCTCCGGTCAAGTGCAGGGCCATTGGCACGTCAAGTGCTTTGACGTGCCAAAGGCCGTGCGACTGACAGAAGAGAGAGGGGAAATTCTTTTGTCACCTCCTCCCCCCACACCCTTGTCCCCCGTGTGTCCCCCACTACAAAACTTGAGGTGGGATATATCCCCCACATCCCCCACACTTCCTACGCCCATGCTCCAAATGTATCTAATTTAAGGGAGATGGGATACATTGTGGGGTGGTCACATACTTCCAGGAACTTGCTGGTTTTCTCTTTGTGTCAGGATGAGCAAACATATTGAAATGAGAAAGATTCCAGATTCTTCCTCATCCAGCTGTTCTTCCTCCATGGAGTATTAGAGGGTGAAATATGTGGATCGTTCTCTGGAAGACCGGAAAAAGACTGTGCTGGAAACAATGTCAGCTATCAATGCCCTCAGCTGGCAACTTCTTTAAATGTGGACCAGTATGTCTCTCTTTCCAGTTCTGGAGCAGAGGAGGAGGGTATGGAAATGATTCCTTCAGGTCTGATGGGGAAATATATTGATAAGGAGAGTCTGCCAGAAATCTTGGTGAGAACAAGTCAGAACATGGGTTTTCCAGTGAAAGAACGTCCTAGTGCTTTTTCGGAGACAGTTCTGAGATAGTTTCATCAACCTGCATCTGCAGAACTACCAATACATCAACATGTTGCTGATGTCGTGAAGAGGGAATGGAAGGACCTAACAAAATCGATGTCATGTTCCTGTATTTAGGTCTTCTAGACTCTATGCCTCGGAAGAGGAAGAGAAGACTGTGTGGGAGTCAGTTTTGGTGGATTCATTTATGGTCAGTTTAGTCGGGCAGACTTCTATGGCAGAAGAGATAAACTTCAAAGATCAGACAGAAAAGAAAATTGATTCAGCACTAACAAAATCCTATGCTGGGTCCAATCTAGCAATGTGGGCTTGAAGATATGGAGCCTATACAAATCAGTATATATTATCTGCTATCAAGAGCCTTTATAAGGCAATTGAGAAGGCTCTGAATGTTCCACGCTTCTGGAGCCTTTAAAGAAGCAAGTTGAGTTTTTATCTGCTATCTCTTTTGATATTGGGAGAGCATCAGCACTGACATGAGGAGCAACCATTTCAGCAAGAAGTAACCTTTATTTGAAGGTGTGGAATACAGGCGAGGCACAATAGGCTGTAGCTTGGTTTATGATGTTTGAGGGAAGCAGACTGTTAGAGCAGACTTAGAAGAAAAGTTATGCCGAATATTCATGGAGAAGAAACATTCTTTATTGCTCCTTCAAAGTCTTCCTTTCATCATCCAGCAACAAGTGCTGGTCAACAGCAACAATTATCTTTTTTCCAGAAGACAAAGACACAAAGGAGACAGAAATCATAGGGATCAGAAGGGGAAATCAGAGTCTCTCTCCAGAAATCAGCACTCCTGACTATGCTGGGGAAGGCCTGCTTCCTCCTGTAGGGGGGAGAATAAGATTTTTCCAAGCATCATGGGAGGGACCTACGTCTGATGCCTGGGTTCGCCAGGTGGTAAAGGAAACATACACAAAAGAGTTTCTGGAGACGTCGTCAGATTTGGGGATCGTTCCTAAGCCAGAACCCCGGGCTATAGTAATGAAAAAGACTTTGAAAACAGCTCCTCAAGCTTTGATGTGGAAAATAGCAATTATTTCAGTTTTCAAAGAGGACTAGGGCAAGAGAGTATATTCCAGGAAATTCCTGGTCCCCAAACTGTCGGGACAATTCAGGTTGATTATAAACCTGAGAGGAGTTAAGAAATGGATAAAAAGAATTGCATTAAAGAGGATTATTCTGTTAATCCTAGCCAAAACCTTCATAATAACAGTGGACC
This sequence comes from Calotriton arnoldi, assembly GCA_963921515.1. Lineage (NCBI taxonomy): Eukaryota > Metazoa > Chordata > Amphibia > Caudata > Salamandridae > Calotriton > Calotriton arnoldi. The sequence continues at coordinate 1,995,702 of CAWUFW010002204.1, forward strand.
AAGCCACTGCTTACTTCCACATTCCCATTGCAAGGATACATCAGAAATACCTTAGTTTTTGTGGCACTAAAAAAACACTATCTGTTCCAGATATTGCCCATTAAAATCAAGTCTGCCCCACAGGTATTTATAACAAGAATTTTCAATGCAATAGGTCTCGCATTTGCGAAATTTTAAGCTAGTGGCATTGTAAATGACAGTGCCTTTTATTTATGTGTTTTTAAACCCAACCCACATATAAAAGGCATTGTTATTTATAATGCCAATAGCTGAAACTCTCGCAAATGCGAGACCACATTAATGGTGGTCGTGCCCCTTTCTTTAGACGCTTCTCGCCGTATTCAGGTTACAGTGAGTAGTGTCTAAAGAAAGGGGCATGTCCAACATTAAAGTGAAAGCGCGTTATGGGGGCTTTCACCTAAAAAATAAAATAAATAAAGGTTCTGAAGCGCGGCCGCTAAAGTTAAAGTGGACAACACTGGGAAAATTAAATAAGTAAAAAATCACGTCTGCTATAGTTAAAGCGGACCACGCTGCAAATTAAATACATAAATAAGCGCGCCCGCTATAGTTAAAGCGGACCTGCAGCTATTACTATTAAAAATATAAAAGCGGGTGGCATGCTGCCTTGTAGGAAAGCACATCGTGGGTGGAATACTGAACGAACATTAAAGAAAATAGTGCTCACAGAGTAGATAAAGCAGACCGTGTAACAACACAAGTAAAAAGACCAGTCCTTATGGGAGGTTACAAATGCAGACAATGCGCTACCAAGGAGGGACTACTAAGCCTATTCATGAATGAAAAGCAACTATTTGGAAAGGACAGTAACAGGAGCCAATTGAAAAGATGGGTGAGAAATGGGTGGAGCTTCTATTCCATACCTCAATATAGCTGCCTCGCAGAGTAGCGCATGCGCTTCCCAGGCTTAACCTAAAAATTATACAAAAATGATAAGAATGAGAATTTCCGTACTTAGATGATTGGCTACCCTATGCACCATCAATGGAGGAGGTGATGGTGGGTTGGAAGGTTAGGAAGGACAGCCTGCTTCAACAAATACTTTTAATCAATCTGGAAAAGTGCAAGTTGGACCCTTCACAGGACAGTGTATTTATCGGAGCTAATTTTAGGACGTACATTAGAATGGTATTCCTGCCAGGGGAGAAAGCAGTGAAACTGAGAGCAACTCTCAGATCATTGTAATCTCATATGGAGGCTTCAGTATGGCTTTAGGTGAGGGTGCAAAGGCACATGATGATATGTGTTTTTCTGTGCTATGGCCGAGGCTGCAAATGAGGCCTTTGTTGATACATCTGGGGAAACACTACTCCAAACACTGAAGGAATAAGGAGAAATGATGTTCCTCTAGAGCTCTTCCAGTAGTCAAGTATGAGATTGGTTCTATTTTACAGTGTTTGCTGGACAGTTTTCAGAAACAGTTAGCTATCACTACTTTAAGCATCCATGCATTTAGAGAACCTTAGTCTAATTCTAGCAGGGACTTTGATTTGCTGGTTAGACTCCTGAAATGTTTCACAATTTGAAGGTGAAGGAGCCAGGTTTCACATTCTAGATTTACTCCGGAACCCTAGGCCGATGTCTCTTTTTCTTTGCATGAAAGTGTGGAGGGGAGGAAATTCGTTAGCCAATCAATCATTACCGTTCCAATGAACTATGACTGCGAAGAATCACAGACTCCCAATTAAGTTTAGTTAATTTATTACAAGGCCAAGAACAGTTGGACATACAAGCACGTCAAAATGATGGTGTAGAAATACATTGGAACTAATACAAAGCCAAACCTACAGGTGAAATTAAGGCAGTGCAGCATACACAGAATAACCAGTTCCAGAATCAGGATACAGAAAATGATGGCTCCAACATCAAGATTCCCCTTCATTGGAGGTTCGTAGGTAAAATACATTTGGCTGTCCTTACATTAACACTAACGTGACATCCTGACTTAGCATGTCCCAAAGGCAAGTTCTGTAAAGGTGTCAGCACATGAAGGCTTCCTAAGAAGTCCACTCACGTTGAATGGGTGAAGTAGCATAAAGCCACAGAGCTCGTTCTAAGATGCTTTCTCTCTCAAGGCAAGCCAGAAGTCCTCCTGGGCACTGTCCCTACTTCAGTACATGAACTTGCAGGTAGCATCCCAAGATGCAACGCAACATCACACCATCCAAGCAAGCCACCTCCTAGTAGGTAACTTTCCAAGCTGTAACAAGGCTCCCAGGCCTTGGCTCGATGACCTTGATTCCCAGACTCTCTCTGATGAGAAAGTACAACCGTCCCTAAAAAGCAACATCGCCGTTCAATGTATCTTCTCCTCCCTGAGCCTAACTCCTAAAACAAAGACATTATTCTAACTAACAAGGATTAATTGATCCACCTGCAACTGAAACATGAGAAAGAACAAACTCCACATGCACATGAAATTCATTAACGAGTCTAATGCGAGATCTTCCAGGGGAAAAGTACAATTCAGGCCTACAGAATTCGATCAACATGAGAAATGGTGCATAACTTCATGAAAGCACACGTATAAAATTAACATTATTACTGAGCACACCCAAATTAACACGTTACATAAGCACATCAATTGTGGGAATACTCATTAGCTACATGTACGAATTCTACACGTTAAGGTTTTCGCCTAACCACATATAATTGCAAGGTTAATTTCTTCACGTTTACATTGAAAGATATCTAACACTTCACTTCACTTCACTTTTCACGTTATTACAATACACGTTCTAATGACCCAATGTTAACACAGTAAATGATTGTATGCGGGCGTGAACTACCCATGATTATAATGCACCCCTACAAATGAAAGAGCAAATTCGCGCTCTAACAATGGTCTATGTCTAGAACTGATGTTCTACTTTGCTATCTTCCCCTGGTCCCTATAAGGAGTACCTTTTGAGACTCTCATTTGCTTTAAAGTACTTGTCTTTAAATATAGAACTTTTAGGGGTTATCATCTTTCAAGAAGGATTGGTGAGTTTGCTGCCTTACTGTGTAAACCACCTTTTCTAAAGATCCTGGACCATGGGTTTTGGTTAAACAATCGGGCATTTCTCTCTAAATTGGCTTTCAAATTGCACAGGGAACAAGAGATATTGCTGCCTGTGTTTTTTCCTGTTTCCATCCCCCAAACAAGACAAACTTAAACATTTATTGGATGTAAAGAGAGCAGCTGAGATTTACCTCCAGTGATCTGAGTGGTATAGGAAATTGGAACATTTCTTTGTGATGTTTGGTGGGGTTTGCCAGGGTCAGAAGGCATCTAATATCACGTTGAGTGAGTGGATCAGATCAACAATTGTTTTGGCATATTCTTCGGCCAATGTCCCTCTACCTGGAGGAATACAGGAGAGATCCAATAGACAAGTGGCAACCTCCTGGGCGGGAGCCCAGGGAGTTCCTTTTGTCTGAAATGTGCAGGGTAGCCCTTGGGCTTCAGCTCAAACTTTTTGTAAAACACTACAATATTGAGAGTGTGATGGGGGGTAACTCCTTTGGTGGAAATGGCTAGTTACTTACCAATAAATCTCATTATCCTCAGTCCCTATTTTCCTCGTCAAAGTCATTACGACCCACCATGCCCTCCCTGTCAGCTGTCCCTGAGTTGCTTGGCATTGTCAGGAAGTGATGTGGGTAAGGTAGTGGTAGGATTCACCTCAAAAGTAATGACTGCGAAGAGGACAATAGGGAGTATAGATAATGAGATTTACCAGTAAGTAACTAGCCATTAGTCTAAGGCTAGTCATAGAAAACTTGGGGCAAGCAGTTTTTAGGATGGAGGGAACACTCCTGAGGGGCTCTTAATGGAATAAGCAGCATAGAGACTGAAGCATCTGCTAGCAGTACAGTCTAAAGTAAGGTAACCACATTTTCAGAACCAAAGACCAGAACCGTCGTAGACATAGAAATAGGACTAAACCTTGGCACTTACCATGCACGTTGAAGGATTACAATGAAAACACATGACATAAGGCCATACAGCAATGGAGGTAACCTACAAATGTATTAAAAAGGCTGCATATAATAAAATAAAAAAAGCAGTTTAGAGCTTAGATACCTGATTCCATTGCAAAACGTTAATACTAGATCACATTCAATATGTTTTTTTTTGCATTCTGGGACTTTTAGCCCTGTACTTATAATGCTAAAATAAGACTGCAGATGACAGAAAGCAATTATAGTACAGAACTGGCTCAGCTTCAATTTGTGTTTCTCCAGGGGGGGGGGTGGTGATGGTGGTGGAATGATGCCCCTCATTATTTTCGGCGCACCTTTCCTGACTCCCTGCACACAGAATTGTGCAAAGCTCTGCTGTACGAAAACACTCCCTCCCCCATACTGCTAAGAGTCCCAGGGGCAGCCTGCCGACCCAGTGGACGCGGATTCGCCCCTCCTTAAAGCGTGCTGTGCTGTGTGCGCGAGGCAGCACAGTGGGGAGATCTTTCAAGAATAGAACCTCTGTCCCTGGTGTGCGGAAGGGGCAGGTGAAAACGGGAGCAGGTAGTGCAATACATGTGCGCGCTCACCCGGCCCTCTCTGACTAACCAGCACATGTATTTACTTCAACAAAAAAAGTACTGGGGCTCTGATGCAGGCCTTGAAAAATGGGAATTGACCGGGGAACTCTGGACATCTGGTCATCCTATCTAAAGGAACAGGCTTTGAGCAACCACATATCGCGGTTTAAGACTAATATAACTCAGTTCCTCAAAAAAGGCAAGCCTCACAAGTCAGCTAATTATAAATGTGTTAGTTGCCAAAAGAAAACTGTTAGCATGATAGGTGTTTAATATGTCACTTACTTAATGTATACCCTTGCTATTCTTACTACACGTTCAGAGTAAATATATCAGCCAAATGCTTTCAAAACGAGAAAAGAGTGCTTTATGGTCTGATATTAAAATAATAACCCCAAACTTTGGTCTCGCCAACTGATTGGTTCAACTGTCTGTGTCTGGCACCGACATGGCTCTGGGCTCTGCCAGTATGCTTATACATAGAAAGAAGTCAAGAACGACAATTGGATGGGCACTGCGTGTCGCATATTTACTGCATGTATACATAATGCTTCTAGCTTGCTTTCTCTCTTTTTTTGCTTTATGACTTTTGCTCCTGAGCAGACGATTGTCTCTCAAGATGGTATGTGGCCTGTCTTTGTAGTGGACTCAATCCTTATCAATACGAGAAAGTACACCTTAGGCATCACTTGTTTCATATTTGCTAACATTAATTGACCAAAAGAAGTAGGATTTTTCAGATTCGAAAAATAGTAATTAGCATAATGATGGCTTCACAGTACATTACATTACATTACAATACCTTTAACCTGGCAGTGTCAGCTCAGAAAATGCAGGGCTCTCAGGATTTAGAAAAACTTATGAGTGAGAACTATTTACCATATTTGATGGCCTCACAGGAAGGAGGGACGTCATATGATGTGTGACCATATGACATCACAGGACGTAACATCACAGGACGTAAGCTTACAAACACTACATTCAACTTTTGCCACATTACATACTCTTTTCTCAAATGCTGTTAAGAAATAAAAGGGTCATTGAACTTGATATTTAAACAGAACAGCACAATATGTAACCATGAAAAGAGGGTTCAAATCTTAGCTTCCCAAATTGACAAAATTGAGCAGTCTTATTTAATCACTTTACTTCATTGTGGTACATATTAATTGAGCATCCGATCTGAGATCACCTTCAAGAAACTCAATTCAGAATATGTGCTATATTAAAACGTCACTTATATCTGACTCAATAGACAATCACATAGCTCCACATACAACAATAATATTGAACACATATACAATGCATATGACAAATTGACATCTTATGGCATTGTTGTCGAGTCACTGGGATGGGGAAAAGGTAATGTTTAAAAGCTATCATGTTTAACAGATGTTAATATAGTGATTCAACCTACTAAAGTGTGATAGCCCTTATAGAAACAACATGTTTTTAACACAATGATAGTGTTCATCGTATTTTTACAGGTTATTTTCTGTATCATTTACATGTCGAATCTTTTGATGGTTCAGCTTATGATCCCTGAATCACTCTCTCTAATTTTCTTGCTTGCTCACCTCTACTCAGCAATCACTGTTTGGCCTGCTCTGCTGCCTGCCTCGCCCCTGGGTGCAGCACATCGCCATTGTTGGGGACCGTTATGCCTAACCCCTGGGCAGCGCTAGCTGCAGTGTGCACAGGTCACAGTAGATCCTTGCTGAGGCAACCGAGGTTCATTCATCTGCTCATCAACTGAATTTGAGCAGAGCCATCTATGGCTCTTTGGTCCCGTTAGTTGTCATTGGAACTCCGGCAGCATTGCCTTGGCGGCACAGCCATCTCCCTTGTTGAATCCTGGAACCTGACGCCCTTCTGTGCAGGTACTCCCTTCATGTGTCAAGATGGGTCTTTGCTCAAGTCATGAAGGGGGCACTGCAGCCAGAGTCCTGAGCCAATAGCAGCTAGACTTGACTTGAGTCCCTCTCTGTGCAGGTCTGTCGGTGGCATGAGTCCTGTGCCCGCGCACAGATAATGGGCCTGTCCTGTGCCACGTGTTGACTGATGTGTTACAGGTGACATCTTGTCAACATACACAGCTTCTGAAGAGTGTATGCAGCCCTAACTCTACCCTGTGGTGTAATGCCTTTACAGCCACAGTGTAATGAGCACTTCAGCCAGCCAGCATCCAATGTGACAGCGGCTGCAAGACTGGTATCAATGTGCGTGAGCATGGGCTCTCTCTCTCTGTGACAGCTGATTCAAAGGGAGCAGCCAGAAAATTAAAATACCCCCCCCCCACTTTGAACCTAAGCTTTGCTGGCAGCAAGCAACTAAAGCAAGTGAGCCCAAACCTGCCTAGAAAAGCTCCATTGTCTCTTCTATCCAAGCATCTATCCATTTATAATTTCACCCTTCCATCCACCCATTGATATCCACTATTTCAACTTTAAAATCGCTCATAAATGTATTCTTTCATACATCATTTAATCTTACCCCATTTCATTCATCCACTCTGCAATCCATCCATTCTGTTATCATCTACTCTGCCATCCATTCACTAATCCATCCACTCTGCCAACCATTCATTCATCCTTTTAACCCCTCCATCCATCATTCCCTTTACTGTGTAATCTTTTCACCTTTCCATCCACCTATCCATCCCTTTTTTCTTTCTTCCTTTCACTTGCCCACCCACTTTCCACCACCATCCATCCCTTTACTCTGCCATCCTTTCACCTGTCCATCTACCAATCCACTCACTCACTCACTCACTCACTCACTCACTCACTCACTCACTCACTCACTCACTCACTCACTCACTCACTCACTCACTCACTCACTCACCCACCCACCCACTCACTCATCCATCCATTCTTTCACCTGCCCATCCACCTATCCATTCACTCATTCTTTCACCCACTCATCCATCTACCCACTCCATCAATCTACCCAATCATTCATCCACCCACTCATCCATCTATCCACTTATCCTTCCTTTCACTCTTCCATCCATTTAGATTTTCTTCCTTCTTTCCCTTATCTATTTATCCTTCATTGGTTCTTCCTTACTCGTGCTTGCTCCTCTAATGATGCTGTATTCCTTTATTGCATTAATTATGAGCTTTTGTTTGTGAGTTGCAAACATCAGTGGCCCTTAAAGAACTCCACCTCACTGTAGCTGTTAAAGTGGGTGGGGCGTGCACAATGCTGCTTGCTGATTCTTAGCCCAAATTGTGTTATTCTCACACAGTGCGGAGGCTTGAGGACTTTGGAAATGGCACACGTGACATGTAACTATGATCCAATAGCAGGAAATACTAATGTATGACACCAAGAGAAATAACACACATTGCAACATAATTGCCCTCTAAGAAGTGTGGGCGGCATTAGGATCACTAATATATTGCTTCACCTTCCAGCATACCAGTGGGAATGACTACATTGCTGAATGTTACTGCCAGCATCATGTTTGTGTCCACATTCAGTGCCATGCCCACATAACACCTCATCCTTGCGCTGGGAAGGAGCTCCTGATGACAGGCCCAATCTGATAGCCTCTCATTGGCTGAGCAGTTGGTAATGTTGCATCTGATTGCAGGGCCGGACTGGGAACCCAAAGCAGCCCTGGCGCTTTTCTAGGACCAGCCCCCGGGGAAGCACTGCCTGGACACGGGAGGCTGAAAACGCTTGCTTGCAGCTTTTGTTGCTGGGGGCCAATATTGCAGCACCGCTGCAAAACTGGCCCCCAGTAACAAAACCAGCAACCACCGCTGCAAAACCGCCCCCCGCCCTTCCAGCCTCCCGGGGAAACGCCCAATGCCCGGTACAGCCAGTCCGCTCTGCCTGATTGCATCCTGAGGCAGCTCAGTCTGATGCAGCCTGATTGCACTGCGATGAAATTGACGCCTTGCCTGAGCTTTATAAAATGCTGACAGGCAGGGTTAAAGCTGTAGAGATTAGACTGCCAGATAAACGGTAGCCTACTGTCTAAATTGGTAGGGTTGGCAAGTATAAATGAGCATTGGCAAAGCCAACAGGTCTTGTCTATGCAAGAGCTATTCGTTTTGGCAATGTCTTTTAGCCATGATGTACAGCAGTATGGCTAAAAGTTTGAAAAAAAGCAAAGTGAAGTGGGAAGCAACAAGCACAATGGGGGTGGAAGGGTTACAAGCAACACAGACTACGGGGGTGGGATTCTTGCAAGCAACACAGACAACGAAGGGGTGGGAGGGTTAGAAGCAACACAGACTATGGGGTGGTAGGAGGCTTTTAGGCAACATAGACGATGGGGAATGGGAGGGTTACAAGAAACACTGACAATGGGTCTGGGTGGGTTACAAGCAACAGGGACAAGGGGAAAGTGGGAGGTGGGAGGGAAGAAGGAACATGACAATGAGAGGTGGGAGGGAGGAAACAACATGACGGGAAGAAGAGTACCTCAATCACAGCACGAGCAGCGGGAGGACACTAATAAAAATGAAGAAATCAGTACTTAGTCCATGCACCACACAAAAGAAGAGGAACTTAAACAGGTACACGCTGGCCAATTAGGAGGCAGCCAACAAAAGTGACAATGAAGATAAACGGTAAGCAATGGGCGGGATCCAACACCCTTGTAGTAAACAAGATCTCCCGCAAGCGACAGTGCATAAGTGCAGTCTTAGGCGAGACCTAAAAGGGGGGGAAGGAGGACACTGCCTGGCATACCAGCACGCAATTCATCCAGGTGCATTGTGGTAAATGTAGTACATGACACAGTCACTTTTGTTTTTAGTCTTTACAGTCCACACCATTGTTGGTGCAGCCAATGCTGAGTTTCTCTACTCATGTGTGCCAGGATATTTGTCTTTCTTCAGTAGAGACTAACATTTAAATTTGGGGGTGATGGATATGCTGCTCACAGGCTTATGAGCTTTCTGTATCACTCCTAGAATGTATGTGCATTCCAGTGAGCTTGTCAGACCAATAACTCAACATGGAGCCAATCAAAAAGGGGGTGAGGGAGCACACTGCCTTGCATAACAGCACACAATTCACTGATATGCATTGTGGTAAATTCAGTGCTTGATCTATAATTATATATTTCTCAGAGACTACTGATTCTATGAATGTAGTGATGCCCATAATAATGAAAACAAAACAGTTATTGATGATTTTCATCATTTAAATACGAATCTTTATTATCTAGGGTAGCATCAGAAGACAGATCAGAGATTAATTCTTTTTTTTATATCAAACATTTCATTCAGTTTTACCATCTTATACCGTAACACAACAGTCAGTAGAACCACATCAAAGTTTACATCCCACTTCCAAATAGAAAAACACCCTGCAGCCCCTTAGGGAAGACCAAAATAAGCCACCCACTCCCCCCACACCCGCTCATATTTCTTGGGACAGCCTGATTTATAAATCAATTCTTTGAGTCTGGCACACCAGTCCATTGCTGCTCGGTGAGCACCATTGTTTGGTGATTTGCCAAGACTGTCCCAATACAAAGGAGGGTCCTATTCCCCCTTAGACATGCAAAGTCCTCGATAAGGCATACCAGGGCTTACCTCGGGGAAGACTCAATGACTTCTCCCAGTACCCCAGAAATCTCCATAAACACCTTCTCTAGTATCCCATGATGACTGAGCATTACTACATCATGTGATAGGTGTGCTTCTGCACCTTGGCAGTGACTGCATTCCGGGGTAGCCAGTATGTTGGCTCACCATAAGTGCATGGGTGCGAGATACATCATATGTAAATAGTTGAATTAAATGAGCCGAAGTCTTAAGTGGTTCACAAATACTCTAGGGGACATGCATGTGTCCCTCCGGTTCGGCCTATCCAGGGGGCCGACCCACTTATTCCCATTTGGCCTTTAAGTCAAGGAGAGAACCAGAGGGAGTTGCTAACCAAGGATCTATATATTCGGGAGATATCCCCTCTGCCGATGGGGCCCTTGAGGAGTTGTGTCTCTAGAGGGTTGCATTCTGGTACAAATTCCAGGAGTGTGAGGTGGGTGTGGAATGTGTGTTGCAACTGCAGATAACGGTAAAACTGAGACTTATGCAGGGAATATTCATGGTGGAGTTCACAAAAGGACTTCAAGTGGGACCCTTGCCAAATGCCACCCAGCTTGGTGATCCCAATTAGGTCCCACTGTCTAAAGTCCTGTAATTGAGCAGTTTGGTGTAACCAGATTCCAGTCAATGGGGGGTTTCCAGGGTAATTTTCCAGTCCCAGCCCATCCACCTCAGGGCTGAGCGCCATGACCCAACAACTGTTTTTGTAATGTCAGGTAAGAACTGGGGTATTGGGCCTCCATATAGAATATTAAGTATTTGGTCTCGCCCCACTCAGGTCACCTCGAGGCGGAATGCTGCATACCACCAACCCCCACTCAGTCAATCGTTCACATTTACAAGTTGTGCCTCTCAGTAATATAGACACACCTCCACCATGCCCAATCCCCTATCTTATGTGCAGCTAATACAGTTATTGTATATCACGCTGGCTGGCCCATCCAGCCACAGAAAAGAGCACATTTTGCAGTTGTTTTCCGGAACCAGGCCTGGGGTATCGGTAGAGGTAAGTTTTGGAGTATATATAGGATACGTGGGAGCATGACCATTTTGAATTGCACCACTCTGCCAAGTATATTTAGTGGGAGTCTCGACCATGTGGTCAGGGCTGCCATCAATTTGGACTCCAAAGGGGACTATTTCAAGCCCCAGGCTTGGTTGGGCTCTAGAGCAATGTGCACTTCCAGGTATTGAAGCTCAACCTTCGGATCGGCAGCTATGAGAGATCAATTCTCTAATACCATTTATGTCCCATGTATTTACAAAGGGGCTAGCCATTATATCATCATCTAGAGAGTTTCAAAACATATGGAAGTTGAATCCTTTCTTTTGGACCCATATTATGATAAGAAACCTTTTCCCAAACAACACTGGTCATTAAAGGATACACAGTGATGTTTACAGTATGGTAACCCTGACGTGCTCTGTGAGAGGAAAAATGCGGCTACAATTCCTAAACCACAGGAAATGTTACTGTGTTATCAGGAATACGGTTTTCATGCACTAGAAGTAAAATCACAATCAGCATTATTATCCACATTAAAAGCAAAAAGACTTCAGTGGCAACCCAGATATATGACCATGGTAACATTTTTTATCTGTCATGAAACCAACAGCAAACAAGAAGCCATCTGTAGCACTGATTAACTGTAGGCAGGTTTATTTTCTTTATCAAAATCTGCACCAGAATCATTCTCATGCAGTACAATGTCTTGTAGTAGGAACACTTCATGTGATGTTGGCACTGTCGGTGGCTCATAGTAAAGCACAACAGTAGCTTCAATGGGTGGGATTGCTGAAATCACAGTATAAGGTTAATTCATGGAAGCTGATACTTGGTTCAAAGTTAGAGACACAACAGGCTCTTGAGTCCCCAGAATGGGACGTACGACTTCTTGGCTGTACTCTTCTAGATAAAGCTCTCTCAGAGTAGGGAGAGGATGTGCTAATCTACTCTGGAGGTACCTTAGTGACGCGGGGGACTGCTGAACAGAATTGGCCACATAGTGCATTTTGATGTGATCGAGTGGCACCTCCCTGTTTTTCTTTAGGCTAGGTAATCAAGGGTGTAGCTACCATTGATGCAGCAGGTGCAGTGGCATCAGGGCCCAGAGTCCAGAGAGGCCCACTGAATTCTGATACTTGATATATTTTACTATCCTACCAGCAGTCAAATGGGTCATTTTCCTTGCTTGCACCAGGGCCAATTGCATCCTTGCTACACTACAGTAGGACTGCAGGCAATGGCAACAGGATTACAGTTGGAGTGCCTTCTACTCCAAGTACTGGATCAGGTGGTCTGAAAGATGGCATGAAAAGTTGTTTATAAAAGATCTTTTCTTGCACTGTCTCTCCCTCTTATTAGAGCCACCACATTTTATCTTCACCTGTGGCAGAGTCAAATGCCTCATATTAGATAGTTTAGTTCTAGTTTCTTGAACGTCGTGTAATAAAATTCAAGTGGAGCAGAGGATCAGGTGATGTGGACTCTACTACCTTTCCAAGGATATCAAGATCCAGCATATACAAGGGTTAAACCTGATGGACCCTTGTCTGACTGCAATGACAAAATCCCTGTCCTTCGTAGTCAGTAATCCCCTGAGGAGGCTCCTAAACAAGGCTGTGATCCCAACGTCTTTTAAAAATTATATAGTACTGCAGCTACTTAAAAAACAAGGAAAGGACACTGAAATCTTTAAGAACTATCCCCCGATCTCACTACTCCCCTTTCCTGCAAAAATTCTTGAATTACATGTTGCGATAGAAATAGGAGATCACGTCCGGTCTTCTGATTTTCTTCATCCTTTGCAAGCAGTTAGTCATCCTACCTGTAGTTGATGACCTAAGATGGGATGATGACCGAGGTCTGACTTCTGCTCTAGTATTGCTGGATTGGTCGGCTGCATTCGACATGTTTCAGCATAAGATTCTTTCTGATTGTGCAGAGGAGGCTGGCATCCAAGGTCTTGTCCTAAAGTGGATGAAATAATTTCTAGCCAACCGTAAGCAAGTAGTTAAGTTATCAAACTTTGCTGTGACTGCAACTACATTGGAATTTCGGGTTTCACAGGACCCATCTTTATCCCCAAATCTATTTAATCTACATATTAAGCTTTTGATCACAGAATTAGCATTAAGAAGTTCAGGCAGTTTAATTACGCCGACACGCCGACGACTCACAACTGTCAATCAGCTGGGATGGTACACCAGCCTCACATCTTCAGTTCCAAAATACGATGTGTTTTACAGCAGGCTGGATGAGAGTGAATCAATTAAAACCTGCGGAAAAAACAGAAATAGTAATTTTAAAGAATACGTCTAATCTCTGGCAACAAGACTGTTGGCCCTCAGAAATGGGACCGCATCAGGTGCCCAAATGATCAGCTAGAAGCCTAGGAGTGGTTGTCGATGGCAATCTTACTTTGAACCAGCAGGTGATGTGAAAGCAGTAGTATCTAAATGTATATTCATGTTCAAAGTACTAAGGAGGACCCCGTGCTTCTACCTCTTAAAGCAATGAAAACAATTGTGATAGCATTAGTTATGTTTAGATTGGACTCCACCACCTCTGTATATTGAAAGCTTTCCAATAACACCATCCAGAGACTACAGGCCATAAAAAAAGAAGCTGTGTGCCTCATCTACCATCTTCCAAGATGGGCGCATATTACCTCATCACTGACGAAACTCCATTGGTTTCCCAATTAGCAGCTGATTCACTTTAAGACATGTTGCCTGACATTTAAGGGGTTAAGAGGCTTTGTCCCCCAATTCATCGCTGGTAAGGTGAAATACTACCAACTAAAATGAAACCTGAGAACAGCCCATTTTAACCTACTGGCCATTCCGAAACTTCAAAAATGTAAGTCTGGCGGTTGAAGTTTTGCAGCCCAAGCTCTGGCTATTTGAAATGCGACCCTGTTGAATATTTGCCTTGAATCGAATTTGATCCAGCTCAATAAAAGCTTGAGGACCTGGCTTTTTACACAAACTCACTTTGACTAGCTATTTCAGCATCATATTTCCGTACCTTGTACTTTATTAATTCTGTTTTAGCACCAAAAAACCCCTGGGTGAACATGCGCTCTATAAATATAATTACCGTAACATACATTGATACACTGAACAGCATCTCATACGGGGTGTGACTACCTAATACTCCTCTAGGTAGATTATTTAATGCTCTCTGAACCCATACAGATTATGTAGCTAGCTTAATTCTGTATCCAAAACCGTAGTGGTCAAGGCTTGTTTAAATGTTCCGTTGGTGTGATCTACAATTCCATTACTTTCCAGGGCAAAGGATATGAATATAGCAGGCGTAGTCCCAAAGGAGACATAGCATCCATGAGCGCCTTAACGGGGAATGCAGGACCATTTTTTTAATGAAAGATATGAACTGCTCCCATTGCTGCTAGGCACTGCAAGTCATTTATGATTGCTTGAGCAGTGGCACTTTTTTGTGACCAAATCCAAAGCAATCTAGAGCAGGAGTTAACAGCAACCAGTATATAATTATACCAGTTTACTCTCTGGACTTGCCTGATATGGTTGAGGAAAACTCCCCCAAATAGTTTGTCAGAGATAATAAGAGGAGTCTGTGCTGGTTATGCTACAGTAGAATGATTATCTATTGACAAACGGCATTGCTGCACATATTTCTTTGTTAGATTCAGTAAATATGGCTGCCAGATTCGCCGCTGGAGCATTGATACAGTAGAGTTTGTGTCACCATGTGCAGATGCTATTCCATTTTGAGCTGCCCTATTTAAATTGAACCTAGCTTGCTCCTTAGGAATATGTCTATCTCAGAGTCCAGGTATGAAAATCATTGGGATATTATCTTTAGTGAGGGAGTGGGAGCATTTGAAAGGATAGCCATAAGGGGACTTTTCTCCTTTCAATGTTGCCTATATTGCTGCATTGATCTTGGTCTGAGATCGCGTTGCAGCAGCTACCTTAAAGGTTTGCACTTCGGTTTTCACAGCTACGCCTGCTGCATGGTTCCCTTTAGCATGATTCCTTCACTTTTAAGGGCCATGGAGTGCTGTACATGGACCAAAGGAAGCTTGTCATGTAGAACAGCTACCTTTTACCAGAGTTGCTTACCCTTTGTTGACTTCCCTTTTGAATCTCTGAATTTGTTCAAGCACCAATGTGGCAAGTCTATATAATATACTTGGAGAAAAAATGCTGAATTTGATACAATAAGTGTGGGAACTGATGATCAACTTTCTGTTGTGCAAGTAACAGTGCATGTATTTCTGTGAGTTGTGCTGTGGAAAAATCTAAACCATTAGAGTGGGTGCATAGCGGCTTAAAATCACCACATTAAAAAATTCCCTGCGCTGCAGCACACACCACAGAGTATTTTTGTTTATTACCAACCTCTGGCTGTGCAGAGCTATCCATGTAGAACGAGCTCTTGTACACATGTATGGGTAAAACATTAAGGGCCTGATTCACAAAGGTAAACTTAGACGTTCGGTCTAAAGATAGCAGTAGTAAATGCCCTTTGTGAATTCCCAAAGTCGTAAACTTAAACGTTTGGTCTAAGTTTAGACCAAACGTCTAAGTTTACCTTTGTGAATCAGGCCCTCAGAGTTTACGGTGTGTTTTGTAGCATTCAATGAAGAGACCCACTGCACCCAGTGCAGGTGTAGAGCCCGCACATTAGGAATGCATGGTTTTGTTGCTGCTTCTTGGGTAGGTATTGGCCAAACTATAATGATCTCTTTCCCCAGTGCCAAAGGATGCTCTTTCAATATAGCTGTCTGCACTGCAGTAAGAATGTTATCTGATATATGAAAGTTCTGATTTGAGATTTCCTAATTGTGAATTTTTGCAAATCGCAATTAAAAATGCTAATCCGAATGTAAATAAGATTTACGGCCATATTTTGAAACTCGCAATGTAGTCACTTCGTTATTTTGGTAATTGCGTTTTGCCATTTCTAAAATTGCTACCCCGTTTGCAAATTGCGAATGTAACTGCAAATACAGAAAAGCACTTCCTGGTTCTGTGTAACAACCTCAAAACTAGGAAGTGCTTCTCATTTCAAGCATTGAAAGCAGTCAGAGAGGAGGTAGTGCACAGCGTCCTGTGCAAATTGTGATTTGGAGCAGCAAGCCTCAGATTTATACACCAGCAATGGCCAGCCAAGAAGCAGAGAAGGATTCAGGGGGCAGAAGAAGAAAACTCAAGTTCTCAGAAAAAGACGTTTAGATTTTAGCTGTTTGGAAGATTGTCCATGACAGTCCTGGAGGCACAGAAAAAGAAAATATGGCAGAAGATGCAGCAGAAAATCAATGCTGTTGGAGTAACACAGCACTACATTTAAGAAATAAGGAAGAGGTGGTACAACCTCAACTCGCGCACAAAGGAGAAGGCTGCAACTTGGCTGAATGAGTCCGGGGCAACAGGAGCTAGCCCCTCTACTGACTCCCCACCCACTACACTGGAGTCAATGGTGGAGACTACCTTGGAGCCAGAGGCAGTTGTGGTTTTTCCAAGGATTGATACATCTGTAACATCTCAAAGTAAGTGTAATAATTTTTTATTTACACATCTGGTACCCTAAAACTGTCTTCTACGTGCATTAATGAAGTATCATAATAAGGTGTTTTTAGTAAGGAGTCATAAAACGACCATAATAGTGTATTATGGGACATGTAGTCAATTATTCACTCACTTTAGTCAGTGTTAGAAATGTAGTAAACAAATAACAGCAAATAGTAAGAAGTGCTTTTCACTGATACCAACATTAATTGTAAGTCCATTCTTTAAACAGATCAACCTGAGGAATCTAATGATGGCTCAAATGTGGAGGAACAAGATGACTCACACATGGTGGTGGTAGATCCCATTGAACTAGACAGTCAGTCAACCACATCTCATGGCCACTGTAGCAGTGCTTCATATTCCCCACAGCTACCATCATTGAATGAGAATGATGTCCAACAGCCTCACAGTCCAATCCTGCAGCCAGATGTGTTGCCACAACAACAGTGTGTCCCAGTGCATGCTCGCAATCAGCACCGTAATGTGTCTCATGGCAACTAAACATCATTGTTGGAAGTTACATCTGCAATACCTAGCTGTTTGGTGGGTTTGAGGGTTCCATGCTGCAAGTTCAGCGTCTGCAACATAAGGAGTTAAAACTAGTTAACAAAAAACTGCAACACCAGCAGTATTGTATTTAATTTGGCTACAACAATTTGGCCATTCAATTGGCTAAAAACAAAGAAAGGATGGACACTAAGGGGCCGATTCCGATCTCGGCCGGTAGGGCACCGAATCGGATTCGGCTTTACCGTATCCGATTCGGACGCCCTGTTTCCGACCGATTCGAACACCCGTCCGCGCGAGCAAGTACGATGCGAGCGTACTCGAAATCCCCGACCGACTCGTTCCCGGCTCCGAACCGCTCCGACCGACTCATACGGACTCGACTCGCACCACACAATGGAGACGTTCCCCGACCGGGCAAGTACGATGCGCGCCTCGAACAGTCCGACCGACTCGCGCCGTCCGGCTCGAAAGAGCAGTCGGAGCCAGACTCCGGGGGTCCGTGTCGGACCCCCCTGTACGTGTAGCCACGCGAGTCGCACACAGGGGGGACCCATGGGTCTCCCCTACACATGCATGTACGGCGCGAGGCGCACGACGCGTACCCACTGTAGGGGGGGCCCTTGTTCGCGATGCACCCATTGAGTCAATGGGAGCCCGTGTACGCGTCGTACGACCGGCTCCCATTGACTTCAATGGGAGTCCGAACGACTCGAGTCCGATAGCATGCGTCCGCATCGTACTCGTTCGGTCGGACTTCTAGAGTCCGGTTCGGTCGGATATCTCTCCGAATCCGACTCGGTCGGAGAGATTTCTGGCCCGAATCGGAATCGGCCCCTAAAATGGAGAGCCTCACCAATGCCCTTGAAAAATTATGCCCACAAATGGCAGAGGATAATGTCAATCAAAGGCGTAGAGAGAGAAGCATTGCAGCACGAATGGACGGGCTGACCTGTTCAATTGGGAAACTGGAAAATGCCACATCAGCCTTATTGAGGCAAGCCAAATATCCTCTCAATCACACCCTGGTGCTGTGTTATATTGCCTTTCATTATAGATTGTGGGAGATAGGTATGGTGTCAGAATCCATGGGTGTAGGGCATACGCACTATCACCTAAAACACAAAAATTCTTTCATTTTGCATGCAATAAGTACAAACATATGTGTCATTATATTTAATATAATTACCTAACAAATAGCTGTCATCAAACGCCCCTCTTTCTAGCCATCTGTATATTCCACTGTGCCTACACATGAAGGTGTCATGGGTGCTTCCTGGGTATTGTGACACAATATCAGTTGTTAAATAGTTTGCATCACACATCACTTGAATATTGAGAAAATGTGTTTTTCCTGTTTCTAAACAAATATTGAAGATGAGATCGAGGATAAATAGGAACATGTGTTTCATCTATACACCCTATGACATGGGGAAATTTAGGAACCCTGTAAAATTGTAACATAGTGGCAGTGCTTGATTTGTAAAATAATCAGTGCCAGGGCCCTGACCAGGAGGCCACTGCAGCTTGCACCACCCATTGCACCTGACATCACTCTCAATGACGGTACCAAAACAACTACTAACCATCACTTTCACCTGGAAGTGCAACGGTTAAGATTATTCCAGGTCCCCAAAGCTAAAGGAATGGCTGGGGAGGCATATATTAGTATTTTGTATGTATATTGTATTCATAAACAACAGTTGTTCTGCTCCTCCCTAAATTAGATGAGCAGCGTTACCATGTGGCAGACTGTCATAGGTGTGGTGTTGACAAGTGCCAGTGCCGAGCACCGGAAATCACCATCTCAAATTAAGCACTACATAGTGCATTGAATTCCCTGTGTATTTCTGGGTAATAGAGAAGCAATGTCATCTAGAAATCTGCAGAAAAAATGCAAAAGCGCACTTTGAGAAACCCTCCAACCAACAGCTGGTAGGTGTAAAGAGCACAATACCTGAACATGGGTGTGGACAGAATTACTGCACAGACGGCTGCTTTCTAGATGTGGCTTAAAAAGTGCAATAATTCCTAATCTTACAGTGCTGCTTAGCCTGTATTTGTCAAAAGTCTCATCCTCAGCTTGTTGGAAAATGGTTAGTCTGACTCTGAAAATCCTCTCCTGTCTCCACCTTCTCCTCTGCTGAGCAGTCAGTATTCGCATCCTCCTTGTAATCACATACAATGCAGCCATTGTGGAAACGCCTGATGCATTCTGGGGCAGCTTTTATAGTTTGCACATAGTTACCACCTGAACTTAATTGATGGTAAATTGCATCTGTAAATGGGTCTTTTTGCGGCTGGCTGCTAATTGCAATAAACTTGAGTATATGGTTTGCGAGTCGCAATTATAGATTCTATGGTTGCCATTTGCACAATTCAGTTGCAAAAAAATAGCAAGTCGCAAAACGATCATATTGTAAAAAACAAACTGCGAATGTCTTTCGTACATTGCAAAAAGCCACTTTTTAAGTTGAAAAAGCCATTTGTGACCCTTAGGGGGTCATTACGATGGCGGGCGGACAAAGTCCGTCCGCCATCGCAACGGAAAAAGGGACCGCCCGCAAGAGGTGCGGCGGTCCCGCTGTGCGTATTAGGATGCGACCGCCACCATGGCAGTCGCAACCTGTATATTTAACATTGTGGCGGGCGGTGCTGTATTCAGCACCCGCCACAATGTTAAAAGGGCATGTTGTGCATTTGCATGCACAACGTGACAGGCACCGTGTGCATGCAAATGTCGGGGGTACCATGGGTACCCCCCAAGTGCAGCCACCCACCCCCCCAACCACCTGGGGGCCAGCAACGGGCCCCCAAAGGCATTGTCCGCATGCCTTTCCATGGCGGAGTCTCCGCCATGGAAAGGCATGAGACCGCCACCATCGTAATATGGATGGCGGTGCCTGCAAGGCACTGCCACCATATTGCAGGCCTTTTCCGCCCGGTAGGCAATAGGGCGGATTGCCTACTGGCGGAAAACTGGCGGACGGTCTTTCCGTCCGCCTGGGTCCCCACCGCCATCGTAATATGGCGGGGGGAAATGTTATGCGGGCGGACGGAAATGGCGGGCGGATCGCCACCGCCATACGGGCGGCGGCGATCCGCCCAACATCATAATGACCCCCTTAGTCTCTAGCATGTCTGTATGAAGTCCACATAAGATAGATGTGTGTGTTTTCGTCCAATGTTTTTAAAAAAATGTGGGAGTCATTAATTTGTACAAGAGTTTCACTCAATAAGCATAATGCGGCACGCAAGCTTCAGCGAAGTTCAGAAATCCCATAATGGCTTGTGATTTTCTCAGTGTGTTTGGTGGTTGTAAAGTAGCACACTTCTGTAGGAATTCAGGTGCCAAACTTTTATCTCACTTGATAATTCACATCTAAGAAAAATCACATTTAAATATTCAATTTTATATTTCTTAAATTACCTTTCATACCCATATTGAGCAAGCAAAGTCACTATTCTGTCCACCCTAGTCAGGTGTTAATCATGATGTATATATCTTCTATATATGATAGAGCCTCAGGATCTTCCATTAAGATCTCTATAATTTTTGCTGCAAAAAGCCTAGGGCTATTTTATACCCAATGGGCAATCTCTTATAGGAATATTGAAAATCGCCAAAGGAAAAAGTGGTTAGATACTGAGATTCAGGTATGATATTCTGGCTGAAAAACCCACTGGAAATGTCTAGTGTCATTTTATATTTTTTTCTCACCAGATTTGTCATTAGCCCATTAGTGTTTTGTACAGCATGTGTACATTTATGTGTGTTGAAAGTTCTATAATCTATAACTATTCTGTATGAATTATCAGGCTTACATCTTGATCTTGTAGATGATGTAAAATAGCTTTTATCCGGCTTTAAAGGATATTGACCCTCCCACAAGGCCAGCTGCACTGATAAGTCAGTGAGTAAAAGCTCACTCCTTAAGGGAATCACATGTGAAACAGGCTCTTGGTCCCATCCCGCTTGATCCCCAACCATGCACGAGCCCGTTTCAAAGCCCACTCATGCGCATAGCTTTCCCATAGTTTTCCCAGAGTTCTTTAGATACTAAGGGGTCAATTCCGATGTCGGTCGGAAGGGCTCCGAATCGGATTCGGGTTTGCCGAATCCGATCCGGAGCCCTTGTTTCTGACCTTCTCGTTCCCAGTTCCGAACGACCAAGTACGATACCTGGAAACTGTTAGGGCTGACCGAATCGGTTCGAAAGGCATTTGGACAGGTCAAGCTTTTCCGGAGCCGATTCGTACAGATCTATGGACTTGGTTTCCAAACGAGCGAGTACGATGACCGATTCGGACAGCCTTTCCGATTCGGTTTGCCCGTAACGAAACGGCTGCCGGAATTGGTATTTGGGGGCCCAAAGCAGGACCCCCTCCACCCGGGGCCCTCCGAATAGGGCCTATGGGGGTACCCATGAGTCCCCTCTTCCCAACCATGCACAGCGTGGCAGGCACCATGGGGTGCCTGTCACAGGGTGCACATTTTTCCCCAGCCACCCCTTTCTTCAATGGGAGCCTGTGTTCACCTTCGGAACACAGGCTCCCATTGAAGTCAATGGGAGTCCGATCGAATCGGATCCCGATGCATACGGATACATCGTACTCGTTTGGTCGGACTCCCGGAATCCCCCGATCGGAGTCGTACGGATTGCCTTCTGGAACCGATTCGGTCGGCATGCTTACCGAACGAGATCGGAATCGGGCCCTTAGGAGGAAAATGCTGGCATTATAACCTCCTCACCACAAGGTACATCCCGAATGTCATATAGCTTTTATTTTGTTCCATGTGTTCCCCTAAATCTGTATTACTACATTCTATTCTATCGACATTCTATCCTATCATTTAGGTTTTACATGCATGTCTGGCATCTTAACCTGTATGTTTTCTTTGGCTGAAGTCAGCACCAGATGCTCCTTGAGTATTTGGCAAACTATTGTCACTTCTGATGTGCTGTCTAGAAAGGCCCAAGTCCAGTTCCACAGAAGTATCTGTAGTTTGCAGGGCATGTTTCTTTGCTAGACCTGCCGCTTTCGTCTTCTTAAAGTGAGTCTTTGAGTCCAAACCTTTCTCTTCTTTCGTGATACTAACCTCAGCCTCATGTGCTGATTCTCTTTTCTGCTTGATGTACTCATTCTTTCTGCTATACTCAGTCTGTCCACTTCTTTCTGCCCTTTTACTGCCTCCACAGACCTGAAAAGAACAGGAAGAATACTGATACTGACCTGGCTTTTTAATTTTATCACAGTCCTTTGAAGTTATATTCACCTGTGCTGGACTCCTGTGTTGGAGGAGATCCAGCCCTTGTTTCTTGTTTTACTTTCTGATTCTTTTTATTCTCCAACACAGCTTTCTCCTTGCTGGAACCCACAATCTCTTTTTTAGCTTTGAGAGGCAGTTTAAGAGTCTGAGAACCTAGGATATCAAGGCCCACAGAGGTGTAAACTTTGAGAATTATTTTTGAATGTTCCTTTTCTTGATCCCGTAGATGAGCTGCTGGTTGCCGCTGGTGCACTGCCAGAGCTGTGGCTTTTATGCGAACATTACTCAGGACTGTTGAGGAAACTGCCTCCAAATTGCCTATCAATTTCATCCTTAAATCCAGAGCGGGTGCAGCTCCATGCTCATTCTATACTTATTACCTCTCGTAACACCACCAAAGAGGGTGTACCATGCGTAGCAGTGTAAATACTAACAAATACTGTTCCCCAAGTGTTACAGGTCTCCACAGGTGGTACCATTCCAATGCAAGACACATCTCAGAATTCTCTCCTATCTTGAGGTGTTGTGTGAGGATTGACCGCTTACAACTGGTTGGTCTAGAATAGAATTTCATTTCTTTTTTCGGGTGCTTTGGCCATGATAGCAATAATAGTCTGTGGAGTGATTGCTTGTATTGTGGCATGCACATGTGGTGCTGGTCCAGGAGCAGCTGCTCCCATAACAGTCATTTGTAGGACACACTGTCAAAGTCACTTAAAAATAGATATTACCTGAGTCAGTAACTGTCTTACCTCTGGAAGTGTCAGTTTCGCTGTGTCAGGATATGGAGTATACCAAGCCAATACGGGCTAGATGGCCTTGCCATTACCTAGGGGCCCAATTGTAATGTTCTGCACTATATATGGCATTTGGCAGTTGACTACCAAACCATGCCTGCCTGGTGTTCTTGATATCCTAAGTCACAATAGGGAGAAATATTAACTGGTGGTGCAGTTTGTTTGTATGTATAAAAAGGCCCAGTATTGGCATCTACAGAATCAAACTCAAACCATGAGTAAAATATTTCAAAAAGTTATGCAGTATGGGCATTTACAGCAAATGTGATCTCTCCTCACCCCGTGTTCGGGACACCCTTAGCAAGAAGATGTTGTATGGCTGGTGCCATGTAGTTTGGACTTTTTGGAATAAGAGCTTGCACCCTTTTCAATAGATTCAACAAACATGCGATTCCAAAAACTGAAATAAAAATGGGTTATAACCTTTTATAAGTTAAGCACCTGACAAACCTACAGCAAATAGGAAGTACCTTACTGAGTTGAAGGAGGTATCCAATATTACAATGGATGTCTCCGCTCTAACTAAAATACTTGATTTCTTGAGTGTGTTATCTAAAATTACTTAAAGATCTATAAAATGTGTGCCCCGTGGCCAGATGAAATGTTCTCCAGATTTTTCAAGAAACACAGAGGCCGGTTTTCTTTTTCTTTAAATTTCTTTATTGGAATTTAGGTATAAACAACAGTAACAATTTCCCCAATGCAGGGAAGGGGGACCTACAGGAAAGGAGAAGGGGAGCGGGGTAGGGAAGAGATGGGGCGACACGGCCCATGGCAGGAAAATTTGCAACAACGGTGTTCTCAGTTCTTGTCCCCCCAAGGCCTCAAGTATCTCGACTGGGACAGTATATTCCCCATGTTAAGAATGCTCCAATGCGAAGGAGGCTTGGGGAGCTGCGCAAGGCAGACAGTGTGCATCAGTGACTAGCCCCATACGGAGGAGCTGTAATGGGATACGATATAGGCGGTGTATAAATTTAAAGTGAATTAGGCATAGTCTGTAGTTTGGGGAGAGAGTCGCCGTTTGGCTACAACAGTAGGACCACTGAGCATCAGTGTTTGGGGGTCAGTGTCAGCCTCCGAAGTAGCGCATGCTGCCGGTGTTCAACAGGTGCTGTAGTTTGCACAATGGAGAAAAGGCGGCGTAATCAGTTTGCGTGGGGATGGGTTTGTAAGGATGTGCTCCAGAACTGGAGGGAAAGGAGGGGGAGCAGGAAATCTGTCATGTAGCGCACAGCAGGTGGCCTGAAGTTGATGATAAAAGAGGAGCTCAAGTGCATTGGGGTGTGTCGATCCCGGGTCTTCAAATGGAGGTATGAAATGGTCATCTTGTTAAAGGTCTGAGAACAGAAGTAGGCTGCGTCCTCCTGCAGGGGTGGCACAAGGGGATTGTGCCTGATGGGTATAGAAGGGACGTATAGGCAGGAGAGCCGTGCACGTTTTCTCATGCCATCTCACACCAGGCGCACGCATACTACAGTGTCGATCACCATCAGTGGAGGCTCGTATGGTAGATACAGTGCAGTAGTCAGGGGGCAAGGTGCAGCATAGTCTGCCTCAATGGCCATATGCGGTTGGAATTGCATAGGATAGAGCCAGTAGTGTATGTATTGTGCCAGAGTGCAGAGTGCATACAGAGTCATGTCGGGTGCACCCAATCCCCCTGATCCAGTGTCAGAGTGAGGATTTCCTAGAAAATCCTAGGTTGCTTACCAGCCCTGGTCAGTGCAACCAGATTGGATCTCAGTTGCCGGAGGAGGTAAGCAGTAAGGGGTACAAGTACGTTGAGAAAAAGGTAAAATAAAATGTTACCTTTTTAGAAGTATGATCATTTTGGCGATAGCAATCCCTCCGGGCACAGATAGCCACAGCACGGTTGAAATTAGCCCTCCAGAGCTCGTCCGGGTCACGGCTAATCCAAATACTGAGGTATCTGATCAGGTCAGATGCCCACTGTTAAGGGTACTCCTAAGGAAAGAGCCGTGTGCAGTTGGTGAGGAGAAAAAGTATTGATTTGGACCAGTTGACCTGTATGCCGGAGAATCCCCCAAAGCATATGACCTCCCATATGATCGGATCTAAGTTCTCAGCGGGCTTACGAATACAGAGGGTAATGTCATCCACGTACATTGATAGCACCAAAGCCCAAGCCGTAAAACTAAGGCTACGGTGGGAGGGATGCTGCTAAAGGCACACTGCGAGGGGCTCCATCGCCAAGACAAATAAGAGTGGTAATTGCGGACGTCCCTCGAGTGATCGGAAATGGATCAGATAACATGCCATTAAGTCAGATTCGGGCAGTGGGTAGTGCCTATAGAAGCTAATACTGTTGGAAGAATCGTGATTGACACCCAGGCATGCAATCAATGGAAAGAGATAAGGCCATTCGAGAGAATCAAAAGCCTTGGTGGGGTCAAGGAGCACGGCAGCTGCAGAAAGTTGAGGGTCAAGTGTGTGCTTAAGGGCAAAAATTGTACGGAGATTGTGAGACTTGGAGTGACCCGGAACGAAACCAGACTGGTCCGGTCTCACAATTGAGGGCAGCAGCAGAAGGAGACGGTTTGCCAAAAGTTTAGCAAATATTTTATTATCGATGTTGATCATAGATAACAGTCAATAGGAGTCAAATCTATTAGCAGGTTTGTCGGGCATGAATAGCGTCACTATAATCGTTTCGCGGAGGGATGGTGGGAGGACCCCATGCTCCAGAGACTCCTCATAAATTGCCAGCAGGTGTGGGGCCAGTGAGGACGTGAACTCTTTATAGAAGGAGGTAGTCACCCTATCCAGTCCTGCATCCTTGTCACTCAGAAGGCTCTGGACAATCTGTACGATCTCCTACAACGTAGTGGGGCAGTCTAAGTACAACCAATGGGCTTGCTCCAGCCATAGTAACTGGATGGAGTCAAGGTATGCTGCCAGCTCATTCTCAGTGTGCACCGGGATGACTGTATAAAGTTTGGAATAGAAGTTAGTCATGGTGTGTAAAAGCCCCGTGGGTGTGGATTGGAGTTCTTGCTTCTCATCAAGCAGCTCCACCACATACGTGGAGGTCCTGGGCTTGCAGAGTGTTTTGCCAGGGCAGTCGCTCTCCTTCGCCTTCGTATCCCGGACGAGAGTCTCATGGAGGGCCTCGTCATTAAATTCTGTCAGTTTCACCCAAATAGCAGCCATAGTGGCCACACATTTTGAGGTGAAATGTTCCAGTTTGAGAGATTGTATATCTCTTTCCAGTCTGGTGAGCTGCCTGTGAATCACCTTGAGGATACCTGATTGTTTTGCTATGCAAACGCCCCGGATCAACACTTTAAACACCTCCCACAGAGTTAGAAGCTGGTTTTCTTATCCCCGTGGCACTTAGGACTTATCCAATGTGCCTAACCAAATCAGAAAAACAGTTGTACTGTAACCATTTAATAACCCACTGAGCAATATTTAAGCGAGATGTGTTTCAGGTAACGATTGATCCCATGAGACATTACAAGTATAGTTATTCGAATCCAAAAACCTTTTTCACTAAAGAACTACACGCACAAGAACACTAGAACTCGAGGGATACATTTAAATATTTATTTATTATCAGAATCCTATTCTAGTGCACAAAATATGATTTGCATCTACAATGAAGACAAATAAAATAGTAATAGCAATGTTCATCAAAAGTGTAATAAGTGGAACCACTCAAACATGGTTGCTGTGATAAATCTATAGCATCCTAGCCTCATTCTGCTATTTTTAAGCACTAATCTAATGCTGGAACAGAAACCTAAACCTATTTAGAGTTTCAGAGATGGTACACAACCGCATACCTGTCTGAACAATAGATATAATGTTTAATGAAGCTGCAAGGTCTGCTAGTCTCGTCCCAAAAGGCGAGCTGCACTGATCAGTCAGCGAGCAAAGGCTAAATGCTTCCCGTCCTGGTAGCATTCAATTGGGACTGGAGAAATGAATGTGTACGATGTGTCCCAAGGTGTCGCCTGGCATGAAGATCCCCCTTTACCCTCCACTCTCTGTCCTCAGCTGTTTTAACATACATTGTTGCTAGAAACACGTAGCAAAACAATTAACAGAATGTGGCCCAATGCGTTTTCAACTATTTTTGTCCCACGAGATTGTGTTAGTTTTTAAATAAGACACGTAGTTGTCTGTCTTCCAGAAACTCTTAGAAATGAATAAAAAGCTATCGTAAAATTAAGCAGTCAGCATTCAAATTAAATACGGCAAATATAATCATGTAAGCTTGATTGTCATGTTGCATAATAATATAAACTAAATGCGTGCATATAAATCTCACGCGTTCAGCATTTTACTAATCCTGTGTATTCACTTTTCGATTGCTTGACTGGCATATGTAACTCAGTCAGGAGAATGCCCAGAATAGAAAAGAGATACTACTTATAACAGCTCCTGAGTGGACTCCTCAGGTATATACTGTGGCTACTTGTATAGTGGTTGCTGTTCTGTTGCTCTACAGTGCACCTATCTGAACATATACTGAATATGGATGTATAATACCTATTCCTATAGGTTGCGTCCTGCTGCTTCTACAGTAAACCCTCAGAGCATACACCATGGCTGCTTGAAGAATGTTCCAACTTTATTTCTTGATTTGTGCCAGAGAAAGCAATACCACTAAATAAAATAGAATACAGTGCAAAATATAAAACCAGTTCAAAGATACATTTTTATAGATTTTCAATTAAAATATGATTTTAAGAAAAGTTACTCCCTTTTATCATCCCCTCAAATGCATTAAACATCTCCAACCTTTAAATAAAGTTGAATAGCTTTACATTTTATTATATATGATAATAGTACATTTACTTTGCATATGTCCATTCTCTAAACGATGGTAACAATAAAAGTCTATGATGGGTAGTAAGTGCATCACAAAATTAAAGGACATGTATTAGTGTTTGGGCAGCAAAATGACCTGGAATACAATTTAGATTTTCATTTACGTTATTCATTCTTGTCGGTCCCTGCATACAGCAACACCCACCTCCTTCTCATTTGAGACTAGAAATCAGACACAGTTGGGGAAGCCCTGGCTCTTCCTCATTACTTAAATAAATATATTCGTGGTTTATTTGACATCGCCTTTGATCGACTGCAAAGCGTTCAGATTTTGTTTAGCTCCAGAGTCTATTTTTCCAAAGTGTATTACTCATGGGACAGAGATATTCATCCATGCTCACCAGCAATGTCTCAAAATTTGACTAGAAATTGGCATACCAGGGCCCAGCTTGATAAATTTCCGCTTGATAAATTTCCACATGTTTCTTTATAGCATAGTGAATGGTACCTCTTGTGCTGTACAGACCCCCTACCAGTGTGCGAGAATTCCCATGTAATATTTATATTTAGTCGTTGTCAGACCCAATTCTAATGTTAAAGCACACCCAGTGCTGGCCAAAAGGAGGGGGACATAGGGTGGTGCAAAGACGTCACTGAATGAGCACTAGCGGAGGAGGCACACATGAAACTCAATAGAAGGGATGATAAAATGCTGGATGATTTCGAAATTCGGGCCACATTGTTGGAAGCCATGCAGCGGGAGACGAAGGGGGGTAGTGAGCAGGGGTCACACTCACAGGGTATTGAACGTTCTGGCACACAGAGGCAGCAGTCGAAGGACAATGGGGGGGGGGGGAAGTGGCCAAACCTTGAGGGTTCTATGTGGTGAAGAAAGGTTACGAGAGGTGGAGCACAGAGGCCTACGTCACATGCACTGGTGGTTCAGATGTTTACATGATTGAGGACTAATGATGCAAATTGTAAAGCGGTAGCTGAGGGAGGGGAAGGGGATGAGACTGGGGGCAGGGGAGGGCTGAATCCTTACGGCTAGCTGCAACAGGAGATGAAGTGCACACTGAGCTACTGTAACATTTGATGTATAATTTTTGTTCTTGATGTTTGTATTGCAATTATGTAATTGGGCTTTGGTGTTATGTGTGACCATGGCAACGGACTTGCTCTAAAAAATAAATAGTGATAAAAAGAACTTTTAATTTTTTTTTAAAGCGAACCCTGGGGTAACTTGTGCAAGTCATGGCTATCATTTCCAGATAAACATCTCAGTTGACTTGATTTTTGTCAGGTCTTTCACATCCATACAATAGCAAACTCACATTTTTTTCTCGTAGGTTTCCCTTAGCACCTGCATCAATCTATGTGGCGAACAGGCATCCAATTTTCCAAGAGTTTCCCGTTTGCTCACTGATACAGTCAATTTGCTAGTTAAGTGACAGATTGGAAAAACATACCCCAGGATAACTATAGCTAAGAACAGTCTCAGTCAGGCGACCATTTAGACCCCATCTAAATTTATGCTTTATCTTTCTTTGTCTGATTTGAATGACTTTAATATTTCCATTGTTAATTTTTCGGAAATTACATTTAAAGTACTCACAAAACTTGTTTAGTCCATTTGCAGGGCAGTTGCAGTCAAGCAAGATAGAACTGGATTATGAGCATAGAACATGCATTGGATTGTCTTATCATTCAAGGTTGGAGGAAAGAATCATGCTTTTTTGAAGCCTTTAGAGCATCAGAAATAAAAATATCAAAATGTATTGGTGGTAAAATACACCCTTCCCGAATCCATTTAGTGTTGGTAACTCTTGTGAAAGGGTTATTTTCTCCCCTAGCTGCATCCGAGATGTGAACCTTTTATGATGCTTAATAATCAATGGTAACCGTGTTATTAGGGCCCTCCGAGCTAACATCTTCCTCCATGGGATATTTCTTTCTATAATCTCAAACTCATTAATCAGATCAATGAATATAACATCCAACAGATCTTCCTTTTAAATAACATATTTTTTTCTGATAATTTCAGCAGCTAACACCCTTCATTGGTCAAGTGATTCCTTCTAAAGCCTAACTGCAAATAAGGCAATAGACCAGCTTTTTCTACCCATTCCTCAAGACTTTCTACAAGGGAGTTTGCAAAGATTTGGCCAGAAATATCTTTCAAGGCAATTCATTTTCAGGTTTTCGGAAGGGACATACCCTTTTTTTCTAAATCATCTTTTGTATTCTCCCTCTTCATAAATCAGGAATAGTTAGTAGTGTTAATAAAGAAGCCCAAAGTTTAGAGTGCAGGTTTATAACATCTTTTTATTATTCCTTCTGAGTCTTGAGCCCAAGAGGACTTAAACGATCATATTAGATCTTCTAGCTACTTTTCTGAAGGCAGGAAAATATTATCATATATAAACCCAGCATATGACTGATTGATTAATTTGTGATTTTATAGAGTGTGCAAATATCCCAAAGGGTCCCCTAGCGATCCACAGAGGAAGACATTGACAGAAATAGTAATAAAGATATCAAAGAGCTAAGCTAAATGTGTTTTCTGTTTCTTTCGAAACAACGTAAGGCAGGATTCATTACAAAGGTTTGAAGGAAGTGTATTCCATAGTTTGAGTTCAAAATATGGGAAAGCATAACTTCCAGCTATGCGCATATCTAGAGAACCAATAAAAGGTTAACTGTGGAGGAACAACTGTAGACGCTTGTGACAAAAAGTGCCTTAAAATCAATGCAAAATGCACAAAGAGCCAGTTAAGCTCTACCAAGAGAGAGGAAACTGAAGGATAACAAAGAAAGTAAAAAAGAAGGTGTGCATCTGCATTCAGGACCACCTGACACTGGTTGAGAAAGCAGAGAGGGAGACACAGAATTAAAGAATTACGATAAACCATGCAAGAAAGAATGAGGATTTGGACCACAGTTTTCTGGCAGTTGTGAGGAAGGCGATATAGCGCTCTGCGAAGAACACAAATTTAATAAAATCAGTTGAAGCCACTTTAGGAAACTGGATAGAGAAATACAAAGCTGAACGGAAATGGAAACCCAGATTTTTTGCAGACTCCTAAGGAGTTGATATGGATTGTAAGCATAGGACCACCATGACTTGGACCACATGGACCCCCTCCCACCACCACAATCGCCTAAGTCTTTGCAGAGTTAGGCGTGAGGTGGTTGCTGCTCACCCTATTTGCAACTAGGGACAAATAGGAGCGGAACTCAGGTTAGGAAGAGGCAATGTCGTCATCTGATTGTAAGAAAAGTTGAGTGTTATCTGCAAATGACATAATGAAAAGCCAAAGGAATGAAGACGAGGGGTCATAAAATTATTGGATAAAGTGTGGCTCAATGAGGAGCTCTGAGGGGTCACACAGGATACAGAGTAGAACTCGAAAGGGAAAGAAGAAGGATGATGGGGAATGGTCCTGCAGCCATGGTTAAAGAATTAAGAAAACCAGGCCAGAGTCTTTCCTTGCATGCAGCAGGCTGGAGATGGGACAGGAGAATGAAGTGCAACACTGCATCAAAGGCCGGGGGCAGTTCAAGGAGGATCATGGTGGCACAGCCACCCCAATCAACTCCCTTCCTAAGCCACATTTAGCATAGAGTTTGTGGACGATTTCTCGCTTGTATTACCAATAAGTTTATAGATATTTGTTATATATAAAGGCTAATCTTGCATGACTACTGGTGGAGTGATATTATTTCTTCTGTTACCTAAAGAGTTCTCAAATTTGTTTCATTCTCTTTTCAGGTTTAGGGTGAAAATCAGATTTGTTCAAGATTTCTCGTTTTTCTCATTTTCTTCTTGTCTGATATTTTAGCTTTATTAGTATCCTAATTTCTTCATTCGCTATTCTCTCTCTTTTGAAGGACTCCCAAATCTATTTGTTCAAAAGAACTCTGACTTTGCAGTTTGAATTATTTTCACCCCTTCAAATTCCCTATAGTCGCCTAGCGTCAATTCCAATGAGTTCTTCCTCCGCTATTTGACTCGAGCACATAAACTAAATATGTTGCAAGATTGCACACCAAAGGTGCTCCTCTTTCATGTCTGGGCACTTCCTAACCATCATATGCTGAAGTGAGCCATTTGTAAAAAATTGCAGCACTGTCAGCAGTTATATTAAGGGTGATATGACAGATTAGTTGTCTATATTGGCCGGTGGGCCTTCCCAAATAACACCCAGGCTGGTGTCCATGTTCCTTTTCTTTAAAAAATCTGGGCTTCCCTTCTGTTGTCAGGATTTTAACTGGTAGTGTAGGTTATTAGCCTCCTCCCCAGGAACGCTATCTATTGCGTTTTTTTGAGTTGATTCACCCTACTTCTGCAGAGCACGTACAACATGTTTTGGGATCTGCTTAGTGCAATGAAGTGTCCTTACTGTGGACTGCTTTTGAGGTATGATTTTTCATGAGTTTCAACAGTTTGTGGGGTACTGATTATGGTTCCTAATAAGAAGTCTTTTGTGTTTGTGCTTATGGTGCCAGCTTTGTTTTTACCAAACAAGTTTGTTCTTGAGGTATCAGATCAGCTTTTTGCAAACAGAAATCTAACTACATTTTTTTATTGATTTGTGGTTTGAATGTGTAGAAAGAGCCCTGTATTGATTGGGCTGCTGTTTATTTCTGAAAGGTATGGGTGCTTAAATAATATTTAGCTGTAGTACACAAAATCCTGGCAAAATAATAGAAACCTACTTGTAAGAACCCAAGTAAAGAAACATCCATTTAAAGTAAAAACAAATGGGTTCACTGACAGAATATCGATCACAAAAATATAGATGTAAAAAATATCGAGGGAAAAATATAGAATACAAACATATTGACTCCCTATACTTAAAAAGGTAAGTACAAAAATATTGAGAAAAAAACTATTGTTTACAATAATATAGTTGTAGTAAATATCAATAAAAAAAAATATAATTTAACCCCTTTACCGCGGCGAACATTCCACCGCGGTGCGGCGGTTTAAAGGAGTGGGCGGGGCCGCGTCGGCCAACGGACGTGCGCAGCACTAACGAGGTAGTGCTCGCGACGGCTGTTGGCCGACGAACGCAGCGAAGGGGTTAACATATTAAAATAAACATAAATTAAATACTAACTTTAATTGATAAAGATTTTTTTTTATATTTTAACAAATACAACAAATAAACTTCCTTTTAAAAATGTAAACACACACATATATATATATATATAAAAATACATATATCAAAAATATAAACTAATATTTTAATTAATAATGTAATTTAAATAAATCTTAAATAGCATAATATTATCAAACATATATGTAAATATATTTAAATATATAAAAACATAAAATATTAATAAAGGAATCAATTTAATTAAAATAAAAGTAAACAACACACATATTTTACACTTTTATTAAAAATGAGTCACAAACAAAAAATATTGCAAATTGTAATATTATTATTATAATAAATCAAACACATAATTATATGAATTACTACATAAAATAAACTATTAGAAATTAAAATAAATACATATACATTTCCCACCACATTAAATAGAAGAAATGTTTATACTAAATAAATATAAAAATAATTACTCCCACCTAACACAACACAACAATAATAAAATATTTTACATCACACAAAAATAAGATTTACTATTCTAACTAAAATAAATATAAAATTATTTAAAATATAACATTACAAAATACTATAATTTACTATTCCCACTACACTTAACACAACAATAAAATTTATAATTAACAAAAAAAAAGCAATTTCCACTCCAGTCAGTGCAACAGTAGGGAAGTGTTGGATTGTGGAGGGGTGAAATAAACTATTCCCTCTTCAGTCAGTGCAACAGAAGGGAAAGCTTTGGATTGCGGAGGGGTAAAATTTACTATTCCCACTCCAGTCAGTGCAACAGTAGGGAAAGTGTTGGATTGCGGAGCGGTAAAATTTACTATTCCCACTCCAGTCAGTGCAACAGTAGGGAAAGCACTGGATTGCGAATAGGTAAAATTTACTATTCTCACTCCAGTCAGTGCAACTGTAGGGAAAGCGCTGGATTGCGGAGGGGTAAAATGTACTATTCCCACTCCAGTCAATGCAACAGTAGGGAAAACGTTGGATTGTGGAGGGGTAACATTTACTATTCCCACTCCAGTCAGTGCAACAGTAGGGAAAGAGTTGGATTACTGAGGAGTAACATTTACTATTCCCACTCTAATCAGTGCAACAGTAGGGAAAGTGTTGGATTGTGGAGGGGTAACATTTACTATTCCCACTCCAGTCAATTCAACAGTAGGGAAAGTGTTGGATTGCGGAGGGGTAAAATTTACTATTGCCACTCCAGTCAGTGCAACAGTAGATAAGTGTTGGATTGCAGAAGGGTAAAATTTATTATTCCCGCTCCAGTCAGTGCAACATTAAAAAGAAATAAAATATCTTAAACAAAATTAAATTATTAGTAGAAAATCGAAATAAATTAAAACACAAATATGTTAAATACAAAATACAAATATATTTAATATTAAATCAATATATATATATATATATATATGTATATATATATATATTACACTGTTAAATACATATCACAAATACCTACAAATATTAATATAATAAAATACATAAATAATTTTCAATTAAACAAATATTATTCATTAAAAACTAAATATGAATTAATTACAATTAATTAACTTCCCACCCTTTACCCCTATAAAACCCACAACTCCCACCTAAAATTAAACTAAAACAAATGAATAACATAGTTAAAATAATTAATTTAGAAATAAATAATTAATAGCATTTAACAAGTAATTATTAATTAATTCAAAATACATTACTTCCCACCTTTTACCCCTATAGACCCCATAACCCCATCTAAAATTAAACTAAAAATAATTAATAACACTGTTAAACTAATTAATTTACAACCAAATAACTAATAGTATTTTTTTAAAAACATATTTTATTGAGTTTTTATTATACCGCTTGGGCAATTGCCCGACATAATCCAATTTGAGACAAGATAATGATAAGTTACCAGACATGGAAATATCAATGGGTACAGTTCGTATATATAACCAAAATGAAAACCAAAACTTTACGCAGACTTTCCCACCCGCATTGGCAAACACATTCAGATACACATGAATACACTAAGGGAGAAAACAATATGTCATACATTATGGCCCATAACATCCAATGGAACTGCTTCACATGGGGATTGCGAGGGGAGAGGAGGAAGGTCAATGCCCCGATATGTAGCCCATCGAGACCATATTTTTCTGTGTTTTTGAGGGCAACCCCTCGCCTGAAATACTGCTATCTCCGCACCCATGCATTTGTCTAATTCATTTCGCCACTTTCCTATTGTTGGTGGGGTGGTTCCCTTCCATAACTGAGCAATATCGCGTTTGGCGATTGTGAGGGCAAGGAAGAGTAAGTGTTGTTTGTATCGGTTCCCACCTATGTCATCTGTGCTATGCAGTAGAAACAGTCTAGGGTCATGTGGGAGGTCCCAGGACAGCACCTCTTTGAGGCAGGCCGATACTCTACACCAGAAGGGCTGTAATGCCGTGCAGCTCCATACCGTATGAAGAAATGTCCCCTCCTCCCTGTCACAACGTAGGCACTGAGGGGATGCAATGACTCCCATCCTCCAGAGACGAAGACGTGTATAATACACACGATGGACATATTTAAACTGGATAAGACGGTATCTGGAAGACACCGCGGCACCCCGGGGACTAGCTATTGCCTCTGCCCAGTCAACCTCTGTCAGGTCCGGAATGTCGTCTTGCCACGCCTTCCTAGTTTTATGGAGGGTTATAATGGAGTGTGGTGTCAGTGTTTGGTATATCTGCCGTATTTTGTGTGCGCCCAAATCGCCCATTAGAAGGCGACCTTCTAACGGATGGAATTCAGGGAGGTCGGCTAGGTTTGTAAGCAATGGGGTTAGAGCATAGCGTAGTTGAAGGTACTTGTAAAACTGAGTTTTGTGAAGATGAAACTCCTCCTGTAATTGCTGAAAAGATTTCAGGGTAGTGCCCCGCAGAACGTCGCCTAGTGTGGAAATACCAATCTGGTCCCACTGGCGGAACCCCTTTAATGCTACAACCTGGCGTAAATAATTACCCTGCCACAGGGGCGTCATCTGAGTCAACCACCCGTGCCATCCCATTCGCCGGACCGTATACCGCCATAGTCGGATCGTTGTTCTGCTCGCATGTGGTAAGAAGTCGAGGTTCTGCGCGCCATACAGTAACCGTAAGAGGGAAGTCCTCTCCATGGCTGTGTGTTCTAGAGCGAACGCCGGGTCTGCAGGTGAATTATACCACCAGTCATCAATGACTAAAAGGTGAGCGGCCACATAATATGAGTATACATCAGCAGCGGCAATGCCGCCGCAGTAGGTAGATTGCGCACGAGTCTGTAGCGCCACTCTAATCGCACCCCCACCCCATAAGAATTTGTTCTGTATAGCGTTGATTTGCGCGAACCACGCTCGCGGTATATGATATGGGAAATTTTGAAGTCAATACAGCACCCTGGGGAGAGAGACCATTTTAAAAATTGCCGAACGTCCATACAACGAGAGAGGTAGGGAGGACCATATAGTAGTCTCGTCTCGGAGGTTGGTAAGAAGCGGGTTTATGTTGCGTGCCCACGAGATCATGGGACAGGGAGACACAAATATACCCAGATATTGAAAACCTTCTGTGACGTGTCTTAGCTAAGATGCCCTTGTACTTCTGCCCTGCTGACCACATACTGGGAACAGGACAGATTTAGAGGGGTTAGTGTGGGGCCCAGAGGTCTGGCCAAAGACCCGGAGGATCTGTAGAATCTGTGGGCCCGAGATCCATGGGTCAGTCATGAAGAACAAGTATATGTATAGTATATATATATATAGTGTATTTAGTATATATATAGTGCAATACGGTCTGGTTGTGTTCGTGGCCAGTCGAAGCCTCGGAGCACCGGATCCCGACGAACCCATGCCGCCAAGGGTTCCACCACCAAAGCAAAAAGGAGCGGGGACAGGGGGCAGCCCTGCCATGTACCACAACTGATGGGAAAGAAGGGAGAGCGATGACCAGCAATGCGCACTGAAGTCGTAGGTGCAGTATAAAGTAGGCGCACGTATGCCAGAAAGCGTGGACCAAAATTGACCGCCTCCAAAAGTTGGAATAGATACTCCCTGCTAAGGGAGTCGAAGGCCTTGTCTATATCCGCAAGAAGTATGGCCGTGGGGCGACCCAGCTCTGGGGCCAATGCCATGGCATTGTGGACCCGATGAATATTATGGTGGGTGGCCCGGTGTGGCATAAAGCCGGATTGATCCAAATGGATCAAATCTTGGATGCAGGTCCGCAGGCGGTCCGCAAGCACTTTCCCTAGTAGTTTGGATTCGAAATTAATTAGGGAAATAGGGCGGTATGAGGACATGTCCTCTGGTGGGCGGCCAGGCTTTAAAAAGAGGACAATTTCAGCCTGACGCCAGTCCTGGGGCAATAATTGCTTCTCGAGGGCCTCATGTATTGTTTCCAATAGGTGTGGGCCCAACGTGGACACATGGGAGCGAAGAAACTCTATGGGGAACCCATTGGGACCAGGAGCCCGACCTGGTCGCGTTGCGGTCAGCGCAGCTGTTAAGTCATCTAGTGTAATGGGGGTATCTAATTGATCTCTGATCTGGTCTGTCAATCTCTGAGGGGGAATATCCCGAAGGAACTCCGCTATGAGTTCCCCTGAGAGCACAACTAATAGTATTTAACAACTAATTATAAATTAATTAAAATTGATTTGCCCCTTATAAACCCAAAACTCACACCCAAAAAAATGTAATTAAACAATTATCATAATTAATTATCAATTAATTAATTAAATGTAGTTATCAACTTAATATTAATAAAAAATAAATTACTTCCCACCCTTTACCCCTTATAAACCCAAACCCCACACCAAAAAAAAAAATGTAATTAAACAGTTAACATAATTAATTATCAATTAATTAATTAAATTCAATTATCAACGAATTATTAATTAATTAAAAATCAATTACTTCCCTCCCTTTACCACAATAAACCCCACAACCCGCACCTAAAAAAAATTACACCATTACCATAATTAATTATCAATTAATTAATTAATACCAATGAATAACTAATTATTAATTAATTAAAAATAAATTACTTCCCACCTTTTACTCCTATAAACCCCACAACCCACACATAACATTTGCCCCAAAAGAAATTAAAAGCACAATTAACACTATTAAATTTAAATTAAATAAATATTATTAAACAAAAAATAATCATTCATTTATTATAATTAACTTACTTCCCACCCATTTCCCCTATAAACCCGTAACCCGCTACAGAACTAAGGGGTCTATTAGGATGGCGGTCGGAAAACCACCCCGACTGCCATGGTAGCGGAAATCAACCGCCCGCTGGTACCGCGGCAAAACCGGCGGTCAGATTAGGATCAACCGCCATAAAATCCCGACCGCGGCAGAAAGAGGCAACGAAAACCCGCCCGCAGCGGGCGCAGCCGGTGAAAAACCGTCCGCGCTGGTCGGATTCGCAGCGGAAGCACCCAAAACCGCCGCCAGGCACGTGGAGTAACCGCCCGTGAAATTAAGATTCCCCCAATGTGACAGCGGTACGTTCCGCAGTTCCCGACCGCCGCGGTCGCAAACAGTGATGAATGGGAGAGCCGGTGGAAGGGCTGTAGCATAGCCACCGCTGCGGACGCTCCGTGACAAAAATGGCGGTCGACAGAAAAAACCCACAACAAGGCCTGCAAGTGCACATAGGAAACTAGCCCTGCCCCCAAAAACACATAACACACCCCAATGACCGACCCCCATCGCAACTCCTAAACTACAAATCCCAGGACAACCCACACAACACACCTGACAGCAATACTCCATTCTGACACACCCACATAGCTGAGTATAAAACCAGCCCCATCCCTGACAACAATCCTTTGCAATACTCCAGAAGTGAAGGGCCAAACACCACAGCTGAAAGGAGAGGCAAATCAACACACCATCACTACACACACACACACCACACACATCACCACCACCTCTCCCACACCTGCACCTCCAACCCCATACACATCACCACCACCACCACCACTTACACACCTGCACCTCTAACCCCTTTGCACATCACACACCATGTCACCACAGAAAATGCCCAAATTCACAGACAGTGAGTTGACAGTCATGGTAGATGAGATAATCCGAGTAGAACCACAATTGTTTGGTAACCTCGTCCAACAGACACCATTAGCCACCAGAACGCAAATGTGGGTAAGGATAGTTAACAAGATCAATGCAGTAGGGACCACCCCACGCAACAAACAGGAAATCATGAAGCGGTGGCATGACTTGAAGAGTGTCGTCAAAAAGAAGAGGAACAAGAACCATCAGCTGGCTCAGAGGACTGGCGGTGGCCCTCCCATTCCACCAAGAACATTCACTGCATGGGAGGAGAAGGTGCTTGCCATACTGCATCCTGAGAGTCTCACAGGAATAGCCGGGGGAGTGGAGGCTGGTAAGTACCAACAAATGTCTCTCTTTACACTGCTATGTACTGTCTTGCACAACTACAAAGCGACACCTCCCAGGCCCAAATGCATTCATGTGCACCACAATACCCAACACAGCTCTCACAGATGTAACATGCACTCCATCTTAATCACCCCAAAGGCAGCCAACATTAACAGGGTTGTATGTGACCAGGCAACCAGCACAACAACTCCCACAAGGTCTCCCTTACCCACCCCTGAGCAGGATTTAGCACTCCCCCCCCAGAAGCAGGTGTCAGCCATTGTATGGTTTCCCCTCACCTAACAGGCAGTTAGCCATCTTCCCAGGGAGGGCTGTTTAGGGGTGGGAGGCCTGCACAACAACTCCCACCAGGCCCCCTGTCCCATCCCTGAGCACCCAGAAGCATGTGGCAGCCATTGCATTGTTCACCTTCATCTAACAGGTAGGTAGCCATCTTCCCAGGGAGGGCTGTTTGGGGTTGGCAGGCCTGCACAACAACTCCCACCAGGCCCCCTGTCCCACCCCTGAGCAGGATGTAGCACTCCCTCCACACCCAGAAGCATGTGGCAGCCATTGCATTGTTCACCTTGACCTAACAGGTAGGTAGCCACCTTCCCAGGGAGGGCTGTTTGGGGGTGGGAGACCTGCACAACAACTCCCACCAGGCCCCCTGTCCCACCCCTGAGCAGGATGTAGCATACCACACCCACCCAGAAGCATGTGGCAGTCATTGTAAGGTTCCCCCTCACATAACAGGTAGGTAGCCATCTTCCCAGGGAGGGCTGTTTGGGGGTGGGAGGCCTGCACTACAACTCCCACCAGGCCCCCCTGTCCCACACCTCAGCAGGATGTAGCACTCCACCACACCCAGAAGCATGTGGCAGCCATCATATAACAACAGCCAAACTTACAGGTAGGTAGCCATCTTCACAGGAAGGGGTGTTTGGGGTTGGGAGGCCTGCACTACAACTCCCACCAGGCACCCCTGTCCCACCCCTGAGCAGGAAGTAGCACTTAAACACACAGCCAGAGAGATGTGTTATAAAGTCCACCCCAATGTGACAACAGAACAGGTAAGTAGACAGTGCATGCACACCACCATTCCTTCCCAAAAGCATGGAGCCATATGACAACACCAGCCCTCACATCCCAACAAAATTGACACAGATACAATATCAAATTACAGTGTGCAGATAGCTAAGCGTATGTAACTGTCACAGAAACAAAAGTTTGACTCAACAAATACCATGTTGAAGTGAATCAGGGCCCAGACATGTACAGCACTGAATGCTACCTGTAAGATCCATGTGGGCTGAGCTTGAAGGACCATATGAAAACAAAGCAAGCATGGTCTGTAGAACAAATAAATCAAAGCACAGGACAT
The DNA here is from genome assembly GCA_963921515.1 of Calotriton arnoldi. Lineage (NCBI taxonomy): Eukaryota > Metazoa > Chordata > Amphibia > Caudata > Salamandridae > Calotriton > Calotriton arnoldi. Next base: position 2,036,708 of record CAWUFW010002204.1, read on the forward strand.
GACAAAGGTATGCATGAGATGACAATGGCTAGTTCATGCGCAGATGTAACGCATGCCAGGCAGAGTAATCAGCAAAGATGCCGCACATCAAGTCGTATAGCTGACAGTTGACAGATGACAACATGTCCTCGTAATCACAAAATTTGCACGTGGGGCATGGTATCCATTGACATGTCACACTGTTGAATATTAATGTATGTACCTCCACATCATGTCAAGATGCACCTCACTGTGCAGACATGCAATGTGCAAACTAGTAAACTGTGTGTTGCATGACCTGTAAATAAGATACATTGAACAACAAGCCTGAGGGGTGCCCATCAGTGACCATTTCCCCTCTGTCCCACAGGTGACCAAGAACTGACTGCAGAGGATGACAACACCAACCTGCAGAGCCATCCTCCACCCCCGGAACATGGACTCACTGATGATGACTCCCTGGATTTCGAGGATGCGGAGCTTGAAGCCGGCACATCTGGCATGCCAGGGCGCAACAGGTCCCAGGACACCACTGTCCCCACCACCACCACATCAGCAACAACAACCACCACGCTGACCCCTGCTGGAACGAACTGTGCGGCCTCCAACACCACCACCACCACAACCACCAGTGCTGCTTGCAACACTCGCCCTGCCCCAGAGGATGACCACGCCACCCCAACAACAGAGGAGTGCAGGGAGAGTATGCGGGTGCGTGCAGTGGTGAGGCACCAGGTTCGTCACAGCAGGGCAGATGGGAGGGCAAGGAGGAGTCTGAGCCAAACGGACACTGGGACCGAAGCCCTGGACAACATCACCAGAGTCACTGGGGCCTATGAACGGGCCCAGGGACAAACGGGCCAGGCTCAGGAAGATTCCCACAAGCTCCGCCTGCTGCTGAGGTCCATAGACACCCGCATGGGCCAAATCGTGGACCTCTTGGGCCAGCTAGTGGCAGTACTGAGGGCCAGGCCTGCGGCACAAACAACACCTCCACCTCCCTCCGGTGGCCCACAGGATGACATTTCCACATCCTCCCCTACCGCCACGGAGAGGGGGGACTCCTCAGACCCCACTGGCCCTGCAGCAGAGGCCCCCCCCTGCCAAACGATCAAGGGGCCGTCCTAAGAAATCCCTGGGAGTATCCCGTGGCAAAGCACCTGCCAAACGCCAGTCAAGGAGCCAGCCATGATGGCACCCCTCTTCACCCTGCCATAGACTTCGTAGACTGTACTTCCCCACACTGCCATGTGAATGGCATCCGTCTGTTGGACTGGGTCACCACATCTATGTGGTGACTACTTGATTGTCTCATCTTCCATCACTGACAACTCATTGCTTCACCATTCACCTTTTGGTAAATATGCACGCCACTGTCACATGTACCCATTGTAAATAAACACTCCTTACACACCAATGTTGTTGTGTCTGCTCCGTGTTTTAATCACAGGATGTGCAATGTTCACCATGAGTACAATGTACCAGGAGCACGGATTGTTTGTAGGCAAGTAGAGGCTGATGGGACCTGGAAAAACACAACACAACAATATTCACTAGTCACGCGGTGGCATCACAGCCATCACACAACACCTCTCATCAAGGTACTCCAATATGCACACATCACAATGAGCAACAGTACCGACATAGACATCCTGGAACTGTGCCAAACTACCCTGTCCAAGAAACGTTGGCAGCCAGCACTGAGTCAACAACAGGCTGCAGTCACAAAGCTCACATAGACCTTTTCACCAACAACAACATCAGCAGACAATGGGTCTGTTGTACATTGTCACTCACCTTCAAGTGAAGTAGCGGTTGATGAGCTGTTGACGCAGGTTGACACCTTCCTCCTCTCCACTATCCTCATCACTGGACATGAGTTGGTTTGCAGGCGGGGGCCTCGGCTGATCATCAGCGTCCAGGAGCAGGGGGATCTCCTTGCGCAAGGCCAGGTTGTGGAGCATGCAGCATGCAACTACAATCTGACACATCTTTTTGGGCGAGTACATCAATGCACCTCCGGTCTTGTCCAGGCAGCGAAACCGTGACTTCAGGAGACCAAAAGTATGTTCCACCACACGACGTGTCCTCCCATGGGCATTATTGTAGCGGACTTCACTTGGGGTCCTGGGATTTCGCAGTGGGCTCAGCAACCAAGGACGGTTGGGATATGCAGAATCACCTAGGTGGAAGATACACAGACCAACTTTGTAATACAACTGTGGCAGAGGACAGCATGTCACACACACATCACGCTACTTGACACTGCGTACTCACCCACAATCCCTGCACGCTCTGGAAGCAGATTATCCATCAGCTGTGGCACAATGCTGTTACGCATGATGTAGGAGTCATGGGTGGAGCCAGGAAATTTGGCACAGACGTGTGAGATGATCATATCGGCCTGGCACACCACCTGCACATTGATGGAATGGAAATGTTTCCTATTCCTGTAGATGTGCTCCCGTGCCTGTGGTGGAACCAGGCCAACATGTGTGCAGTCGATGGCACCAACAACATTGGGGATGTGCCCAAGTGCATAAAAATCGCCCTTCACAGCCGCCAATTCATGCCTCCTGGGGAAATTGATATATCTGTCCTTGTAGATCATCATAGCGGACAGGACATCCCGTAGCACCATACTGAACATAGGTTGTGACATCCCACCTGCTCTGGACATCGTGTGCTGGAAAGATCCAGAAGCAAAAAAATGCAGGGCCGCCATCACCTTAGACATTGATGTGAAAGCACCCGGATATGTCCTGCGAGGCTGCAGGTGGGGCTCCAACATAGCACATAGGTCTTGGAGGGTGTCTCGATCCAGCCGGAATTTCCGTATGACCTCCTCATCCTCCATGTCTGCCAGCAATGTGAAGGGACGATGCAGATTTGGTCTCCTCCTAGGTGAGATGAAAGAGGACACATGTCAACGCAATACACAAGGAGATGTGTCTGACATCTTACGTTTTGACTGACACAACGGAAACAATGACTAGCATCACAGTACACCTTACAAAACAACTTACTTGTAGGGACACCTTCAGATACACCATCCGTACACCTGTCCACTTTTCACACAGCTAGCATCTCACAAACAATATCCGACTATGTGAATGCACAAAGGGACATGGCCACATCTTGCATGGGCAGCCCAGAGAGTAGTACCAAAAGCATATGTGTGAAACTGCAACACTACTGTCTCCTACATAGCTGCTGTAACTGCCTCTCCTTCTTGTGTAAGTCACACAGGGCACACATCAACCACACAATGACCCAACACTTTGCGTTTATTGACAAGTATGTGCATGAGCCAGGAAAAGTAGACAGTCAAATCTGCACATTCTGTAGTGAGACATTCATCACTGTAAGTTGCTCAGCCCTTTCACACATTGACATGTGTACCCATTGTAGAGTCCATCACAACACTGTTCTGTGTACATGCCCAGAAAATCACAAGTGACATGTGAGTGGGTACATGCCAATGTTCCTAATCATATACAGCAACATGGCATGTGCAGTCAGCAGTGGGGTAAAGGTCAAATTGGCATTGAGTGCACAATCTTGTGCCATGAATCATGTGTCTACTGTGCACTGTGGAGGACTTGCCTTTGGCCATTCACACTGCATGACGTGTCCACAAGTGCTGTCAAGGTGATCTGACACCCAAATCACGGTCACTGGCTCAAATGCATGGCACACATATCGCGGTAGCTACCGCCCGGTCCCTGTATGTCACCGCCAATGCCCCAGCCACAATTGCAGTAGTGTCTGGCATGTACACATGGCCAAATGGCGGTTGGCATGCTCCGCCACCCAAATCCCGGTCATTCTCAGCAAGGCATGGCACACATATCGCGGTAGCTACCGCCTGTCCCCTGCGGTGTGTCACCGCCAATGCCCCAGCCACAATCGCGGTAGTGTCTGGCATATACACATGGCCAAATAGCGGTTGGCATGCTCCGCCACCCAAATCCCATTCATTCTCAGCAAGGCATGGCACACATATCGTGGTAGCTACCGCCTGTCCCCTGCGGTGTGTCACCGCCAATGCCCCAGCCACAATTGCAGTAGTGTCTGGCATATACACATGGCCAAATGGCGGTTGGCATGCTCCGCCACCCAAATCCCGGTCATTCTCAGCAAGGCATGGCACACATATCGCGGTAGCTACCGCCTGTCCCCTGCAGTGTGTCACCGCCATGGACCATGCCTTTACAGCCAATGGGAACAGCAATCGCAGTAGCCTAATGCTATTTTGAAAATCGCGGTAGGCGTGCTCCGCCACCGCGTAGCCGGTCATTGGATGCAATTGAAAGATGCACGACCGCGGTAGCACCAGCGTGGCCCCTGCGGTGTGTCACCGCCATGGACCATGCCCTTACAGCCAATGGGAACCGCAATCGCGGTAGCCTAATGCTATTTTGAAAATCGCGGTAGGCGTGCTCCGCCACCGCGTAGGCGGTCATTGGATGCATTTGAAAAAGGCTGAACTGAAACACCAATTGCAGCAGCTTAGAACCACTGAAACTACCCCAGGGGGCTATATATGTGTGGGCGAGAGCCTCACATTTCCACAGCTTTCAGAGCCTGCTGCCTGCCACCCTCACCACCAACTGCTGCTGTTCATGTCTCCAGAGCCTGCTGCCTGCCACCCCTCACCACCAACTGCTGCTGCTCCTGTCTCCAGAGCCTGCTGCCTGCCACCCCTCACCACCAACTGCTGCTGCTCCTGCCTCCAGAGCTTGCTGCCTGCCACCCCTCACCACCAACTGTTGCTGCACTTGTCTCCTGGACACAGTGATGGCGAGGACTGAGAAGATCCGTGCCAGTCCCTTCACCACCGAGGAGCTGGAGGTCCTGGTGGACGAGGTGCTCACACAGTATGGGAGGCTATATGGTGCTCCAAATGTCATGGTAAGTGTTTCAGAGTGGAAGTGAGAGTGCAGAGGGTGCACACATGACGTTGATGTGGTGCAGTATGTGCCTGAGAGTGTGGATTTGTGTCATGCACTGCCTAGCATGCTGTCACCAGGTGAAAGGGGTGTGTAGCCTATTTCATACGTTTCCCTGCCTGAACATCAGAACTGGAGGGACATGTATTGTCTTGTCAGCCATACAGTGACGCAGCAAGTTGTTAATGCAGGAGTCTGGACAGTAATTGCTTGTGTGAATCGCTGTGTGGGTCCCTGATGTCCTTCACAGGCTCATCTGTGGCCTTAGCAAGGCTTTTCGTCCAGAGGGTAGTGATGGAATTGTGTCTGACTCAAAATTGGCATCATCTATAGTTCAGCACTATGCTCAGGACGTCAATACCCGAGGGTGGCACTCTTGGTGGTCATTCACCTATGACACAGCTGATTGTCGTACTATTGTGCACAGCCCCTTCCATTTTCACCAGCATGTGTACAGACTGGCATGTGTAGGCACTGTTCACGCTCTCAAATTGTCCCTTCATGTGACATTTCTGATGCCCCATGTTGGACCTCAGCGTGATCACACCTGGCCTGCACAGTCACTGCCCAAGCAGACAAGGACACATCACTGAATGTACACAGTGTCACATGTGTGTTTTTTCCAGGACTCGCCATCAAAGAGCCATCTCAGCCCTATAGATTGCACACGACAGGCCTTGTGAGAAGGGTGTGGGTTTGTAGGATCATGTCCCTCAATGTAACCTCCATGACACAGTGAGCCATTCACAGGGCAAGGACATTGAGGGCTGCGCAGTGTTGGACACAGTGAGTCTTCCCCTGAACATATATTGAAATGTCATGTATGTCTTGCTCACCCTCAAAATGGACAGTAGATGTGGGCAGCCTACACATAGCTTTCTGTGTTGGCATCCTGCATGTGTATGAGATGGGCAGGTACTGTGTCCACCCTCATACCTGCATGCATTTGCGTATGAGTCTCCCATGCTAATGTACCATGTGAGATGCATTATCGTCTCTGCTAGACATATCTGCGAAGTTGGGATGAGTTAGTATCATGCTCCTGTACTGTGAGATAGTGGTACATGACACTGTGGCACTGATTTTTCCCCCTCTTGTCTCCCATGCCTGCAGCTCAAAGTCCACCAGCGTAAGGCCGTGTGGAGGGCCATTGCATGCAAGGTGCGGGCTCTGGGTGTCTCCAAACGACGGCGCACGCACTGTCACAAGAGGTGGGATGACATCTGCCGGCTGAGCAAGAACGTGGCGGAGATGACGCTGGGGCTGATCCCTTGGACTGGCAGGTTGGCGTGCAGGAGCATGACACCACTGATGGCCCGCATCTTAGCTGTGACACAGCCTGAGCTGGATGCACGTTTGAAGGAGCATGAGCAGCAAGCTGGGGTGAGTATTCTGGGAAGGGTGACTTTGGTTGTGAGTGGCTGCATGTGTTCACAGCCTGGGCCACCGCTGTGCCCGGTGATGTTGGTAGTGTGATGCAGTGGCTTGTAAGTGGCCTCTGTGTTGGGTGCAGCTGTCATGCATTTTCCCTACCTGTACTTTCTCATGTCATTGGGGTAATGGCCCTTGACATTGCATTCTGAGTCGTGGCCTTCTGGCATCGTCTGCATTGGGGCAGTCATGGAAATCCCATGTAAGGGAACAGCAGTGTGCATCATCTGAGTGTGCTTTCATCAATGTGTGCATTGCCTGACCTCAGAATTGTGGGGACTAAAAATCTGACACCAATGTGCAACTGTATTTGGGCCCCAAAGTACGACATGGTGGATGGCATGTGCTCATGGCCATTGTGGACTGTTATGTTGTAGTCTGTATCTGTGTTGTCCCCTTCTGCTCCTTCCAGATGTGACAGTGGCAACATGTTTGGAGGTACATCTTTGCCCCCCTCAGGGCCCTGGGTGTGCTCAGAGGTATTTGTGTGTCTGGTTAAACGGAGCCACCGGCAGGCAATTTGTCTGTGTGGTCATCACATGGCTCACTTATGCCACGTTTGCTTGATAACACGCAAAATTCAAATTCAAAATTGAGGTTGCACAATGTTACCGCACCGGGTGGTGTGCAACATGAAGACATCATTATCTTGTTTCGTGCTTTGCTTGCATATGATGGTTGTGTTGATGCCAATGAACTGACCCTACATCTCTCTCTCTCATGCAGCATCTCCCGTGGGCACGGAAGGACAGGGGACGGACACCAGTGGTGAGGCATCAAGCACGACTGCTACACACGAGCACAGTGACACTGATGTAACCACCGCCTCGGAGGGGGACAGGAGTCTGCTTGAGGAATCACAGCCAGAGACACCAACCTCGTCATCTGACGCCAGCGGTGACACATCTCTGTTGGCGGGCACAGTGAGCGGGAACTCTGCCTCCTCTTCCACCACACAGCATCCAGCGCCCACCCTCCCACCTACTTCCACTTGTGCTGGCCGTGTTCGCACCAGTAAGAAGGGAAGAGTGTCCTTCACCCCAGGTACCGCTGCCCCTGCCCCTGTCTCCCCTGCTGCCCTCAGTGTTGAGTCTGTGGACCTTTTGCGCCAGCTGTGTGTGGGCAGACAACTCTCATCAACGCCTTCCTAGGCCACGACAAAAAATTGGCACAGGTCGTTGCTTTCATGGAGGGCATTCATTCAGACGTGGGTGGGCTACACCGGACTGTCCAAGCTTTGTCCTCCGTAGTGACGATAGCCATTCAGCTTGCACAGTCACAGAGTCCAGCTCCAGTCCCTTTGTCCACCCCCCTGCCAGTGGCTACATCTGACGATAGTAACCACACACCACAGAGCTCAAGGGCAAGATACAGCACACGCAGCACACAGAAGCAGCAGCCCAAGTGGTCCAGGGCTCATACACCATCCCCACAGAAAAGTAAAGCCACCCCAGAGCGCAAAGGCAAAAGCCCGTCAGGTGACACCGAGGGCCATAAAGCCAAGAAGCAGGCCTCAGGCTCACATGCCTCAGAGGCATCCCCAGCCAAGGACTGTCCTGTCCCAAAGGCGTCTTGCAAAGACAAGCAGACAGTTTCCGTGCCTGCTGAGAAGCTGGTGCCTGCTAAGAGTACACATAAGAAGAGCTCCAAGGCTGATTCACCCACGACCTCAACTCCCATCCAGAGCCCTGTGAAGCAGGGAAAGGAGGGCACTGTAGGGGGGACACCTGGTAAACAGGGGATGGAGGGGCAAAGGCAAGGCCAGGCCAAGCGTACCGCTGGATCCAGTATGTCCCCAGAGGGAGGGCCACCGTCTGCACCTGATGCAGCTTTGGTGGTGAGTGTGCCTGTTGTGTCCGCCCCACTTACCACTAATACCAAGACAGGGAAGCCTTTTAGAATCCCCAAGAAGTGGAAAGGCACCCCTCCACAATCTCCCACCCACACTGTGTCTCACGGCAGCATGACTCCACCTCCACGTGCCACCACACCACCTGGTCCAAGCAGCCCTCCGGCTTCAAAAGCCACTGATGGCTCTACCTCAGCTGTGACTCTCTCTCCCCGGTCCAGTCCTCCGAATGTCCCCGACACTCAGCCACCTCCCAGTCCGACTGACAGTCAAGTCTGAGTGGAAGTCCCCCTCACACACCTGTTTCTCCCACAGGGGTGCCTGGACTGCCCATTGTTAGCCCCCTGACTGTATTGCTGACCATGGCAGGGTACAGTCGCACACATTCCCTGTGCATCTTCTCATGTTCCTCATCTGCACTTTGTGCTGGGCACTGGCCTTGATGTTCACTGCTGTTTGCCCCCTTCCCTGTGCAGCTTCTCATGTACCTCATCTGCACCTTGGACTGGCCACTGGCCTTGATGTTCACTGCTGTTTGCCCCTTCCCTGTGCAGCTTCTCATGTACCTCATCTGCACATTGGACTGGCCACTGGCCTTGATGTTCACTGCTGTTCGCCCCTTCCCTGTGCAGCTTCTCATGTACCTCATCTGCACCTTGGACTGGCCACTGGCCTTGATGTTCACTGCTGTTTGCCCCTTCCCTGTGCAGCTTCTCATGTACATCATCTGCACCTTGGACTGGCCACTGGCCTTGATGTTCACTGCTGTTTGCCCCTTCCCTGTGCAGCTTCTCATGTACCTCATCTGCACTTTGTGCTGGCCACTGGCCTTGCTCTTGTCTACTATTGGTGCCTATCTGTGTAATATGTGAATAAAGACAGTTACTCCTGTTGTCTGTTTTGTCAGTGTCCTTGCTGAATAAAGGGTTTTCTGTGTGGGTATGGTTTACTGTGACACATGCTCTGTATGCCACTTCAACATTGCCAATGGCTTTTCTCACTCTTTAAGGGTTTTACAGGGGTGACTGGCACTTCAGTTCTTGTTGACTGTGAGGCTTGGGGGTGCAATGATGGTGGTTTGTAATGGACTACTGTTATGATCATTCTTTTGTCAGGTTGGCTATGTTGTACACATGTCATGTTTGTATGCACTGCCAGCACAAGGTGGGATTCTATCCACAGGATTGCAGGCAGGCTGGCCAGGGTCATCATGTATGTGTGATCTTACTTGATGTGTGCACAGCAGTATTGGTGTATGGTCATCTTGTGATGACCAGTCATCCTAGTCACATGGGTTGATTTCTATGTGTGCACTTGGGTGGTCAAGAAGTGTGCAGTGTGAAGGGGGTGACTTTGTCAGTAGGGTTGGTGTGTGTGCCCCTGCAATGTCAACTGCACACATGTGTCAGCCAGGATTTGAGTGCCTGTTTGTTTGATTGGTCAGCCCTATGCTTGTGATTGTGTGCACATGTGGAAGTTGTAGGTTGTGCACTGTGCAGTGTGTTGGTGTGTCCTTGCACTTCTGGGGGATTCCAACTTGTTGTTGGTGGCAATTGTGGGTATGCAGGGTGTGTGACTGGCAATTCAGTGTTGTGTTTTGTTGATCAGCCATGTGTCTTGATACTCTTTGTGGTCACTGTGCAGACCTGCTCGGCCACACTGACATTGTGGGTGTGTTCTCTCATGCATTGGTGTCACTTGGTGCTTTTTTGCCTCCAGTATGGCATGTGGGGTGTGGAGTCATACCATCCCCTATCTGTGCTTCTGATGCCTACCCATTGTGAGTCTGCACTCCATCTATTTGTGTATGGTGCACTCCTGCCATGTCCACTACTGACGTACACAACACTTCACTCTCAGGTCAGCTGTCCCCTTGTGTTGACAGTGTGTGTGCCTCCCCATCACTTCATTTGTTACACTATGGTTTGTGGTGCTGATCTGTGCACAGGACCAATGTGCCACTCATGACAGTTTCCCTATTGGTTATATGTGATTTTCTGATATTGTTTTGCAGCCATGGTTGCTCATATGCAGTTCAACTGTTTGTGCTGCACAGTCCTCTGGTCATATTGTTTTCACCTGGGTGTCCCAGACTTGTGCATCTGTGGGTGTTGGGTTAGCTGTATGTGTATTTGCTGAGGTACTGCTTCACTTCCTGAGTGTGATGTTGTCTGTGTGCTGTGCTGATTGGTGTTGTGGGTGTTCATGGTGTGTCACTCATGTCTGTGTGGAACTGGTATGTTTAGTGTGCACACACTGCTTGTCGTGCATGCAGTGCTGTGAGTGTATGTTGCCTTGTCCTTGCCTGGTGTGCATCCCCTGATGTCCTGCTGTGTTTGCAATGTGATGTATTGGCATGTGCATCTGTTGTGTGTTTGATGTGGATGTGGGCAGTGTTTGGGCTGTGCTGTGTCTTGCAGCTGACAGATGCCCTGTGTGTGTTGTTGTATTTGCATGTCAGTGTGTGTGTATTTTGTTGGTGTGTTGTGTTTCAGTCACTTGTGTCTTGCCAGTGTAGTGTGCATTACTTGTGTGTCTGTCACATACACTTAGGGCTATTCTTGTCCCTGGGCTTGTTTTGGGTGCGTCCTGGGTGTTTTCTCCTCTCATATTTGAGCTGTCAGTTGTCATTATTGTGCATGTGCAAGCATGTGGTACATTATGACACCATGTTGACTTTATGGGTGGTGTGGTATGTCTGTATGTGTATCATTGTAGGCCCATTTCTCCCAGATGTGTCCATGATTGTTTTGTGGTGATGCCCTTCTTGTCTGTGTTGTGGTATGTTGTCTGTGCATTGTTCCTGACTGATGAGGTTGTGTACTCCTGTTCTGTCTGGGCTCCCATTGCCTTCCCACAGTTTTGTTGCACAGGTCAGGTCAGGTCTGGTCTGGTTGTACTTCTGTGTATGTTGTAATGGGGTTTTGTGTTTGGCTGTTGGTTTTGTGCAAGCATTGGTTCAGGCATCCCTGGGTGTGTGTGTGTGATGTTTGTGGATACCCCCCAGGAAATGTGGTTGTTTGTCAGTGTGTTGACTGGACATTATTGGCACCCTTCTGTGTGTTGGACACTGGTGTTGTGTGCTGCAGGTGTGAGGGATGTGGGAGGTGGGGTATGTGTGAAGGTTCCTACTTGTGTTTGACAGTCATGGAGTGTTACAATGGGCCCTGTGTGTTGTGCTGCTGACATACACCTGTCAGGTAGTTGGATGCAGATATGTGGCTGTTCACTGTTGGACTTCAGACCCTTCCTTTCATCCCTGTGCCTGTCCATGGGTTGCCTTGCTGTCTCCATGAGTTGTTGCACTGAGGTGACTGTGGTTTGACTTCACTCACTGTGCCAGCCATGTGTGATTTGATGGGCTGAGGGTGTTGTTATATGTTCCTTCTCTTGCATGTGGTGTACACATGCTTAGTGGTTAGCTCCTTGGCCTACCATTTGTGTGCACCTCACTTTAGATTTCCTATTTGTTGTCCTCCATTGCTGCTGACATCTGGTCTGTGTATGTGGCTGTGTCAGTGTGGGGTATGTCTGTGTGACTTGGCAGGCTGTGTGTCCAGTTGAGTGATTGTTCCTTATCTGTATGAGTGTTAATTTTGTGCTTGGACTCTGTTTTCTTGCTATGAGTGTGGTGTAGGTGTGGTGTGTGGGTTGCCCTGGCCCTGTGCTTCTGTGCTGTGTGTTCCTCTGCAGCCCCACCTGCTGTGCTGTCTCCCTAGTTGTTTTGTGTGTGGTGCAGGGTGTGGGTTCACCTGGCTGGTTATTGTGCATGGGGGAGCACAGGGTTGGCACATGGCATGTCCTTTCATGTTTGGGGTGGGGGCCTGTTGTGTGGAGGTGTGGCCCTATGATCTTTGTGCACTGCCCATGCCTTGCGCTGGCCCTGCCTTCTGCCTTGTGCGCATGTTTTCCCACGTCTTCACCGCTGCGGTGACGTGACTGGGACATTACATCAAGATCGCAGTTGGTGGGTGACCTGGATGCGGAGGGGTGATTTGGTGAGAGGTAGGACATGTGTGGGTACACTTCTGGATGTGTTCCTGTCCCCACCAGGGTGTCTGGTGTGCACAGGAACCCTATATCTGCCCATGAGTTGTGTGTTGTTGTTGTGTGCGGAGTTGTGTTATTGCGTACCTGCGGCGACGTCCGCGACGGTGCATGAGTTGCTGGTGGTGTATCAGGTACAGAGCCGGGAAGACGTGTAGAGCTGGATCCATTGCGCTCGGGACCGGGCAGATGGGACCGGGAATCAGGTTTCGCGCTCCGCTGTAGTGCTGCCGCCGTCTCTGGTTGGGCGGTTTCTCCGCTGCGGTGCGACTGGCTGTTTGGGGCGTCCTGATTTGTACGGCGGTCGGGACGTCATTCCGCACGGCGGTGGGTCTCGATTGGCTACCACCGCCGCGGTGGCGGGCGCTTTTTTCTGGCGGTTCACGTCGCACCGCGGCGGACGGGAAATGGGCTGTGTTTGACCATACTAATATGGCGGGCGTGGAGACCGCTGCTGGCGTGCGGAAAATGGCATTTTCCGCCACCGCCAGCACTGCGGTGGTGCCTCCGCCCGCCATCTTAATAGGCCCCTAAGAAACACAAAATGAAATGAAATTAAATTTAAGAACTAGTAAAAATGCAACACATATATTAAAAAACATAACCAATACTTATACAAAACAAATTACATCACATACATTTAAAAGATATACTAAAATACATAACACTAATTAAAAAACGATATTTTAAACAACTACATTTTTGCAAACTATATTAATGAATTCTATATTTTAAAAATCGATATTACTTACCTTAAAATTTATATTCTTGTCCACGATATACTTGTTAACGATATTTCTGTGTCACGATATTTCCAACTTGATAATTGTGTCAGTCGATATTACTGACTCGATATTTTGTCTGAATACCAAACAAATGAATAGACATACACTATGGTTACAAAAAAGCAGGAAGATTTAAAAATAACTGATGTTTATTCAGTAACCAACAAAAAAGAGAATATTTAGAAAAAGAATTTCTTAAAAGGAAAGAGTTAAGAGGTGTTGAGACAAGATCAAGTCCCATTGAGGGAATACAGTTTTAAAATTCTTGGCAATAACTTTACAATTCATAATGAAAGGATTTCAAAGTTTGTGTAGATTTTCTTTCACAAACTAATAAGTTAGGACAAAGAAAGGCTAAAAAATAATTAGGTTCATAGCAGTTATAAAGCAAGTGCTGTAAAGTATTTTTTTAAAGCAAAAACAAACAACATTTCAAAGTACTACAGTAAAATAAAACACGTACTTTATGCTATCTCAAAACTGTACACTGAATTCAATGTTTTCAATCTTTATGAATGGTATGGTTTATTTATTTATTTTTTCACAAAATGCATTTATTAAGTTTAAAAGGGCACTCATGATACTATGATAGTGTTACAAACACGGAAGACCTGCAATACAGGGAAAAGTTAATAACAAGCTCAGATTAATAAAAGGTAGGTCCAAAATGCAAACCAGAAAGAAAGACAGTAAAATGAGAGGGAGAGTGATGTAAACACGATCATACAATTAGCATTGCAAGTGCCATTGCAGCCGCCCTTTACCCCTAAATAATCCCTAAACAAAAGAAAGAACGAAATAACATGCATGGATAGAATTTCGAAGGCTAGTATTATCAGGTGGGGATCAGTAACCGGGTATACAAAGGCGCTGGCACAAATTCAACCTGAGAGAGGTATGAGGTATGTGAAGGATCGGGAGACATCAGATCTAAAAGAGATGGAGTGCTCTTGTAGTGGCAGGGCAAGAGAAAAGCGGTAAGCCCGAGGAGAGGAAACGTACCAAGGTACCCCACACAAAGTCAAGGCCTTTCCTAGTGTCTGTGAGGATGTCTGCCATGCACTCAATAGTCAGTCCCTGCTAAAGGCAGGCATGCCATTGCAACACTGCTGGGGCTTCAGGTTTCTTCCAAGCTGTAGCCAAGGCCATTTTGGCAGCTCCTAGGCAAAGCCATAGGATAGAGCGATCTCCTGATGTTTGATATTTGAGGGACTTATCTCAGAGACCCAAGAGGACAAATTCCAGAGTGTGCAGGAGAGGGTAGCCTAGAACCTCCTTCGTCTTTGCTACAATCTCAGCGCAATATGGCTATATTGCTGGGCAGTCCCACCAGATGTGTCTAAAGTATCCCAGTAACCGCAACCCCACCAACAGCGTTCACATGTGTTTGGGAATATCTTTTGGAGTTTTGCCGGGATAAATACCAATCATAGAGCACTTTATAGTGAACTTCTCTGAGGAGAGAGAGTGGTTAAACCTGTGGATGCCACGCCAGAGGTTGCGCCATTGTTCTAAAGTGATCAGTGTCCCCAAGGTTTGTTCCCAGAGTGACACGTGGTGCGGGGTAAAAGCGTGAGCGGTCAGGAGTGAGTAGAGAAAGGAAATACAGACTCAGGTCCCCCCTGGCCGCTGCACAAATTTCTCTATAAGGGAAAGGTCCCTAGTGGCGGCTAACTGTAGTGTTGGCTGTAGTACCCAATGCTTCAATTGGTAAATCCTCTGAGGCTGGTAACTTAAAGTTAGGGTGACAATTCTTAAAAGTGAGTATAACCCACCCTTGAAAGAGGTCAGAAACGGTAAGGCATTCTCCGTCCCGCCAAAAGTCGAATGTTGTAAAGGCTGCATTATAGTGGATAGGGGTGTAAGGAGAGGGAAATGTCGCCAGGCCATGTGCACGAGTCACACTGTCCCAGACTTCCAGAGTAGTATTAGTCGGCGCACTTAAATAGGCATTAAGTGGTCGGTCGTGTTTGGGTTTCCACAGGATGTCCCATATTGTCCTCCTATCTACCACTCTGTCCATGTGGAGACAGTGTTTATCAGATTCCCTAAAGGACCATTCTGAGATTACTCGTAGTTGAGCCGTTTTATAGTACAATGTAAAGTCCAGTAAGGCTAGTCCCCTCCATCCCCAGGAAGTGTCAACACTCTATGCGGTAGTCGAGCCCTGCGGTTTTGCCAGATGAAATTCGTAACTATCAAGATTACGGTGGAGAGAAATCTCTGTCAACCCCAATGGGGAGTCCCTAAAAGAGATAGAAAAGTCATCCTAACTGCGTTAATGCGGCTAAGTCAATTCAAATACAGTGGTGCCCAGCGTTTAAGGTCAGCCTTTAGTTGCCTCAGCAGAGGAAGGTAGTTTGCACTGTATAGGTCAGCCACTCTGGGAGTGATTTTAATCCCCAAATAGGTGATGTCTTTTTTCACCCACTGGAAGGGGAAGGAGGCTGCTAACTCCTCCATTTCTCTTGTGGGGACAGGTTGGTTGATAAAGTTGATGAACCCAGAAACTGATTCATAGGTTCGGGGTTCAGATTGTAGGACAGGTAGTGACGTATGGGGAGAGGTGAGAGACAATAGTATGTAGTCAGCAAACATGGATATTTTGTGTTCCACTGAGCTAAAAGTTAGCCTGTGGATGGAGGGCATTGCCCGTATTCCGGAGTCTAGGAGCTCTATACTGAGGGCACATAGTAATGGGGAGAGAGGGCACCCTTGTCTTGTACACCATTCAAGGTTGAAGTAGTCAGAAGCATTCCCATTGACTAACACCCTGGAGCAGGGATGAGCGTAGTGGCTATGATGCGTCCCGAACCCAAAATGACGTAATGTGTGGGAAAGGAAGGGCCAATCTACTCCGTCGAATGCCTTCTCAGCATCTAAGGCCAAAAGGACCAACAGGATATGTTTTTCGTTAGCTTTTTCAACCAAGTTGCTCACCCGTCTCAAATTGTCATGAGTCTGCCTCCCTTGATAAAGCCGGATTGGTCCAGGTGGATCAGTTCTGGCATGATATCTTCCAACTGATTGGCTAATATTTTAGTATATAGTTTGGCATTGAGGTCAAGTAGGGCAATCGCTCTGTAAGACGTGCAGAACTGTGGGTCTTTTCCTGGTTTGGGGATGACAGATATCAGGGCCTCTCCCATCAAAGGGGTCACTGCGTGGGTCCCCGCCACATAGTTAAACAGAGCTGTCAGGTGTGGGACCAAGTCTGAGCTGATTGTTTTATAAAATTGAACAGTGAATCTGTCGGGAACAGGGGACTTGTGTAATTTAAGGGTGTCAATGGCACTGTGAACCTCTTCAACCATTATGGGGCATTCCAAGAGCTCGTTGTGGGCAGTGGAGACCCGACAAATTTCCACCCCCTCTAAATAAACTACTTGCTCCACAATGTCTTCCGTTTGCAGCATTTCCTCAGACTCTCCCTGTATTTGACCTATATATTCCTTTTCCTGTTTGGCTCGCAGCTGTCTCGCTAGTTGTGGCCCAGCTTTGTTACCCTGTTCATATGTGGTCTTTTTAAGGCGGAGTAGAGTCAGTTCTCCTCTATTAATGTAGATGGCATTGATTTTCCTCTGTTGTGCCGTGATCTTCCTCTGGAGGGACAGGGTGGGTGAGGCTTTGTGGGCCTGTTCGGCTAACTGAAGTTCCACCTCCAGTGCACGCCGTTCTCGAGTCTTCTGTTTGGTTAGGGTAGTCATCAGTGAAATACATGTCCCCCTAATAACCGCCTTGAATGCGTTCTTATATTGTTGAGGGGCTAGTGTCTTGGGAATTGTTCATTTGAAAGTAGTCTCTAATTGCTAATTGGGGGGATAGTGGCGGCTGATATAGTATGTTGTAGGGATTGGCTGATGAAAACGTGATCTAGTCTAGAGCAGCTGCGGTGGGAGTGGGAAAAAAAGATGTAGTCCCGGATGGTGGGGTGGACACATCTCTAAGCGTCTAGCAAGCCAAGGTGGTGAAGCGCTCATTTTTAGGGAATACACCGGCATGTGTCCTATGGGGGTGCATACTGTCTGAGGCGGGAGCCCAAATAAGATTGACGTCCCCCATCAGCATAATGTCCCCTTCAGCAAACCCACCCAGCATGGAGAGGAAGGAGAGGAGAAAGTCAGATTGTCCAGAATTGGGTGCATAGATTGTAGCCACTGTATATTTGTGGCAGTTAATGTTACCCCTGACCATTATTATCCGCCCTTCCTTGTCAGATTTGCTACCAGTGATTTGAAATTTCAGGGAGGAAAGAAAGAGGAGGAGTACGCCATTATGTTTAGTGGTGGCTGAGAATTGATATATTAGGGGGTATGACTTGTGCTGAAGTCTGAGATCCTAGTTACGCTTAAGCTGTGTTTCTTGAAGGCTAAAATATCGAGGCATCGGTCAAGGATATAATTCCGAAATTTGTGGAGCTTAGCCGGGGAATTTAGTCCCTTAAGGTTCCATGATACAGTGTTGAGAACCATAGAAGGTGTAGGTATGTGTAGGTTGCTACAGGCCTTCTCTCTCAAAGGCTAAGGAAGTACTCGTTCTCCCCCCCACATCGGAGAACCGTCTCCAGGTTCCCCCCGAGCACCCTCACTCTTGAAATTACATTTCTTGCCTTGCAACAACTTTGAAAACGTGAAACTAGAAAAACTAGGGAGTCTAGTTTCCCCACAATCAAACATTTTCATGTCATGCTTGTTTAGTTTTAGCATTATAGACACAAATCCACTCCTGTAGTCTACAGAATGCTGTTGAGGAGCAGAGTAGTCTGGCTACAAGTTGTAAAGTAATTATGGTAACTGTGTTAGGCAAGGGGAGGAGAGGTTAAACAACTCCAGGTCTCAATTGCATGAATCATAAATGTGAATCTTTAACACAGTACTGACTGGTCGCAAGGTCAGACTTTGAGCCATTTTAAAGCTATGCACCAAAGAGTGTACTTAGGTAGGTTGCAAAGGGGGAATGACGTAGTTCGTTTTCAAAGTTATCATTTGCCAAAGCGTTTCCTCCTCCAATTCGATAGCCAGGGTCCTGTGACAGTCTTGTTTGCGTGCCCTTCAAGGGTCTCCAAGCCTTGACCCCCCGGGTTTTGGGAAGCAGTCATCGGCAAACCCAGCAGGGATGCAGCATCTTCCAACTCTGTGAAGTGGTGCAGTTTATTTTGATACTCCAAGGTGATGCCAAAAGGGTAGGTCCAACGGTATCTAACATGATCGCAGCAAGTCGGTCACTTGTTTAAATTGCTGGTGCCGTGTCAGTGTGGCTGGGGCAATATCCTGGAAGAGTGAGCATGTGGCTCCCTGGAAAGAGATGGGATCATGCTTTCGGGCTGCCAGTAGGATCAGGTCCTTGATTTTGAAGGAATAGAGTTAAGCAAGGACATCTCTGGGTCCCTTCCCTCTGCTAGTGTTTGGTGGGCCCTGCTGATCCACTCTCTCCAGCTGCACCTCCAACTGATCCGCGCCCAGAAGCCCAGAGAACATGCCCACGATGAAGGCCTTCAGGTCAGGCCCCTCAATTCCCTCCTCCAGGCCTTGAATTTGTATGTTGTCACATCTGGACCGATCACATTTCAGCAGGGCAGTTTGTAGCTGAGATCGGAGCTGTTCCGTGGTGCATTCCATGGGGCTGAATGGCTGTTCCAGATCAATGTTTCCTTTCAAGGTCTAGCGTATGCGCACCAACTGAGTCTATGTCAGTATGGAGGGAGATCAGTCGGGAATTAACATCCGCCTTGAAGGTTTCGAAGAAGGCAACAAGGTCTGCCTTAAGCTTATCCTTAAGTTCCTTCTTAAAGTCCTGGAGGGAAGAGAGAAGATCCTCTTTAGTTAAGGCCACTGCTGTTTTGGACCTAGAGTCAGTGCTGGGGTATCTCACCTCTGGGTAAAGTTGCTAGACACCCTATTGACTTGGGCCTTCTTGGGTGGCATAAAGACTATCAAATTGCGCTGGTCAAGGAGCTTCAGGGGTTTACCAACCCAGAGCACTACCGTGAGAGTTGGGCTAGTGGATCCAGGATGTTGCAACTGCCCACGTCATATGGAGGGTGGAGATCCCAGCCCTCATGTGCATAAAGTGGGGCCCCGTATAAGGCCGGCGTAACCTTGCCCCTAGTCACCAGTCCCTGTCTTTCTGGGACACTGTGGGGCACATCAGTGGGAATCCCCTCCCCCCCGATAATCGCTTCGTCTCCTGGGGCAAGCAGGATTCTATGTAGTGGGAGCTCCTCTTTTAGGCTGGGAAGTGTGGCAGACTTGCTCACCGGGGGAAAGACATTGCCGGCAAATTAAAAGTAGTCCGTGGAGCAGGGTGGGTGACCTCCCGACCGGACGACAGGAGTATGCTGGCATGTGTTATGCGGGGGCTGTGGAGGCTCTACTCACCGCCACAGACGACATCCGCACCCTCCTCAACCAAGGACACACCGCGGCCCTGATCCTGCTCGACTGCTCTCCGTAGCGTTCGACACGTCTCCCACCGCACACTCACCGCCAGACTCCACGACGCCGGCATACAGGGAACCGCCCTCGGCTGGATCCGCTCCTTCCTCACCGGCAGAACCCAAAGAATCAGATTCCCGCCCTTCCACTCCGAACCCACGGAAATCAACTGCGGAGTACCCCAAGGATTGTCGCTCAGCCCCACGCTTTTCAACATCTACATGGCCCCCCTCACCGCCATCGTCAGACAGCACGGCCTCAACATAGTATCCTACGCTGATGACACCCAGCTCATCCTCTCCCTCACCAAGGACCCCCTCACCACCAGACTCAACTTCCAGGAAGGAATGAAGGACGTCGCATCCTGGATGAGCAACAGTTGCCTGAAACTCAACTTGGAGAAAACAGAGGTCCTCGTCCTCGGGCCCTCCCCCTCCGCATGGGACAACACCTGGTGGCCCACTGCCCTCGGCAGCCCTCCAACCCCCATGGACCTCGCTCGAAACCTCGGCATCATACTCGACTCCTCCCTCTCCATGACCCGACAGGTCAACGCTGTCGCCTCCAGCTGCTTCAACACCCTCTGCATCCTCCGAAAGACCTTCAAATGGATCCCCCCCGATTCAAGGAAGACCGTCAGCCACGCACTCATAACCAGCAGACTGGATTACGGAAACACCCTCTACGCCGGGATCAACAAGTTTCTCTCCACAAACTCCAAACCATACAAAACACCGCAGCCAGACTCGTCCTCGGCATCCCTCGACACGAACACATCACCCAACACCTGCATAACCTCCACTGGCACCCCGTCGAGAAGAGAGTTACCTTCAAGCTACTCACCCACGCCTACAAATGCCTCCACAACACCGGACCCCAATACCTCAACGAGAGAATCTCCTTCCACGTACCTTTCACCTGGTCAGGTGTTACAATGGTTCTCGTATTTCCTCCACCACAGATCACAAAGAGTCAAGGTGAACCACACTCTCTCCCAGCCCTCTCCAGTACTCATGGGGGTCCCCCAAGGGTTCGCCCTATCTCCTATACTCTTCAACCTGTTCTTGGAACCTTTAGCTAATACACTAAATTCCACAAACATTCTCTTCCATATGTGTGCGGACGATACACAACTTTATTTGAAACTCTCCTCCCCGGTCAACATCATCTCACTCAACTCTATCCTAACGTCTACTCAATACTGGTTAACCGAGAACCCCCTCCTGTTCAACACCTCCAAAACAGAATTCCTTCTCATCTCTCCTCCGAACCACATCCCCAAGCCAGACCTTTGGTTGAATCACCTCACGGCCTTCAACTGCTCCCCCCTCATTATATATTCAGCCAAATCTCTCTGAATCACCCTGGACAAGCATCTGAACATGAAGAATCATATCGGCAATGTGTGTAAGGGAGCTAATCACTTGATGAGGACACTCAGAAATATCAAACCATTCCTTCCACAATCTGTCTTCAAGCAGGTGGTCCAAGCGCTTGTGTTGCTGAGACTTGACTATGGCAGCGCTACGCTCTGTGGTCTCCCCAAATATACCTTGGCTCCACTAAGGGCATCTCTGAACGCTGCGGCTAGGCTGGTTACAGGTACCAAAAGAAACGCGCACATATCCCCAGTCCTAAAATCCCTTAAATGGTTGCCTTACGAAGCTCGAATTCAGCTAAAGATGGCTTGTCTGGCACACAAAGCCCTCCATCTCAAAACCCCCAGTTACCTAGCGCACAAACTTGAACTATCCGGGGGTGGTAGACCCTCAAGAAGTGCAAACTCTTTCCTCTTGAAACCACAAATCTATAGCAAAAAGAGAACCTGCCAACGAACCTTCTCCGGCGCTGCCCCGAAGATCTGGAACTCTCTTCCTCCGGAAGTACGCAGAATCTCCTCCACGGCTGCTTTCAAACTGGAAGCCAAAAGATTCCTAATGAACAAGTTTTTACCTTAAATGGGTTATGATCACCTGCTCGAAGTATCTGATCCTACAACTGTTAGACCTTCATTTGATGCTACTCTCCCTTACCTCATCGTTTGCCCCCTTCCTAGCCCGCTATGTATTAGCTGTTGTTTTATTCTCCTTTGACCCCATTTGTACTGTAATTACTCATGTTTATTGTGCTTTTTTGATATCAATATTGCATTTATTACCTTCCTTCCTTCCTTTTGTAAAGCGCTCTGATATCTTTCGGGATCGTGTTCGCGCTATATAAAACTTTATAAATAAAATAAATCCTCCGATCCGCTGACCTCGCCCTCACCGAAACCCCACGTATCCGCAGAGCCAGAACAGGTGGAAGAGCCTTCTCCTACATCGTGGCCAAGACCTGGAATAAGCTCCTGATTGAGATTAGACGCGCCCCTCCCTGAACATCTTCAGGAAGACTCTCAAGACCTGGCTCTTCGACTGAGCGGAGCTGCCTACCCCCCATCAGCGCCTTGAGACCCTCACGGGTGAGTAGTGCGCTTACAATTCCCCTGATTGATTGATTGGGGTGTCAGCCGCTCATCTCAAATCTCTGGCTGAAAAAGGAGCGGACTCTCTTCATCATGTTTAAGGTGTGTGAAAAGCTGTCTACTTCTCTTGTGCTGGAACAGCAGGAATTGATGAAGGAGGGGTGTTCATTAGCAGAACTGCCCATGGAGAGAAAGTCTTGGGATCAGTGCCTGTGAAATTTGATCAGTCAGTGAATTTTAAAACTGTGTGTCATGCGGGCGGTGTCAGCCGCCGCTCATCTCGAATCCCTCACGGCCATCACTGGGACTCCCCAGGGTCTGACCGAGGAGACGCGCGGGCCTCTGTCCAAGGCGGCCTCCATCACAGGGTCAGGCTGCAAGCGACCGGGCCTCTGCCAGGAACATTCACCCTCTCCCCGCTCTCCTTACAACTGAGGGCACTCAGTAGCTAAACTGCGGACGTCTTTGGGTCTTCCAAACGGGGTCGGCAATCATCCCGTTTACCGGTTCGGTCGTGCTTCAGCCCCGAATGCTGCCATATTGCCTCAGGGCTCCAGTCAGCCAGAGGACGGTGGTTCCCTTCGCTGTGCGACCCCTCAACGGAACGCCCTCCATGTAAAGTGTTCCGTCTTTGCTAAGAATTGTTGCAGAAATCGGTTGGATGGCGCTAGATTTCGTGGATTCTGCAGAGTACTCTGCGGAGCCCTGGGTGGATCACGTCCACACAGCCATGATGGTTGCATGGTTAATTTTCAAATGCATTTTACTCAGGGAACTCTGAACAGAATTTAAAAAGAACGAGAAATCATCTGAACGTAAAGGGAAATGCTTGACAAGGCTTAATTTACTTTTCACATGATTCATCCATTTGGTTCTCTGTAGCTCAGGGAGGAGATTTATGGGCCCCTAAGAGAAGTGTCATGCTAATTAAACCTTCTGCCTCAGTCACCAGCTGAATGAGTGCAGCACATGACCCTTCCCCTACTGTCATAAAAAGCTTTGTGTGCCAATGCTTCTGCTTCCATGTAATATGTAGATTCTGTGAGATAAAATAAAAACAGCCCTTTTTTAATAAGCAGTTTATGTAGTGAGCAAAACAAGGAAAACCAAACAGTACACAGTTCATACCATTCAGAAGGTACAGTAGACAAAACAAAGTACATGTTACGTTGCTTCAACTGCAGGGCAAATTATTGAACCATCACCACCTCCCCCAGATCGTCTTGTGTTTGCTTGGACAGCCTCTAGCAGCGTATATAGGTTTCTCCAACTTATCACATCAGTCCATTGTAGTACTTCATTCGCCCAGGGATGAGGGTCCAGTGGACTTCCAGCATCAGACAATATCTTGTTTGGCTACAGTCACACCTACCCTGGTAAACACTCTAAATATCGAGTTTTAAATATCGACTAGCACAAATATCGAGTTTAGAATATTGTCTGTCAAAAATATCGACAGTCAGAATATTGTGGACAAGAATATCGAGTCTAAGGTAAGTAATATCGTTTTTAAAAATATCGAAGTTGTCTTAGGTGTGGGGACAAACTTATAGGGGCTCCTGGGATAACGAGTGGGGAGGTGGGTTTGTGGCTTTTCTCTCTTGCTATGTTTCCACAAGCTACTGCGCTGACACTGGCTGTCGTTGTATTATTGTTGTGGTTTCTCTTAAATGTCAATAAAAAACTGATTATCAAAAAAAAAAATATCGAAGTTGGTAATATCGTTTTAAAAAATATCGAAGTCATTAATATCGTTTGCAAAAATATAGTTGTTAAAAATATCGTTGTTTTAGTTAGTGCTATGTATTTTAGTGTGTATTTTAAATGTATGTGCTATATTTTTTTGTCTAAGTATTGCATTTATTTTTTATGTATGTGTTAAATTTTTAGACGTTACTAATTTTTTTATTTACATTTTGCGTTTTAGATCCGTAGCGGGTTGTGGGTTTATAGGGGAATAGGGTGGGAAGTAATTTAAAAATAATTAATTGAATAATAATTTTTATTTATTAGTATTTATTTACATTTTATTTTATAGTGTTAATTATGGTAATTAATTAATTATTAATTAATTATTCAGTGGCTGTTAATTTTTATTGATTAATTAATTGGTAAATATGTTATTTGTGTAATTTTTTTAGGAGCGGGTTGTGGGTTTATAGGGGAATAGGGTGGGAAGTAATTTAAATATAATTAATTGAATATTAATTTTATTTGAATTACATTTTGCGTTTTAGTTCCGTAGCGGGTTGTGGGTTTATAGGGAATAGGGTGGGAAATAATTTAAAAATAATTAATTGAATAATAATTTTTATTTATTAGTATTTATTTTCATTTTATTTTATAGTGTTAATTATGGTAATTAATTCATTATTAATTAATAAATGATTAATTGTGTCATTTTTTAGGAGTGGGTTGTGGGTTGATAGGGGAATAGGGTGGGAAGTAATTTAATTTTAATATATTTATTAATATTTAATATGTAATATTTTTATTTATGATTTTATAGTGTTAATTGTTTAAATTAATTTATTAATATATAATTATATTTTCATTGTTAATTGTTATTAATTAATTAATTGATTGTTAATTAATTATGTTAATTGTGTAATTTGTTACCCATCCGCTATCCAACACTTTTCCTACTGTTGCTCTCACTGGAGTGGGAATAGTAATTTTTACCCCTACGCTATCCAACACTTTCTCTACTGTTGCACTCACTGGAGTGGGAATAGTAAATTATTTCCCTCCGCTATCCAACAGTTTCCCTACTGTTGCACTCACTGGAGTGGGCATAGTAATTTTTACCCCTACTCTATCGTATACTTTCACTAATTTTGCACTTGCTGGAGTGGGATTAATAAATTAATCCCCTCCGCTATCCGACACTTTCTCTACTGTTGCACTCACTGGAGTGGGAACATTATTTTTTACCCCTACGCTAGCCAACACTTTCCCTACTTTTGCACTCGCTGGAGTGGGAATGGTAAATTAATCCCCTCCGCTATCCGACACTTTCCCTACTGTTCACTCACTGAAGTGGGAATATTATTTTTTACCCCTACGTTATCCAACACTTTCCCTACTGTTGCACTCCCTGGAGTGGGAATAGTAATTTTTACCCCTTCGCTATCCAACACTTTCCCTTCTGTTGCACTTGCTGGAGTGGGAATAGTAAATTATTCACCTCCGCTATCCAACACTTTCTCTACTGTTGCACTCCCTGGAGTGGGAATAGTAATTTTTACCCCTGCGCTATCCAACACTTTCCCTACTGTTGCACTTGCTGGAGTGGGACTAGTAAATTATTCCCCTCCGTTATCCAACACTTTCCCTACTGTTGCACTCTCTGGAGTGGGAATAGTAATTTCTACCCCTGCGCTATCCAACACTTCCCCTACTGTTGCACTTGCTGGAGTGGGAATAGTAAATTATTCCCCCCCCCGCTATCCAACACTTTCCCTACTGTTGCACTTTCTGGAGTGGGAATAGTAATTTTTACCCCTGCGCTATCCAACATTTTCCCTACTGTTGCAGTCATTGGAGTGGGAATAGTAAATTATTCCTCTCCACTACCCAACACTTTCCCTATTGTTGCACTCATTGGAGTGGGAATAGTAATTTATTCCCCTCTGCTATCCAACACTTTCCCTACTGTTGTCTCTGGAGTGGGAATAGTAATTTTTAACCCTGCGCTGTCCAACACTTTCCCTACTGTTGCATTCATTGGAGTGGGAATAGTAAATTATTACCCTCCGCTATTCAACACTTTCCCTACTGTTGCATTAGTTGTAGTGGGAACAGTAAATTAATTCCCTCCACTATCCAACACTTTCCCTACTGTTGCACTCGCTGGAGTGTGAATAGTAAATTATTCCCCTCCGCTATCCAACAATTTCACTACTGTTGCATTTGATGGAGTGGGAATAGTAATTTATTCACCTCCGCTATATAACACTATCCTTACTGTTGTAATTAATGTAGTGTAAAATGTAGTTTTAAAAATTAATAAATATTTTAATATTTTAATTTATAATATATATATATTTTTTATTTTTATGTTACAGGTGTATGTATATATATGTATTTATAATTTTTAATACATTTTAAAATGTATTAAATTAATTAGTTATTAATAATTATTAAGTAAATATATATATTATATTTTATATATGTATGTTTAATTTATTTTTACATTACATTTATTTTTAAGTTATATGTATTATTTAATTTATTTTACTTTTTTTTACATTAAAAAAAACGATATTTTTAACATCGATATTTTTAACAACTATATTTTTGTTTCGATATTTTTGTACTTACCATGATGTAGATATTCTTGATATCGATATTTAGGTCCTAATATTTTGGGACCTCGATATTGTGGTCGTCGATATTCTGTCAGTGATCCACCTACGCCATCCAGGGTGTGTTTCGCCCAGTGGCTACCCATGTCCTCCAAATGCCCAACAATGCAATCCAAGGAGAGCAGTCAATTGGTCTCTATTATTCTAGACAAAGTGGAACAAATCAGGACCAGTAGCGCCCAATAACCCTGCCGGCCCATACCATATGGAAGAAGTCACATATATCGGTCACACACCTAGGGCATGTGGGAGCGAGGACTGCACCCATTTTCCATAGTCCCCGGTGAGTAAAATAGGGTACGTGCAAGTATTTCACTTGTAGATGGGGCAGGTGGGAAAGAATGACCAGCTTCGGGGGGGCCATCTTGGCGTCCCTCCAGTCGCTATCAACTAGGGCATCCTACCCAGCCCTCCCACCTCTCCCAAAGGATGGTGAAGGAGTCCAGAGCGTCGATAACCAGGGATTTATAAAGGCATGAAGTGCACCCTTGGCCTAGCAGGGACAAAATGACTTTAGGTTCAAGTGACTTGTGTTCCAGTAGGTTGGTCAGCATCGAGTGGTATACCGTCAGTGTGTGACGCAGCTGCAGATATTCATAGAATTGAGTCTTGTGTAGGTCGATTTCCTCCTGAAGAGCCTGAGATGTTTTTATCTGTGCACCATCCCAGATATTGCTGAGCCTCGAGATACCAATAACGTCCCACCACTCAAAACCTTCCAAGCAGGCAACTTGGGGGAGCCATCTGTCCTGCCATAGAGGAGTTTCCTGTGTAGGTTTATGATCCTTCTGGATCCAGTGCAGGGCCTGCCACCAACACAAAAGAGTGGCATTCGTAGCCTTGGAGAGTTATTGTGGGAGAGGGTTTCTGTACATGAGGCCTAAAATGTAACGGTGACCTAAGAGAGATATCTTGAGGTGAAAGGCATGGTCCTCGCAATACCTAAACAGCATGTTTGGATCTGTGAGGCCCAGTAATAAAGGCGGCGGTCAGTCATTCACATCCCTCCCTCATAGGTGCATTGGATACACGTGTGGAAGGCTACCCTCTGAGTTTTAATCACTCATAAGAAAGAATGCACCTTCGCCAGTAGGTTATTGAACCAGGATTGTGGGGTGAATGTGGAGTAATAGGGGAGTTTCAGCAGAGTCATCATTTGAAAGAGTGCCACCCAGTCCAAAACGTTAAAATGCAAGTCTGAACATCTGGACATGTCTTGGCGGATCTGGTGTAGTAGTGGGGTGAGGTTGAGGCCCTAGGTCAGCGCAGGTTCAAGAGCAATGTACATCCCCAGGTACTAAAAGCTGTGTCGATGAATGGGGAGACAGGACTGCCAGCCGATCGCCTCCCTATCTTCTTATACAAGAACCAAGAGTGATTTGGACCAATTAACTGTTAACCCGGATGCATCACCATACAATCAGAACATTTGAAGAAGGCGGGGGCCAGTGAGATGTGGCTCGCTTATTAAGAGAAAATGTTCATCTGTGTAGATTCCAATGCGCTCTTCCAGGCCATCGCTTCATTGAAATACCCAGACCCATATTTGCAAGGGTCAATTGCTAGCACAAAAAGCAGCTTTGAAAGGGGGCACCCTTGTCTAGTGCTTCTGCTTATCTGGAACGGCGACGAGATGATACTGCTATCACCTGTGCTCGGGGTAGGGTGTAGAGCACTTTGACAATGGAAGGGAAGCGGGGTCCAAATCGTGTCTGGGAGAGGACGAGGAACAGGAAAGTCCAGTTGTGTGGATTAAAAGCTTTTTCAAAATCTAAAAGCATGAACGCGGACGAGTCCTTAAATCGACGACAATGTGCCAGCGCAGCAGGCACCCTGTGAATACAGTGACGAGTACTGTAGTGGGACATAAAGCCACACTGATCCAGGTGGGCAAGTGAGGTAGTCACTGGCAAAATGTGGTTGGCTAGGATTTTGGCATAAATCTTGATCTCCATATTCATGAGCGAAATTGGGTGGAGGACTACAATAGTAGCTAAGTCTAGATTAGGCTGAAAAGTGACTGATCTCTATGACTTCATGGGAGAAGTTCAAAAGAGGGAGAAAGGGTCGACTTAAACTTAGGGCCTGATTATGATTTTAGGTGTTATTTAAAGCACCTGATAAATAACGATACCACTAGGTACATTAATTATCAGGTGCGATAAATAACACCTATTACGATTTTGCGGGGAATAGCATGCAGATTTTGGTGTTTAACGCACCAAAATCCGCATGATTTGGTAAATACTGTATGCTTTTTCCCTATTAAATTTCGGCAGGTTTGACCTGCTGAAATTTAACGAAGGCTGAGTTATTTAATGCATGCGATAATTATCGGATGCATCAAATAAATTTAAACTCGTAATTTCAACCCACTGGTAATCAGGCCCTAAGTGTAGTACTCAATCGGGAAGCCATCTGGTCCCAGTGTTTTTCCCAGCTTCATACTAATGATAGCTTCTTCAATCTATTCCACAACAAGGACCCAATACAGAGTAGCCTTATCTGTCTGACTTAGGGTTGCTAAGGAAAGGTCTGTGATCAGGGGGGTGAGTGTCCTCACTTTTAGGGCAGTGCTGCCAGGCATTGAGATCACTTTAGCAGGAGGCAAAGGAGCGGCAATCTCCAGTGAAGTACTGATTCGCCACTAGGATGAATCCTGGCTCATTGGAATCCGTCTAGAGACTGTATCGCGGGTTGGCAGTCAATATAGCAGCTTTCTTGATTTGTCACCAAATTCGTCAACTTGCTTGGTGGAGGCAATCCAGCATGTCCTAGATTCCTCTAGGCACAGTTGACGAAGGGAGGACTTGCATGCCTCTAGCTGTTGTAGGGAGTGTTTGGCCCTTGAATACGGATATTTGAGTTGAAGAGTCTTTGTTTGCTTTTCTAGGTCAGAGATACATTGGAGCCTGATCTTATTTTGCCCGCTGAGGAATGCTCCAGCCATCCCTCCTAGGATAGCTTTCCTAGCCATCTACAGGGTCCACTTAGGTTCCAAAAAGCCTTCATTAGGCATGAAATAGGCTTTCAACTCTTGAAGTGCTCAGAACTTTGATACGCTTTCAGTTGCCACATCATCCTCTTGGCCCTTGTGGGGTTCCCAATATGCACTGTGATTGGGGAATGATTGGAGATGCCCCTGGGGAGAATATGTGCTGCCGTGGTGGCCAGTACACCTGTGGTTGGCATAAAGGAAAGGTCAATTCTTTACATGATACCATGTGCAGCGGACAGCTGTGTGTATTCAGTTGCTCGTGGATGCCATGTGCTACAGACATCGCAGATGCCCAAGAAGGCAGCCCAGTCTGCCTACATGGAGGTCCTTTGTGGTGCTGCTGCTCTAGCCCCGGTGGCATGCACTTTGGGGTCTATTATTGCATTAAAGTTGCCTCCAATAATAGTAGGTCCTGGCGGCAGGCTCGAAATGACCTATTGTAGGTCTTTAAGTGAGGACTTACCTAAGTGCGGAGGAACATATACACTATAGATATAGTACTGGGTACCCTCCAAGAGGCCCTTCGCCAGCGTCTGATATAGAGTGGGTAATGGATAAGGAAAAGCTTTTTTTGCGAAAGAATAGCCATACAACATGAACCTCTAACATGGCCCTCATGGAAGACTCTTTCTAACTCAAATCGGGGCAGAACAGGGCAGACAGTCCCAAGGAGGTGTGTGTCCTGGGGGAGTAATACTGCTGGGGAGTGGCATGCGGTGAAGAGAAGGACTGCCCTTCTTTTACTACTGTTGTTAAATCCGTTGATGTTTCACACCATCACTATGAATGCTGTCATCAGAGCCAAGGTATTGTGGTGTGTATGAATATTGTAAGGTCCGTGTAGCTAAAACAGGTGGCATCCCTACAGCGAAGTGAGTTAGAGGTGGCAAGTATGAAACACATGTGTCTGAAAATGTGAGGGCACTGTGTAGATAAACCGAACCAGAGAGGTAAACAGCCCAACAACATGAGATCCCCAACCAACCCCAACAACCCCAGCTCCACACTTCCACCCAGAAGTATCTGTTGCCCTAACTCTCCCCATGAAACAGAAAGGCAAAAGATAGCATGATAGGGGCGGTTCTAACCCCAGCATCATACGACATAAGAGAATTCGGTGCTGCTGGCTGAAAACAGGGATATCAATGAGACATCAGTTTGACACAGAAATCAAAGTTGTTGATAGTTTGCTGAAATCACAGCGAAGGGCCCCGGGAGCCATTTGGCCCGTGTTCAGAGCCGGGGTCGCTTTGGTGTGAAGACCCTGGGAGGCGGCCAGTCCCCGATGGGGATGGTTTCTCCTCCCTCCCCCTCCAATGTGATGATTGTCCTTCGCCTCATGGGAGTACGGTGATCTAGCACTAGGCTCCGTCTGTCTCCAGGATTGTGGGCCCTGTTGCTGGATGGGTGGGACACATCCATCTCCTGAGAGAAGGGCGGTTGATGGCATCTCAGCCTTTTGTGCTCCACCACTCAAACCCAGGCTGCTCTCAGTGAGCCAAAGAAAAAGGTGTGGGAGTTTTTCTCAGTTTCTGCTTAATGACCTCAAAGCTCCTCCTCTGCTTCTGAACCTGACAAGTATAGTCTGAAAATATAAGGATGTGGGTGGATTGGAAAATAGGAGGCCCCAGTGCCATTGCTCCTTCCAGATTCACATCTTGGTCTTTGTAGTTGATAATTTTTTAAACAAGAGGCCTGATGGAAGTTCCTTGAGAGGGCCGCTTCGCCATAGCCCTATGGGACAATTCCAGGACAAGTCAGGCCGCAAGTTGGTCCACCAGAATACACAATATAATCCACTCTTTTAAGGATTTCTCTGGCGAGGAACCGTTGGCCCCTTCTGGAAATCCAACAAATCTGCATTTATTACTTTGCGCCTGGTTCTTGGTGTCTGCCACACTTTCTTCCAAATGTTTAGAGGATGGAGAGAAGCCCAGGACTGTGTGTTTGAGCTCTGTGACGGTGTCCTCGAGTTCCACTATGTGTCCCTCAGTGTTGGACACTCTGTCCAAAACATTAAGCAGGTCTTGGCGCAGGAAAGTGACATTCACCCTCACTACTCCTATCTTGGTTTCAAGGTCTGTTTGGGATGCCTGTATGGCCTGTAAGATAGAGTCAGTGCTGGTTGCTTCTGGGGAGTCAGGGGCCGAGGAAGGGGCTCCGGCCTGCTTGAATGCATCAATTGGTGGCGAGGTGAACCTGTCTATCTTCATTTGCACCTGTGCGGGCACAAGGCAGTCCCTTCCCATGGCCATGGCAACAGCACTGCCACCAGGACGCTATGGTCAAATGAAGGTCGGCCTGCTTGCACCACGGTTGCCACTGCATCCGCGGGCTGCCGGCCATGCTCGAAGAGAAGAAGAGTCGTAGGGGTTCTGTTCAGTCTGAAGAGGCTTAACTATAGTAGGTTCATAAACCCCAGGGGGTGCTGTAGTAGGCCTGGAGTAACAGAACAGACAGAGCTTAACTTGCAAGGCAATCTCGGGAGCTTCCCAAGACAGTAAGTCTCAGCCCTCTTGGTGGGGGGGGATCAATGGGCATATAACTAGTTGGAAAGGGTCAAACATGGCTGTCTGCTCTAAGCGGGCCCACTTCTGAAGTCCTACCCGGGGCACACCACTTCACACCGGCTCACCCGGGGTGCAGAGATCAATGGCACAAGATGCAGTCACAGGCATCTGAGGTCCCCAAGGTGATAGGCATCCAACAGGGGTAGGTCATAAGGGATCAGGTAGGAGAAAGGGGGACCCAGGGTCGGCTCCAGCATGGTTAGTGAGTGGGGTGAGCCCTCTCTTCAAGCCACAGCACACACAGCAAATAGCAGGGACCCACTGCAGGACCAGCTGCTGGTAAGCGGAGCATGGCATATGTCTTAGGGTTAGGCCGCAACACTGTCCCCTCCGTAACAGTCTGTCGAGACTGGGCACAGGCCCAGACGCTGGTGTGATAACGAAAAAGGCCTCTCTCCATAAGGGCACAGGGGAGTTCCAATCCCTTGCTCGGCGTAATGGGTGCAACGGGCCGGCTAGGTCTATTAGGGTATGGGCCTCATGAATTTTACCGCCTCGCTCCCGAAGCGGGTCTTCCGTGCGGTGGCCCTCAGCTATACTCAGGGAGGTCCGCCTATGCCTCGTCAAGGGCTCCAAATCAGCCAGGTACACCGGGCCAGGACCTCAGTACGGCTGTAGGGGAGTTCAGGGTAGCCCGCTGGTGCCATCTTGGGAGTTCTGCCACTGCCTGGGGGTCGCCCGTGCGCATCTCGTCACGGGGTGCAGCCAGCTGCAAAGTGATTCCCAGGCACAGCGGACGATGCAAGAGGCAGTCCTGTCAATTTTCAGTCAGGTTGTGAATCGGCAACAGCAGATGGAGTTTGACAGTGAGGTTTGGATGCCGGAGCTCCTTGAAGGGCGCTTATGCCACCCCCCCAAATCAACCCTTAAAATCTTCTCTTCAGTCATATCCCAGCAAAATGATCCCTATTGCTGCGCTTTTACAGACAATGTGGGAGACGCAAGAAAAAACAGAGAGCGGAGAGGTGGGAGTAATTAAAGAGGGGAGGAAGGCGCGATGGAGAGAGCTGGAAAGTAGTTCCCTAAATTTGAGCAGTGGAAGCACACAAGTCAGCTAATCAAAAGGATAGTAAAGAAGCTATGACCCAGGGGAGGGTCAGCCCAAGAGGAGGAAGGCAAGCAAATGAGAGTGACAATAAAGCCAACTGATGGTAAGCAATGGGCGGGCTATGAGCCCTCTGTAAATTCTCTATAGGTCTTTTGCAAACAGGAACCTTGCAGTTTCTGGTAAGCACAACCTAAAAATAACAGAAGAGGAGCAAAACAAAGGAGGTCATTAGAGCGAGGCTGGGTGAGGAAAGAATTTAGAGGATGAATGAGGGTACGGATGGGTACTATTGCAAAAAGGAAACATTTGAAAAACGGAGGAGCATGGGGGAGGGGGGGGAACAAACCGATTATAAAAATGGGCAAAGAAGGGACTCTACTGGTGTCCTTGAGTGAAAAATGTTAATAGATTTGGAGGTAGGGAGGAAGGAGAGAGAAGAGAACATGGGAGAGGAATAAAAGCAGGGGAAAGATGAAAATTGGGCTAAGGGATAATCACCTGAAGAACGGATTAAAAAAATGAAGCCTCATCCAGTGGGAGGGCGGGGTGAAGTTAATAGGGTCTGGGTGATCCTTATAGATAAGTCTTTAGAGAAAACCCATTTTTGAAATCCATCACACTTTTAAAAAAACGTGGAAAATTTGGGAAAGTTAATTAAAAAAGTAATTACTCTGTTTTGGTGTGGGCAACGCTCACTCCTTCCATGATTTTAATCCTGGATACACAGGCTGCACCTGCATTATCTAGATGAGGAGATGTTCACTTGAAGGTGGTATCCCAGCTACACATGCCTTTTGTGAATACCTCCAGACTGAAACTGAGGCTCGGAGTAAGTGTGTATTAGATGAGAGGCAATACAAAAATAAAAAATCTTGCTCTAGGTAGGCTCTTTTATTTCACTTAAATGAGAACATGTCCGACTCTTCTCTTGCTCCTAATAATTCCAAAATCTTGTTCTAAACTCCAATAAAACTGATATACATAACTTGTATACGGAAAATGTTGTAGCCACCATATCTCTATCTTTTGTTTATGTTTCACCTATATCCCCGAAAGGTACTTATCAGAATTCAAAACAGGCACTCCTGGGAAATCTTATCTTGTTTGATTACACTATGAAAGGCGACCTTGCAGGTTTTTTTCCTAAATTCCCCCCAAAACCACAAATCAAAACTGGTATCACAAATATGCAGTCGTGAAACCATAGCTTGAAAGCCAGGTGCAAGTGCTACTTCAAATAATGCATGCAAATGACTTGTTTTCTAGGATGCACCTGCCCATCTTGAGTCGTGATGTCAACAGCCTTACCAATGTTTGTTCAGGTTTCTAGTTTCTAGTTATTAGCTTAGCTATTCGTTTATTTTTGTAAAACGTAGACCAAGTCAATTCAGGCTTCGGTGTTTTCTACAGTAAATGTAAATGTTGTTAGCATTTTGCACCCTCTGCTTGGTTATGCAAATACGATGTATAATTTACAGAGAGACACTGGTGCATCAGTTCAGCTCAACACGGCCCACAGCATTTGACTGCTGACCTTATTTTGTACATGTGCACTCCGCCTGTGGACAGCTCAACAACATCAGCCCATTGCTTTCAGCCGAGTACTGTTTAATGGCGTGTACCAAATGGTTGTATGACGGAACCCCACATGCATTTACCCCGCATTTCTTCACAATGCAGTCACTACCCTGACTGCGACGTTACCATGTGTTACTTTACCATGCAAGTCATTACAACGACTTGCCTTAGGAGGCGCTGAACTTTGGAATGGTATAAATTACTATTCCAACTCCAGTCTACGCAACAGTAGGGAAGGTGTTGGACTTAAAAATCCAACACCAGTCCAACAACACGCCCCCCCCCAAAGCAAATCGTTTTAATGACTTGTGGGTCAAAGCAACACATGGTAACGTTGCAGTTGGGATAGTGATTGCGTTGTAAAGGCAGGTCGTTGTTGTGACTGTGGGGTAAAGGATGTTTCCTGTACCGAACAGACACAGAAACACAGCCTGAAACACAGCCTGCAACCTCTGGCTGCAAATGGTGTTTGGTGCAGGTGTGTAGTACGGGACATGGAGTCAAGAGGTTGCAGGGAACTGGATGACCTGATGGTAACAAGAGAACACTGCGGATCAGATGTGAAGTGGGAGTGGGGATCAAAGGGGAGTGCACTGACGACCTTCTACATTGCAATCAATTGCGACAGGCAACTTTCTGCCTCGGCGGAGAGGCCGAGTGTAACAGTGACCTTCCTTCACCTTGAACCCTCACTGTGAGAAACCACCCGTGTGTACCTGAAACCCGATGAGCGGGAAGGGCCGCTCAACCTGATGTGGGAGGGGAACCTAAAGAAGGAAAGAGGGGAAATGGGAACCTACTGGTGTAGTAGACCCCACTAGATACGTGATGGTGGAGGGGAAGAACTGGTGTTGGCACCTGATGGGTGGATGATATTCAGCTGGGACCAGATAGGAAGTACCCGGGATCTGATGAGCGAGAGAAGCACCAGGGACCTGGTGGTTTGCATCACAGTACTGATATGTGCCATGCCAGTGACACATATGCCACATGTATCATATGTGTGTCACATATATGTCACAGGTGACACATGTCATGTTGAGGGGTATTTGGACAGAATATCTAAAGTTGCAGAGGCCACACAACTATTCACTGTCCACACCCATCTGGAAATATGAACTAGCCATATGCAAATTAGCCTTGGTCCTGCTCCAATAGGAACAGTCCAGCTCAAACTGCCAAGCCAGGACCTCACTGAACAGGACTACAAGCAACCTTGCGCAAAATGCTTACTCACCAGACATGCCACTTAGAGAGCTCCCAAGTTTACATTCCGCTTAATGGAAGCAGATTAAGAAATTATAATAAAGGGGGCATAACCCAAATGGGGGAGCTGTATGAATGAGGGACGCTTAAACCAAATCACATTACAGGAGGTGAAGCACACCCGCTGATGGGTCAACTTCTGACCTATGGGAAAATAATCACAATATACAAAACATCTGTAAAGAAGGGACTAATAAACCTCACAGACGTCCTTACTATGAGTTTGGGGAGGAAAACTGTGATTCGACCACATTGTGGATTATTGAATAGCACATAATAATTAAAGAAAAGTGGGAGGAGGACCTGGACACAATGATGAGGAACCCCCCCCCCCAGGAAATTTAGAAATGCACGCCTGAAATCAGCACCATCTAATTACCTCCACAAGACATATCTAACACCTAGAAAGCTAGCAAAAATCTACATGCGTTACAAGACAGCATGTCAGAGATGTTACCACAGAGAAGCTGGCTTTTGTCACATGGCATTGGATTGCCAGAGTATAGGCCACATTACACATAGAGAAGCAAATGACGATTATAAAAGCGGGCACACTATGAGCATATCACTAGAATGTCACAAGAGACCTGGACATAACAGGTCAATATTAGATAAAGCATTAAAGAAATTAAAAGTCATCAAGCTAAGAAAATGAAATATTGGACAAAATTAATAGCTACCAAGCATTGCTTCAGAGCAAGAACTGCAACTTTGTAGAATATAGACCACATTGACCAGAATGCAATGAGAGGGCTACTGGGTCGTGTTTCAGTTGAAAGCCACAGCTGAAGGCTATTGGTGGGGGCCAGTCTTGTTTTGGGTGCTTCCAAATGGAGGTTTTTGATTTACTGTTAATAGTTTATTTAAGTCAAACATAGATCAATGTGGGATTATACTACAAATTGTATTTTAATGTAATTGGATGCAGTAGCTATTGTCATTGTAAGAACATACAGACTATTGCGTTTACAAATAATAAAAAATATAAAACTTTTTTTAAAAATCTTTTCACTGCTGATGCCACAATCTGACATTGCAGTGCATGACTGACGTTTTTTTCCCCTCTGTATGAGTCTTCCGGATCTTTTAGTCCCCGCTGTCTTTATAAATTCTTTGCTCCCCACTTGCCCCCACACCCTTTGAAACTCTCACCGCTGTCTGCCAACGTATCAGTGGATGGCTACTTTTAATCGAATTATAACTGTTGCAAGATGGCCTCCAGTATGTCTGCAGGGGTTGTCTTTGAATGATTTTTCTTTTGTTTTAAGAAAAGTCATTCAAAGATGGCCGGCACACATGTCCATTTGTGTCTGTCATTCCAAAAATGGCAGCCAAGTGTGTTACAAATGGCGGCAATCTGGAAAAGAAGCAAGCATAGGCAAGTCCAAAGGGTGTTATGGGCGAGATATTTGGCTTTGCCACAGCTTGTTTATTATTACTATTGTTAAGTTTATTTGTTTGAGTACTTGAGGGGTGGGTGGGAGGTGCGAACAGTGCAACAAGATGGCAGTGCTCTGAAGGTGCTTAGTCAGCCTTCATCAAAATCTGGCAGAATCAACATGAATCCATGGCGGCAGCCATAATCACACCAGAAAAATGAACTACTGAGCACTAATGTGATGGCATCCGGCCATCCTTTACCTTCAATGCCATCTTCTGACAACCGAGTGTCAGAGTCAAGGCCTGTGTGCTTGCCCAGCCCACACACAGTGGAGCGGCGGGGGCTGGTGGTGTGCTGATGCCTGCCTGGGCCATGGAGGCCCCGCCAGTGAAGAACGAACAGAACAAACGAGGGCCGGCCGGCGGGCAGAACAACCATGAGGAGGAGTTGCTGGTGCCAGTGGGGGCGGAAGCAGGCCACATGGACTGAGGTGCCCTGGGTGAGCCTAGCCACGCATACTAGTGGCGGTGGACAAGAGTCGGGAAGAGTGTGTCCGAGATCCGCACAATGCCATGGGGCAGAAAGAGATGAGGAAGGAAGCCCTGATTAATAAGTGGAAGGCGAGGTGCCCGGGTGCTGATCTGGTGTAGTGGACTAAGCTAACAGGATGGGTGGCTCATATCACACCCATTACTGATCTGGTGCTGTGGGGACTAGTGGTGCTGCTGCGACTGGGAGGCATTTGTGCACATGTTCACCAGTATCATTGTGAAGGAACAAGTGTGCGGCTTGCGGGAATGGGAGGCCATAATAATTGCACATTGACAAAAGAGCACACTACAGCAAAATATCGCCGTTGCGATGCAGCTGGAAATAACTAAATGAACATGGGTAAATCGGACAACAAACAAGCAAAACTAACCTTTGAGATCAGGAAATAGAACCAAAGTGCAGATAAAGACATGGCAATGAATAATGACGTAGATACTGAGATGACAGAGTCCAGTTAGGAGGTTGATGTTCGAATGATATTACAAGTCATGCGCCACAGCTTACAGTCAATAGATGGCAATATTGACAACTTTTTAACCAGAATGGGCCGTATCAGTGAAAAGCTGGAGAGAGAAGTCATGAGGATTAATCAAGCTGAGAGTAAAATCTTGGATGTGGAGGACACAACAACAGAGTGGTCCAACAGGTCTATGAAATCGAAAAATACATGGACATTGTAAGAAACAAGGGTGGAGACTTAGAGTCATGCTCTAGATGTTATAATATACGCGTGATAGAAGGGGCAGAATCAACTAATACAGGCAATCTGGCAACATAACTGGTAGCGCTAATGGTGATGGCCTTTGGAAAAGATAATTTCTTCCCGACATTTATAGTAGAGTGGGCGCATAGGTCTCTGGCCCCTAGACCAACCCCTGGTGCTCATCTGTGCCCGATTTCAACACGTATCATGGATAATATGAAGAGGGATTCAACTCTATGACTGGCCCATGGGACATTGTGTTGGAAACCCATAGAGAAAGATCCTGAATGACTTTAAACAATTTGAGGACCATAACGGCTAATCTAAAATGTGACGTTGAAATGCTAGGCTGACATGACACATGGAGGGTGAATTAAGGGAAGAAGAGGAACTACTCATTTTACTCCCCAGTCCACAACCTTCGTCCAGGATAGATTTCTGGATGTAGTGTGTGCATGTACTGGGCAAGAACTGAAATGTATCTTTGCAAATGCTGTCAGATCACGCCCCAGTTGTAGTACAGGTGATTGTTCTGAGTGGGATAGGGTGCTTGAGATCATGGAGGTTTCTGTCACAGGCACTGAGAGATGCTGCATTTAAAGCAGAAGTGGGACTGGCCATAAGAGCTTTTTTCACACTGAACACAGCTACAGTAGAACATATGTATCTCTCTGGGAAGCCTTCAAGCTTATAATAAGAGGGGTGTGTACATCAAAGTAAGTTGGGAAATTAAAAGCTATATTTGGTCAACTGTCCACATTAGAGAAACAGTTAGCTGGTCTAGAGTTGAAATTAAGTATAGGTGTGGTCCCCAAAACGAGAGCTGCATTTAACTTGACTCTTACATTGTTCAATTATGCGGCAGACAGAGAGGTACAGTTCCTCGGAAAGGAAGCACGGGCGTGGCACTATGGGTAAGCAAAACAGTTGCATGGTTGCTCAGATAGCACTCTAAGGGCTAATCTTATACCTAATGTGGGAGACCAGACAGGAGATCTTAAACTCTCCTCAAAGGAGATATGAGAGGTGTTTAAGGATTACTATAAGGAACTTTACTGTATACAACAAAGCCCAATACAGAGCAGTTGGAAAGCTTCTTAAAATATATAGCCATGGCCTGGCTAGAGTGAGATGAGAGGGGACCTCTGAATGAGACATTGACGGTTGAGGAAACTTAGGAGGTGATCTCCAGCATGATCAACCAAAATTCCCTGGGCTTTGATGGCCTGACTGCAGAGTTTTAAAAACTGTATGCAGAAATCTTGGCCTGCAGCTTTTGGAGCATTATAGGGAGACCACAACAATGCTCAAATTACCACTGACAACTAGTGAAGCTGTAACAATGATGCTGCTAAAACCCAGAAAGGAACCCATGTAACTAAATCATACCATTCATCATACTTGCCAGAGTGATAGCCAATCGCTTAACATACCTGAGTAAAGGATTGCACTGTCAGGGTTGATACCAGCTAGATCCACTGCAATTAATATATGCATTTTAAGTAATAAACTGGTAATTTCTATGTTTGCAGATGACATTATGACCTGCTTGAACTGCTTCCCTTCCAGCACAGCTGCGCCTAGGTAGCTAATGCCCCTGACCATTGACCTAAGTTTGAGGCCCTCCTCCACCAGCAGGCACCCGCCTGCACCTCATCCCTGCTGGTCCAGTGGGGAGCTTCTTCGCTCTACTGCTGCTTTGCCCTCTGTCTCTCTGCCTTCTGATCTCTTTTTCCCTACTTCATTTTTGTTTGCTTTTTCTTTTCTTTTTTTAACTTTTTTAACTTTTCTCCTCTCTTGCCTCTTTCCTCTTTTTTGTGACTTTTCCCTCTGTGTCCCTGTTGTCGTGAGCTCCCGCCCCGGACCTCCCACCCCTCTTTTTAGGCAGGTCAGATACACGGAAGGTGCGCTTTTCTGTTCTATGTTTTTATTGCGTTACGTATGTTGATAGCACACACTCGAAACAGTAGGTATTTTTAAGTCTCTGGGGAAGGGGTTTTCGCTGGTTGGATTCTTGCTCTTGGCTCCTCTTGTCTCTGTGCTCTTGGGTTCTTCCCGGATTGGCAGGCGAGCGTTGACCCAGAGAAAAAAAACAAAAGGAAAGGCTCAGACTACTGTTGTACCTTTTTTTAAATGAAGGGGAAGGGAGAAGTGCACCACCACCAGAGCCCTATCGTTGTGGGTGCCTAGTGTAGGGATGTAAGTGCTCACTCCCTGGTGCCCTTTAAACGTGCCCACAACCCTTTAACCAATACAGTGCATGCTTTTGGCACTTGCCTGCTCCCACGACCCTCCTGGGCCGTGGTGATGGAAGACCCAGCCTCCTCGTCCTTGGGGAAAGCAGTGGTCTCGTGCGCAGTGCTCCTCGAGCGGCCTCTGTCCTCTCCTCTTCCTCTCGGTTGTTGTGGTCGTCCCGCGTCTTCTCATCTCTGCTCCAGATGCTGGCCTCTTCCTCTGCGTGACTCCTCACGTTCGCGCTCCACTCTTCCTCTGGTACCGGTCGCGTGGTCCTTCCTCCTTCCGCACTCCACTCGGCTCCGTCCGACGACGCTTTCGCCTCCCACCAGCCTTCTTCAGCGGCCACGTCCGCCTGACGTAGCGTGTCAGCTAGACCGCTGACCCTACTTCCTGGTTGTTCGACGGCGGCGGCCATGTTGGATTGGTCGCCGCCGTCTGATGGTCCCAAACCATCACACTGCCTTCCCCCTGGGAATGGACGGTCTGGCCATTCAAAGACAGGAAACGGGGAGAGATAGTCCACGTTCATTTGAAGTTTCCCCGGAACATGTATGGCCTCGAAGGTAAAGGGCTGTAAAGCAAGAAACCATCGTAAGACCTTTGGGTTAGAGTCTTTGTGCAGCGACAGCCAGGTGAGAGGAGCGTGATCGGTTAATAAAAGGAAGGGACGTCCCAAAAGGTAGTATTGTAGGGCTTCCATGGCCCACTTGAGGGCTAGGCATTCTTTTTCGATTGTGGCGTATTTTGTTTCTCTGGGATATAGTTTTCTACTTAGGTACAGTATGGGACGCAAATCTCCGGAATCGTCAGGCTTGGATAGTACGGCTCCGAGGCCTCTTCCCGAGGCGTCAGTTTGGAGGACAAAGGTTTTCTTGAAATCAGGACAGGTAAGGACAGGGGAGGTACACAGGGCTCTTTTTAACTGTTGAAAACTTTCTTCTTGAGGACCAAACCAATGGAGATGTTTCCCTGTGTGTGTTTTTGTAAGCAGATCAGTGAGGGGACTGGCGATTTCAGAGAAGCGTGGTATGAATCTCCTATAATAGCCAACCAACCCGAGGAAGGAACGGATGTCCCTCCTACAGGTGGGTCGGGGTATCTTTGAGATGGCCTCTATTTTATTGACTTGTGGTCTTATGCACCCTCCCCTAATATCATAACCTAAGTACTCTATATGTTCAGTTCCGAAGGTGGTCTTCTTTGGGTTAACCGTAAGGCCTGCTTGTTCCAATGTTTTTAGAATTGCCTCTAGATGGGTTAGGTGGGTATCCCAGTCGGGACTGTACACAACTATGTCGTCTAGATATGCTACAGCAAAACGTTGGTGTTGGGTTAATATGGTATCCATCAACCGCTGAAAAGTAGCGGGGGCCCCATGGAGGCCGAAGGGCAGGACTTTAAATTAGTAAAGGCCTGAAGGTGTTGAAAAGGCCGTTTTTTCTTTGGCTGTCGGGGTTAATGGGATCTGCCAATAACCTTTTGTTAGATCTATGGTGGACATGACTCTGGCCTCTCCTAAACGCTCTATCAATTCGTCCACTCTTGGCATAGGATAGGCATCGAATTTTGATACGGAATTCACCTGACGGAAGTCTATGCAAAACCTAATGCTACCATCAGGTTTTGGTACAAGGACAATTGGAGATGACCACGCACTAAGAGATGGCTCGATTATGTCGGCCTCTAGCATGGCTTGTATTTCTTGGTCCACCGCCTGCCTCCTGGCCTCTGGGATACGATAAGGTTTTAATTTAACTGGTTGGGCTGTTTTTGTGACTATGTTGTGTTCCACTAAAGACGTTCGTCCTGGGGTTCCTGATAAGACGGAGGAGAACCTTTCGCAGAGGGATAACATTTGTTGCCTCTGTTCTTCCGAGACTTGTGACCCTAACTGTATGTGGGTCTCCTCTTTGTGGGTTTGTGGGGTGAAGGTCACTTCCATGGGTTTATCTACGGTGATATGGTGTATGGAGGCCCCTGTTGTTGGGGTTGTAGGAACGTGTTCCTCCCATGCTTTGAGTAGATTTACATGGTAAATCTATCCAGCAGCTTGTTTATGGGGAACGTCTACTCTGTAAGTCACGGGGGTTACTTTACTCAGTATCCTGTAGGGGCCTTGCCAGGTGGCTAGGAGTTTTTTCTCGGAACTGGGTAGAAGGATGAGTACCTGATCCCCTGCCTTGAATTCCCTCAGTTTAGTGTGGCGGTCATACTGATACTTTTGTCTGTTTTGTGCATTTTCCATGTTGACATGGACTTTCTCCCACAGGGAGGACAATGTCTCTTTCAGGGAGGCGGAATATTGTAATAGAGGCTTGCCTTCATCCTCCTCCTCTGTCCATTGTTCTATTGCCATGTCCAAGAGTGTTCTGGGTCTCCTTCCGAACAGGAGCTCGAAAGGTGAGAAACCCGTAGACTTCTGTTCATGTGTCCTAATGGCAAACATGACGAGGGGTAGTTGTCGGTCCCAATCCCTCCCTGCTTTGTCTATACTCTTCCTTAGGATGGTCTTCATTGTGCGGTTATACCGCTCCACCAGCCCATCCGTCTGGGGGTGGTAAACTGATGTGCGAATCTGCTTGACTTTGAGTATGGCGCATACCTGTTTCATCAAC
Source organism: Calotriton arnoldi (assembly GCA_963921515.1). Taxonomy (NCBI): domain Eukaryota; kingdom Metazoa; phylum Chordata; class Amphibia; order Caudata; family Salamandridae; genus Calotriton; species Calotriton arnoldi. The sequence continues at coordinate 2,079,965 of CAWUFW010002204.1, forward strand.
CTGGACATAAACGGGGTTCCCTGGTCTGTTAATAACTCATGGGGAAATCCAACCCGAGAAAAGAAAGTGACCATGGCATGGGCTACTGCGGTGGTGGTTGTGGAAGACAGGGGTATAGCCTCCGGGTATCTTGTTGCATAATCTACGAGTACTAAAATGTACTGGTGTCCTCGGGCAGAGGGGATTAGGGGTCCCACTAGGTCCATCCGTACTCTTTTGAATGGAATGTCAATGATGGGTAGGGACTGTAGTGGTGCTTTGGGTATGGATGGAGCGTTTACCAACTGACAGCGGGAACAGGAAGCACAATATCTGGCTACTTCCTGGTATACCCCTGGCCAATAGAATTTGGGCAGTAGATATTTCAAAGTATGCTCCTTGCCGTAATGCCCACCCCCGGTCTGGCTGTGAGCTAGACACAACACCTGTTCTCTAAAAGCTCGGGGAACCAGTAGTTGTTCCTTTCTATTACCCCCTTCCTGAGATATCCCATACAGGAGGCAGTTTTTAACACAAAAGAAGGGGCCTACCGTATCCGGTTGATCCTCCTGAGCCTGCTCCCATGCATTTTGTAGCGTGGTATCATCTCTTTGGGCTGCTCGGAAACTCCGGCCTGCTTCTTGGGGTGTTTCTGAGGAAGTAAAGATATGAGTGGATAAGACAGGCTCAGCCTGTTGATACATAGCCCGTTCTTTCCTTTTCTCCCTACGGGTTTTAGGCACTTTAGAGGACGTCTCCTCTATCTCCTCACTGTGGAAGGGAGCGCTATTCAGCCATGCCACTGAAGGAAGGGACGTATTATGTGCCTGCAGGTAGTCGTGAAACCTGGGAAAGTCGGTTCCTAGCAACACTGACTCTGGTAGGTCTGGTACCACTCCCACTTTCCTCAACTGTGACTCCCCCTCTATGTCAAACAGAACCTCGGCAAGAGGATACAACTTCTTCTCTCCATGAACACAAGTCACCTGTATGCACTCATCTTCCACTATCTGGGACTCGCGTATCAGGGCTCTATCGACTACTGTATGGTGGCACCCTGTGTCTAGAAATGCCAGAACCGGTTTCCCGTTCACATGTATTTTTTTCTTGTACCTTTCTGGAGTTTTTCCTGTTACCATTACTCGGCCCCGGGTGTACCCCACCTCCATGGGTTCCTGAGGGGGAAGGCGGGAAGGGCAGTGTCGGGCTATGTGCTCCCACTCGGCACAGTGGAAACACTGTGGCCCTGATGGGGGAGGTCCAGAGGAAGGTGGTTTGGGTTGGGGTCGTGAGAAGGCCTGGCTTTTATGTTCTATGGGGTTTGTGGTTGTTCTGCTCAGAACCTTTGGGGGACCTATCGGGGTTCTATTGGAAGGAGCTTTGAACTCGGGGGATCGGTGGTATGCACAAGCAAGGTCCACTGCTACCGTAACTGACAAATTGGGGTGTTGTTTGATCCATGCCCTCGTGTTAAAGGGTAAGGCTTCCAGGTACTGCTCTAGATATACTTTCTCCGTGAGCTCGTCGATGGATGAGGTGGTAGGTCGCAACCAACGATTCCCCAAGTCCCGTATTCGATAATAGAGGGCCCTTGGATTGTCTCCCACAGTCCATTTCTCTTTTCTGAAACGGGCCCGGTAGTATTCCTGGTCACAACCCAGACGTTCCAGAATGGCCCTTTTTATGTCAGCATAACTGGTGACACCTGCCGGATTGGCGGCTTGATAAGCGGCCTGTAATTCCCCCGATAGTAATGGCGCGATATACTGTCCCCATCTTTCTGGTGGGCAGGTGGCTGTGGAGGCCACTCTCTCAAAGTTCACAAAAAAATAGTCCGGGTCATCCCCCTGTTGAAACTTCTGAAGGACTGAACCTGGTACATTGGGATTCACGCGGGCACTCGAAATGGCGTCTGTAAGACGCAAAACCGCGGTGTCGTGAACCTGCTGGTTTGCGGTTAGGAGGGCCGCTTGGTCCTTTAGGGCAGACTGCAAGGCTTCTCTTTCCTGTTGCGCCTGTTTGGTCTGTTGCTCAAAGACGAGCTGCAGATGGCGTTGCCCTTCTGCCAGTTGGGTAATTATTGCTTCCATGGCCGGGGTTCTGTCTTTCTCCAGACAGGGAATCCCACTTCTGACACCACTGTTGTCGTGAGCTCCCGCCCCGGACCTCCCACCCCTCTTTTTAGGCAGGTCAGATACACGGAAGGTGCGCTTTTCTGTTCTATTTTTTTATTGCGTTACGTATGTTGATAGCACAACCTCGAAACAGTAGGTATTTTTAAGTCTCTGGGGAAGGGGTTTTCGCTGGTTGGATTCTTGTTCTTGGCTCCTCTTGTCTCTGTGCTCTTGGGTTCTTCCCGGATTGGCAGGCGAGCATTGACCCAGAGAAAAAAAACAAAAGGAAAGGCTCAGACTACTGTTGTACCTTTTTTTAAATGAAGGGGAAGGGAGAAGTGCACCACCACCAGAGCCCTATCGTTGTGGGTGCCTAGTGTAGGGATGTAAGTGCTCACTCCCTGGTGCCCTTTAAACGTGCCCACAACCCTTTAACCAATACAGTGCATGCTTTTGGCACTTGCCTGCTCCCACGACCCTCCTGGGCCGTGGTGATGGAAGACCCAGCCTCCTCGTCCTTGGGGAAAGCAGTGGTCTCGTGCGCAATGCTCCTCGAGCGGCCTCTGTCCTCTCCTTCTTCCTCTCGGTTGTTGTGGTCGTCCCGCGTCTTCTCGTCTCTGCTCCAGACGCTGGCCTCTTCCTCTGCGTGACTCCTCACGTTCGCGCTCCACTCTTCCTCTGGTCCTTCCTCCTTCCGCTCTCCACTCGGCTCCGTCCGACGACGCTTTCGCCTCCCACCAGCCTTCTTCAGCGGCCACGTCCGCCTGACGTAGCGTGTCAGCTAGACCGCTGACCCTACTTCCTGGTTGTTCGACGGCGGCGGCCATGTTGGATTGGTCGCCGCCGTCTGATGGTCCCAAACCATCACAGTCCCTGTCGCTGATCGTCCCTGCGGCCCGCCCCCCTCCAGTGCTGCTTCCCGCTTTCCTGTCTACCAGTTGTACAGCCCTCGCCCTCACACTACTTATGGCAGCTGTGCGCATTGGGTGCGCCACACTAAAGAAAAGCACGTCAGTGCCCGTCGGTGCCTGGACCACACCCAGCTCCACAGACCCTGGTTTTCAGACCATCCATCACTACGCCGCCAGCACCCTCCATGCACCCAACACAGGACGCGTTACCGCCTGCCACCAGGCATTGCGGAAGGACACCCAGGGCCCTTTTTCCTGCTGGAACTGCAGCTGTCCCTTCGCCTGCCACCACACACCAGCCTCACCCACCACACCACCGACAAACACCAGACTCGACCGCCTCAACTGCATCCTGCTCAACACAGGTTCCCTTCACAAACACGCCGTGGAGATCTGGGACCTGCTCGACTCTGTCGACCCCGACATTGCCTTCCTCACAGAAACCTGGATGAACTCCACCTCCGCCCCAGATATCGCCACCGCCATCCCGGACGGCTACAAGATCATTCATAAGGACCGCATCAATAAACCGGGGGGAGGCATCACCATCATACAGAAAAAGCACCCTCTGCCCCACCACTCACGCAGACGACCACTCGACCAACATGAAGCACCTCCACTTCCAGGTCCAGACCAACCCAAACACCACCCTCCATGGCACCCTCATCTACAGACCTCCAGACCCTGCCCAGCCTTCAGCGATTCCATCATTAACTTCATCGCATCCCATGCTCTCGCCTCCACGGAACACATCCTCCTCAGTGACCTCAACTTTCACCTGGATAACTCCAACAACAAAAACACCTCATTCCTGCTGGAGAACCTCGCCATCATCAGACTCAAACAATGGGTCACCTCCCCAATCCACTCAGCAGGACACACGCTCCCATCTTCTCCACCAGTGACAACATCACCTTCAGCCACACCACCGAGCACCCGTGGACCGACCTACACCAAATCTACGTACACCACCACGCCAATTGCTACCCTTGCATAAGTTGGAACAAGGTCACTGAAGAACAGCTCACCACCTCCCTCAGCAAAACCCCTCCACTGACATCCACGGACGCTAACACCTCAGCACGCAACCTCCACCGTTGGATCTCCAACTGTGCTGACAATCTGGCTCGAGAAGAGATGGAGGAGCAGCAAGACCCCGGAAGACCACTCAGCCTTCAAGACTGCTGTCACTGCACACCACCACCTCATCAGAACAACAAAGAAAGCGACCCTGTACGAAAGGATCAATGCCAACTCACTCAATAGTAAAGAATTTTTCGCAGTGGTCAAAGAATCTGCCAAACCCAGCACAGAGACAGTAGACATCCCGCCCGCCCAAAACATCTGCAACAACTAAATTGGCTCAGGGGCTCCAGTAGGGAGCCAATGCCCGAGATGATAGGGCGTCCCGGTGGGGGAACAGTCCCCTTGTTGATCTTAGGGAGGAGGTAGATGCCATATTTCTACTGGAGCCCCTGAGCCAATTTAGTGACTTCCTCCTACGACCCCTGGTGCAAGCGACACCTGCATACCTCAAAGACACACGGGACGTCCTCAACCTGATTCAAGAGATCAATGACAACAATATTGAAGATATCAACCTCCTGCTTACACTCGACGTTGAGGCATTATATACGAACATCCCCCAAGATGCCACTATCGAAGTAGTGGGGAACCTTCTACGGGAAACGGATCTCCCCACCAACAAGCCGGCAGACTTTATCCTGGACTGCATCACCATCGCACTCAAAAACAACTTTTTCATGTACAGGACCACTACCTACCATCAAGTACAGGGTACCTCTATGGGTAGTACTTTTGCGTCTAGTCTGGCGGGGCTGTACATGGCACACTTCGAGACTACCCATATCTTCACGGATACCAACCCGTTCCAGGAGAACCTCCTGACATGGAAGAGATACATCGACGACGTCCTCATCCTCTGGAAAGGCACTGAGGAAACCAGCATCAAGTTCCACGAATGGATCAATAACTTGAATCCCTATCTGCGCTTTACCAGAACTTCGTCCAGTAAGGAAATTCCCTTCTTGGATCTCTTGATTTCCCTGGAGAATGGACATTTACACACAAAGACTTTCAAGAAAGAAACAGACTGCAACAGCCTCCTCAGCTTTAAGAGCTACCATCCGATGTCACTCAGAGAAAACTTACCCTATGGCCAATTTCTTAGGATCCGCCGCAACTACAGCACCATCCTACAGTTCGACCAACAAGCCAACCTGCTCGCCAATAACATGAGGGAGAGGGAATACCCAGGAGACGTTATCCAGAAAGCAAAGAAACGGGCAAGAAACAACAATCGCCAGGGCTTATTGGAAACAAGGGAGCACCAGACCAGCGACGTCATGACGTGTGTGACCACCTTCACACCATTGTCAAACCAAGTCAAGAACATCATCAGACGTAACTGGAAGATTCTCAACACCGGATCTCTAAATATTGAGCAGCCCAGATTTGCATTCAAGCGGACAACGAACCTGCGTGACCTACTGGTCAACACTCGACCATGCCCCAAGAAAAGACAACCAGAAACCACCCTGTGGAATCTGCCTCCGGTGGTAGGACATTACCCCTGCGGCTCGTGCAATGCTTGCACCTCCACCAAACACACCAAAACCTTACAGTTGGAGAACTTTTCCTGGGAACAACGTACCCACACTAATTGCAACACCAAGAACTGTGTGTATATGATCACATGCTCCTGCAAGCTCATGTATGTGGGGATAACTACTCGACCCATAAAAACCAGGATCAGCGAACATAAGAGCACGATCCGCCGTGGCCGTACTGCGACCAAGATGTGCAACCACTTCATCGACAAAGGGCACTCTTGTGAAGAGTTACATTGGACTATTCTTGAGGCTAATCAGACATGGAGTAATGACTCACTCCTTAGATGGGAACAGCGATGGGTTCACCGCCTCTGCACAAACACACGTGGGCTCAACGATGACATACCTTGGACTGAACTGTAATCGCACCCCTCAACCCTTTGTGCGCTGAAAACTAGCTCCCCATTACTCTTTGGGGCTGATTCCGATTCGGTCCCGAAAACATACCGACCGACTCGGTACGGGAATGTTGTCCGACCGACACGTACCGGCGCTGCCCGACCCGCGTAGTACGATGAAATGCATGTGAATCACGACCGACTCGTACGGAACACAAGCCGAACGACTGAACCGCACGGAAACAAGCTATCCAGCCGGGAAACTACGCGAATCGAAGCGACCGACATGCACCAGGAATGAACCCGACCGAAACGTACCTGCGAACTCCGACCCGCGCAGTACGATGCAATGCGTGGAAAACCAGACCGAGTCACACGGAGCCCAAGCCGTACGACCGACACGCATACAAAACCCACTCGAAGCAACCCAATACTCCGCGACCGACGCGTACGCTGCACATGAAACCCAGCAGGAACCCAGCTTGAAAGACTCGGAGAAGCCCGCACGAGCCAACTGCAGCGTCCTACTCTGTCAGAGAACGTCTCCAACATGCCTAAAAAACTCAAAGAAAAAAAAAAAAAGGGCCAAACAAGCAATGACAAAGTCAATAAATACAGGGGGAAAAAACATGGAACAAGGACACACCCACAACTCCACCCATATAAAGGCCACAAATCCCTACCATGATCCTTTGCAAATTCAACTGACCTGCCAGCACAGAACACCATCAGACAGCAACCACAGACACACTCACAACTCATCCATCACACAAGCCACACACCATTAGCACCTCCCAAATAGCACCCTCACATACACCCAGCAAAACCTACACTCACCCACCCTCACTTGCACACTCACACACACATCAATCCCCACCACCACCCATCACCATGCCCCCAAAGAAGAATCCAAAGTTCGTAGACAGTGAATTGGAAGTCCTGGTAGATGAGATCCTCAGGGTAGAGCCACAGTTGTTTGGTACATTGGTCCAACAGACCCCCATGTCGCAGAAAACCAAGATGTGGGAGAGGATCGTCGACAGGGTGAATGCACAATCACCATGTTTGCGCACAAAGGAAGACATCCAGAACAGGTGGTATGATGTGCGCAGGAGGGTCAAGGACCTACTCAAGAAGGATTACGCCGTGAGTCAGCGCACCAGCAGTGGCCCTCCTGCCAAACCACTATACCTCAGGCCCTGGGAGGAGAAGGTGCGGGCCATCCTACCACCAGTGAGCGTATATGGACTATCAAACATCCCAGAGCCTGGTGAGTACACAACCAATATACACAATATTGTGTGACAATACACACACATCACTGTCAAGGGGATAGTCAAACCATGCACCCTTAGCAAATCCACAGCAACCAAAAGATAATCATCCCAAGATGTGTATGTTAGTCAGATAAACACAATACATGCCATCTCATAGTGACATGTAACTGTGTCATGACATGTACAAACCTAACAACAAATAGAGCAAGGCAGTGGCACAAATATAACCAACAAACACAGTCAGATATTTTGCCACCACTAGAACACCACCTCACAGGGAAGCTCACTGAAAGGAAGGAATTCTGTGTATGCTGGTGAAGTGAGTGTAGGCAATAGCATGATGGGAGTTGTAGTCACAGATATTGGTCACCCTCACAATTTGCACATCAACACCACTCTGAACCATGCTCACATCACAGGGAGTGGAAAAGAACTGACAAGATGGCTGACACTGGGTACGGCTGTGGGGAGCACAAGGCCCTGCTGGGAACTGTGCACCAACCAACAGCAGGACACCACTGACTGACATCCTGAAAGCCAACTTGCACTCCCTGCAATGGAAGCACGTTCCATGGTGGGATATCTGGCTGGGCGGGAAGAAGGACTGACAGCTCTGACCATAGTTACCAGCAGCTTTTCTCACAAACCCCCTTAACACAAACTCCACACAACTCACCTGGGTGAATGCATTGCCTCACACTCTAATTAAATATCCCACAAAGAACTACCACACTGGGTTATGCTGTGTGAAGCATAAGGACACTTCTGGGACTTGTAGCCAAACAAACACCAGGACAACACTATGAGCCATCCTGTCAGCACAGGCACACTAACCCACAAGGAAGCAGAGTCAAAAGGAAGGAAGTATGGGCATGCTGGGAAGGGGGGTGTAGGCAATAGCATGATGGGAGTGGTAGTCACAGCTCAACATCCACCACCCACATGGCCCAGCAAGCTCACACTGAAGCATGCACACCTCACAGGGAGTGAAAAGCCACTTCAAAGATGTCTGACAATGGTGCTCTGTTGTGGGGAGCATAAGGCCCTGCTGGGAACTGTGCACCAACCAACAGCAGGACACCACTGACTGACATCCTGAAAGCCAACTTGCACTCCCTGCAATGGAAGCACGTTCCATGGTGGGATATCTGGCTGGGTGGGAAGGAGGACTGACAGCTCTGACCATAGTTACCAACAGCTTTTCTCACACACCCCCTTAACACAAACTCCACACAACTCACCTGGGAGAATGCATTGCCTCACACTCTAATTAAATATCCCACAAAGAACTACCACACTGGGTTATGCTGTGTGAAGCATAGGGAAACTTTTGGGACTTGTAGCCAAACAAACGCCAGGACAACACTGTCAGCCATCCTGTCAGCACAGGCACACTAACCCACAGGGAAGCAGAGTCAAATGGAAGGAAGTATGGGCATGCTGGGAAGGGGTGTGTAGGCAATAGCATGATGGGAGAGGTAGTCACAGCTCAACATCCCCCACCCACATGGCCCAGCAAGCTCACACTGAAGCATGCACACCTCACAGGGAGTGAAAAGCCACTTCAAAGATGTCTGACAATGGTGCTCTGTTGTGGGGAGTACCAGGCCCTGCTCGGAAATGTGCACCAACAAACAACAGGACCACACTGTCAGCCATCTTGCCATTGCTGTCACACTCACACACAGTGAAGTCCACTCAAAAGGAAGGAAGCATGGGCATGCCGGGAAGGGGGTGTAGGCAATAGCATGATGGGAGTGGTAGTCACAGCTCAACATCCCCCACCCACATGGCCCAGCAAGCTCACACTGAAGCATGCACACCTCACAGGGAGTGAAAAGCCACTTCAAAGATGTCTGACACTGGCCTCAGCTGTGGGGAGCACAAGGCCCTGCTGGGAACTGTGCACCAACATACAACAGGACCACACTGTCAGCCATCTTGCCATTGCTGTCACACTCACACACAGTGAAGTCCACTCAAAAGGAAGGAAGTATGGGCTTGCTGGGAAGGGGGGTGTAGGCAATAGCATGATGGGAGTGGTAGTCACAGCTCAACATCCCCCACCCACATGGCCCAGCAAGCTCACACTGAAGCATGCACACCTCACAGGGAGTGAAAAGCCACTTCAAAGATGTCTGACAATGGTGCTCTGTTGTGGGGAGTACCAGGCCCTGCTGGGAACTGGGCACCAACCAACAGCAGGACACCACTGACTGACATCCTGAGAGTCAACCTGCAACCACTGCAAGGGTGGCATGCTTCATGGTGGGATAACTGGGCTGGGGGGAGAAGGAGGTCCGGATGTCAACCAAATACCACCAATGCTGGTCATGCACATACCTCAACATCCACATTGAAATGCATCAGGTTGGCAGGACAATGAGCCACACCAATATCAACCTCTGACTGTGACAACTTAGGACAATGCAATGTACAGGGCCGCATCCAGAGGTACAGTCACAACTGTCATGTGTTTGAACCATTGATGCCTGCAGAAACATAACATACATTGTGTGTCTCTTCCAAAAACAGGTGATGATGGGGAAACAGCAGCAGATGAGGAGGAGTCCCTGACCCAGGCTCCGGGGGACCCTGAGCTCTCTGGTGTGGAACAGCCTCTGCCCTCCTCGGATGGCGAAGACCTACCTGGCCCCTCCGGTGTGAGTCATCATGCAGCACCAGCAGGACCACCATCTGCACCCCCTGCACCCACTCCTCCAACATCTGCCAACACACAGACCACCCCCGCCGACACGGACAGACCGAGGACACTGAATGACAACAGCACAGGGACCACAGGCCACCGTGAAGCAACATACAACTTCCCCAGTACCAACCCCCAAGGGGGCTGAGGGTCACCTGTGCATGCCACGGCAGCTCCCGCACGTGTGGCCAGGGGTGGTGGGAGGGGTGGTAGGCAGAGGTCGCTGTTTGCAGAGGGGTCTGGACTGCATGATGACCCACAACTGGCACGCATTGCTGATGCGTACCAGAATAGCACCGTAGAGGTCAGCCAGGTAGTGGGGATCCTCAAGGACATTCAACAGCAGCAGGCTGCCCATCATGCCCGCTTGGACTCCCACATGTCCCGTGTGGAGACACACATGTCTGGCATGGAGTTCAAGTGGGACACATTGGAAGAACTGACAGCGGTGCAGAGGGACATATTGACATGCCTCCGCCAGATTAGCACCAACATGTCCACACCTCCCTGTGTGCCCACAACATCTGGTGCCGCAACAACTGCAACTGCCACAGGGAGGGAGGATGACTCTGGTGGAGAGTCCTCTGCACCGCAGCGGCCTGCACGTGAGGGTCCCCCCAGAAAGAAGAGGGGTCGTCCGAGGAAGGACAACTGAGAGGCCGATGGCCATGTACATCCCCCAGGAACCCAACACCTGTTCTGGAAATTCTCCTTTGTGTGCAAACTGTTCACCCTGTCGAATGCAACCCAACTCTCCCACATGACATGGGGAGTTTAAGTTGGACTAATGTATCAGATGACTGTGGACTTTACTCAGGATATTTCTGCTACCAACACTTCCAACTCATCTGGGAACTTTGGATTCCAATCCTAATGTACAGCACCCACCATCCTGTGCACTATCCTCACACATGTATGTAAATAAACTCACTAATATACCATACTTGCCTCTGTTGTGATTCCAACGTTGTTTTTGTCATGGAGATGATGATGATCTGCTAAATGACACTGTGCATGCTAACTGCCACAGCAAGTTCAACACCGTCATGTGAGTCATGGCGACGTGACACATATGAGGGAGACACACCACTAGGGCTACACAACACATAGACACCAGGGCCATCTGACTCATCGCCTACACTGATGTTGCCAGGAAATACAGTGGAATGCACAGACACCTCACCTATTCAGAGTCTGTGTTAACTAGCCCACAGGTGCAGTAAGCAAATGTCAGTCAGATGTGTGACCACAGACAACGCACATCCCAAAGTGAAGCACAGGTTTATTACACATTTGTAACATGTTGTTTCCACTACAAATGCAAGGTAATCCCACGTGGCAGTGGCCACACAGTCAAAAAGTGTAGAAGAAATAAAGTCCAGGGGTGTGTGGCACATCACCTGTAGGGAAACGACTGCTGCCACCCTGAAAGCTGAATCATGGTGTCGGGGGATCCAAGTTGACCAAACAACTCTGAAAGCACCCTGTGAAGGACAGACATGACACACAGTCAAAAGCACTGAAGAACAGGACAGAACTGCAATACTCATGCCCAATACATGTCACAAGATACCTACACAAAACCAAGTTAGCATGTCAACACTGTTGGGGAGTACAGACTACCTGTAAGGACACATCGCTGCACGCATCCAGTCAAGTAGCACATGGCCACACTCAAACAGCACCGGAGCACCACCCACACATATCATGCAAACTCACATCATTGACATGACATCTCTGGATACTCACATTCAGCTGAAGTTGGTGATGAGCTGTGTGCGGACATCACCCTCATCATCATCATCATCACTGGCATCGTGGCCCAGGCCAGGATCCTCCACAGGTGGCGGATGTTGGTCATCGTCATCCAGGATGAGAGGCAACTCCTTCCGCACTGCCAGGTTGTGTAGCATGCAGCAGACGATGACAATCTTGCACACCTTTGCTGGGGCATATGGGAGGGCCCCTCCTGTCTTGTCTAGGCAGCGGAAGCAGCTCTTCAGGAGACCAAATGAAGCTCGATCACTCTCCTGGTCCGACCATGTGCCTCATTGTAGCGCATCTGGGCTGGTGTCACAGGGTTCCTGGGGGTGTCAGCAACCACGGCATGTTGGGGTATCCGGAGTCACCTACATACAGACAATTGCACATTAGCTGAGTTGGAAAAGAGGGTGGAATACAACATTGCAGAACACACACAATGGTACAAAGTCAGTACACACCAATAAGCCAGGCACGCTGGTTCTGCATCTGTGACATCATCCTCGGGATGCGACTACTCCTCATCACGTAGGCATTGTGTGCCGAACCGGGGAAACGGGCACACACATGTGAGATGCTCATATCTGCAAGACATACCACCAGAGCATTGATCGAATGATAATGTTTCCTGTTCCTGTATGCCTGCTCATGTGCCTGTGGTGGTACCAAAGCCACATGTGTCCCATCAATGGAGCCAATGACATGTGGCATCCTCCCCAGGGCATAGAAGTCACTCTTGACGTCAGTGAGTTGTTGACGTTTAGGGAAATAGATGTACTGGTTCAGGTATCTCAACATTGCCTCCAAAACATCGCGTAGCACACGGCTGAACATGGTCTGTGACATCCCACCAGCAGACGCCACAGTGTGTTGAAAGGTACCGGTGGCAAAGAAGTGTAGGGCTGCCATCACCTTCACCTTGGGGGTCAGCGCTGTAGGGTATGGCCGGCCAGGTTGCAAATGTGGGGCCAACCGCACCACCAATTCCTCAATCAGCGCCCTGTTGAAGCGATACCGTCGGATGCAGTCACGTTCCACCATCGTTGCAAGGTCAGGGAATGGTCTATGGACAGCTGGTGCCCTGCAGTGCATAGGTGAAGAAAGAAAGATTGTCAGTCACCCCACATATGTGCCATTGACCATACTCAATATCACATGATACATCATTACGAGACACAAGTACCTGATGTGTGTGCCGTTCTGTATGGACATATATGGCACCTACATGGCCAACATCTAACATCACAGTTCAACATGTGTTGACAACAAGTTCCAGGTTGTGCTATGGGAAATCATTAGGCTGTGTCACAGTACCCATTTACTGCTGTCACGTTCCAAACACACACCACAGTGACATGTCAGGACAGATGTGACACAGGCATCACAGCTCATTGACAGGTAGATTCCCAGGGACCCTGTATTGCCACATGGACACTGGCATGACATGGCGTATCATGTACACGTCAGCAAAACAACCATGACTCCCACAGGTAGTGGCCCCTGTTGCCTCTGCAGGACAGACATGGACGTCTATGTCACACACACGCACAACATCAAAGTCCATGCACAAACAACGTGGATGTGGAGACTGTCTCCCATTGTGCACATGGAATCAGAGACATCGGAAACACAACATGCACACAGACTGTGGAGGGCCATCACTATTGTGGCAATGGGTCACCCTGTGACGTACATACCTTCCCACATGGGACTCAGGGGGTATGTGACATGACATACACATACACAACCTGGAAATGTGACCATGCCACATGCTCTGAAATGAACAGTTGCACATCACAGTGGTCATGTGCCCAACACACAAAGGATTCTGTCCCCATGAACACATGCACAGCCTGGGAGTGGCTGCCCCCAAGTGCCACCCAAAAAACCACATGTTGACCCCCATACACAGAAAAGGTAATGCAGCCTTACATGCCTTAGGATACAGTGTGGACAGGCTGTGGTGTTGTAGGTGTGCCCCATAGTCCCTGGCAAGTAAATGTGGCTGGCATACGTTCACCAGTGACAAGCATGGTGACATATGCGAGTGACTTGTACAGGGACGCGTCGTACAGCAATGGACCGATCGGTGCGCACGTATTGGACATTGCATATGATGTGAGCAGAGACGCGTTGTACAGCAATGGACCGATCGGTGCGCACGCATTGGACATTGCATATGATGTGAGCAGACGCGTTGTACAGCAATGGACCGATCGGTGCGCACGCATTGGACATTGCATAAGATGTGAGCGGATACGCGTTGTACAGCAATGGACCGATCGGTGCGCACGCATTGGACATTGCATATGATGTGAGCGGATACGCGTTGTTTTTCGAAATACGCGTTGTACAGCAATGGACCGATCGGTGCGCACGGATTGGACATTGCATATGATGTGAGCGGATACGCGTTGTACAGCAATGGACCGATCGGTGCGCACGCATTGGACATTGCATATGATGTGAACAGATACGTGTTGTTTTTCGAAATACGCGTTGTACAGCAATGGACCGATCGGTGCGCACGGATTGGACATTGCATATGATGTGAGCGGATACGCGTTGTACAGCAATGGACCGATCGGTGCGCACGCATTGGACATGGCATATGATGTGAGCGGATACGCGTTGTACAGCAATGGACCGATCGGTGCGCACGCATTGGACATTGCATATGATGTGAACGGATACGTGTTGTTTTTCGAAATACGCGTTGTACAGCAATGGACCGATCGGTGCGCACGCATTGGACATGGCATATGATGTGAGCGGATACGCGTTGTACAGCAATGGACCGATCGGTGCGCACGCAGTGGACATTGCATATGATGTGAGCGGATAAGTGTTGTTTTTCGAAATACGCGTTGTACAGCAATGGACCGATCGGTGCGCACGCATTGGCTATGGCCTGACATGGTAACGGATGCGTTTTCGAAGCTTTAACGAGTCGGATGCAGTGAATTCAGTTGGCACCCACAACAATGTTGCAAATTAATGGGTGTCATGAAGTTGAACTTTTGAAGGATGCTGTGGGCGTGTATAAGTGGTGCAATTCCATGGATTGGCCAGATTCAGAAGATGCAAACGACTTGGACCTATCACTTTGGACACATGGGACAGTATCTGCCTCTGCAGCACACATATAATGCTGGCTGTTCCCCTGAGAGCTCACTTGCCTGCACTACATGCTCCAGGACGACATCTGCCACTACCACTGCTGCTGTCTCTGCATCCTCTGGCTACTGCAATGGCACGTACTGTGGATAGAGCCCCAGCCTTCAGCACTGAGGAGAACCAGGCCCTGCTGGACAGCCTCCTTCCACAGTACAGCAAGCTGTATGGGAAACCAGGGGAGCAGGTGAGTGTGCTGTCCACTGCCTTACTAATTGTGCATGTTGTCTGACTAGCAAGACGTACAGTGTGTACACCAGTGGCTAGCATGCTCACTGAGTAGTTGTCACCCCCAAAGTGTGTAGTCACATGCACTGAACAGGTATAGTGCAGTAACAGTGCATTCCAACAAGGTTTTACTTCCCAGGCAATGATACCATTTAGTAACTGCTGGCAAACTGTTCATAGCCATAGGTGCACTACCTGTGTAGATCATATGCCCCTGTGATTGAGACATGTATATCCAACTGTGTGATGCACGGAAATGTTGCATGTGTAGTAATGGCCTTTTCACTTTGTCATCCTCACAGGTTTTTTTTTTTTGCAGAGTTTTATATAGCGCAAACTTGACCCGAATCGGGTATCAGAGCGCTTTACATAGCACCAGTTACGTTACATTAGGACACACATTCATTTTTTTTTTGTTTTGTTAGGCACGGGGAGATTAAGTGATTTTCCCAGAATCACAGGATGTTCAGCATCATTGCCGAGACTCGAACCCAGTTCCCCAGCTTCGAGGTCGGACGCCCTAGCCGTTAGGCCAACTCCTCTCCCCTTACAATGAAAGGGAATTCCTGAGAGGGAGTCCGGTGTGACTTTGGCATGTTGATAGTGAACCCCAGTGAAAGCAGGATGATGCCCACCAGAAGCAGGAGATCTGGCTGACCATCGTCCGGGCGGTACGATCTGTGGGGGTCTACAAGCGCAGGATCCGCAACTGCCAGAAGAGGTGGCAGGACCTTCGGGGCTGGACCCGGAGGATCGCAAGGGTCCAGCTGAAGCTGTCGCCTCCTTGCAGGAGGGGCAGACACCGGACCCTGACCCCCCACATGCTCCGGATCCTGGCGGTGGTCTTCCCTGACCTGCATAGGCAGCTGAAGGCCAGACAGCAGCAAGGAGGGGGTAAGTGCTAGCCTCAACTGTGTACTATGACTGACATGCTCTATGCACTCCTTTAGCCTGGTTCCACTTCCACAGTACAACTGTCATGTCGTCCTGGACTCATGTCCCTCACTTGTGTCATGCCCCCTCCTCATCTGATACACAGGTGTGGTCCTTACAGTCTGTGACTTAGGTCACTTGGGTACTGTGTACTGCAGTTACCTGTGGTTCAAGTTGGGGACAGCATCAGTTACAGGAACCTTGTGGTGGGCTGCATGGGTGGTACAATTGCTCACATTGCCTGTGATCTGACATGTACTCTGGGTATGGCTTTAATATGTGTTCCAATTGCTGCTCTGACTCACCACATGTCTGGGGTATGTGCCACACACCCATGCTGCTGCAGAGACCAAGGTAGGGGCCTCAGAAGTATGTACATCATGTGTGTGACACATGCATAGCCACCTGCCTAGTGTTCAGGGTAATACCATGTTGCACATGGACCAGGACTGTAATGCCTACTCCGTACATCGAAGGCACTCTGTTCTCCCACTCCCGTGTGTCAGCATACATATTGGGCATTGTGAAGAGTGCATTCAGGTGTGTGCCTCTGTGTCACCGTGGTGTGGCCTTGCTATTTGGACTCCTGGAGTGTTTAACAATTTGGGGTGGCCAGCCAACTGAGTTATGACTATGGCATCTGCACATAGGTCAATGCATAGGTCTCTGATCCCTTGACTGTGCACAATGTTGTATGAAACATTGAGGTGCCGGCAGCTTTGGTTCATTCTCATCAGACGGTGAAGTGCTCATGTGTATGGATTTGTGTTTGCAGTCACTCAAATGTCTCATTTGATTGACGTGGGATCATCTCAGTCCTCATGATGTGGGTGGCCAGGGGTGCACATGTGCACCTGTCAGCTACAGGGCTTACATTTCTAAAACTCCCCTGATTGTGACACAGTGCAGACTGGTGTTGTGTGTATGCACTGCCCCTGTGACAGGAGACAGTTATGACTGACTTGTCAGACAGGCCTGTGCCATGACATTCCAATCGCAAAGGGTGATCCAGCAGTGGTGTGATATGTCCTGCATGCACACCATTGTTGCACTGTCTATCAGGACATGAGGACATCATTGTGTCTGGTGATGGAAGCAAAACCCGCATATCAACAGAGACTTTGCCCATCACTTTTCCTGACACATGTACTGAGTCAGTGGCAGGAGATGGCATGTGTTTGGAGTGACACATTTCCATATATACTCTTGGATGTCCAACAACTGTGTATGTGGTGCATGTGTGCACATATGATTAGTCGCATACAACAGGCAGCAGACAGATGGGTGCATGGACAGGTAGGATATGTGTGGCATGACTCACTGTCAGGCTGACAATGGGCTTCTTGAAATCAGTGTCAGCACGAATTGCAATGTCTAGCAAATGATGGCAGGGCTTGCTCTGTGATGTGCTGTACTTACTGTGGTGTGTGTGGTCAGTACAGGTGACTAATGTTGGGTCCACTGCATGGGAGACCGAGGGACCCAGTGGCACGGAGGGTGAGGGGAGGGTGAGGGGAGCCACACTGAGGATACCTCAGCTATGACCACCTCGGCTGGGGAAACAGCATCTCCAGTGAGGACTCCCTTGTGGAGGCGGGTGTCAGCAGACCAGAGGCAACGTCAAGCAAGTCTGTCCCCGCCACCACCACCATCTCCACCCTCCCATCTGCTCCCATCCCACATGTCCGTGGAGGCTCCCGTGTAGGGGAGCGTGTCTCCTTCATGCCAGGCACCGCACCCCCTGCCTCTGTCCCCCCTGCTGCCCTGAGTGTGGAGTCTGTGGACTTGCTGAAACAGATCCATGTAGGGCAGACATCAATTCTGAGTGTCCTCCATGCACACACGGGTCTTTTGACACAACTGGTGTCATTCATGGAGGGCATGTCATCTGGCATGTCTGTCCTACATCGGACCAATCAGTCCATGGCCTCCTCACTGACGGCAGCAGTGTCCCTCCTGCAACAGTCCCTCGCCCCTCCTACCTCTGCTCCATCCACAATACCCAGCACCCTACCTGTCCCAAGCACACACACACCGGCACCGGCACGCACCAGCACAGACACAAGCAGCAGATAGACACACACACCAAAATCCAGACGCACACGCATGCACAGTCAGGGGACTGATACCTCACTCACAGGGGCTGGGGCCCAGACACACAGACACGCATCCACGAGCACTGCGCAGTCCTCAGATGCCTCTCCCTCCAAAAGCCCTTCCCTTGCCTCACCTGCAACCCCCCCTCCCAGAAGCTCTTCCTCTGTGAACTTGGCCTCTTCCCCACAGATACACCTGACACGAAGTCCAGGCGGAAGAGGCGACCACCACACACAGAGGGGAGTGCCCCTCACACCCGGACACCCTCCCCCAGGCACAGGCAGACAGAGGACCCCATTCATAAGTCCCCCCTGACCAGGAAGGGCAAGACCCCACCACCACCACCACGCAGCTCCACCACACAGCCTCTCTCCTCCATCCCCCAGGCCACCACTGCACAGGTTCCACCGCCACACCCTGCCCCAGGTCCCCCCACACACCGATACCGCATCCCCAAACTGCTTAGGCCCTCCCCCCCTACCACTTGCTCTTCCACCCCCAAACCAGACGCTCTGCCTGTTTGTGCCACTGGTGTGGAGACTGGGTCCCCCCTCTGTCCTGCCCACCTCATCTGCCCCCCTTCCACTCCCTTGGATTTGTGCACTGCAGTGGAGTCCACAACCACCCCGTCTGACTCGGGCACTGCAGTGGGGACCCAGTCCACTCCATCTGACCGGCCCACTGCAGTGGTTGCAGCACCCACAACATCTGAGTTGTGCCCTACAGTGGTGCCGGCCCCCACTGAGTCAGACACCTCCACTGCAGTTGCCGGTGACACTCCTGCACCCACCACCCCTTCACTGCCTCCTTCTGGCATCCCCTGATCCTGTCCCTGCGGTGCCTGGCCTGCCCCTTGTATGCCCCTCCGAGGGGATGTCCCCTGTCCGTAGCAGTGCAGGCAAGCAATGGGTGACAAGTTGTCACGTATCACCCTGTTGGGACTGTGTATTTGGACTGGCCATTGGCCTTAGTTTCTTTTGGACTTCAAATTTTAATTTAACATATGCTGAATAAAGCCTCTTTTTGTTTAATTGTGGTTTTTCTTTGGATGTACATGATGTAGATGAGTATCATCATGCATTTGCAGTTGTAATAGTATTCAGATCAGGAAAATGAAGTGTTGCTGTGATGGACTCCATGTGGTCCATGGGATATGTGTCCTAATGTAGTCTGGATCTATAGCATCCTTTGCTGCAGTCTGAGGGTGTAATGTTCAGCATTTGACACATGGATGTACGTTTTGCATTTGTAAATTAACATCTTTGGCTTACACTGATGCACATCTGGTGTGCTTACCACTGTTCAATGTTTCTATTTCCCTGACTGTGTGCCCATCTCCACTGGACATGCAGTTTAGCACATCAATGTTGAAGGACTCATCTGTGTATACAGTGCAACTTGCTTGACACATGTTTAGGGTGTATGCAGATGACTGACGTGACACTCCCGTACCCAGGCTGATGTGAGCAGAGCCTTCAGTGTGTTGTAGTTGTTGACTCACTGACCGAGTGTTCTGCTGACATGTTTGAGTCGTGCACAGACAAGGTTTGGCACAGCGGACCTTCCACAGGAGTGGAGTGCCCTCATGGCAGTGTGTAATCCCGTGACATTGGCTGGGCCCGTGTTGTGTGAGCATGTCTGTGTGTGTTCCCTTCCCTTTTCCTACACATGCTGTGTCCCTAGGGATGTTCCTGTTTTGATGCTTGCTGAGTTGCCCTGTGTTCATCCAGCATCTTGGACCTGGTTTCTCCGGGATGTGGGTGCATGGCAAACTAATGTTCATGAGGTTGTCATCCCTAGTTGTCTTTGTTGTCAGGGCTGGGGATGTGGGCAAACGCAGATGGGACACAGTCAGGATTCCCCTTGGCACTTGTGGGTTACACAAGTCATGTAATTTACAGTTTGTGGTAGCTTTCAGTGATTGTGACACGTTGTGTGTGTGACTGCTGCCACTCCTCAGGGTCAGAGCTGCAATGTTGGAAGTTGTCTATGTGTGTTCTTTGTGTGTCACCTTGGCTTCTTCATTGGTGTGTCACTGTGGCCGGGATCCCATTGATTGGGGTGAATTTCACGTCATGCCCATGTACGGCGTACTGTGCAGTGTGTCAGACATTCACACCTTAGTTCCCACCACCCCCCCTGGGATTGTCATGGGTGCATGTGCAATGTCACCAGTCCATGTGAGCTTCACAACTGCACATTGGTGGAGATCAAGGTGTGTGGTGTTGAGTGTGTGCAAATGTGAGTTGTTGCACGGCTAGACCCCCACCTCCATATTGGCCTTGGCTGACAGGCCGTGCTGATTGATTTGTGCTTGTGTAGGTGTGATGGTAGTTAGTTGCTCAGGACACATGGCTGTGGTTCACTGTGTGAACGACGTCTACCTTTGTCATCACAGTGGGATTATCATGCAGGCTAGTGTCACCACAATGCGGTGTCCCTGGGAGTAGTGCTGTAGTGGGTCTGTCTCTTGCTGTGTTAGTTGCTGTTCCTACAAGCTTGTGTGACATGTGTAATTTGGGCTCCCTCTCATCTAACAATGCCTGATTGCCCACATAGGGAAATCCGATCCATGAGTTACTTTTGTGTGGCACTGTATACACATCTGTGTAATTGGGATTCAGGCCTCCTCATGTGTTGTGGGGTTGCCTGGGGACACTGGCACACCCCCCCATCACCTGTTGTGTTTGATATGCAGTGTGAGGCTGCCTGTTTGTGCATCTGCACCACTGCATTGGCATATCTTTAGTGTTGCATTGGCTGTATGTTGTTTGGTGGATTTCCCCTGCTGTCCCTGGGACTCCTAGGTCATCAGTCAGCACAATAATCATGGTTTGTATGTCCCATTGCTGCCATGTTATGGTATTTGTTCACCTCACATCTATAGTCTCCACAGGATATCTACATTTGTGTGTCCATTGGTGCAGATATGTGGGTCTGCATTATGATGGTCACTTCTGTCATTGTGTAATTGATAAATGTTGACAATGTCAGCCCCCATGGGTGATGTTTGTCTGCACATGGCCAAAGATATGTCTTATTTGCACTGCACTGTTTGCCTCACCCAATCTATGTTGCTATGGGACACAAGCACTACTTTGCCACTGATGTGTTTGTTGTTGTGTGACCAGGAATCATCCATGCTGTTTGGCAGTTGCAGCTTTTTCCATGACAACACTTACCTTTTGGTCACTGTGATGATGGGGCTTTAGACCCCATTGCCACAATGTTCAATTGGGCTTTAGCTATGGACCCCACACTTACATTTTGGTCACTGTGATGATGGGGGTTTAGACCCCATTGCCACAATGTTCAAAATGTGCTTCAGCTATGGACCCCACACTTACATTTTGGACACTGTGATGAAGGGGGTTTAGACCCCATTGCCACAATGTTCAAAATGTGCTTCAGCTATGGACCCCACACTTACATTTTGGACACTGTGATGAAGGGGGTTTAGACCCCATTGCCACAATGTTCAAAATGTGCTTCAGCTATGGACCCCACACTCACATTTTGGACACTGTGATGATGGGGGTTTAGACCCCATTGCCACAATGTTCAAAATGTGCTTCAGCTATGGACCCCACACTTACATTTTGGACACTGTGATGAAGGGGGTTTAGACCCCATTGCCACAATGTTCAAAATGTGCTTTAGCTATGGTCCCCACACTTACATTTTGGACACTGTGATGGTGGGGGTTTAGACCCCATTGCCACAATGTTCAAAATGTGCTTCAGCTATGGACCCCACACTTACATTTTGAACACTGTGATGATGGGGGTTTAGACCCCATTGCCACAGTGGTCATGGTCTGCTTGCATTGTGGAGGCCACACGCATTTATGTGTGACACTTGTGATAGGGGGTCACATTGTATGTTCATTGTCATGTTCAGTGTTGTAGGCATTTGACACAGACTACACACGCTTGTCATGATGTTGGGGTGATGTCTTTTTCTGACATTCCTTATGTTGGAGTATGCTGGTTGTGTCATGCGTTACCCGTCCTATGAGTGGGGATGGTGGTGGTGGTAGGCATCCAGGCCCCCCTGAGTAGGGGTGGTGGAAGTGGTAGGCATCCATCCCCCTATGGGTGGGGATGGTAGTAGTGACAGGCATCCAGGCCCCCCTAAATAGGGGTGGTGGTAGTGGTAGGCATCCAGGCCCCCCTGAGTAGGGGTGGTGGTAGTGGTAGGCATCCAGGCCCCCATGAGTAGGGGTGGTGTTAGTGGTAGGCATCCAGACCCCCATGAGTAGGGGTGGTGTTAGTGGTAGGCATCCATCCCCCTATGAGTGGGGATGGTAGTAGTGACAGGCATCCAGGCCCCCCTGAGTAGGGGTGGTGGTAGTGGTAGGCATCCATCCCCCTATGGGTGGGGATGGAGTAGTGACAGGCATCCAGGCCCCCCTCAGTAGAGGTGGTGGTAGTGGTAGGCATCCAGGCCCCCATCAGTAGGGGTGGTGTTAGTGGTAGGCATCCATCCCCTATGAGTGGGGCTGGTAGTAGTGACAGGCATCTAGGCCCCCCTGAGTAGGGGTGGTGGTAGTGGTAGGCATCCAGGCCCCCATCAGTAGGGGTGGTGGTAGTGGTAGGCATCCATCCCCCTATGAGTGGGGATGGTAGTAGTGACAGGCATCCAGGCCCCCCTGAGTAGGGGTGGTGGTAGTGGTAGGCATCCATCCCCCTATGGGTGGGGATGGTAGTAGTGACAGGCATCCAGGCCCCCCTGAGTAGGGGTGGTGGTAGTGGTAGGCATCCAGGCCCCCCTGAGTAGGGGTGGTGGTAGTGGTAGGCATCCAGGCCCCCATGAGTAGGGGTGGTGTTAGTGGTAGGCATCCAGACCCCCATGAGTAGGGGTGGTGTTAGTGGTAGGCATCCATCCCCCTATGAGTGGGGATGGTAGTAGTGACAGGCATCCAGGCCCCCTGAGTAGGGGTGGTGGTAGTGGTAGGCATCCATCCCCCTATGGGTGGGGATGGTAGTAGTGACAGGCATCCAGGCCCCCTGAGTAGAGGTGGTGGTAGTGGTAGGCATCCAGGCCCCCATCAGTAGGGGTGGTGTTAGTGGTAGGCATCCATCCCCCTATGAGTGGGGCTGGTAGTAGTGACAGGCATCTAGGCCCCCCTGAGTAGGGGTGGTGGTAGTGGTAGGCATCCAGGCCCCCATCAGTAGGGGTGGTGGTAGTGGTAGGCATCCATCCCCCTATGAGTGGGGATGGTAGTAGTGACAGGCATCCAGGCCCCCTGAGTAGGGGTGGTGGTAGTGGTAGGCATCCATCCCCCTATGGGTGGGGATGGTAGTAGTGACAGGCATCCAGGCCCCCTGAGTAGGGGTGGTGGTAGTGGTAGGCATCCAGGCCCCCTGAGTAGGGGTGGTGGTAGTGGTAGGCATCCAGGCCCCCATGAGTAGGGGTGGTGTTAGTGGTAGGCATCCAAGCCCCCATGAGTAGGGGTGGTGTTAGTGGTAGACATCCATCCCCCTATGAGTGGGGATGGTAGTAGTGGCAGGTATCCAGGCCCCCTGAGTAGGGGTGGTGGTAGTGGTAGGCATCCATCCCCCTAAGGGTGGGTATGGTAGTAGTGACAGGCATCCAGGCCCCCCTGAGTAGGGGTGTTGGTAGTGGTAGGTATCCAGGCCCCCCTGAGTAGGGGTGGTGGTAGTGGTAGGCATCCAGGCCCCCATGAGTAGGGGTGGTGTTAGTGGTAGGCATCCAGGCCCCCATGAGTAGGGGTGATGTTAGTGGTAGGCATCCATCTCCCTATGAGTGGGGATGGTAGTAGTGACAGGCATCCAGGCCCCCCTGAGTAGGGGTGTTGGTAGTGGTAGGCATCCAGGCCCCCCTGAGTAGGGGTGGTGGTAGTGGTAGGCATCCAGGCCCCCATGAGTAGGGGTGGTGTTAGTGGTAGGCATCCAGGCCCCCATGAGTAGGGGTGGTGTTAGTGGTAGGCATCCATCCCCCTATGAGTGGGGATGGTAGTAGTGACAGGCATCCAGGCCCCCCTGAGTGGGGATGGTAGTAGTGACAGGCATCCAGGCCCCCCTGAGTAGGGGTGGTGGTAGTGGTAGGCATCCAGGCCCCCATGAGTAGGGGTGGTGTTAGTGGTAGGCATCCAGGCCCCCATGAGTAGGGGTGGTGTTAGTGGTAGGCATCCATCCCCCTATGAGTGGGGATGGTAGTAGTGACAGGCATACAGGCCCCCCTGAGTAGGGGTGGTGGTAGTGGTAGGCATCCATCCTCCTATGGGTGGGGATGGTAGTAGTGACAGGCATCCAGGCCCCCCTGAGTAGGGGTGGTGGTAGTGGTAGGCATCCATCCCCCTATGGGTGTGTATGGCATTGGTGATAGCCATCCCGCCCCTATGGTTCTGCTGTTGCTAGTGTACATCATTTCTCCATCCCTATGTGTGTGTGACATATTTCGGGTACGTGTCGTTTGTTTGTGTTGTGGGTGTTTGACTTACCGTCTGCGCCGTACGCGTCCGTACCGGTCCCGGTAATAGATGTAGAGTATTGGTAGGACCTGCGCGATAGGATTCATGGTTGGGTCGTCTCGTTCGGGTTTCTCGTGGCTTCGACTCGTACTCGTCGCTGGCTTGTTCGTCTCGTCGCCGTGGATCGTCTTGTGGCGCGAATCGGAGCTTATGTACAGCTCTCCCGGATGCTCTGACATGCCGGACGTAGCGACGGGTTCGACACGTACGGAAGGCGCATCGTACTAGTCTGGCCGGAAGGTGCTGTGTATTTGCTTCCATGCGACTCGATTCGGCGTTTACGGATCCGGCTCGGGCGGGGAACAGGAACTGAAATGGGTAAGTACGGCTCGCTCGGAATCTGTGCTGTTATGCGCATCGTACTGGCTCGTTCGGACGACTGTTTGAATCGGTCGGGAAACACGCGTTCGGCTTGGTTTTTTCCGGACGAATACTGTTAGGTGCGCTTCTGGCCGAGATCGGAATCGACCCCTTTGTCGGGGCCCCACACACTATCAAACCAGTGTGGTCACTTTTGATGCCCAACAGCACCACTTACACCGTGGGGCGGTTATGACCTCACAAAATACGACCTTCATTATACTGTGGAAGTCCATACCAAGCCCCTTTTTGGTTGAGTCTACCTGTTCCTCTACTCTCATTAGGAACTAGTCACGCCCACTAATATAGGTCCCGGCAAGTTACCAGTACTCCCTCTGCCATTGCAGTCCTTGACACTTTTTACATCGGCTAGTAACATTTTTCTCATATTATACCAGTGTACGAGTACACGAGCACCTTTGGGCTCTCACCCCACGCCGGGACCCGAGATTAGGAGCAAATACATCACTCCTCCTAATTGAAAATGCTATTTTTTGGCCCAGGATGGCAACTATGTGTTTCACGTTTCTCAGCGCATGAGCTAGATTACACCTGAGGCACCGATCTCTTCACTCCCATGCATGCGCAGAACACGTCCCCGCCACTGCACCCTCACACATGCGCAGGCGATTCCCGACATGACGGGGCATTCCGGAAATGGGTACCTCCCTCTAACCGTCCCACCGGCCACTATATCTACAGCGTACAGACCACAGCCATACAATATGCAGGCAGACGTGATGGTGGGTAGGTTCTGAGAGCGCATACACCTACGGAAACTGTGAGTATCTAACATATCCGGGGCTCCGACCATGTTGTCAGGCGAACACAGTATATCGATGTTATGTGACATGTTGTGCACTGTCTCACTCCGTGCTCTTGCTCTCGCATTTCTTCCTCTCTTTTTGCAGCCCTTTAAGGTGCGGGCATCCTCACGTGCTAGCCTATGGAGCAACTTCTCTCACACCTGTAGGTAAGGGTGCTCTACATATGCTCCTACCAACCATTAAACGGCGATGTGCTTTCCATGTTGATTATACGGAGCATCACACAGCCAGCGCTACCATTGCATTTTCGTGACCCACCATGTGGGCTCCATGACTCCGACGTCCTCTCACGGTTTGGGGGTTCGCTCGGTAGGTGTATTGCACCCGCCACACTTGCCACTGCCACCCCTTGGCAGGACTCGTTCCTGGCGTGCTGTGCCCTCCTCGACAGCCCACCCCCGTGGGAGTAAGTCCTGTCTTGTTATGTAGACAGTCTCTTATGTGGTTTTACGTAATATATGCGCCGACTCATGCGCTTTGTGGAGGCTCACATTGACTCCTGTTTGTCTTTTGTTTTTCTGTCTTCCCTCTCAATCCTAGGTTTCGTCAGGAGCGGGTTTGACTATTAAGTTGTAGCCTCACTGTAGTTTCTCACAGATGAGGCCCGCCCTGACTGAATAGGGTTTCTCGACCCCTCACTCACTTTCCACTGTCACTTCACGTTGCTGTTGGTCCTGATGAAGCGCCACGGATCTCCCTGACCATCGAGGCGCGAAACATGTCGACCTTGTAGTTACTGGGGCACATTACGCCTGTTGGAGTAACTCACGACCTTTCGGGGTTTTTTATTCTGGCAAGGGCACCTCCACAATAAATTAATTGACTTTGGGTTCCCCTTAGCCAGTTTTACTTTTCACGCACCCTCTCACCCTCCAAGTAGGACTCTTCTCCCTCCCACACATCCGCACTCATCTGACTGCATTTCAAACAAAAGATCTCCGCCAAAGTGACCCTTCGGGGGACCCGTAGGGCATTGCAGCGCCGGCCCGACGAGGAGCAAACGCCCGATGATGAAGCATGACATCCCTCGGGGTGTGTGAGGGCAACAAGAGACAAGACATGTGCTTGCCTCTGATTAGCGGGTTCTAGACCTAGGATTTTTCGAATTTTCCCTTCTTCCCCTTTGTTTCCCCTTTTCCCCTTTTTTTCCCCTCTCCCCCTTCTCCACTTTTCTCCTTACTCGGTGAGTGGGTGAATGCTACCACCCCTTCCGTTGGAACAGTTACCCTCGATTTGGTATCATGATATACTTTATTGTCATATCTAATAAAAATATTTAAAAAGTATGTTTGAGATGATTTTATTGAAAAACTATAAGGTCAGGAAGCAACAGACTATTAAAAATCCCTTTAATTGTTAACTTGTTTTCCTTTAGAGATCTGAAACGAAATAAGTACCAGAATTAGCAAATGGTGTCAGAACTAAAGAAGATATTTTGAAGTGAGACAGTACCAAAAGAATCAAGAGAAATGTATGTATTGGGCTACACAAAAAATCTAAATGTGAACTACAAAATGAGAATAAGTATAGAATACATTTAAGTGGTTACTTTATATACCCTTTCTGAACTAAGGACGAGAGATGGAAGTAAATAATTAAGAGTCCTCATGCACCTCCATGTCTTTTAAACTAATATAAATACATGAAATTAATGGAAATAATTCTGAATTTGTTAAATGTAAAATATCTGGATTAAGAATGATACCAAACATTGCCTGTTTTTCACTTTTCAGTATAAAATCGAGAGGGAGCTAAACATACCTTAAAAGTTTAACAGAAGTGCCACACATAAATGGTACAAGAATATCAAGTAATTCATAATGATGGTGACTTTGTGCGGACTGTAAAAGGTCTGAAATAATATTAGGACTTGGACAATTAGTAGTGTCCAGAGGTTTTATGTCCCTTCAGAAGGGGTGGGTAAATACCAGACCTGGCACATATAGTAATAGAATGAAAAGCTAGGAGTCAACCACAAGAGAAATTGGTTTAATTGAGGATAAAGATTATGATTGCTTGATTCCACCAAAAACAGGCAAATTAAGTCAATTCTTTCTTTGCAAGAATAAGGCAATACTAAACACACTCTGGGAGAATCACTCTATCTTTGATGGTTTCTTAGAGACACATAATTCACAGAGGAAGACAACACGGAACATAGGATTATTATTTTCAATGATAGCCATGGCTATTTCACTATACTGATTAAGGCAAGTGTTTACATCCAGCAGAAAATTTGGTTTCAACGTTGATATGAGACTATACATGGATATCACTCAGCAAGAATAAGAGAGATGAAGAATGTGATGCAGAATATGGTTCTAACATTGAGAAACTAGAAAATAAATATGGAGATTTTGTTTCTTTCCTATCAGGATTTATCTAGTGAGTCCGAAAATTGAATAGGATCCCTGGAGTAGTTTTTATTGGTTGTTGTCTCATCTAGACTGAGGGATCAAGTATTTTGACAGTGAAAGGGATGTAGGTAAAAGTTCAGTAGTTGCTTTAGTCATGCAAACATGTTGGCCAATATGAATTCCTAACCAATTTAGCCTGTCGAAATTGAGGCCAGGTAAGGTTGCAAAGATCTAAACATGTTAACTGAACGACGATGTCCGTGCTCCCTGTAGAAGTCTAACTATAAAGTGTCATAATATACATTAACAAAACCTCTGAAAATCACTAGAAAACAGCTGGGTGGAAGCTTTGGTTGCCTACCAAGAACCAATGTATGTTCGTATAAAAACATTACTATTCCACTCGCTCTCTCTATCTTGCTCACTGAGTCACTTCCTCACTTCCTCCCCCACTTAAGCTTGTGACCTCATTCACAAATTCAACTACTTACTCACTTTTCCACTTACTGAGTGCCCACCATTTCATTCACGCACTGACCTATTCAACTAGGCACTCAGTCATCTGATCGGGGGCTGATGTATTAAAGGTTTGCAAACTGACAATCAGTCGCAAACTGGTTTGCGATTGCCAAATTAACATTAAACTAAGGGCTTAAATGTTTCTATTTGTAAAAACTGTATGGCGAACTAATCAAATAGTGAGTAGCTAATTTTGTGATATTTTTATCTGCCATAACCAAATAACAAATCTTAAATTCAATGTACTAACATCGTGCAATTTGTAAATGGTGGCAAGACAGTATTTAGCGCTCACAAATTACCATCAAATGGGGTAAATTGTAAACAGGTGCCTGTGTAGAGTATTCCGTAATTTCCTAATGCTATGATAAACATCCACATCGCCTTTCCAAACACACTTCAAGAATTGCAGAACACGGACCAACATTTTTTGCAGGAACATACATTTTCCACAAGTCATTGACACCTATACAGATCTGCTTACCCCCTTGGCGAGCGATTATCCTTACAGGAATCGCAAAAATCAACTTAGCCCAAATATACAAGTCATCAGGAATTAAAATGCTTTATAACAGAGATTATGGCACTTGTACATGTGCTTGCATTGTGGACTGAATGTGGACAACCGCATTGCCAGAGGAGCAGTTGCTGGTGGATGGCTACTAGGTAAGTCATTCGTTCAACATTGAAAATGGGGATTTGCCATTCAACTCTATAAGCATTGCGTTATCTATATTACTGTTGTATGTGACAGTGTGAATGGCATGCTTCCCATGCTACTCACACCGTACCTCAATGCCTTTACTCTGACCGAGAGAAGGTATGGTATTACACACAAACTCACTTAGTTGTTCAGTGCACGTATTGGGCCTGATTCACAAAGGTAAACTGAGACGAAAGTCTAACTTTACGACTTTAGGTATTCACAAAGGGCATTAACGAGTAGTAAAGTTAGACTTTTGTCTCAGTTTAACTAAAGTTTTGGTCTTAAGTTTAACTGAGACCAAAAGTATAGTTTCAGTTAAACTTAAGACCAAAACTTAAGTTAAACTGAGACAAAAGTCTAACTTTACTACTCACAAATGCCCTTTGTGAATACCAAAAGTTGTAAAGTTAGACTTTCCTCTCAGTTTACCTTTGTGACTCGGGCCCGTTGAGTCCTCAAACAACGATTACTAATTCTACACAAGAGTGGAGGGTCTCTACTGCACACTTCAGAGACACCAAGGAAAATGTTAGCTTGCTCTGCAATGTTGCTCAGCATTGCAGTTAGAAAAGGATCACCCTCTATTTCTGTTGATAATGACTCAGATGATGAGGAATTATCTGTGCTTTACCACCCTGGTTCAGAATGCAATGAGGGTTAGGCACAGATTGTACTTTGAACCATTTTTCATTTTTATCCACAGGGGTCTTTCTTCCAAAAATAAAGACCAGCAAGTACTCATCGATAAACACGTAACTGGGAGTACACAAATGAAGTAATCATCAAACATATAAAAAATGTAAATGATACATACATGATAACAAATGAATGCCTCCTCTTGCCTCTGCCAATGCTGTTATTCTCAGATAGAGTTCTTAGCTCCTCTTCTGTGTGCTCTCTATGGCTGTTCTGAGCATGTGGTGTAGTACTCACCGGTTGGGATATCATCACAAACAGTCGGAGTGACATTCACAATTTGTGACACTACAATTTTCAGAAAACAATTAGGTATTTAGCAAAGGCAACAACTACCCAATCCCTGTTTGGTTGTGGTTCATAGTAGTACATACGGATTTGCAACTCGCAATTAGTGATATGGGTTCATATTTATGAGGGGCTTGCATCATGTTTGCAACATGCAAACGTCATGTGTGATGCAAGCTTCTATGTCAGATTTATGAAGCCACACCAAGCCACTCTGCTTGGCTTTGAATGACTTAAAAAATCTGGAGTAAGGCAATGTGGCGCAAATAGCTGTGTTTCCGCACTCTGCACGAGGGAGGTGTTCAATGAGTGTTGCGGTGGGTATTCCCACACAACTCTAATGGTTTTTGATGCATTCCCAGATTTACAAGGACTTGAAAACTTGGGAATGCGCCAGAATCTTATGCCTCCCCAGATGAGGTGTAAAGAGGAGAAATATCTTTATTTCACCTCGTTTTTTCCTCTTTCTACAAGTGCTGCATTCTGCAGCTCACATAGAAAGCGGAAAAAGCCTCTCAGGATTGTTTTTGTGCAGGAAGTTTTTCCTTCCTGCACAAAAAAAATCCTGCTTTCAACTGAGGCATTTTGCACCATGGTGCAAAGGTGCCTGCATTGGTGCTAGGCTGCCAAAACAGTGCCAGCGCAAGGGGAGAGGACATGAATGTGCCATATTGGATAAATACGACACATTCCTGCCCTTTCCCAGTGACACAGGGCAACGCACCATGCTGCGCTGCCCTGCGCCACTAAATTCAGAAATATCTGCCCCTTAGTATTTATCACTAATTTTGAATCACAAACTTCTGCCTTTCATAGATTGATACCCTGGTCCCTTAGTCAATAACTCAGTCACTCACTTACATACTCGCTCACTCACACACTCATCTATTAACATACCCGTAAATCACTAACTCGCTTAGTAATCACACCAGGCTTTCATCCACTCATTCATCCATTCACCTTTGTATGCGCTCAATACCGTCGCCCCGTGACTATCTCTCGGTACAGTCAGGTAGTGAGCACCATATGCAGCAGATGAAGCAGCGGGAGGCTTTTTGAACTTGCAAGTACATGACTGATACAATTAAAGACTGAAATTATGGCTATAGGTAGTGCTGTGTGATGTCATCAGTTATAGTATTGATGATGGCATAGGTGATGTCATTTGTGAGGCCCTGAGTAGTGCATGGTGCAGTGTAACTGCAACACGGAGTGTGGGTACACACAAACACATACACACTAACACTAGCATGCATTTGCAAAGCCAATGGGTCTGGCTTTAATGTACTAAGGCATGTAAACACAGGAATTCACAAATGCTTTTGCATGCATGCACAAATGTTGTTAAACACATTAAAACCTACCCTTCTAGCTTTCCCAGTGATAAAAATCACAAAAAAAGGATCATTTTCTGCATAGAATGCAAATAGGAGAGTATGGGCCAGATGTACGACGGTATTTAGCATGCGCAAACGGGTTTGCGACCCGTTTGTGCATGCAAAAAACATGTGGCCAATGTGCAAACACTATTTTGCGAGTCCAAATAAATTGCGACTCGCAAAATAGTGTTTAGCAACTCGCTATTAGGAAGGGGCGTTCCCTTCCTAATAGCGACCGCAAAGGCATGTACCAATGTTTTGCGAACGCACTTGCGGTAGCAAAACACTCGTAAATTACCACCGGGTGGTAATGCAGTTGCAAATGGTAAGGCTCAGAAATATTTTTTAAGGGCAGGCAGTGGTCCCAGGGACCACTACCTGCCCTTAAAAAATGAAACGAAAACGTTTAATTTTTTTTTTTTTTTTTAATGCATCCCTTTTTCCTTTAAGAAAAACGGGCTGCATTTTTTAAAAAAAAACTGCTTTATTGAAAAGCCGTCCCAGACATGGAGGTCTGCTGAGCCCAGCAGGCCACCATCCCTGGGAGGGCTAGCCATTCCCAATGGGGTCGCAAATTGCGAGTGGCTCATTAATATTCATGAGCCTCGCATTTTGCGACCCCATTGGGAATCGCTAACAGTGTCTCTGACACTGTTGTACATTTGCGACTCCCAAATTGCAAGTCGCAATTTTTTGCAATTTGCGAGTCGCAAAAGCAAATGGTCGTACATCTGTCCGTAAATTCTTTGCAGATGTAACCTAATCCTTAATGGATTGCAATGAAAGCACTGTTTGGAAGATAGAATGATGCACCAAATAGCCAATAGCATGAGGTCAAAGAGTAATACTCCAATGGGCGGTGTCAAAGACTACTTTTTGTTTATTAAAAAAAAATAGAAAAATACGCCTGGTAGACAGCTGAGTTATCAAGTCAGACATAATAAAAATACAGAGCATATTGTAGGTCTCCTGGAATTATGGATACCACGGCTGCTGCATTTTCCGCATAAGTATAGAATTGCTGCATTTGCCACATAATACATTATCTTCTGCATAATCTGCATATTTTAGCAAAAAACTTGTTTAATAGCTTAAATGGATGAACAGTTTCTAAAATCACTGTGACGCTTGTTACTGTGCAATGGTGTGAACTTTGCAGAGGTAGACCTCTCAGTTGTTTATTAATGAAGTAATACAATCACAAAAAGTGCCGTATTACACCGCATAGTGTGCCTTTTCTTGCCACATAATTTAGTCTACCCTGCCGTAGAACTTGGTCCAACTCTGCTGCATAATTCCATTGACCCTGGCATAATGTTTGAGGCCTCCTAACCCTCTACTTAAGCATCAATCTGTGAAACTTGACTGTCTCATTCGTGTTCCAACAGGTAGACAGACCTATGACTGTAGCTAAACTATAATTTATAGATATCCTTGACTTCTGATGAGAACACGGACTCAAACTAATATCTCATGAAAATTCGGCACACAATATTGGTTTACAAATATGAATAGAATTCGGACTGGGGACCAAACATGAGAATAATTACGGAAGAGGTCTGTTCTATCTCCCACGCTCAGCGTAACTGACGGCAAAATGTCAGCGTCAGGCTATCTCTGGGAAATAGACCTCGCGCTGCCACTGCCCCTTCCTCGTGCCACAGCGGCGCTTTAATCGTTTTTTTCATACATATGAAAGAAGCGTGAAGGGAAAAGTTAATCATGCTTTCCTTAAGGTTTATGTAAGCTTGTCAAAGGAACAAGCCTTTGTTAGGGGCGGGAAAAAAAAGAGTTGAGTGTAATTTACCTTTCATGCCAAGGTCAGAATTCAGAGTCACCTTGTCGCCGGGTTGAGGAGCTCTGGTGTTCCAAAGGTGCCGAGGTGACCTTCACCCCATCTGTGGTTCAAAACAAGTGCCGCACTAATCCTAAAATGGGTGCAAACAGTGGGTGAGCCCGATTTCACATTACAGTCTAGTGCAAATTGTGCTTGGTTCTGGAGGTTTCGCGGAACAAATATTTGTGCAGCCTAAACAGCGCACAAAGGCCACATGTATGAAACGGTGCGAATCGCTAAATTTGATCGTTTACGATTGCAAAATAGCCTTTCAAGATGTATGAAAGGCTTTGCAGTCGCAATTTTAGGTAATTACGATTACCTTTAGATAATTGTGATTACCTAAAATTACAAATGCAAATAGGGAATCGCAATTTGGGATTCTATACGCACATGTACAAAGCATTTTCTAGATGCAAACTGTGCATTTAGGAAATGCTATTACCATCGACTCCAAATCAATGGTAACCTTGTGAAATTTTTGAAAAATGCACAAAAATGCATTTTTCAAAGTGCCATGAGCGCTTTCCATGTGCACATTTCTTTTGGGGGTGCTTCAGCGGTGCCTTAGGCTCCCGGGCACCCTTGGTTTTGCATTACCTAATTTGCGATTACCAATTAGGTAATTGCAAATTACTTAATGCAAAACCATTCGAACCTAGGGGCAGTTAAGCCCATAAGAACTAATGGAGCAGTATTTCCTAATAGCAATTACCTAATTGTGATTGCAAATCTTTAGGAATCGCTGTTAGGTAATCACTATTTTCTTACATACCATTTTGCATTCCTTAAATAGCGATTTCCTAAAATTCGCTATTTAAGGAATGCAAAATGGATTTTTGATACATGTGGCCCAAAGTGGAATACTGTGCAGTAATACAGATTGCAAAGATTGTTACTTCATGTGATTCCCACTTCCCCTAAGGAAAAGATGGCAACTGGTGCACAAAACGGGGAACCACGTGGAACGCGTGTTTTCCCGAGCCAGGTTTTGAGCCTGGTATAACCACACAACTATGAATGAGGGTAATGTGGTGAGTGACATATCCTGGGGCAGCACACGTTTCCGGGCATTCGTGGTACCTCATTTTCGTTTTAAGTGTTCCTGGTAGGGTTACTCTTGGGTATTCCCATGTACAAACTGATGTTGGCCAAATTTTTATATCAGGGTCAATTTGTCTTCATGCCGCTTCTGGAAAACAATATCAGATCTCCATGAGATGAAAACACAGTTTGTTATCTGCAATCTTGTTTATTGTCTTTGCTTCTTTTGGTGGAGATTGTTCATATTTGATTTGATTAAGTTTATTTCTCAGATATTGATTGCCAGAACCACCATGAAGACCAATAATGGATTTTCTCCCAAAAGGACCACGATTCTGAAATGCATCGAGCAACAATGACCTTACATTTTTTCATATGGAAATTCAGGAACATTTTGTGATATGTTATCCACATTTTGTCAGAATATAATTGATTTAGAAACCACAATAAAACACGTAATAGACCAATTACAAACTTTGGAGCACATCATTTTATACTTCTGAATATACGAGAATGATGCTACATTGGAGCATCTAGGATGCTCAAGTGAAGTTGGTGCCCATCCCGACCACACCAAAGGGACATGAATTTTGGGATCCCCATGAACAGTGGGGATTTCACCATGCACATCAAACAATCAGAATAATCAGAATACCGAGCACCTGGGATCTCATACAAATATTTGTGTCGCCTCCACATAACTGGAGGTGAATATGTGATGTCTACATGTGTAGGTGTAAGACCTACGCATTCTGTTCTCTGGTCAGATAGTTATGGTAAGTTGTTTCACAAAGACTGATGTCATTAGTAGTGACTAGTATCACAAGGACTGATAAGGTTTTCAGTGACTGGTATCTGTTAGACCTGTCAGCCTTAGGATGGTCTTCCCCCAAACATTTTGCCTGCTTGCCTTCAATTTTGCTGAATTCTTTTTGTTGGCCTTAGGACACTGAGCACTTTACCACTGCCAACCAGTGCTAAAGTGTATGTGCTCTCTCCCCTTAACATTGATTGATTGACTAATCCACAATTGGCATATTTAATTTTTCTATAAGTCCCTAGTAGAGTGCACTACCTGTGCCCAGGGCCTGTAAATTAAATGCTACTAGTGGGCCTGAGGCACTGATTGTGACACCCACACAAGTAGCACTTTAAAGATGTCTCAGGTCTGCGAACGGCAGAGCCTGTGTGTGCAGTTTACACTGCCATGCCGACTTGGTATTTAAAACCCCTTACCAAGTCAATCAATCAATTAATCTTTATTCGATCGCAATCATGATCATAAAAGAAACAATCAAAAAACATAAAAGCAAACAGATTAAAACATTGCATCACATCATAAAATTGAATAAATACCATACCCTCACCAGAATAGTGCAGAAGCTCATATTTATTAGACAGCAATAACAGTCCTCTACCTAATGGCCTTTCGAATTTAAACTGCGGTAAGATGAGAAATCCGCGGATTCGGCAGTGACTGTAAGTAAGTAAAAGCTGCTCTAGTATACTGAATATTGGCTTGTTTTAAGAAAGGTCAAAGTTAACATCTTCTCAGAGAGACATAAATTTATAAAAAACATAAAATGCAAAGTGCTTTGCACAGAACAACCGTCACAGGGACAGGCAGGCAGATTCTTGAAATAAGGGCCCTGAGCAGGGACGGCCACAAGAAAGCAAACCGTACGAAGCCTAAGCCTGAACAACAAAAACCCATGATGCTGATTTCCCACTAACACTAGGTATGAAGCCAGGCCAGGGTTAGTCAGAATCTCTGCATATACTTGGACGCTTTACTTCCCTCTGCAGTCTGGGGTCCTCACAATATGCTAAAAAGGTAGTCTTCAGTGTTGTGTCAAAACTTGCTTTGAGAGTACCTGGATTTCTAAAAAATTACTCAAGCTCCAAACTCTGGGAGGTCTGGTAGATGTACTTTAACCAAGGAATATCCAGACAATGATCCAATTGCAAACAGTCAATAAGGATAGCCCTATTAAAAACTGTCTGCTCCCTAATCCAGATTTGAAGCCACAATAGCAGCGGTTGCATTTTTATAATATCTTCAATATGGTGCAATCCCAGCGCCAAGTGACAAATAAAGAAGATAGTGCTGATGGGGACAGGCAGTGGCCTTTTGAGTAAGCCGTTCTCTGCAGTTACCAATCCCCCTGGTCGCCAATGCCCCAAACCTCTGCCCCATAAGATGCAACTGTGCAGCACTTGCCCTGTAAATGACTCAGTCCCTTGACTGGCTTCACGCCCAGTCTACTGGCAAAGTTAAAAACAGCCTGTAATGATGTAGTAATGTTAATGTTCTAATTGGAACATAGGAATTGGAAGGTTGGGAAGTGTAGAATCTAAGAGGGGCAGTTAAGAAATGTTATGTGAGCTGGGACCATATCATCGGCTTTACTGCAATAAAAGTTTGAAGAAAGAACATCCTGTCTGGAGTATTACATATGGCGACGAGGATGGGATCGATATCCATGCGATGCGATATAAATTATCTTCATACTCACTGTGAGTTGATGGTCTCAAAGAAAAGTAAAAAAGTTCTTCGACTTCGTTGCGCTCCTGAAAATGAGTTGCACGCAGTGAGTAGCCATTTCGGCGTGTGAGGACTGTAAAATTTAAAAGTATTTTTTTTTGTTCAAAAGACTGATACTGCTGTGTGTGCTCGAGCGCTGGAGTCTCCGTGTCTGTTTTTGAAGGGCAGCACGTAACGCGCATCACGCAAAGAAGACGCTACTCACGTAGTGTATAGCCGCCATTTTGAAGTCAGGCAAATGCATGTATAAAGGTCTAAAAGATGCTACTCACATAAGTCAGGCAAAGGTTAGCCTGAGGAAAACTTTGATTCTGGGGGCCATCTTAAAGACAGGCAAGGTTCTTTTTTTTTCCTTTTCTCATTTAAGACTGCTTAGAATGAGAAATATATAAGAAAAGAGAAATAAGAAAAGAAAAACAGTTATAAAGTCAAGTCTACATTGATTCAAATAAACTTTCAAGATTATTATTATTTTTTTTCTCTCATTTAATTATAATGTCTAACAGAGAGTCAAGCAGTGAAACAAATATTAACACTGACAGAAACATACAATGGTGAGGAAAATTCAGAAACTGTATCAAGTTCAATTTTTAGAAGACCCTTACCTTTTCTTTTGACTGATCAGCAAAATATTGCACAAAGATGGGAAAAATGGGTAAGAAGGTTTGAACATTTTCTAAGTGCCACATGTGAAAAGCACACGGATAAACAGGCGAAAGATCTTTTGCTCAACTTAGTAGGTGATGATGTTGAAGACCTAATTGTCACTTTCCCAGAACAAGAAAGGACAACATATAAAGGACTTATTCAATGTCTAAATAACAAATTTGATCCACAAAGAAATCTTGACTTTGAGAGATATAATTTCAGTGTAGCATTTCAGAATGAAGATGAATCTATGGATGAATATGTAACAAGACTAAGGAAGCTAGTTACTTTTTGTGAATTTGAAAAATTCAATAAAGAAGAAGCAATAAGGTTAAGAATAATTCAAGGGTGTTCGTCTATCAAATTCAGGAAAAACTTGTTATAAAAAACATATGATTTACAAACGATATTTCGCATGGCCAGAACAGAAGCGCAAGCACAAAAGCATGCTGATAATATGGAACAAGGTAGAATAAAAACTGTGGAACAAGTACGACAAATGTTAAAGAAGGACATAAATTCTGAAAGAACAGATATACAAAACAAAGAAACAAAATTGTGTTATAGGTGTGATTTCTCTTTTCCACATTTAAAAATATGTCCAGCATTAGGCCAAC
Organism: Calotriton arnoldi; assembly: GCA_963921515.1. NCBI lineage: Eukaryota > Metazoa > Chordata > Amphibia > Caudata > Salamandridae > Calotriton > Calotriton arnoldi. The sequence goes on from CAWUFW010002204.1 coordinate 2,118,436, forward strand.
AATGTAGAGAATGTGGGCGATTTAATCACTTTACAAGTGTATGCAAATTTAAAAAAGATAAAAGAGAGACATGGAACAAAAAAGAAAATTGGAGCAAACAAATACACCCTTAATATAAAAGAAAAGTAGGCAATATTAAACATGTAAGACAAATGCAAAGTATCGAACAGAATTATGAGGATGAAGAACCAGAACAGTTAGAAAAACTATATATGATGTCGGAAAAGAATGAATTTACGCAAATCAACATGATTTGAAGAGAAGAAATTAAAAAAACAACGATTGTGGATATCCTAGTGGGTTCTCAAAAAGTTCCTTTTGTGTTGGATAGTGGTGCAACATGTAACATAATGGGGCCGATTCCGATTCGGGCCGGAAAACATACCGACCGACTCGGTACGGGAATTTAGTCCGACCGACTCGGACCGGCGCCGTACGACCCGGGTAGTACGATGAAATGCATGTGAAATCCGACAGACTCGGACGGAATACAAAACGACCGACCGAGCCGGACGGAAACAAGCCATCCGGCCGGGAAATCACGCGAAACGAACCGACCGACACGCACCCGGATTGAACCCGAACGAAACGTACCCGCGAACTCCGAACCGCGTAGTACGATGCTGTGCGTGCAAAACACGACCAACTCGCCCGGAGCACAAGCCGTACGACCGACACGCATACAAAACCCAGCCGAAGCAACCCAATACTCCGCGACCGACTCGTACGCCGCATATGAAACCAAGCTGACACACAGCGGGAACGAGTCGGACAAGATCGCACCAGACAACTGCAGCGTCCTACTCGGACACAAGAACGACTCCTACATGCACCAAAAACACCAAGGAATTTTTTTTTTAAAAAAGGGCCAAACAAGCAACCACAAAGCCAATAAATACAGGGAGGAAAAAAAAAATGGAACAAGGACACACCTCCAACTCCACCTACATAAAGGCCACAAATCCCTACCATGATCCTTTGCAAATTCCACTGACCTGCCAGCACAGAACACCATCACACAGCAACCACAGACACACTCACAGCTCATACATCACACAAGCCATACACCATCACCACACCTACAAATAGCACCCTCACACACACCCAGCTAAACCTACACTTACACCCCCCACTTGCACACACACACACATCAATCACCACCACCACCCATCACCATGCCCCCAAAGAAGAACCATAAATTCCTAGATAGTGAATTGGAAGTCCTGGTAGACGAGATCCTGAGGGTAGAGCCACAGTTGTTTGGTACATTGGTACAACAGACCCCCATGTCGCAGAAAACCAAGATGTGGGCGAGGATTGTCGACAGGGTGAACGCACAATCACCATGTTTGCGCACAAAGGAAGACATCCAGAACAGGTGGTATGATGTGCGCAGGAGGGTCCGGGACCTACTCAAAAAGGACTACCTCCTCAGCCAGCACACCGGCAGTGGCCCTCCTGCAAAACCAGTATACCTCAGGCCCTGGGAGGAGAAGGTGCGGGCCATCCTACCACCAGTGAGCGTATACGGACTAACAGACATCCCAGAGCCTGGTGAGTACACAACTAATATACACAATATGGTGTGACAACACACACACATCACAGTCAAGGGGATAGGCAAACCATGCACCCGTAGCAAATACACAGCAACCAAAATATATTCATCCCAAGATGTGAATGCTAGTCAGACAAACACAATACCTCCCATCCCATAGTGATATGTAACTGTGTCATGACATGTACAAACCTAACAACAAATACAGCAAGGCAGTGGCACAAATAGAACCAACAAACACTCCCAGATATTTAACCACCACTAGAACACCACCTCACAGGGAAGCTCACTGAAAGGAAGGAATTCTGTGTATGCTGGTGAAGTCAGTGTAGCCAATAGCATGATGGGAGTGGTAGTCACAGATATTGGTCACACCCACAATTGGCCCATCAACACCACTCTGAACCATGCTCACATCACAGGTAGTGGAAAACAACTGACAAGATGGCTGACACTGGGTACTGCTGTGGGGAGCAAAAGGCCCTGATGGGAACTGGGCACCAACAAACAACAGGAACATACTGTCAGCCATCTTGCCATTGCTGTCACACTCACACACAGTGAAGTCCACTCAAAAGGAAGGAAGTATGGGCATGCTGGGAAGGGGTGGAGGCAATAGCATGATCGGAGTTGTAGGCTCAGATATTGCTCACCCTCACAATTGGCCTATCAACACCACTCTGAACCATGCTCACATCACAGGGAGTGGAAAACAACTGACAAGATGGCTGACACTGGGTTCTGCTGGGGGAGCACAAGGCCCTGCTGGGAACTGTGCAACAACCAACAGCAGGACACCACTGACTGACATCCTGAAAGACAACTTGCACTCCCTGCAATGGAAGCACGTTCCATGGTGGGATATCTGGCTGGGTGGGAAGGAGGACTCACAGCACTGACCATAGTTACAAGCACCTCCACTCACACACCCCCTCAACACTAACTCCACATAACCCACCTGGGAGAATGCAATGCCTCACATCCTAACTGAAGATCCCACAAAGAACGACCACCCTGGGTTATGCTGTGTGAAGCACAGGGACACTCTTGGGACTTGTAGCCAAACAACTGCCAGGACAACACTCCCAGCCATCCTGTCAGCACAGGCACCCCACCCCACAGGGAAGCAGAGTCAAAAGGAAGGAAGGATGGGCATGCTGGGAAGGGGGTGGAGGCAATAGCATGATGGGAGTGGTAGTCACAGATCAACATCTCACACCCACATGGCCCAGCAAGTTAGCACTGAAGCATGCACACCTCACAGGGAGTCAAAAGCCACTTCAAAGATGTCTGACACTGGCCACAGCTGTGGGGAGCACAAGGCCCTGCTGGGAACTGGGCACCAACAAACAACAAGACCACACTGCCAGCCATCTTGCCATTGCTGTCACACTCACACACAGTGAAGTCCACTCAAAAGGAAGGAAGTATGGGCATGCTGGGAAGGGGGGTGGTGGCAATAGCATGATGGGAGTGGTAGTCACAGATATTGGTCAGCCTCACAATTGGCCCATCAACACCACCCTGAACCATGCTCACATCACAGGGAGTCGAAAAGGACTCACAAAATGGCTGGCACTGGGTACTGCTGGGGGAGCACAAGGCCCTGCTGGGAACTGTGCAACAACCAACAGCAGGACACCACTGACTGACATCCTGAAAGACAACTTGCACTCCCTGCAATGGAAGCACGCTTCATGGTGGGATAACTGGGCTGGGGGAGAAGGAGGCCCGGATGGCAAGCAAATACCACCAATGCTGGTCATGCACACACCTCAACATTCACATTGACATGCCACAGGTTGGCAGGACAATGTGCTACACCAATCTCACTCTCTGACTGTCACAATTTAGGAGAATGCAATGTCCAGGCCCACATCCAGAGGTACAGTCACAACTGTCAGGTATTTGAACAATTGATGCCAGTAGAAACATAACATACAATCTGTGTCTCTCCCCAAAACAGGTGATGATGGGGACACAGCAGCAGACGAGGAGGAGTTCCTGTCCCAGGCTCCGGGGAACACTGAGCTCACTGGTGTGGATCAGCCTCTGCACTCCTCGGATGGCGAAGAACCAGCTGGACCCTCCGGTGTGAGTCATCATGCAGCACCAGCAGGACCAACATCTGCACCCCCTGCACCCACCCCTCCAACAACTGCCAACACACAGGCCACCCCTGCCAACATGGACAGACCAAGGATCACAGATGACAACAGCGCAGGGACCCAGACCCAAACTGGAGCTGGTGACAACGAGCCCAGGAACAACACCCAAGTGGGCCCACGGTCACCTGTGCGTGCCACCGCAGGTCCTGCACGTGTCGCCAGGGGTGGTGGGAGGGGTGGTAGACATAGGTCGCTCTTTGCAGAGGGGTCTGGACTGCATGATGACCCACAACTGGCACGTATCGCGGATGCGTACCAGACTAGCACCGGAGAGGTTAGCCAGGTAGTGGGGATCCTCAAGGACATACAACAGCAGCAGGCTGCCCATCATGCCCGCTTGGACTCACACATGTCCCGTGTTGAGACACACATGTCACGTGTCGAGACACACATGTCTGGCATGGAGTCCAAGTGGGACACATTGGAACAACTGACAGCGGTGCATAGGGACATACTGACATGCCTCCGCCAGATCAGCACCAACATGGCCTCACCTCCCTGTGTGCCCACAACATCTGCTGCTGAAACAACTGCAAATGCCACAGGGAGGGAGGAGGACTCTGGCAGAGAGTCCCCTGCACCGCCGCAGCCTGCACCTGAGGGGGCCGTCTGAGGAGGCCAAACTGAGAGGCCGATGGCCATCTACATCCCCCAGGAAGCCAACACCTGTTCTGGAACTTTTCCTCTGTGTGCAAACTGCACGCCCTGTCGAAGCCAACCCAACTCTCCCACATGACATGGGGAGCTCTAGTTGGCCAAATTCATCAGATGACTGTGGACTTTACTCTGGACATTTCAGCTACCAAGACTTCCGAATCACATGGGAACTTTGGATTCCAATTTCTATGTACAGCACCGACCATCCTGTGCACCATTCTCACACCTGTATGTAAATAAACTCACCAATACACCATATCTGCCTCTGTTGTGATTCCAACGTGCTCTCTGTCATGGAGATGATGATCAGAAAAATGACACTGTGCATGCTAACTGCTACAGCAAGTCCAACACCGTCATGTCAGTCATGGCGACGTGACACATATGAGGGAGACACACCACTAGGGCCACACAACACATACACACCAGGGCCATCAGACTCATCACCTATCCTGATGTTGCAACTAAATACAGTGGAATGCACAGAAACGCCACCTATTCACAGTCTGTCAACTAGACTACAGGTGCAGTAAGCAAATTTCAGTCAGATGTGTGACCACAGACAACGCACATCCCAAAGTGAAGCACAGGTTTATTACACATTTGCAACATGTTGTTTCCACTACAGATGCAAGGTAATCCCACGTGGCAGTGGCCACACAGTCAACAATTGTAGAAGAAATAAAATCCAGGGGTGTGGGGCACATCACCTGTAGGGAAACGACTGCTTCCACCTTGGAAGTTGAATCATGGATTCGTGGGATCCAAGTTGATCAAACAACTCCGGCAGCACCCTGTGAAGGACAGACATGACACACAGTCAAAACCACTGAAGAACAGCACAGAACGGCAATACTCATGTCTAATACATGTCACGAGATAACTACACAAAACCAAGTTAGCATGTCAACACTGTTGGGCAGTACAGACCACATGCAAGGACACATCGCTGCACGCATCCAGTCAAGTAGAACATGGCCACACTCAAACAGCACCAGAGCACCACACACATATATCATGCAAACTCAAATCATTGACATTACAACCCTCTGGAGACTCACATTCAGCTGAAGAGGTTGGTGATGAGCTGTGTGCGGACATCACCATCATCATCATCATCATCACTGGCATCGTGACCCAGGCCAGGATCTTCCACAGGTGGCGGACGTTGGTCATCGTCATCCAGGATGAGAGGCAACTCCTTCCGCACTGCCAGGTTGTGTAGCATGCAGCAGACGATGACAATCTTGCACACCTTTGCTGGGGCATATGGGAGGGCCCCTCCTGTCTTGTCCAGGCAGCGGAAGCGGCTCTTCAGGAGACCAAAGGTCCGCTCAATCACCCTCTTCGTCCGACCATGTGCCTCATTGTAGCGCATCTGGGCTGGTGTCACAGGGTTCCTGAGGGGTGTCAGCAACCACAGCATGTTGGGGTATCCCGAGTCACCTACAGACAGACAATTGCACATTAGCCGATTTGAAAATGTGTGCGGAAAACAACATAGCAGAACACACACAATGGTACAAAGTCAGTACACACCAACAAGCCAGGCACGCTGGTTCGGCATCTGTGACATCATCCTCGGGATGCGACTACTCCTCATCACGTAGGCATCGTGTGCAGAACCGGGGAAACGGGCACACACATGTGTGATGGTCATATCTGCAAGACATACCACCAGAGCATTGATCGAATGGTAATGTTTACGGCCGGTATGCCTGCTCAATGTGCCTGTGGTGTTATCAAAGCCACATGTGTCCCATCAATGGAGCCAATTACATGTGGCATCCTCCCCAGGGCATAGAAGTCACTCTTGACGTCAGTGAGTCGTTGATGTGTTGGGAAATAGATGTACTGGTTCAGGTATATCAACATTGCCCAATCAAAGACCTGCTCTATTAGTTGTCTGGACTCCTATGGACGTCCACCATATATTTTCTCAGGCACACAATATTGTGTGACGCAGCAGTGGATCAATATCTCCCATCTGCCATCAAGTGTCTGAAATCACTACTTTTAAACCACGTGTTCTGTACTGTATCTACTGGTGTAACCCCCTACAAACATCACCAGGAAAGGGGATGGTGCTGAGCGGTGGCCGGTAACCCGAGGAGTCTCGACTGACTGAGAGCAGCGACTGAGACGGACGTTGTGTCTGTGGACTAGTACACACACACAGGGTTAGAAGCAGTTTTTATGAGGTTGCAGGTATGCCGAAGTTTGGCAACCTTTCGGTTTGACAAACAGAGGAAAGTGGTGCAGTGAGGACGCTGACCCTACCCTGATGAAGTTGCCGCAAATTTCTATGGGCAATGAAACATGTTGGTTTTAATAGAGCAGACACACAGCAAAGAAATAAAGTAGTTCAGCTAGTGGTTGTCTAGCTCGGTTTTAGACTCAGGTATACTGGGTGTTCTACGTTAGACCCCGGTTTCCTATATAGGGTTCACGTATTGTGCACTGAATATACACAGTTTTTGCACTCTTTCTTTTCTCCTCACTCTTTACTTTGTTTTAAAAGTTGGCAGTTGCTAATGATGAGAACCTGAGGATACAGGCGAGTATCAGTCTGTAAACTCCCATGGTGTTACTCCCGTGAGGCACTGCCTTCTTTGTTCCCACTTTTTCACCCCCTTTCCTGGTGATGTTTGTAGGGGGTTACACCAGTAGATACAGTACAGAACACGTGGTTTAAAAGTAGTGATTTCAGACACTTGATGGCAGATGGGAGATATTGATCCACTGCTGCGTCACACAATATTGTGTGCCTGAGAAAATATATGGTGGACGTCCATAGGAGTCCTGACAACTAATAGAGCAGGTCTTTGATTGTATTGAACTCTGTGAGTGGGGGGCGACCTGTTCTTTTTCACCCCCTTGGCTCCTAGTTGTGAATAATATCAACATTGCCCCCAAAACATCGCGTAGCACACGGCTGAACATAGTCTGTGACATCCCACCGGCAGTCGCCACAGTGTGTTGAAAGGTACCGGTGGCAAAGAAGTGTAGGGCTGCCATCACCTTCACCTTGGGGGTCAGCGCTGTAGGATACGGACGGCCAGGCTGCAAATGTGGGTCCAACCGCACAGCCAAATCCTCAATCAGCTGCCTGGTGAAGCGGTACGGTCGGATGCTGTCACGTTCCACCATCGTTGCCAGGTCTGGGAATGGTCGATGGACAGCAGGAGCCCTGCAGTGCATAGGTGAAGAAAGCAAGATTGTCAGTCACCCCAACTATGTGCCGTTCACCATACTCAATTTCACATGATACATCATTAACAAACACAAGTACTTGATGTGTGTGTCGTTCTGTTTGGACATATATGGCACCTACATGGACATCATCTAACATCTCTGTTCAACAAGTGTTGACAACAGGTTCCAGGGTGTGCTATGGGAAACCATTAGGCTGTGTCACAGTACCCATTTACTGCTCTCACGTCCCACACACATACCACAGTGACATGTCTGGACAGATGCTCCACAGGCATCACAGCTCATTGACAGGTAGATTCCCAGGGACCCTGTCTTGCCACATGGACACTGGCATGACATTGCGTATCATGTACACGTCAGAAAAACTAACATGACACCCACAAGTAGTGGCCCCTGTAGCCTCTGCAGGACAGACATGGACGTCTGTGACACACACACACACAACATCAAAGTTCATGCACAAACCACGTGGATGTGGAGACTGTCTCCCATTGTGCACATGGAGTCATAGACATGTAAAACACAACATGCACACAGACTGCGGAGGGACATCACTATTGTGGCAATGGGCCACCCTGTGACGTACATGCCTTCCCACATGTGAGCCTGGGGGTATGTGACATGTCATACACATACACAACCTGGAAATGTGACCATGACACATGCTCCAAAATGAAAAGTTGCACACCACAGTGGTCAGGTGCACAACACACAAAGGACCCTGTCTCCATGAACACGTGCACAGCCTGGGTGTGTCTGCCCCCAAATGCCACCCCAAAAACCACATGTTCACCCCCATACACAGATAAGGTTATGCTGCCACACATGCCTTAGATACAGTGTGGACTGGGTGTGGTGTTGTAGGTGTGCCCCTGAGTCCCTGGAAAGTATATGTGGCTGGCATAGGTTCACCAGTGACCAGGATGGTGACATATGCGTGTGACCTGTCTAGGGACGCGTTGTAGAGCAATGGACCGATCGGTGTGCCCGGCCGGCCCATTGCATCTGTTGTATCCCGAAATACGCGTTGTACAGCAATGGACCGATCGGTGTGCCCGGCCGGCCCATTGCATCTGTTGTATCCCGAAATACGCGTTGTACAGCAATGGACCGATCGGTGTGCCCGGCCGGCCCATTGCATATGATGTGTGCGGGTACGCGTTGTATCCCGGGTACGCGTTGTAGAGCAATGGACCGATCGGTGTGCCCGGCCGGCCCATTGCATCGTATGTGAGCGGGTACGCGTTGTAGAGCAATGGACCGATCGGTGTGCCCGGCCGGCCCATTGCATATGATGTGAGCGGGTACGCGTTGAATCCCGGGTACGCGTTGTAGAGCAATGGACCGATCGGTGTGCCCGGCCGGCCCATTGCATATGATGTAAGCGGGTACGCGTTGTATCCCGGGTACGCGTTGTAGAGCAATGGACCGATCGGTGTGCACGGCCGGCCCATTGCATCTGTTGTATCCCGAAATACGCGTTGTACTGCAATGGACCGATCGGTGTGCCCGGCCGGCCCATTGCAACTGTTGTATCCCGAAATACGCGTTGTACAGCAATGGACCGATCGGTGTGCCCGGTCGGCCCATTGCATCTGTTGTATCCCGAAATACGCGTTGTACAGCAATGGACCGATCGGTGTGCCCGGCCGGCCCATTGCATATGATGTGTGCGGGTACGCGTTGTATCCCGGGTACGCGTTGTAGAGCAATGGACCGATCGGTGTGCCCGGCCGGCCCATTGCATTGTATGTGAGCGGGTACGCGTTGTACAGCAATGGACCGATCGGTGTGCCCGGCCGGCCCATTGCATATGATGTGTGCGGGTACGCGTTGAACAGCAATGGACCGATCGGTGTGCCCGGCCGGCCCATTGCATATGATGTGTGCGGTGCGCGTTGTATCCCGAAATACGCGTTGTACAGCAGTGGACCGAACGGTGCGCACACATTGGCTGGGGCCTGGCATGGCAACGGACGCGTTTCGAAGCTCCAACGAGTCTGATGCAGTGAATTCAGTTGGCCAGCCACAACAATGTTGCAAAATCATGGGTGTCATGAAGTTGAAGATTTGAAGGATGCTGTGGGCGTGTATTAGTGCTGCTATTCCATGGATTGGTCAGATTCAGAAGATGCAAACGACTTGGACCTATCACTTTGGACACATGGGACAGTATCTGCCTCTGCAGCACACATATAATGCTGGCTGTTCCCCTGAGAGCTCACTTGCCTGCACTACATGCTCCAGGACGACATCTGCCACCAACACTGCTGCTGTTTATGCATCCTCTGGCTCCTGCAATGGCACGTACTGTGGAGAGAGCCCCAGCCTTCAGCCTTGAGTAGAACCAGGCCCTGCTGGATAGCCTCCTTCCACAGTACAGCAAGCTGTATGGGAAACCAGGGGAGCAGGTGAGCGTGCTGTCCACTGCCTCACTAATTGTGCATGTTGTCTGACTAGCAGGACTTTCAGTGTGCACACCACTGGCTAGCATGCCCACTGAGTAGTTGTCACACCCCAAAGTGTGTAGTTACATGCACTGAACTGGTACAGTGCAGTAACAGTGCATTCCAACTAGGTTTACTTCCCATGCAATGATACCATGTAGTGACTGCTGGCAAACTGTTCATAGCCATTGTTGCACTGCCTGTGTACATCATATGCCCCTGTGATTGAGACATGTATATCCAACTGTGTGATGCACGTATATGTTGCATGTGTAGTAATGGCCTTTTCACTTTGTCATCCTCACAGGTTGATGCCCACCAGAAGCAGGAAATCTGGCTGACCATCGCCCAGAAAGTAAGATCCGTGGGGGTCTACAGGCGCAGGATCCGCAACTGCCAGAAGAGGTGGCAGGACCTTCGTGGCTGGACCCGGAGGATCGCAAGGGTCCAGCTGAAGCTGTCGCCTCCTCGCAGGAGGGGCGGACACCGGACCCTGACCGCCCACATGCTCCGGATCCTGGCGGTGGTCTTCCCTGACCTGGATGGGCAGCTGAAGGACAGACAGCAGCAAGGAGGGGGTGAGTCCATGACTGCACTGTGCACTTTGTCTGACATGCTATGTGCCCTCCTCTGGCCTGGTTAAACTTCCACAGTACATCAGTCATGTGGTCCAGGACCCATGTCCCTCATTTGTGACATGCCCACTTCTCCTCTGATACGCATATGTGTGGCCCTTATAGTCAGGAAATTGTGTCATTTGTGGACTGTGTCATTGCATTTTGCTTTGCTGAAGGTGGGGGACAGCATTTGTTGCCGTGACTATGTTGTGCGATTCATGGGTGGGTCAATTGCTTACACAATGCCTAAGTTCTGACATGTAATCTGGGTGTAACTTTGATATGTGGTCCGCTTGCTGCTCTGACTCACCACATGTCCCTGGGGAATTTGGCACACACCCATGCTGCTGGTGGGAACAATGTTTGGGCCTCAGGTGTATGTGTATCCAGTGTGTCACACATGCTTAGCCACCTGCCTACTGTCCAGGACTCATCCCTCTTACAGGTGGAGCTGGACAGTCATGCCTACTCCAGGGCATGCAATACACTCTGTACTCCCACTCCCGTGTATAATCTGGCATGTTGTGATCAGTGAAATGTACCCTCAGGTGTCTGCCTCTGTCTCATTGTGCTGTGTCTTCGTTGTCAGGACTACTGGTATGTTTATCGGTTAGGGCTCAGCATGCCATCGGAGATGTGACCATGATAGACAATACTTCTGTGACTTATAGGTGTCTGATCACTTGACTGTGCACACAGGTGTTTGCGACTGTGACTTTCAGGCAGCTGTATTGTCATTCACAGCACACTGTGAGGTGCTCATGTTCAGAGAGTTGTGTTTCATGTCCCCCATATGTCAAGTTGGTATGACGTGGACAAATAGTAGTACAGATGATGTGGTATTTGGGGAATGGACATGTGCACTTGTCAGTCACATAACTTGCATTCCCCATGCCCTCGGATTGTGACACAGTGCAGACTGTTGTTGCCTGGCTGCCATGGCCATGTGACTTGAGACAGTAATGTATGACTTTGCACGCATTCCTGTGTCATGGCATTAAACTTCCTGAGACTGATCCTGCAGGGGAGTGACATGTGCAACATGCACCCCATTGTGGCATTGACTATCCGGACATGGGTGCATCATGGTGTCTGATGCTGGTATGCATCACATGCATTTCTATTTAGACTCTGGCCATCCCTTTATCCGGACACCTGCACTGACTCAGTGGCAAGAGATGTGATGTGTGCATGTTCACATACTTCACCGTGTTCCCTGCAATGTCCAACAACTGTGTAGGTGGTGCATGTGTCCACACTGGGGTCTTACCATCAGACAGGCACCAGACAGATGGGTGCAAGGGCAGGAGGGGTGTGAGTCCCATGGTTGACCATCAGACTGACAATTGGCTTCCCGAATCTGTGTGAGGACTTTAGGCAATGTTCAACTAAGGATGCCAGGGCTTGCTCTGTAATGTGCTGTACTTACTGTGGTGTGTGCGGTCAGTGCAGGTGACTGATGTTTGTCTGTTTCCCTAATTGTTTGCAGATACATCCACGGCCACAGGAGGGGACAGCTCCACGGACCAGGAGGAGCAGCGGAGCCAGACTGGGTCAGCATCGGACGAGTGGTCAGAGGGACCCAGTGGCACGGAGGGCGAGGGGAGCCACACCGAGGAGTCCTCAGCACCATCCACCTCAGCTGAGGACCACAGCAGCTCGGAAGGATGACTCCCTTGTGGAGGCGGGTCTCAGCAGCCACCAAAGGCCAGCTAGTCTGTCTGGCCCCGCCACCCACCACCACCACCGCCCTCCCATTGGCTCCCATTCCTGAGGTCCGTGGAGGCTCCCATACTCGGGAGCGTGTCTCCTTCATGCCAGGCACCGCACCCCCTGCCCCTGTGTCCCCTGCTGCCCTGAGTGAGGAGTCTGTGTACCTCCTTCGGCAGCTCCATGTAGGGCAGACAGCAATGCTGAGTGTCCTCCATGCACACACCACTCTGTTGACACAGCTGGTGTCGTTCATGGAGGGCATCTCGACGGGTATGTCTGCCCTACAGAGGAGCAATAAGTCCATGGACTCCTCCCTGACGGCAGCAGTGTCCCTCCTCCAACAGTCCCTCACCCCTCCCACCTCTGCCCCATCCACACTTCCTGCCCCCTACCTGTCCAAAGCACATGCACACCTGCACAGTCACCCAAACACACAGACACGAGCAGCACAGACACACCCAAGAGTAAGGCAAGACGTGCACACAAGCATCCTCAGGGGACTGATACCACAGACACAGGGGATGGGGAACACACACACACACAGGCAACCACAGTCACTCCGCAATCCTCAAGATCCTCTCCCTCCAAGACCCCTTCCCTTGCCTCACCTGCAACCCCACCTGATCAGCAGCTCTTCCTCTGTGACCTCGGCCTCTTCCCCTCCCATCCCGCTGATCCAGCATACCGGGGAAGAGGAAGTCCACCCACACAGAGGGGAGTGCCCCTCGCCCCCGGACACCCTCCCCCAGGCGCAGGCAGAGTGAGACCCCCACCCGCAAGTCCCCCGGACCCAGAAGAGCAAGACCCCGCCACCGCCCTGCAAGTCAACCACCCAGTCTCTCACCTCCATCCCCCAGGCCACCACTCCACAGGTTCCACCGCCACACCCTGCCCCAGGTTCCCCCACACACAGATACCGCATCCCCAAACTGCTTAGGCCCTCCCCCTGCCACTTGCTCTTCCACCCCAAAACCAGATGCTCTGCCTGTTTGTGCCACTGGTGTGGAGACCGTGTCCCCCCCTCTGTCCTGCCCAGCTCTTCTGCCCTCCCTTCCACTACCTTGGAGTCATGCACTGCGGTGGAGTCCACAACCTCCCCGTATGACTCGGGCACTGCATTGGGGACCCAGTCCACTCCATCTGACCAGCCCACTGCAGTGGTTGCAGCACCAACTCCATCTGACTTGAGCCCTGCAGTGGTGCCAGCCCCCCCTGAGTCAGACACCTCCACTGCAGTTGCCGGTGACACTCCTGCACCCACCTCCCCTTCACTGCCTCCTTCTGGCATCCCCTGATCCTGTCCCTGCGGTGCCTGGCCTGCCCCTCGTATGCCCCTCCAAGGGGATGTCCCCTGTCCATACCTGTGCAGGCAAGCAATTGTTGACAAGTTGTCACACATCACCCTGTTGGGACTGTATATTTGGACTGACCATTGGCCTTAGTTTATTTTGGACTTTTGATTTGAGTTGCACACTTGCTGAATAAAGCCTCTTTTTGTTTACTTGTGGTTAATCTTTGGAGGTACATGATGTAGATGTGTAGAATCATGCATTTGCTGTTGTAATAGTGTTCAGATCAGGTAAATGAAGTTTTGCTGTGATGGGCTCCATGTGGTCCATGGGATATGTGTCCTAATCTAGTCTGGATCTATAGCATCCTTTGCTGCAGTCTGAGGGTGTAATGTTCAGCATTTGACACAGGGATGTACGTTTAGCATTTGTAGATTACCATCTTTGTCCTACACTGATGCACATCTGGTGGGCTTACCACTGTCCAATGTTCCTAGTACCCTGACTGTGTGCCCGTCTCCACTGGACATGCAGTTTTGCACATCAATTTTGGAGGACTCATCTGTGTACACAGTGCAAGTTGCTTGACACGTGTCTTGGGTGTATGCAGATGACTGACGTGACACTCCCGTGCCCAGGCTGATATGAGCAGAGCCTTCAGTGTGTTGTAGTTGTTGACTCACTGACCGAGTGTTCTGCTGACATGTTTGAGTCATGCACAGACAAGGTTTGGCACAGCTGACCTTCCACAGGAGTGGAGTGCCCTCATGGCAGTGCGTGATTCCGTGATATAGGCTGTGCCCATGTTGTGTGTTGTGTAGGCATGTCTGTGCGTGTTCCCTTCTCCTTTTCCTACACAGGCTGTGTCCCTACGGATGTTCCTGTTTGTGATGCTTGCTGAGTTGTTCTGTGTTCATCCAGCATCTTGGACCTGGTTATTCCGGGATGTGGGTGCATGGCAAACTAATGTTCATGAGGTTGTCATCCCTAGTTGTCTTTGTTGTCAGGGCTGGGGATGTGGGCAAACGCAGATGGGACACAGTCAGGATTCCTCTTGGCACTTGTTGGTTACACGAGTAATGTGATTTTCTGTTTGTGTATGCTTTCATTGATTGTGACACGTTGTGTGTGTGACTGCTGCCACTCCTCAGGGTCAGAGCTGCAATGTTGGAAGTTGTCTATGTGTGTCCTTTGTGGGTCAGCTTGGCTTCTTCATTGGTGTGTGACTATGGCCAGGATCCCATTGTTTGGGGTGGATTTCACGTCATGCCCATGTACGGCATACTGTGCAGTGTGTCAGACATTCACAAGTATTGTTGACTGGCCATGTGTGATGGGTTTCTGCACCTTATTTCCCCCACCACCCCTGGGATTGTCATGGGTGCATGTGCAATGTCAGCAGTCCATGTGAGCTTCAACGCTGCACATTGGTGGAGTTCAAGGTGTGTGGCGTTGAGTGTGTGCAAATGTGAGTTGTTGCACTACCTCCATATTTTCCTTGGCTGGCAGGCCATGCTGAGTGCTTTGTGCTTGTATAGGTGTGATGGTAGTTTGTTGCTCAGGACACATGGCTGTGGTTCACAGTGTGGATGACATCTACCTTTGTCATCACAGTGTGATTGTCATGCAGGCTAGTGTCACCACAATGTGGGGTCCCTGGGGGGAGTGCTGTGGTGGTTCTGTCTCTTGCTGTGTGTGTTGCTGTTCCTTCAAGCTTGTGTGACATGTGTAATTTGGGCTCCCTCTCATCTCACAATGCCTGTTTGCCCACATAGGGGAATCCAATCCATGAGTTACTTTTGTATGTGACTGTGTTGACATCTGTGTATCAGTGAATCTGGCCTCCTCATGTGTTGTGTGTTTGCCTGGGGACACTGGCACACAACCCCCCTCACCTGTTGTGTATGATATGCAGTGTGAGTCTGCCTGTTTGTGTTTGTGCTTTTGCACCACTGCATTGGCATATCTTTAGTTTGCCATTGGCTGTATGTTGTTTGTTGGCTTTCCCCTGCTGGCCCTGGGACTGCTAGGTCATCAGTCAGCACATTGATCATGGTTAGTACATCCCATTGCTGCCATGGTATGGTATTTGTTCACCTGACATCTACAGTCTCCACAGGATATCTACATTTGTGTGTCCATTGGTGCAGATATGTGGGTCTGCATTATGATGCTCACTTCTGTCATTGTGTTATTTGTGAATGTAGACAATGTGGGCCCCCATGGCTGACGTTTGTGTGCACATGGCCAGAACGATGTGTCATTGTCACTGCACTGCTTGCCTCACACAATCTATGTTGCTATGGGACACAAGCACTACAATGCCACTGTAGTGTTTGGTGTTGTGTGGCCAGGAATAATCCCTGCAGTTATGTTTTTGCAGCTTTTACCAGGACTACACTTCCCTTTTGGGCACTGTGGTGATGGGGCTTTGGGCCCCATTGCCACACTGTTCAAAATGTGCTTCAGCTATGGAGCACACACTTACCTTTTGGGCACTGTGGTGATGGGGCTTTGGGCCCCATTGCCACACTGTTCAAAATGTGCTTCAGCTATGGAGCACACACTTACCTTTTGGGCACTGTGGTGATGGGGCTTTGGGCCCCATTGCCACACTGTTCAAAATGTGCTTCAGCTATGGAGCACACACTTCCCTTTGGGCACTGTGGTGATGGGGCTTTGGGCCCCATTGCCACACTGTTCAAAATGTGCTTCAGCTATGGGGCACACACTTACCTTATGGGCACTGTGGTGATGGGGCTTTGGGCCACATTGCCACAGTGGTCATGGTCTGCTTGCATTTTGTAGGCCACACACACAATTATGTGTGACACATGTGTTAGGGGGTCACATTGTATGTTCAATGTCATGTTCAGTGTTGTATGCATTTGACACAGACCACACACGCTTGTCATGGTGTTGGGGGCTGGGATGTAATTTACAGACAGTCCTTATGTGGGAGTATGCTAGTTGTGTCATGCATTACCCATCCTATGAGTAGGGGTGGTTGTAGTGACAGGCATCCAGCCCCCCATGAGTGGTGATGGTAGTAGTGGTAGGCATCCAGCCCCCCATGAGTGGGGATGGTAGTAGTGACAGGCATCCAGCCCCCCCCTGGATAGGGGTGGTGGTAGTGGCAGGCATCCAGCCCCCCCCTGAGTAGGGGTGGTGGTAGTGACAGGCATCCAGGCCCCCCTGGGTAGGGGTGGTAGTAGTGGCAGGCATCCAGGCCCCCCTTGGTAGGGTTGGTAGTAGTGGCAGGCATCCATCCCCCTTAGGGTGGGTATGGTAGTAGTGGCAGGCATCCATCCCCCTAAGGGTGGGGATGGTAGTAGTGACAGGCATCCAGCCCCCTGGATAGGGGTGGTGGTAGTGGCAGGCATCCAGCCCCCCTGAGTAGGGGTGGTGGTAGTGACAGGCATCCAGGCCCCCTGGGTGGGGGTGGTAGTAGTGGCAGGCATCCAGGCCCCCTGGGTAGGGGTGGTAGTAGTGCCATGCATCCAGCCCCCCCTGGGTAGGGGTGGTGGTAGTGACAGGCATCCAGGCCCCCCTGGGTAGGGGTGGTATTAGTGGCAGGCATCCAGGGCACCCTGGGTAGGGGTGGTAGTAGTGGCAGGCATCCAGGCACCCCTGGGTAGGGGTGGTAGTAGTGGCAGGCATCCATCCCCCTATGGGTGTGTATGGCATTGGTGTTGGCCATCCCACCCCTATGGTTCTGCTGTTGCTAGTGTACGTTATTTGTGCATCCCTATGTGTGTGTGACATATTTCGTGTACGTGTGGTTTGTTTGTATTGTTGGTGTTTGACTTACCGTCTGCGCCGTACGCGTCCGTGCCGGTCCCGGTAATAGATGTAGAGTATAGGTAGGACCTGCGCAATGGGATTCATGCTTGGATCGTCTCGTTCGGGTTTCTCGTGTCTTCGAGTCGTACTCGTAGCAGGCTTGTTCGTCTCGTAGCCGTGGATCGTCTTGTGGCGCGAAACGGAGCTTATGTACGGCTCGCCCGGATGCTCAAACGTGCCGAACGTAGCGACGAGTTCGGCGCGTACGGAAGACGCATCGTACTAGTCCGGCCGGAAGGTGCTGTGTATTTGGTTCCGTGCCACTCGATTTGGCATTTACGGATCCGGCTCGGGCGGGGAACAGGAGCTGGAATGGGTAAGTACGGCTCGCTCGGAATCTGGGCTGTTATGCGCATCGTACTTGTTCGTTCGGTAGAGTGTTCGAGTCGGTCGGTAAACACGCGTTCGGCTGGTATTTTTTCCGGACGAATACTGTTAGGTGCGCTTCCGGCCGACATCGGAATCGACCCCAATGTGGGTAACTGTATATCAAAACATGGAAAAACGGCCATCTCTAACCCCATCCTGCGTAAGTGTCTTTCAATGGGGAGCAAAAAACCCTGTCCTATGTTTAGGAAAATTTGAAGAAACTATATGGTATGGAGAGAAAAGCAGTAAAGAAGAAATTCATGTGCTAGAAGGTGAAGTTCCTGGACCATGTTTATTGAGGAATGTCACGGCTCAGTTTATGGGTCTGTTAGCAATGACTTGTAATGTTACAACAGAACATCGTATTTTAAAACAGTACACACAGTAATTCACAGGTTTAGGAAAGCTAAAAGACAAAGCAATAACATTGCATATTAATGAAGCTATAAAACCTGTTGCACAAACTCACAGGAGAGTACCAATACATTTACAAACGAAGGTTGAGAAATAAATAAATTCACTTCTTCAACAAGACATCATTGAACCAGTATATGGACCAACACCATGGATATCTCCAATTGTAGTAGTCCCAAAAAAGGATACGGAGGATATAAGAATTTGTGTGGACATGAGAATAGCTAACACTGCAATTGAAAGAGAGAGATATCCGGGTCCACATTTGAATGACATGATAAGTAGTATTTCTGGTGCAACTGTATTCTCAAAATTAGATTTATACAAAGGATACAACCAGCTGGAGATAGATAGTCAATCTCGATACATAACAACGTTTTCAACGCATTTAGGTCTTTTTAGATATAAAAGATTGAATTTTGGTATATGTTCAGCTGCTGAAATTTTTCAGGAAACCATAAAAATATAATAAGACCAGTAAAAAATGCTATGAATTACCGTGATGATATCTTGATATTTGGAAAAGATCAAGAGGAACATGATCAAGCTTTAAATGAAGTTTGTCAACAACTTGTAACAGCTGGCTTAACACTCAATCTTGGAAAATGTGACATAAATAAACCTGAATTAATGTTTTATGGACACATATTCTCTCACAAAGGTATGAGACCTGATCCCCCAAAAATATCTTCTCTAAATTTAATAACCATTCTTAAAGATATATCAGAATTGCGTTCATTCTTAGGAATGGCCAGTTATTGTTCACGGTATATAAAAGACTTTGCTACCATAAGTGCTCCGCTTAGAGAACTAACAAAGAAGGGTAAAAGATTTATTTGGGATTTAAACTGTGAGCAAGCATTTAAGCAAATAAAGCAAGACATATCAGCTACAGCTAATCTGAAATATTTTGATCCGCAATTGTGCACAGAATTGGTGGTGGATGCTAGCCCGGTAGGACTTGGGGCAATTCTAGTACAGCACAAAACTGGGAGGGAGACTCCTCGATATGTAATCTCGCATGCTAGTAAAAGTTTAACTGATGTAGAGCGGAGGTATTAACAACCAGAAAAAGAAAGTCTGGCAGTTGTATGGGCATGTGAGTATTTTCATGATTTCATATTTGGTAAACCATTTGTTATAATAACAGATCATCAAGCATTGATTACAATATATGGAAACCCAAAAGTTAAAATGCCACCACGTATTAAGAGATGGGGAATGCGTTTAATGGATTATGATTTTAAGAATGTTCACAAGCCAGGGAAAGAATTTAACCCAGCAGATTATTTATCTAGGCATCCTGCTGAAGCACAGTCAAAAGGACATTTGGAAGCAGAAGACTATATATGTTTCATCATCAGATCTACAGTACCAGAAATTGTTTCAGAAAAAGAATTAATTGAAATGACTAACAAAGATGAAACTCTTGGAGATGTGAAGAAAATTGTACTTGAGAATAAATGGAGGCTAATTAACACTGCGACACGATTTCAAATGAATGTAAAAAGAAGTGATATTCTTGCTTTCAAAAACATACATTCAGAGTTAGCAATTGCATCATCTGGAATACTTTTAAGGGGAAATAAATTGATAATTCCGGAAGGTTTACAAAGACGTGTAATTGATCTGGCTCATGAAAGTCACGGAGGGATATCGGCAACAAAAAAACTTAATAAGAGAGAAAATGTGGTTCCCACGACTAGATGGTCAAGTAGAAGAAGTGATAAAAACATGTCATCTATGTCAATGCACTACAAAGGAAAGAGTAATGGAAGAATTGCTCATGTCCAAATTGCCTAATGCTGTATTCTCCAATATAGCGGCAGACTTTTATGGTCCTCTAGACTCAGGACATTATCTACTGGTATTAATTGATGAGTACTCTCGATTCCCAATTGTGAAAGCGATATCATCCACATCTGCAACAACTGTGCTTCCTGTTCTTGATGATATTTTCTCGACATGGGGAATACCAGATGTGTTGAAAACAGACATGGGAGCACAGTTTAATGGAAATGAGTTCAAAAAATTTCTGAGTTATTTGGGAATAACTCATAGAAGAGTTACACCAATGTGGCCACAAGCAAATGGTATGGTGCAAAGATTGATGGCCACTATCAAAAAAGCTATACAAAGAGCAAAATTGTCTCAAATTTCTATAAATCAAGCATTGTGTCAAGTTTTAAGAGATTACAGAAATACTCCTCATGGTTCTACAGGTAAATGTCCTTCCGAATTGATGTTTGGTCAATCAAGACAAACACGTTTACCACATCTTCCATCTGCTTCTCCAAAAGACCATGCTGAAATAATGAAAAAGGATGCAGAAGCGAAAAGCAAAATGAAATATTATGCCGACAGTAAAGCAAACGTTCCAAATGAGTATTATAATGTTGGAGATCTAGTTTTAGTAAAACAACAACAAATTAAAAAGTCACAAAGTAAATTTCATCCATCTCCTTTGGAAGTAACACAAATTCATGGAACGGCCATTATAGCTAAAAATGACAATAGAGTGATATCAAGAAATAAAACATTTTTCAAGAAATTTAACTCAAGCACTGAGAAGCAACAAAATGCACAAGCAAATGATCAACACTTGGAGCAATTCAACAGAAAATCTGAAAGGGTTTCTCGAAAACCAAATCGACTAATAGAACATTGCTAAATCTTGGGGTACTTGTTCATCTTGTCATAATATTTTTCTTCTTTCTTTTTTTTTTCTCTTTTAAAAGGGGGGAGAATGTAATGATGTAGTAATGTTAATGTTCTAATTGGAACATAGGAATTGGAAGGTTGGGAAGTGTAGAATCTAAGAGGGGCAGTTAAGAAATGTTATGTGAGCTGGGAGCATATCATCGGCTTTACTGCAATAAAAGTTTGAAGAAAGAACATCCTGTCTGGAGTATTACACAGCCTCCACCATTTTAGAGAAGGTCTCAGCTCTACTGGTCTTCAAAGGTCTCCATGTAAGATGTTTATCGAAAAGGACTCCTAATTAAGAACATGTGGGGACAGCACATACTCTGTCACCATTAACTGAAAAGACAGGGTTCTCCTTCCTTTTCGCCGCATAGACCATGACATGGGTTTTTGACTGATTCATTCTTAGATCGAGGCTCATCATATATTTGCAAAACCCATCCAGCAAGAGCTGCAACCCTTGCCAAGTCTTAAACTCCTCTTGTATTACATATAAGTCACCCCTAAGGTAGGCCCTAGGTACCCCATAGGGCACAGTGCTGTGTAATCAAAAGGTAGGACATGTACATTTGAGTTTTGCATGTCCTCGTAGTGAAAAATGCCCAAATTCATTGTTCACTACCATGAGACCTACCCATCTCATAGGTTAACATTGGGAATTCCTTATTACACTTTATAAGCTATAATTCTCGATTGAGAAGGAGCAGATCTGTCATATTTCATATCACTGGAATGGTAAAGGTAAATCCTCTTTACTGGTAAAATAGCATTTATCATTACCCTTTTAAAAATGCCACTTTTAGTAAGATGCAAATAACAATACAATTGCCAATACTGACTCTTATTCATAAATGATACTTTGATCCATGATCACACAACCAAATTAATGTGATCACCATTTATCTTGACACATTTTCTTCACAAATTCCACAGTTTTAATTCTTTTCAATACATATTCAAATTCATGATCATATAATCATACACAGCACATACATGACACATCTAACATGTGACTAACACACCAATATGTACGGATGAACCCCAACATTACACATGAAATATCATGACAAATCAACAACATTCTATTAACAAACATATGGGTAAGACAAATGTGCCCACGTTCTGACTTTACCGAGCCTTACAGGAGCCTCATTATTACATAATGTCATTACTCCTCAGATTGGGCTTTATAAACAAACAGTGCCAAAATGTAGGGTCAGACAGATGGTTCTGATACACTCCTTTGATCAATTTTAGCCCTGAGCCCCAATATCTCTTATTTCAAGTGCACTTGTTTGTTGAAATACTGTTGACGCGTTTCAAATCCTTTCAATTTATTGGGTTTCTCCTCAGGACTCAGAACAAATGAGCACTCATCCGAATTCATCCCTTGCACATTCCAACTTCAAGAGCACAAGCCAGTGGTCAACTGTTTTCCATTTTCAAATCAGCGGGGAGTCTGCTTGTTTACTTCGCAATTCATGGAATGGTGGTGTAACTTATCGTAACTTGCCTCCCATTTCCGATTTCGTGAAGCGTTTTCTTCTTTCAAAACTTCGGCTATGGAGCATCTGCGTATTCAGCTGTTCTTGCCACCAAACACGTTGATCTTATTTAAACACACCCCTTTCGTGTTCCAAAGCGATGTGTGACTGAGTGGCCATCCACATCTTGATGCGTGATCCTGGGCAGGATGGGAGGGAGGAGCTGATACACCTGAATAGGCTGTGTCCTGTCCCCACACAAAGGGCTGCATACCACACCTGGAGTGAGTCTGAAGGCAGAGCTGGGAGGGAGGACCTCTGTGCACTTCGAAGCCCTTCTTCGAAGTCACCCCCACTTCAAAGGCATCTTTATGCTTATAAACACTACAATTCAGTTTATTCTTCACACATTTATATCTCTGGTTATACTTATTGGATTTTTGTCGTTTTGCTCTTGTTTTTGTCATAAAAATATAAGCTATTTTTCTAAACGGTGTGGAGTCTTTTGTGATGTTTTCACTGTGTTACTGTTTGAAGTGTTGTCCGAATACTTTACACATTGCCTCTTAAGTTAAGCCTGACTGCTCTGTGCCAAGCTACCAGAGGGTGAGCACAGGTTAATTTGTGGTGTGTATCTGACTTACCCTGACTAGGATTGTGGCTCCTGCTTGGACTGGGTGCTTACTTCTCCCAACCAGAAACCCAATTTCTAACAGTGCCAGATTGATGCCAATACTTCTCTCCCTTAGGGAATCTCTAACCTCCATGTACATTGAGTGGCTCAACCTCAAAGTGGCCAGTAGCTACAGATGGGAAGAATAAGGCTGTCTACTCAATATGGGACAGCAAGCAGCACTGTGAAATAAGGGTTATGAATGGAGGGTTGGTTAGAAATCCAAGTAATTATCTACTAACATGGAGTCATGGTGTACTACAAGGTGAAGCGGCGAGGAAACCTAGTTAGGCATAGGCAGTGGCAAAGCACACAGAAAGAGGGCCCGGGACTGAGAATGTAGGCAAGGGTTGACACGGCAAGCAGTAGTTAGTCATGTGAAGCAAAGCAGGATGAGAACACCTGCACTAATTCCATTGTGACTGACTTTTTTGGTTCATGACCTTTCACAATACTTCCTCTGCTGGACGGTCAATCTTAAGTAGCACCACCTGATTCAGAATGACCAAGATACACCCTCTGAGACAACCTTCTATGCTACTCCACATTATTCTAGCTTAAAAACTACTCCCCTCTGACCCCTTGCAGCATCTTCATGCCATATAATATTTTACAAAAACAGGTTTCATGCAAGTTACATTTCTCTTTGGTAGATATTCCCCATCTTTAATCACTGTTGCTGTATGGTTGAAGTTAAAAGGTGTTATTCTTTAGGTTTGTCTGCAGAATGCATTTCTTTGAGTGTGTAATATTTAATACGTGACAGAATGTGACCATTAATGACAGAAAATCAGAGTCCCCTCCTCTGTTATTTTAGATCCACAAACCAGACTGTGACAGTAGAGGAATCTGAAACTATACAGAAAACTGAAACGTGCAGATGTCTCCGCTTCCGTCTCTCCTCCCCGACTGCAGAGATCGCTGCACAAGTATGCCTACATTTTAGTAATAAATGTGGTAGGGATGGGGAAGTGGCTCGAAGATTGGGAATGGGAGGGGTTTTAATGAGGGGTGAGGATGATATAAGGGAGGGTTAAAGAGTTGTGTAGGAGGGCAAACATTTGCCAACAAAAGAGTAAGCCCATTACTGTGCACAAACTACACAGTTTTAAATGAACCCCAGCTCAGACCTGGAGTAAGTCCACCACCACACATGGCCAACCACTGGTACTACAACGCATTCTCCTTGAAAATAATCGAGGAGGGACTTAAATAGAATCCCTCAGGAAATATTAAAATAAATGAATTTGTTTTCACTTTTTACAAATATATACACATCCAATTTAATGATAAAAATTTTTGTAGAAAAATAAAAAATAAATGTATTATTTTAGAACATATAAATTACTTTTTATTTAAAAATAAATGTAACTTTTAAAATAATTAAACTTACTTAAATTAATTGTATACATTTTAGGTGAAATTAAAAAAATATTGTAAAATAACTTTAAATAAATATGCTTTAATTAAATATTTAATTCAAAATTAAGTTATTAGTGCTGTGGAATTCTTTTAAACATTGTTCTATATTTCAATGATGTAAAATTATTTACATTAATATTTATCATAAAATATAGAATTGTTTTTTAAATTTAATAAACTTTTTTTACTTTTCCCTCTACTTTACCATTCAGAGATCTCCACGCCGGTGGCAGAGACCTCCGGCTCTGTGTGAAGTTACTAGTAAATTAAGCTCCAGCCCCTGAATTCAGGGGTGTAAACTTGTAAGTCTACACATTCTAGTAACTTTCCACTCGGAAATGGTAAATAGCCAAAAGTAGTAAAGTTACTACAAAGCTTAAGAGCAAAGGTGTGGTTTTACTCACGTGCAAATGTACCTTTCAGAATAGGTTGCATGATATTTAGCTTCCTTGAGGTAACCGCAGTCTAATGGACTTGGCCGGGGGGCCAGCATCATACATGCCAATAGACTCGATTCATCCGGGAGACTCACGAGTTTTGAAGCCAAAATGGCTTTATTTTGACTGTCTCCCACAAGAAATTGCCTCTCTTGCAATACCAAGGTCAATGGGTCCTGTGCGCTGACAATGTTGTTACAAGATGTATTTCATTATGTATAAGTGTGAAATGCCAATAAACAAATTAAAAAAAACAAAAACAAAAACAGTCAATGGGGTAAATATATTCTCCAGAGATTTTTTTTTTAAATCTCCTACTTTCCTCTCCTGAAATATTGGCATTCATGCAGCATCCTTCCACTCACTCCTTCCCAATGGCCTGTTTGGTCAGGAGCCTTCCTCAGTGGAGAAGAACGCTCTTCTTGTTTCAAGCTTGAACTCTCTTTGAATATTTTCTCCTGCAGTGCTGATAACTCTAACCCTGTGGCGTTTTTTCCAACCAAGATCCAAAATTAAATGGCTGTCCTGATAGCACATATTGACACTATTGCTGTGACTGCTTACAAATATTCACATAATCATTAGGAGGACCTCAATTACACGGGTCACAAGTCTTTTGCACCCCAGTTAGTGCCATGCCGCATTTTCGGTTTCCAGCAGCCTGGAGAGGGAAGCTGCACAGGTTTCAGAACACTGCTTTTTGTTTTGCTTCTCACTTGCCATATGCGTGGCATTTTTTTAATTGGCTGCCCATGAAACAGTGATCTGCTTTGTACAGTGGGCTTGTTATAGATCTGGCCCAGTTTTCCTCTCTGATCTCTTAATCCCTCACGTTCAGACGTGAGCTCGGAGATCCGGCTCTCTATTTGTTAAAGCTGCCACGTTTGAAAAGGGCATGATAAGAGCGCAGAACTTTCCGGGTTCTTGGCCTGCAACTGCGGAAGGCTCTCCCGACCCAGCTTCTTTAGATTTATGATTACTCTCGGCGCAGAAATCCTTGACAACTTATATTTTCTGTAAGTCTCTATTTTGGATCCATGCTTCTCTTCCCCTGTATATGATATTCTAGCAGCTTGATGCTGTTGCAATTTACAAATAAAAAAAATAAAAAAAATATAGCACTTCATGGAAACTTTTTCATGCATGCCCCCAGCATCTCCCAAATTTAATATTTTCACACTAGAAGTTTAAATCAGCCAGAATATCTTGCTGGTGATGCGTTTAGTGATTTTCACAAATGTAAAGACAGACAGTTACACACAGGGTAATTCCACCACTGCTGACTGCATGCACTGAATAGTCGCCAGTACTCCTGCATTATCGCATATTCCCAAACCGTGTGAAAGAAATTCTCAGGAGCACTATGATACTACAGGCAGTGTGGGGTTAGACTTCTACCCATCTTCTGGAACCTATCTAGAGTAAACTAATCTCTTTGTAAGTCATTGAACTGGAGAGGTGAAAGTGGGCTCATATAGTCAACTCTAGGGGAGCCATATTTGCTTCTCTCTCCTCATCCTCCTCTGAGGGGTCCAGTTCCTGCCCTCAGCTGGAGCATACTAAGGGGATCAGGAGAATTTATCACGATGGAGTGGTAGATCTGGAAATGCCTTTCCTGCCCAGCAGTTTCACTGTCACCCTGGCATACTGGTGATAGAATTCCTTTGTGGTCGATTGTTCCACATAATGGAGGCTATTCACAAATTTCACTTCTGAGTAATTTACACATATAGGGGCTTATTTACAAGCCCCTTGTGCCGCCGGTGAGTCACTTTTTTTGAGGCACCGGTGGCGCAGTGAGGTAAACCATATTTACAAGGCCATTTAAAGCCACCCTGCGTGGCTTTTCGTGGCTTTGTAAATACGGCCCCTTTTCACGCAGCACTTTGCGTGAAAGGGGCGTGTTGCTGTAGGTGTTGCCACGCAAAACCCATGGATTCTGCCGCATTCCCAGATTTACAACGTAAGGAGGCGTTTTTTTTCCTCTTTCTATGCATGCTGTATTCTGCAGCACACATAGAAAGAGGAAAACACCTTGCGTGATTGTTTTTGTGCAGGTGTCCCTTCCTGCACAAAAACAATTCCCCCAGAAATGCAGCCACCATTGCACCATAGCGCAAGGGTTCCTGCGTTGACGCATGGCAGCCAATTGTGCGCCAGCGCAGGAGAAAGCACAGGGATGTGACATATGGTTTTAAATATGACGCATCCCTGTGCTTTGAAAGTGATGCAGCGCGGCACAGCCAAATGGCTGCGTCACTTTCTTGTAAATAAGGCCCGTAAATTATTTTTCACTATTAAGTCACTGTACTACTTTTACTAATGAGTGTAAAGTTACTCAAAAGTGTCCATGGAGAGACACTACAGTTGGAGTGGAGATCTTCCTACGGTGAAGTATAGGGAAAATGTAAAAAGTTAATTAAACTTTATAATAAAATTAGTACAAATATTTTAACATTCAATATTAATGTACAATAATTTTCTATATTTATTTTAAATGTAGGTGGAAAAACTCTACAAAACTATTAATTTAAAATTAAATCTTTAATTAGTTTAAATATATTAAATAAAAAATATTTTTCTTAAATTTAAATACAAAATCTGCCAATGCAGAAATGTAGGAGGATTCTCACTACGCCAATTCTGGAGAATTAAAGATCTAGCTACTAAGGCTGATATAAACCTGCCTTCCGTCTGTAAGGTGCCAGTTATTATATTCGGGGAGTATCCCAAGATTGCAACATAATTGTCAATAGCTACCCCTGCCCCTACATTGTGTCTACAATGTTTCTCAATCACATCCCAAAATCTTTGAATTCTTGGACATTCCCATACGATGTGGAGCCAGTTACCACTGCCTTCTACTGAACAGCGGAAGCATTGATCTTGTATCTGGGGGTAAATACTGTGTAAAAAGGCTGGGGTCCTATATAATAAACAGTTTGTATAAAACTGCATTTTTCTGAAATTGGCGCCTCTCAAAGCGATGTGTTAAATTGATTAATTCTATTCCAGACTGTTCATGAGATCTGAAGGCCCTCTTTTTTTTGCCATTTATCTCAAGCCTTTTCATACACCCTATTGCCCTTTTGAATGAATGAATGAATTAGTTTTGTAAAGCGCGCAATACCCGAGGGTGTCTTAGCGCTGAGCGGAGCAAGACGGAAAAAGAGGCAAGGACCCGGGAAATGGGTCGCCAGACGCTAGAGCTCAGTCGGCGGAAACAGCCAGGTCTTCAGCTGCTTTCTGAACAGCTGCAGGCTGTGTCGGGAGCGGAGGGCCAGAGGGAGCGAATTCCATAACTTCCCCCCTGGAATGTCAGAGTCCTCCCGCCCCATTTTAAACGCTTGATTCTCGGAATCTGAACCTTATGCTCCGTGCTAGATCTCAACGTTCTGCTAGGAGTATACCATGTAAATAGCTCCTGAAAATAGAGGGGGCCGGTTCCATGGAGTGCCTTATGCATTAGGCTGAGAGCTTTGAGAGAAATTCTCCTCTCCACTGGGAGCCAGTGCAGGCCATGCAGTAGATGTGACACAGGTTTGAATTTAGGGATGTTCAGAAGTGTTCTGGCCACTGCATTTTGGAGAGACTGCAATTTTTTTATCGAGTATTTCGGAATACCTAGATATAGTGTATTACAGTAATCTAGCTTCGACCCAATTAGGGCCAACATTACGATCTTCTGAAGTTCAGCCGGGATAAACGGGAGTATTTTTTTAAAAGTCCGTAGCATTAATCTGAGCACTAAAGCATAGCTTGGTGTCAAAGATGACTCCCAGATTTTTAGCCTTCAGAACTGGCTTCGGTAAATCCCCCAACTTCTGGGGCCACCACGATGCATTCCAGAAGGAGGTTTCATTCCCAAAAAGTAATACCTCCGTTTTCCCGGAATTTAGCTTTAGGCAGTTCTCCTCCATCCAGCCTGCAACTGCGGACATGCAGCTGCGGAAGTTGTTGGCGTCGTTCTCAACCTGGGATGATACCGACACCACAATCTGTCTGTCGTCAGCGTAAGAGAGCAGGGACAAGCCAAAGCTCACGATAAGCTGTACCAAAGGGGTGACATAAACATTAAAAAGCGTTGGACTAAGTGCCGATCCCTGTGGGACCCCACATGGGAGAGAGAAAGGGCTGGATTTAACCCCTCCCTACTTAACCCACTGTTGCCTGTTTTCAAGAAAGGAGTTCAGCAACGATAGTGCCGTGCTCCTGAAACCCAGCGCATGCAGGCATTTTCTCAGGAGAACATGGTGGACTGTGTCAAAGGCGGCAGAGAGAGCGAGTAGAATTAGCGCCGCTCTGGCGCCATTGTCCACTCTCCCGCTAATTTCCTCCGACGCCGCCACCAGAGCGGACTCGGTGCAATGATGGGCTCTGAACCCATGCTGAGCAGGATCCAACAATCGATGAGCATCCAGAAAGGTCTGTAGCTCTGCGTTCCTGGCCTTCTCTAAGACTTTAGCCGGGAACGGGAGACGGGAGATAGGTCTGTAACTGTCCACTGACCTAGGGTCTAGAGAGGGCTTCTTCACAAGAGGAAGTATAGAAGCCTTCTTCCATATGCCAGGATATAGCCCAGAACTCAGTACTTGGTTCAAGAGATCGTTGAGTGGTACCGCCACCTGATTGGCCAACTTATTGATGATCCCGGGGGGGCATGGATAGGAAGGAGCACCCGATTTAATAGAGCTCATCAGGCTAATAGTTTTTTCCTGCGTAAGGAGAGAGAACTCCTCGAAAGTGGGGGAGTCTTCCCGACCGTTATCTGAGTCTGGGACCCAGGCCACTTTCGAGTTCCAACTGAGGCTGGCACTGGGAGGCTGCTGAGAAAATGCCTGAAAGATGGAATTGACCTTGGATTGAAAGTGATCCGCCTGTTTGCCACAGAACGCTTCGTCCATCTCAAAAACCTTGTTGTTACTCCAGTGTGACAGATCATTAACTGTTTTAAACAGTTCCCTGGAGGAATTCCCAGCTGTTCTAATTTTCCCTGAGAAAAATTTGGTCTTTTCAGCTTCAATAAGCTCTTTGTACCCTGCAGGGATCTTTTTGTACCTAGCTTTTTTCCCGGGGGAGTAATCTACTCTCCAGAGACGCTCTTCCCGTCTACAACTCAGTTGTGCTTCCTTCAGCTTTGGGGAAAACTACGGCGCAGAGGGATGTTTCCTATGGGTTTTTATTGTTCTCACAGGTACTATTTTGCTGCATGCAGTCTCCAGCCATTGAGTAAGGCTGATAGCAGCTTTGTTATTATTCTTGACAAGGTCTGGTATGGAATTAGAGAGAGCCTCCTGTAGTGCCTCTATTTTCGCACTTTTCCAAGGCCGGAACTCAACTACTTTGGCTGAGTTACCCAGTTCCGCTCCCTTACACTGGGTCAAGATGGAAAAAAAGATAGCTGAATGATCCATCCATGGAAGTGGAAGGGTCTTAATTGTGCCCAACTCTGCATTATTAGTAAAAATGCCGTCCAGTGTGTGGTTGGCTATATGAGTCGGTGCATCAATGCGTTGGGATAGATCAAAGCTTTTAAGAATGTCCACCAAATGTCCTGTATCCACATCAGTTGTGGACTCCAGATGAAAATTCCCCAACCAGTGTAAAATTGGCATAGGTGATACTAGATTCCATAAAAGTTTGTATTTTATCAATGAAACCCCTCCTGGGCCCAGGGGGACGGTATACTAATAGTCCTTGGAAGGTGTAGGATTTTGTCAGACTGAGGCTAAACCTAAGAGCCTCACATTCTAAATGAAGTACTGGAGTAAAATTGGCCATAAACGAACTGCGATAAATAATTGCTACCTCCCCCCCCCCCCTCTGTGGTCTGGTCTGTCCAGTCTTTCAATGTTGAATCCATCTGGAACAGCCACCTTAAAGTCTGGGTCAGATGCTTTATCGGCCCAGGTCTCCGTGAGGAAAGTGATATCCGGGTTATGCTGGGTCATTAAGTCAGCAAATTCAAGCTTGTGCTTGATGAGGGACCTTGTATTGAGAAGCAGGCAGTGGTATGCCTTCGTAGCAGTGTGCTTTTCCAAGACATTTTTAATAGAGGGGCTGCGGGGAGCATATCCTAGGCTTTTAACAAAACCACAGCTGTTGCACTTATATTTCTCCTTGCTAACACCCCAGTCCTGAGGAGAACAGTACCAGTTCATGCCGGCGGGTCTGAGGGCGAGGAGTTCGCTCCTCATATACGTAATGAAAGAGGCAGGGTTCCTGGCCCCTGGCGCTGTCTAGGCGCGGACGGGCGCAGACGGGCTTGCCTTAGGCGCGCGTCCGCTGCACGCCCGGTCCCTTACCCCCATTTATGAGAGGGTGAGAGACAAAAACTAGAGCGCAAACCGGCTAAAAATGGCTGCCCTGCCCGGAAGTGAGTCCGGAGGGGTGGGGGCAAAGTAGCCTGCTTCCGGCTCCCTCCACACAAACCGGCCTATGCTGGGCCGTGGGCCGAGGAGGTCGGAAATAGAGCAGACAACCCAACGAGCAACCAAAACGGTAGTAACACAAATTAAAAAACAGGTAGCAGCAAGTTGATTAAAAATGTTAAAAATATAGCAGCAATTAATTAAAAGTAAAGATGTCACTTCCCCCAAAACTGCCCCCCAGCTAAACAAACAACGGTACTCAGAACTCGCCAAATAAAAGTAATATGACAGAGCTTCGCGGCGCTTCGTGGCGCTTTTGCTCTCTGAAAATTTGTAACCAGCTGCTATATGGTCGACGTGTGGTTATTGTCGAAAGGGCATCCGTAAGATCTAGTTTTGCAGACAGTAAGATAGGATCTATATTTTTTTTAAAGTTTTTAATTTGAAGAAAAGACCATTTAAGTATATCTTCAAAACAACTTAAACCACATTCTATCTCTGCCCAATTTTTCCATACGTCAATGTTAATACAATCTGCCACCATGGTATAGACATTCTCTTCCCATTTCGTTAAAATGCTGGAATCAAGCAACCGCTGATCCCCAACGTATAGGGCTACAAGTTGTGTTGAGCCATTTATCATGGGTATGTCATAAAAGTTAAACATTTGTGTTTTTTGCTTTAATAACCACTGTAAGACCTTGTATCACACCTTTTTTGTGTTTTTTGTTAACCTCATTAGATCCTGAATTTTGTATTCCGTCAAAAATGTTAACATGAAAAAATTTCTGTGCGTAATGTATCAGAATTAATAAAATATCTGGATCTATTATGTGCAAAATTAGCATGTTAATATTCTCTTAAATTGGGGAGGGCCAAACGCCTTCCGCAGAGTCCGAGAACTGGAAAAAAGATATGCTCTAAGGTCAGGATCATATGCGAAGTTTAAAGCTCTCTGGAAATTTATATGAAATATACCGGGAGATAAGGGAGGCTAAGTGCCGAATGACTATCTATCGAAAAAATCGATAACCTGGGGGAAATGTGTAATATTTGTCGACTTCTGCCCATAAATTTGCTAATTTGCAGCACTTATACCACCAAACGGGGGTCTCTGAAATCTAAAGAGTGTTTGGGGAAACGTGCAATATTTGATTCTGATTTTGATAAGAAGATATCTTTTGAATCATTTGGGAAAATGTACAATATTTGTAGATTCCAGGCTATATGTGTGTTAATTTGTAGCTTTTACGACACCAAATAATGGTTTCCGAAATGTAAAGACTAAGGGGCCGATTCCGATCTCGGTCGGAGGCGCACCCAATACCATTCGGTCGGGAAAAAAGCCATGCGAAAGCCTGTTTCCCGACCGAACCGTACGCGGGTCCGGCCGAGCGAGTACGATGCGAAATCGCCGACCGACTCGTCCGGGCGACCCGACCGCTCCGACCGACTCGTACCCGGATCGTACCGCTCCGACCGACTCGCTCGGACCCGATTCGCACCGCGCAATGGAGACGTTTTCCGGCCGGGTAAGTACGATGCGCACCTCGACCGCTCCGACCGACTCGCGCCGTCCGACTCGAACTCGCTGTCGGAGCCGTACTTTGGGGTCCGTGTCGGACCCCCTGTACGCGTACCCGTGCGAGGCGCACACAGGGGGACCCATGGGTCCCCCTACCTGTGCGTGTACGCCGCGGGCGCCTCGCGGCGTACTCGCTGTAGGGGCGCCCTTGTCCGCCTCGCACCCATTGAGGCAATGGGAGCCCGCGTACGCGTTGTACGACCGGCTCCCATTGACTTCAATGGGAGTCCGACCGACTCGTGTCCGATAACATACGGACGCATCGTACTCGTTCGGTCGGACTGCACGGGTCCGATTCAGTCGGAAATCTCTCCGGGTCCGGCTCGGTCGGAGAGATTTCCGGCCCGAATCGGAATCGACCCCTAATTGGGGAAATGTGCAACATTTGATTTGGATTCTGATAAGATCTTTTGTAGATATCTTTTGAATTATCTGGGAAAATGTGCAATATTAGTTGATTTCTGGCTATATGTGTGTTAATTGGTAGCTCTTATGACACCAAATGATGGTTCCCGAAATCTAAAGACTGTTCAAAGAAATGTGCAACATTTGAGTTCGATTTCGATAAGCTCTTTTGTAATCATCTTTTGTAATACATAGGATATTTATTGTCCGGTTAATTAGTATTTATTATATCTTTTGGTGTAAAATTTAAACTGGTCATGATATATCAGATAAAATGTACATGTATTATCTCTAAATGTGCTCTCATAAATGACATTTTTTTTAAAAAGTTGATATACAAAAACATAATTATGTATGTAACACTGACTAAAAGTGATGTATAGATTTAATTAAACATAATTTAATATTTTAATAAAAATTATTGTTACATTAATTTATAATTAAATAATAAGTATGTTTTATTTTTAGATTTGTTTTTAACATTATATATTTTTACATTTATTTTAGAGTTTTATATAGCGCAAACTAGACCCGAAGATATCAGAGCGCTTTACATGAGCATCAGTTTCGTTACAGATGGACACATTCGTTTTTGTTAGCCACAGGGAGATTTAGTGATTTGCCCAGAATCACAGGATGTTGAGCGTCGATGCCGAGACTTGAATCTGGTTCCCCAGCTTTGAGGTCGACCGCTCTAGCCGTAAGGCTACATCCTCTCCCTAAATATATATAATAGTATATTACAGAGTGGAGAACTTCCTATGGTAAAGTATAGGGAAAATTTAAAATGTAATTAAACTTTATAATAAATTAGTACACATATTTTGACATTAAATATTAATGTACATTCATTTTCTATATTTATTTTAACTGTAGGTTGAAAAAATGCTACAAAACTATTAATTCAATTTTGAATTAAATCTTTTATTAGTTTAAATATGTTAAATTAAAAAATATTTTTCTCAAATTTAAATACATAAATTAAACATAATTTTGTATGTCACACTTGCTAAAAGTGATGTATAGAATTAATTAAATCTAATTTAATATTTTAATAAAAATATTGTTACATTCATTTATACATTCAAAAACGGTTCTTAAAAGATTTTATAATTAAATAATATGTTTTATTTTTAGATTTGTTTTTAACATTACAGTATATTTATTTATATTTTAACTGTTTTAAATAATTTAATTTAACATTATTTTCATGGAGTTTTATTTTAAGTCCATATCTCCATTATTTTCTGTGCAAGAGAATTACAGTACCAGTGGTGGGCCATGTTGGGTGCTAGGCTTACTCCACTGCTGAGCTGGAATAACTTACTACTGTTTTGGTTCCCTTTTGCTCTATAGTATATTTAGAAGAGTAGTTTGTGTATAGCAATGGGCCTACTCTTCTGTGGGTGGGTGTGTAACCCTCCTTAACCCATGCACTAAACCCCTCCTATTTAGTAGTAAGTATGCTCCTTTTTACTGTTTACTGCGACCCCATACACATTGCAGGCCACACACTGAACCCCATCTTCACTGCTAGCAACAGAGTCAAGTACAGCCATGTGGACAAACCACTCAATTGTACATTTCATCCTCATAGCAGCCCCCAGTGCCACCAACAGCCTGCCCAGCACCTCACACCTCAGCTTGAACAAAGTATCTGAAAACAATTGGACTGACTCTCTCAACACCTTCCACCCTGACACCACTACCAACCTTGAACAGGCTGTCAAGAACTTCACCACGTGGATCTCAGACTGCGCTGACAGAGACTCCCCCATCAAACCCACCAAACTCATGCGATCCACCAAACATACAAGCTGGTACACCTTGGAACTGAGAACCATGAAACACAACTGCAAGCAACTGGAAAGAAAATGGCTTACCCGCAAGGAGCCCACTGACCGGACCACCTTCAGAATTATTTTTGCACATGGCATTAGCCCGACACACATGCGCATAATGGTCCTTCTTATTGCTTTTAAAACAGAGTTAGTTCTGTGTAGGACACTGTTTAAAATTACCAACATGTGCCTTGCTGCCACAGTAAAAACATGTACTCTCACTACTTTCACGCATATACTTCAACACTGACATTACAGGCCGCTGTACTAATTTCACTTCATTAGGATTTTTTGAAGGAGTGTCAACATTAATCTTGTGAAAGAGTTTTGTTTCTTTGACATCAGCTCCGGCCCCCAAAGTTGGCAATTCTTTCATGTGCATTTCTGAGTGCTCAATGCTTCTAGCTAAATTCAAAGCAGTATCCAAGTCTGGATCCTCTCTGGACAAAAGTCTTTCCTGGACCTTTTTGTTATTTGTTTTCTCTATCAACTGATCTCTAATTATTTAAACCTTAAATTCCAGATAATTGCAATTATCTGTTAATGTTTGTAACGTTGTGACTAAATGATGAATGGATTCACCAGGAAATTGGCCCTTTTGCAGAAATCTGTGTCTTTCAAGTACAGCATTTTTTTCTGGGATTGTATCTCTTATCCACCTTTTTCTACCACAGAGGCATAACCATCAGTTACCTAATAGTGTCACCCACCTTGTCAGTATGTATTTTCCCAAGATAAACTGGCAATGTTTTAAATATTGAGCTACCCTCTGGTCCTAGGTTATGAATGTGCAAAGCCGTTTTCTTTTCAGACATACATGTATCCCCATTTCTAGTGCCTAGATAGCCTTCAAAGCAAAAGACACACAGATGATGGACGGAATGCAGAGCAAATCAAACATTCACCCCCAGTCAAGAGATCTGGGTTAAATCCATCGTTTTTTTGCTCCCCATGCCATTCCAGTTTAGACCCAGCCATATGCAAATCAGTCTTGGACCTGTGCCTCATGAGAACAGTCCAGCCCGAACTGCCAAGCCAGGTCCTCTTGGGGAGCAAAAAAATAATGGATTTAGGCCCAGATCTCTGTACTGGGGTGACATAGTTCTTCATTCTGTCCATCAATTGTTCTTTTTGCATTTGTCACCCGAGTGGGACGGGTATGCCCAGAATTGGGTCTCGTGCTCTCCATGCCACTGGAGTCAAGCTATCCTGGCTGATGAGGGGTGAAACCCCGAAACCGGTCCTAGGATGCTTGTTTCCAGTCCAGGGAGGACCTGGCTTGGCAGTTCGGGCTGGACTGTTCCCATTGGGTGCAGGGCCAAGACGGATTTGCATATGGCTGGGTTCAAATTGGAATGGCATGGGGAGCAAAAAAACGATGGATTTAGACCCAGATCTCTGTACTGGGGTGAATGTATGACATTGTTCTGCATTCTGTCCATCAATTGTTCTTTTTAGGTCTCGCAGACCTGCGTTGCAGCGTGCATGCGCTGCTCGCTCTGCTAGGCTTTTTGTAATCGAGGAGATTTCAGAAGTGGAGTTGAAGCCCCGCCCATCATTCTCATTGGCTGGCGTCATCGTTTATGCTAAACGCTAGCCTCCGATTGAAAATGAGGCTTCTTTGTTACCGCCCTGTCTCCTTTTGGGACGGCCCATCCGGACTGGATTGTTTGCTTGCGGCGTTACACGGTCCTCGATATGTAGGCGGTGAGCACTATTTTGTTTCATTTAGCCGCACACTGCTCAGCAGCGGCGCTGCTTCCCACATCGGTGTCCATACACACACGCTGGCCGGAGGTGCGCTCGCTGTTTTATTATTAGCGAAGTTAGCAGCACCTAATAAACACTCCCTGCAGCTCAGCCATGGCTTCCCGGCTGTAAGAGGTGGCGAAGCGGGCTGACATCCCTTTGCGAACAAGTTTGTCACACATACAAAGGAGGTGCGCTCGCTGTTTTATTATTAGCGAAGTTAGCAGCACCTAATAAACACTCCCTGCAGCTCAGCCATGGCTTCCCGGTTGTAAGAGGCGGCGAAGCGGGCTGGCATCCCTTTGCGAACAAGTTTGTCACACATACAAAGGAGGTCGTGTCACCAAGATCGAGGGTCTAAGGCTCAAGATCCAGGAGACTTTTGACGTAAGTGCAAACCGGCAGAGGCTCTTCTACCGGAGGAAGCAGGTAAACAATGCCCGCCGAAGCAAAAAAAAATAATTTCATGCAGGATCTTGGAAGCGTGCCCTGAATCGAAGAAAAAAATAAGGTTACAAATACAAAAACTAATCAGATTGGTTTTATTCACAACCAAACACGTTAGCGCCACTTTACACAATTTGACAGTGAAGCGCTACTTTCGTTTTCTCTTCTGTCTTTAAACAAGTCAGTGTTCACTTCCCCTGCGCTGCCCCTCCCCCTCTCGATTTCTTCCTCTTCGTCTCGCTCCTTCTCACTTTTGTTTTTCACATTACATACTAAGTAATGAACGCCCCTCCCACCTCCCAAACAGCAAAGAGCGGCGAACCCCATGGCCATTTATTTATTTAATACAGCCTTGGTAATGCTTGTTTTATATAGCAAGTCTGTTGCGAAACAGGAAGCCTCTCTCTCCGAGGGCTGGCTGAAATCTCATCTCTCAGCCTTTTCAGCAGGAAGCGCGCTGATCTCCGATTCACGTGAAACACAAGGATGTGACTCGCACTAGTGGAAGCCTGAGGGGCTGTGTGGTGCACGATGAAGTAACGCCGGGGGAATTTGTTTGACCTGAGGCGGGGAGCAGCACGTTTGTGCAGGTAGGCCACGGCGGCTGCTTGCGAACAGAGCTTTCCCTCATCACCCGTGACGAGAGCGAAAGGAGAACCGGTTCCCGCAGGCCCATTGTTTCTGCATTAATATTGCATGTTGCTGAGCCTTTAATCCTTGGCACAGCTTGTCCTATACGTCTCACTGGCACATTCTGTCCTTAAGAACAACCATTAACAAGGACTGCAACCTCCACGTGTACATAATGCATGCAATTCGAATTACTGTTTTTGGGTGTAGGCTCGTAACCCCATTTGGGTACTCTCTGAATATTTACCGAACTCATCCTTATCAGCAGTAACTAGTCGCAGCTGATAAGGTACCGACTGACAAATGGTCCTATGCAGTTTACAACTTCAGCCAGACAGTCCTGGTTTCAAGTCCGCAGCACACTGAATGCTGGGACGTGTATGCCCATGTGCAGCGCTTAATTTGTGAAACCATGAGTACCGGGACCAACATTTTCCCTCAGAAGCCTGTGTCCGGCTCTCCCGAGTGTGGAGGTTTGTCGAATACCAAGACCGTCTAGTCTTCTTTTAACCTCATGCCCGTGAACTCACCATTCTTCACCACCTACTCTTTTACCTCACTACTGCAGCTTCGGTTTAATCCCCACATCCTGCCGTCATAATTGTTTCTCGTCTTTGGCTTCCTCCTCCTTGTCCCCCCTTTCTGCCTTTCTCTTTTGCTTTCGTTAAAGTCTGATGATGAAAATTAAGTTGGGTCCCCAAAATTGAGTGCCGATGAGCTCCGCATGCAGCCACCTGAGGCAGCGCTTACTTTACTTGTGTTGTTACAATGTCTGCTTTATCTAAACTTTGAGCACTACTCTCTTTAATGATCTAACCCCTATTCTACCGACGACATCACAGCACGCTGCACACTTTTATATTATTAAAAATGTTTTTTTTTTATTGCACTGCACGCCACAGTGGCGGCCACACCTTTGGTTTATTGCTGCGCTGAATGTGGCCCCATGTGTTTTTTTTTTTTTTTTAAACTATTAATGCCATGGCTCGTCTAAAGAAAGGGGCGAGGCCTCTATTAACATGAAATTGCGGCATGCGGCGCTTGTAAACAACAAGCATTTGGAATGCAATAGGTCTCGCATTTTTAAAAATTTGACCTATTGGTATTGCAGATTTTTTAAACACATAAATCAAAGGCATTGTCATTTACAATGCCAATAGCTCAAAATCTCACAATTGCGAGACGTATTGCATTGCAAATGCTTGTTTCATTTGTCACCCGAGTGGGACGGGTATGCCCAGACGTGGGTCCCGTGCTCTCCATGCCACTGGAGTCAAGCTATCCTGGCTGATGAGGGGTGAAACCCCAAAACCGGTCCTAGGATGCTTGTTTCCAGTCTAGGGAGGACCTGGCCTGGCAGTTCGGGCTGGACTGTTCCCATTGGGTGCAGGGTCAAGACTGATTTGCATATGGCTGGGTTCAAACTGGAATGGTATGAGGAGCAAAAAAACGATGGATTTAGGTCCAGATCTCTGTACTGGGGTGACTGTATGAGATGGTTCTGCATTCTGTCCATCAATTGTTCTTTTTGCATTTGTCACCCCGAGTGGGACGGGTATGCCCAGACGTGGGTCCCGTGCTCTCCATGCCACTGGAGTGAAGCTATCCTGGCTGATGAGGGTGTCGTGTAGTTCCTAAAAAACCTATACAGGATCTGCGCGTTTGGACAGCATACACTGTAGGATTGGTGTCGGACTGATTCTGAACACCCCCACCGGGTATGTTGGCCTTTTGTAACAGCTAGCTCCCAGTGCCACTAAATCCTCCTCTTACCAAGGAGAGAACAGTTCTTGTCAACCATCGAACATGACAACCCTGATCCCTCAGGACCGTGGAAACAATATACTACTTTTCGCTCAGTAACTCGTGCTTACTTAGTTTGTCTTAGAGAGGTACACAGAATAAACAGGCTGGGCGTTTTCACTAAGTATTTATTGAACAGTTGTTATTCTGGTGTAAAATAGATGAGCTGCAACAACCGTTAGACAGTAGCAGATATATAGGATTAGAAGCACTATAAAAGTATACGGATGGTAAAGCTCTACCATCTTGCAGTAATCATGAATACATACAAGTACATAAAATACACGATAATAAAAAGATGCGTACTCCTACGATGTATCCCTAACTAGATGTACCTAAGTGTACCTAGCATGTGTGTAGGTGTTAAGCCAAGAATCCCTCTAGGATAAAGTCAACCCCATTACCTGAAGTGAGAGACTATGGGACCCCGTCTTGGTCTCGAGTTGGACACCCCGCGAGGGATGTTAGACCACTGCGAGCTGGAATGTCTGCATGCAGGAACCTCAGCGTCTCTGGTCAGTGTGTCTGCCGGAAAGTCATGATCTCCTCTGTCTATCTTAGCAAGATGTGATGTGTATATACCCATAGGTCTCCCCAGGGGTCCTACCTCGCTGTATTATTGTGTCGGACTAAGGATGACGTCGGGCATAAACTTTATACATAGATATTATACAGGAGATGGTAGTCCTGCTGTGCTTCTGAGAATCCTCATGCATAATGTATGAGATTTCGAACTAGGGAAAACCGGCGTTCTGAATGCAGTGTCGTATCTAGGTAGAAGGTCAGTCCCTGTAAACCGTTATAAGTGCAATGTAGGGAAGAATATAGGTGAAGGGTTATGAAGTTACCTGGGACTATATTATGGTACCTGTATGGAATATAACACCCACTCCTCTTCCGAAAGGACTGACATAGTTAAATTCTCAACGTACTACTAAGTTGACTAGACACTGGTACGCTAATAGTTGTAAAAAAAACATTAGTTTTCACTTAAAAAAAAGTTCTAAAAAATCTTTAAAAAGGAAATTTGTCTCTCAAGCCATAGTTCTAATGTGTCCGTAGGTATAGTTCGAACTACTACAAGCATTTCAAAGCCATGTATGCACAAAAGAATGTCAATTTTGTTATGGAGTTCCAATTTTCATTTTGTTTTTCAAAAAGTCTAATTTCTCCCAGCACATGATGGGCCAAATGAGTCAAATGTTTATGTGTCCTGGCTGGTAGACGCAACATTATCGTTGCCTGCTTCCGCAGATGAAAGTCCCTGTAACACTTCGCAGATTATGTAAATTGAGCACAGATGATTTTCCGTGCTGTCCACAGCAGACGCTGGGGCAGCCTGTGCGCCGTCCAAGGCTTGGGTGTCAGAGGAGGAGCCGGTGTCCATACCAACAGGAGCCGTGACTACCTGTGGAGGCTCTAGGAATGCCGCCATCAACATTGGAATACGCTGGGGACACTGCAAAACATGGGCCGTTATTGGGTCCAGTAAAGCATCATCGTCTGGTTGCGCACATAATGGGGGTGTCAGACAGAGATCCAACACGCATTCTTCTCCGCAAAACAGGCATTGGAGGACAGGTAAGATGCAGTCCATCCAGACTGGTCTAAATGACAAGAACCAAGATGCACTTAGTTCTCTCAGGCGAGGTGTGCCCAGATGTTGTACCATACGATCACTGTATTTTTGCTCCAGGAGTACTGTTTCCATCTCCTTGGTGACTGGGCTGTCCATTGCGTAGCAGAAAAATTACGATCAGGATACCTGCTATTAAAAACAGGATCAGCGGAAGTCCTCCAAAAATGCTGCCAAATCCGGAGTGTATAAAGTTTGGTATAACTCCGAGGACCATCTGAAAGGTGCTTAATAGTCCAGAACCTATGGTCTTAAATAGGTGGACAATGCCTGTCGTATCAGACATGTTAAAGATACGATTTACCATTTCTGTGAAATGGAAGGGGCAATTCGTACGTATGAGCGCCTGTATCTCTGCTGAAGACCTTGCGATCTGGAGATCAAAAGTCTCTCGAGCGGAGGATAAGGGCACAGACTTCTGTAAAAGCATGGCTTTCATTATGCTCAAAGCATCAAACCGTATTAATGAAACATTTACCGAAGGCCATAACGGCGCCTCCCTGACTGTATGTGTTGGTGGAAACAATACTTGCATACAGCAAGTAACCCTGGAGCTCACGGTTACCAGATATGCGATGCCTGGAAGCATCCCACAGCAACCTTGACCATTCAGCATCAAGTAACTCCCATTCGAAAGTAGCCTGAACACTGGAGTGATCACGGCAGCTGGAGTACCCCTCAAGTGACAGGACAAATCAGCCACTGAACCGTTACATGCCCCATGCAGCATTATATCCTGACATATGAGTGATCCACTTAAAGTGTTCTCACAGTTCGTACCGCTTACAAACACTTCTCTATCCCCACTCCGGCATCGAAATCTGTAGGGTAATTCCCAAGATTCCTTGATGAATTCCCTACCCATTTCTTCATATCTGCCCACCTGATTTTATTCAAGGCAATATTGAAATTGAAAAGTAGTGAACGGTAGAGTTATGTGGCCATGGATTAACCATCCTGTGGAGGGAGATTCTGCCACTCTAAAGGCTAATATATCCAGTTTTACAATACGCAGCATTGTATATTTTGCATTCCTTTGTGCCATCTCTATCTGTTTGTTTGTTAGGTTATATGAGGAAAACAGAGATGTACTGTTGACGAAACGCCAAG
This sequence comes from Calotriton arnoldi, assembly GCA_963921515.1. Lineage (NCBI taxonomy): Eukaryota > Metazoa > Chordata > Amphibia > Caudata > Salamandridae > Calotriton > Calotriton arnoldi. The sequence goes on from CAWUFW010002204.1 coordinate 2,161,026, forward strand.
GCACATTGCCTGCACGCAAAGATTGCAGCGTCCAGCTTAACAATATAATAGAACGCAATTGCGATTGCCCGTGTTGTAATATGGACAAATCCTGTTCTAATATATCTATCGCAGAATATAAAATGTTGCCCAGTGAATATATCCTGGATGTTAGTGTAGTTAAACCATTGTCAACCACAGCTAGAGCTTTCTCTAGGTTTAATCGATCTATTTCACGTAGTCTCTCCGTGGCCTCTTGTTGGGATATTTTCCAGATTTCATTATAAACAGCATAATAGAAACGTTTGTGACGTGGCTTTCTAGGACCTAATAAAAAATCCCATAGATCCACATCCTTTGTAAGTAAGGATAAGTGTTGTTTCACTTGTGACAGTGTCGAGGTTCTTAGCCAATCGAGGCATAACTTCCCAACACTGTAGGATGTCACTACCCCTAGATGTTCTCTCTGTACATAGCGTGGATCTGGTCTGTTGATCTTAAACCCTTTGGTTTTACCCATGAATCTCGTGGATCTGGTCTGTTGATCTTAAACCCTTTGGTTTTACCCATGAATCTTTCCTGACATCTATTGGTGTCTGTGGGCCAAATCAACCATCCCTTCCAATCGGGGTCTGATCTATTGTATTGCATTAACTCATCTAGCGTAATCCCTTCCTGTGATGTTATGTTACCGATGGTGTGGGCATGCGAGGTGTATTCAAGTCTTTGTTTTTGGCTATTCCAGGACAGGAAGTTTGTTGCACAGTTTCATTCAAAAACATGATTTGCTGAGGAATGAGGCATGCTCGAAATAGTGCTTCAGTTCCCTGGACCTGCCAGTCTCTAGTACCCCAGGCAGATTTTAAGTCTATAGTGTCTTTCCATAAGTCGAAACCTTGTTCAGACAACTGGGCAATAAAGGAAGCAGAATAAATCTGTTTGGTGTTTGTTAGCATATTTTTCTGTGCTGATGTTGGTGTAACTTTATAGTAATATGAGGCTGGGTCTGACGTGTTAAACCCTGAAAAATATGGAAATTTCTGTGCAAATGTCTTCAAACTGCTTTTCAGCGGTGTAGGGCAATGTTCCCATTGGTGGTAGATAAAAACATTTCTGGGGTTAGAAGGATTTATGCAGAAATTGATGACCATAATTTTGATAGCAATACATTGTTTCAAAATCTGATGTGTCTTCCAACATTTCACTATTAAAAAAGGCAGCAGATTTTTCTAAATCAGACAATATATTATTTACAGTTTCATAATCCCAATAATCGGAAAATGTACTGGAGGTAATGATGTCGCTCAATGATATTTTAAACAAATGTGGAATTTTTAAAAGTTCAGTCGGACCAAATATATTGTAATCAACTTTGTCCCATACTATACTATCAGGTATAGGAACTGCTGTAATGTTCACTGATGACAAGTCTCTTTGTTCACGATGTGATGATAGGTGAGGTATCAGATTCACTTTTTGTGCTGCAGAGCTTTGTCGAAGGAAAGTTTCATTTATAAGCATGCTAAAAACAACTACTAAGCCTATCCAGAAAAGAAAGAGAAGTATCCCGGTAATTACCTAGAGTTCTATCCAAGGCGATACCAGGTAAGTTTTTCTAACAAAGTTCAGAAAGTTTTTAATTTGCTGGTTGCTTGTTCTTTGGGCTGGCATTATTTCAGGTTCACTTGGATCCAATGAAAAGGTATCAAAGTCGATGAAATAGCTAGATGCAGTTCTATCTATTTTCGGTATTTCCACAGGTTTTGTGGATACTGAAGCTTGCTCTTGTTGAGGCATGTTGATGTAGATATCTGTGTTTGGTCGAGTTGAAATTTGTCTTTCATTTTGATTTTGATTCTGATTAATAACTTCAGTTTCGAGAGGAACGAGTTCCATGGCATTATTGCATAGTCCATCATTCCGTGCAGGGGACTCTTCAAACGTGATGAGTCTTTCTGTTTGAACTTCTTGTATCCGAGTGAGAGGAGGACATCGGCTACTCAGGAGTCCACGAGGCCTACTATTCAGTATCGGCCACATAGTGTGGTTTGATTAAGTCAATTGAGACAACTCTTTTCTTCTTTTTTCCGGCATGGGCGGCAGAAGTACAGTTCTTGTTCCTTCAACGGCCAGGACAGGTACAGGCTTTCTGTATGATGGCCCAAATTCTTTTTTGTCAGCAATTTTCTCTCTGACCAGATCCCCAACTTTAGGGACCCAGACAGGTCTTGCCGTAACTGACTTGACTTCCCCAGTGGCGGTCCGCTTTACCTGGATATTGCTATGTAGTGCCCTGGATTCATTCAGATCCTGTAAAACAGCCAAACGTTTATGGATGTCAAAATGTTTTCCATCCGCCACTGTGCCTTCACAATCAAGATCAGGTACCCACATTCTCGTCCCAAATAGGACCTCATAAGGAGTGACACCCCCTAGAGAACTTCTTGGCCTGTTATTCAATGCTCGTTGAACTCCATACAAATGTTTTACCCAACTCTCACCCGAGCCTAATACTCTAGCTGTTAAAGACTGCTTTAAGTCCCGGTTTTTCCTTTCCACTACCGAATTCCCCTCGGGATGGTACGGAGAGGAGTACCGCAATGCTGCACCCAAACCTCCCATGGCTTCCTTGTAAGCCCTAGAGCTAAACGCGGGGCCACAGTCAGAATGTAATGTGCCAATTGCGTATGTCCCTATAAAGACTCGCAAATCTTTTATAACAGTTCGAGCGTCAGCCGAGTGCTGGGGCCACACCCATAGGAATCTAGAGCAGGAATTCACTGCAACCATGATATACCTGTAAGCCCCATCTGTTTGTAAGGGGCTGCAGTGGTCCAGATAAACACACGCGAGTGGTTTGTCTGATATTAGCAATGGTGTCTGTGATGGACGTGTTACGGTGGAGCCTTTCATCTGCTGACAGATGTCGCATTTCAAGACATAGTCCTTAGTCTGCTTTGCTAATCCTGGCCACCAGTAGCGTTGTTTCAGTAAGGAAAAAGTTACCGTAACTCCTGCGTGTGCAGAACATATACCCTTGTGTGCTGCTAGAATTATCCTAACCTGCGATCCATATTCGGTATTACTCTATCCCCTACTCCAGGAATCTGAGCAAATGGAACGTTATTTGCATCTAACTTGCAGGAGTACTTGAGTGGAAATCTTTTTGGTAGTGCCGTTTTATTGATTGTAGCAATAATTGCAACCATAATCTCACCGTCTATTCTCATTTTTGAACGAGTGACTGCAGCTACGGAAGCCTTGTGTACAGCCCCCTTTGCGGCTTTATCAGCCAATGAATTCCCTTCAACGTGAACGCCATCACGTTGATGACTCAGTGTGTGTATCACGTGAGCCCTTGGTAGTTTTTTTTTCAACTCAACTACCTGTTCCCATAGCATTTTATGCTTAATTGTGCCACCTTCTGCATCTTTCAACCCATTTTGTCCCCAGTGGTGTAAGTATCCATTGCATGACTGTACACAGTAAAAGGAATCACACACGATTCGTGTGGGTAATTCTCAATCCGTATTTACCAGTGCCAGTAACAGAGCTTTTAATTCTGCCAGCTGTGCCGTGCAGTCTCCTAGAGACTGGGTTTTTGTACAACTCGGATGAAACTTTCCATCCTGCATGCGACTTTTAACGATTGCGCATGCGGCGCTGTATTGTTGATTGCTCCCAATGGCCGGCTGAGCAGATCTGTCAGTGTCAATTATATATTCATACTGATCTAGAGGCAATATTTCATAAGGGAGAGGATATTCTTGTTCGTATTGCAGGAATGCTTGTGTTTTTAGACTTGGGTCGTACCTGTATTCTACATCTGTTGCAGTAAAAGAATTAGCCCATTGTATCCATCTCGGATGTAAGGCTTTTGCGTTTGGAACGCTAGCCTTTGGAGCCGCCTCTAAAGCCGGTACTGGAGTTACGACAATTATTCGCTTTCCCTGAGCCATTGCTCTTTCTCTTACTACAGCAGTCTGTACCGCTGTAAGAATCTTTTCTGTGGACGCAAAGCGCATCTCAGCATTTGTGTACAAATGTGATTTGTACGCTATTGGTACTGTTTCACCTTCATTATATGTTAGGTAGGTGTATCCTGATTGATCCGCAACTATACGGATCACTTAGTAGCGTACATTTATGCGTCTGTAAGTGTTTTGAAGCTATCATATCAGCTTGTAGGGAACGAAGGATATCTGTGTGTTCCTGTGTCCCTTGTCTAACTGAAAAGTCAGGTTTTATTAAATCGTAGAAAGGTTTAACTCTTTCTGCGTAATCCAAAATGTATGTTCTGCCAAAGTTCAGGAATCCCAGTATTGATTGTACATTTTTTAATGATTTTGGAGGTTGTAGCAGTGCACACTTTTCCAAAAAGTTAGCTGCTAAGCTTTTCCCTTCACTTGAAAGCTCATAACCCAGAAAAGAGACATTGAGGTGGGCTATCTTTGATTTCTCAAAATTAAATTTGTAGCCCTCAGATGCAAATCCCAATATTATAGTATTTACTCTGTTCAAGTGTTCCTCCAGGTCATCATCCGTAAGATAAATGTCATCTACGTAGGACAATGCCTCTTCATCCAGATTTTGAAGCAATTCAGTTACTCTGGCCGAATATAACCCTGGGCTGTTCTTATACCCCTGGGGAGTCTATAAAATTGACGCTGGGAACCTAACGCGGAAAATGCGGTTAAATACCTGCTTTCAGGTGCTATATTTTGGCAAAAAAATCCATTTGAAATATCTAGTGTCGTTTTGTATTTTTTCTGCACAATGTTATTCATTAGTGTGGCACTGTGCGCATTTTGTTCTGCAAATGTCTTTGTGCAAGTGTTTATATGTCTGTAATCTAAAATTAGACAATATGAGTTGTCAGGTTTCATTACGGGAAACAAAGGATTATTCAGTTGAGAGGTGCAAGTTTCAATCACCCCTTGGAATTCAAGTTGATCTAGGATCTCCCTGACCTGTTTTTTAGCTTCCTGCTTTATTGGATACTGCTTCTGTGGAGTCGGAGTATTTTTTAATGGAATTATGTGGTGGGTTGAATCCTCATCCCACCCAACATGGTTTTTATATAATGCCGGGGCAAGGGCTACCGCCCACTCCCGTGCATATGTACATTTTAGATATTTGGGAACAGGGTCGGAAAAGGATGGTAAGATTACTGTTTCTCCCCTAGGGCAGTCCATGACGAATGCTGGCGGCCAATCTTGTTCAGCTAATAAAATGTCATAACCAAACGTCAGGTTCTCCCAAAAGAGACCTCTAACTTTCCTGGGTTTGTCCCCCTCCATTTGGAGTGTTATTTCATATAACTTATTCGGGACACTTACCCTAGTATCAGGTGTTTCCACCGTGATATAATCATTCAAGTCCGCTGTCACCAGAAATTCCATCAGGTTCTGGTAAGCTATTGTTACTTCTGCCGCACTGTCTAGCATCGTCAGAGCCCATTCCCCGTTCAGTAGTTGAGTCCTCAGAATTCTGGGCATGTCTGATCTTCAGACCTGTGACCTTCTTCTTTTTGAACTGAGGTTTTGGTTTGGCTTTATCTTCTTTTTTGGAAGTATAGTCTTGAGCGTGTTGCTTGTCTCTGGACTTTGTACGCTCTTCTTTTCTGTCTGACCGTCCTTCCCTCTCTGAGTTTTTTGTCGAACCTTGAAAGGAACGAGAGGAACGTGTATCAGTATCCAGATACCTGTCAGGTTTCCTAATATTGTCCCTATTCCTAAGGTTATACCTCCTTTTGGAGGACTCCTGTGGAGGAGATCTACCTCTGGATTGAGATCTGTTTTCTTTATTTTTCAGTTTTTTGTTATTTTCCCACTTTTTTTTCGAAGAAGCAGGTGTCTGCTTACTGGTGTCCTTCTCGGGACTCCCATCAGTTGGGGTTTTAATGCTTTCCCACCCAAACTGTCTCTGCCCAATTCTGCATACGCAGTCTCAATTATTTTTGGTAATTCATGTTTCTGTTGTAAAGGACTGAACTCCCTTAGGCGTTGACGGATTGCCACTGATGCTGCTTCCCCTTTAATATTTGCTAATATTATGGCTGATACCTGGACATAATTACCTAGTAATTTTATCCCTAAGTTCAGAGCCGGTTCTGCTCCGTACTCATTTTGTATTTGTCTTAATACATCTGGTATTACTGCTAATGACGGGATACCATGTGTTCTGGTGTAAGAGGTGTGGCGCAGCGGCCAGGGCGACTGACTCCAGAACCCAGGGGCTCACGGTTTGATCCCCGGTGCCGGCGGCAGATGAGCCCAGCACCATGTGACTCTGGGCAATAGCTTGCTTAATCTTCCCGACGGCCCCCAGTGCCTTGACACCTTCGGGTAATTGTTCGCGCTTTACAAATACTGGACATTTACATTTATATGGCAGCAAAAACTGTACCCCAAGAGGTACAATCCTCTATCTGTGGTGTTATCCCCAAGGGCAAGCAGATTGTCAGCATTCTGTGTTTTTCATACGGGCTAGTATTCGGGAATACTGCTTCTAGCTGTGTTATTTTTTGAGCTACCCAGAATGGCATTTGTTCACGTTTTGCGGGCATTTTACCCATTACTGCATGTAAAGTTTGTGGTGTGATCTTAGTCGCTGTATTTTGACCTGTATTTGTGTTTGTTGTAGCCGTTGCTGGCTGGACCGTAAGTGTCCTTATGGCGAACTGTGTCATGTTTCTGTAAAGTTTTATCAGTTCTTTGTGAAGTATAAGAAAGTCTCCTCCTGGCATTGTTTCAATGTCAGGATGTGGTGTGTAGGCTGCTAATACTGGCCATGTCGCTCCTTCTCTTCCGAGCGGACCGAGTCTTATTTTATTTCTTATATGGGGGAGGGCGCCTTTAAACCAGTTTAAATGTTCCTGGTAAGTTAGTGAAACTTCAATGTCCTCATAGGGACAATTTACTTCCGGTATTCCACTTTCTGTGTAGAAGTGAAATGTTTTTGTTCTTGCATTTGCAACTGGGAATGCAACCCATGAATAGAATAACTCTGTTTTAAATGATTTGTGTGCCTCAATCACGAAAGCTACTGGTCCACCCCTGGATGTTAGACCGTGTGCACCTAGTTTTATGGTAACAGCATTTCTAACATTTTCTGCAATTGAAATTGCATCTGCGTCTTCTTCATCTGCTGAGAGGTTTAGTTCTTGCATAACTCTATTATTTCTTCAGTCATTGTTTTTAGAGAAGAAGAGCTTTTCAAGGGAACTAAGATAAGGTGTTTTGCACAATTTAGGAACAAAGTGTCCTTCAAGCTTGATTAACCAACAGCCAATAAATAGTATTTTTGCCTACTCAGCTGTGGCGGAGTTTGTGCCCACCCACTCCAGACGTCTCTGGGGAGTCGTGAGTAGGGGTCTGTGAGACTAGCACGACTGAACTACGCAGATTCTACTGTTAAATAAGTACCCAACCAACGTTGGGCGCCATGTCGTGTAGTTCCTATGAAACCTACACAGGATCTGCGCGTTCGGACAGCATACACTGTAGGATTGGTGTCGGACTGATTCTCAACACCCTCACTGGGTATGTTGGCCTATTGTACCAGCTAGCTCACAGTGCCACTAAATTCTCCTCTTACCAAGGAGAGAATAGTTCTTGGCAACCATCGAACATGACAACCCTGATCCCTCAGGACCATGGAAACAATATACTACTTTTCGCTCAGTAACTTGTGCTTACTTAGTTTGTCTTAGAGAGGTACACAGAATAAACAGGCTGGGCGTTTTCAATAAGTATTTATTGAACAGTTGTTATTCTGGTGTAAAATAGATGAGCTGCAACAACCGTTAGACAGTAGCAGATATATAGGATTAGAAGTACTATAAAAGTAAACCGATGGTAAAGCTCTACCATCTTGCAGTAATCATGAATACATACAAGTACATAAAATACACGATAATAAAAAGATGCGTACTCCTACGATGTCTCCCTAAATAGATGTACCTAAGTGTACATAGCATGTGTGTAGGTGTTAAGCCAAGAATCCCTCTAGGATAAAGTCAACCCCATTACCTGAAGTGAGAGTCTATGTGACCCAGTCTTGGTCTCGAGTTGGACACCCCGCGAGGGATTTTAGACCACTGCGAGTTGGAGTGTCTGCATGCAGGTACCTCAGCGTCTCTGGTCAGTGTGTCTGCCGGGAAGTCATGATCTCCTCTGTCTATCTTAGCAAGATGTGATGTGTATAAATACCCATAGGTCTCCCCAGGGGTCCTACCTTGCTGTATTACTGTGTCGGACTAAGGATGACGTCGGGCATGAACTTTATACATAGATATTATACAGGAGATGGTAGTCCTGCTGTGCTTCTGAGAATCGTCATGCATAATGTATGAGATTTCGAACTAGGGAAAACCTGCGTTCTGAATGCAGTGTCGTATCTAGGTAAAAGGTCAGTCCCTGTAAACCGTTATAAGTGCAATGTAGGGAAGAATATAGGTGAAGGGTTATGAAGTTACCTGGGCCTATATTATGGTACCTATATGGAATATAACAAGGAGTGAAACCCCGAAACCGGTCCCAAGATACTTGTTTCTAGTCCAGGGAGGACCTGGCTTGGCAGTTTGGGCTGGACTGTTCCCATTGGGCGCAGGGTCAAGACTGATTTGCATATGGCTCGGTTCAAACTGGAATGGCATTGGGAGCAAAAAAACGATGGATTTAGGCCCAGATCTCTGTAGTGGGGTGACTGTATGATATTGTTCAGCATTCTGTCCATCAATTGTTCCTTTTAGATAGGCTTCAAACGCATCAAGCCATTGTACCCAATTTAATGGGGAGCACCCAGTGCTGCTAAAAGGGGAAGATGGTAAAACATCTTCCATGTGCACTAAGTGGAAATCCCACACATGGTGGGTGAATTTCTGCCAAAGAACCCACACTTGAACTCAATCCAAACCAATGGGTTAAAGCAATGAATTAATCAAAATTCTCAAGTGTAGGAAGGTGGAATCTGACTATATGGTTGCCCCCACTTTTTTCCTGGTGTTTTGCTGGTTTATGACTTAGTTGGACTGGGACCGTGCTATTCAGGGCCCCAGTCTATCTGCTCTCTCTAAACGACATCGAGTGCACTCTAGGTGCACTAGTGATTGGATACTGTGATGCCTTATGAGTCCCTAGTATATGGTACCTTAGGTACCAAGGGCATAGGTACTTCACAGGCCTACCAGGGGCTGCAGCATGTATTATGCCACCCCTGGGAAGCAGTCTAAATCTGACACCACAGGCCTGCTACTGCAGCCTGGGTGAGGTGGTGCTAGCACCCCTCACTGAGATATAGGTTTCCTATATCTCTCCTGCACACACATATAAACCTATCAGTCACCCCTAAGGCAGGCCCTATCAATCCTGAGGGCAGGGTGCTTGGCTTCTATGTGAGGGGGTGCCTCTGCCTGAGCAGGGCCCCTCTGCAGCTCTCAGAGTCTATTCTCTGGTGCTGTTTGTGGATGCGGTTAAACCATATACTCTTAAGTGCATTATATCCTCGCGGTAAAATGCTAACTTTGGAATGGCTGCATCAAAACATGTCGTGTTTGGTGTCAAACATCTTGGAATACTACCCCCCGCCAATCCTGGCGGCGGGGGTAGCATTCCACCCTTCTAGAGGGATAAGACATGTACCTGCTGTGGAAACGCGGTAGAATCCTAAAGAGCCCTGGCATCACAAAATGGATGCCACCAGTCACAGACACTGGGCTGCCCTCCTGCTGATGACCGAAACTCGCAGTGGAGGAAGCCCAACAATAGGCATCCTGTCACAGGGAGGTGTAACCACCTCCCAGACAGGGGTTTAGTGTATTGGGGCTGGGTGGGTGCACTCTTAGAGTGCTTTGAAGTCCTGCACTGGGGGAGCAGAAGGCTCCTCTGTGCATATGCCAGTTCAAACCGGCTCAGGGGCTACCTGCCCCTGCTCTGGCGCGAAACTGGACAAAGGGAAGTGGGTGTAGCCACCCCTCCCTTGACCCTCCCATAGGTGGGGTCATAGAGCTAGTCCATCCCCTCTTTTCAGTATAAGAAGGGGAACCCTTGAACTTGCTAGTTAGATAACCCCTGGACGATGCTCTACAGAAGAATCCTGGCCCTTCGACGTTCCACTACCTTTGGAAGACAGAAGAATCTCCCTTGGAGTCAAGGAGTGACTCCCCTGCTTGGCAGGCACCAAAAACGACAACGACGGTCGCAAACTACGCCGCTCCCGCCGGAGTCCGAAGTCCCTGCAGCCCAAGAAGTGGATTTCCTGACCTCTCCCAGGCCATCGTGAGTCCCCAGCGAAGCTGAGGCAAGTGGACCCCACGAGTAACGAGGAACCGCGACCCCTGGGTACCGTGCACTATTGTCGAGTACAACCCCTTCACAACGTTCTACGAACTTGTGCTTTGGACCACGTGTGGTCCCGACCTCCAGCAGGAATCCCTCCGAAGATCAGAGGCCTACACCGTCCCGAGTGACCATGGGCCCCTGTTGAGTGATTCCACCCGAGGTATCTTCGCGATCCCTTGCCCGCCGGCTTGTGGGTCCCCAGAAGACTTCTTAAAGAAACCAAAGGGCTCCCCTGGTTGCTCTAGGCCTGCCCTGACTTACCCTCGCTGGGTGAGTCCCTCAGACCTTGCTGGTCTGTGCCATCGACTTTTCTTCATCTCCCCGAGACTTGCTGCTGCCAAGGCTTGTTGGCTCCAATCGAGTTACCGACACTGCAGTCAGCTGCAGACGTCGAGGGACCCCCCGAATCCAGCTCCTGGTCGTTGTCGACCCCTCCTGGACCACGTGGCTGAAGAGTCAAGGCACCCGCAACCGACCTGAATCAACCGACGACGGTGGGCACCCATCTTCCTTGCCCCGGGTCACTGCCAAGTGACTTTGAACACTGTCCCCTCTGCTTTCAGGTCATCCTTCTTCAGAATCCAGGCTTGGATTCCACCGAACACTTCTTCAGCTCCCGCAAGCAGCAAGTCTTCTTTGTTCGCCATTGAAAACGACGCCGCGACCCGACACCAAAGGACACCTATGCACCCGGCTTCCCTCGGTGAGGTAACTCCAGCACTACGGTGCTCCTGTGGGTGTGGGCCCTAGAACTACTTACCCTGTAAGTGACTTGCTTGTAGGTTCTCCCGAAGTATCCTAAAACTCTTTATTTCCAACCGCGACTTGCCCCATTGAAGTTAACGGCTATCCGCGCCTGTGTATCCACACTGCACGCGTCCCCCGTGGGTCCTTTACTTACCTGCCTTGGGTGGTTTCGTGAGGCCCCTGCACTTCTGAAGGCCCTAGGCCTTGTCTCCCTGCAAGTCGTTGTCCCTAAGTCTCTTACTTAGTATATGGTCTGGTACGCCCCTAGGGCCCCAGCCATATTTTGTGCTTAACTTATTGTGAAACGTTGATTTGTGCATATGTTTGTCTTCTAATCTCATAAAGAGATTAGTAGAGAGTTATTTAGAAATAAATACATATATATTTGATATATATACCTGTGTGGTGTCTTTTCATTTGGTGATTCAAGAGATTATATGGTAAAACAAGCTGCTTTACATTCCTCCGAGACTTAGCCTGAAGGCTGCTCTCCACAGCTACCACTAGGATAGCTTTCTTTAAAAGGTTGTCTTAAACCTATCTACCATAAGAGTCGATTTGCCCTGGTGCAAGGTGTCCACTTTAATTAGTGAACAGCATATACCAGGCCAACTTCTCACATTGGTGGGCAGCGTGTGGGATTCCAGCTTGCCATTGTTTTACCAGAAAATCTCTATTTGAATTACTAACTGAAAACCATTATAGGTACTCAAGGTACATATAAAGTCAAGCTTAGTATCAATAAGTTCTACTGAACTTAGAGCTGTGTGCCAAGGGATAGCACACCCTTTCCACAGCTCAAGCTAGGATCAGTAGGCCACAAACTAGTGTAGGTAGTACAACACTAGAATGTCCTTAAAGGGTGGACCCAGTGGATCCACTCAGCCTCAGTATAAGGACATGGCTTTCTCTGACTTGAGAGCCATGTGTGTTGACAGACACCTGAGGCTAGGACAGAGTCCCTCAACACTACACCTGATAGATCTGCTGACAGCAGATGACCTTAGATTGGCTCTAGGAGCTAAAGGGTTTGAATCAGTGGGTGGGTCAGTCATAGTATCTGGGTCAGATGATGAAAATCAGAATGACCAAGACTCTGTGATTGAAGGGCCAGGCTTCAAGGGGCCTGAAAAGGACAGAGGAATTCTCCCTAAGAGAACTGACAGAGAGGAGGAGAGGCACAGATCCCCTTCCAGGGAATCTGACCACTCTTATCACTCTGGCAGAGAATTTGTCCAGCAGAGGAGCTCATACTTTTCCTTAAGAGAGACCTCCTCTGAGAGAAGGTGCAAACTGCTCCAGTATGAGGAAGCCAAAGTGGCCCTCAGAACCAAGCAGTTGGCACTGGATAGGGAAGCCCTGGAGATCCAGAGAGCTTCTAGAAAAGAGGGGTTAGAACCCCCTGGTGGCAGCAACAGTGTCCCTAGAGGCAGAGAATATATTCCTGACCATAGGAACCTGAGCAAGGTTGTTCCTCCCTACCAGAGTGGGGATGATATCCACAAGTGGATAACTGCTATGGAGAGGGCCTGTAGAGTACAGCAGGTCCCCCAAAAGCAGTGGGCAGCAATCTTGTGGCTCTCCTTTTCAGATAAAGGAAGAGACAAGCTCCTCACTGTTAGAGAGGAGGATGCTGATGATTATGAGGTCCTGAAGAGTGCACTGATAGATGGGTTTGGCTTAACCACTGAGCAGTACAGGTTGAAGTTCAGAGATACCCAGAAGGCACAGACTCAGGACTGGACTGACTTTGTAGATTGTGCATCCAAGGCTCTGGAGGGTTGGCTGGTTGAAAGTAGGGTTACTGATTTCAAAGGATTTTATAATCTAATGATGAGAGAACAGATCCTTAATAATTGTCAAAACCAGCTTTTACACCAGTACCTGGTGGACTCTGATCTGACCTCTCCCCAAGAATTGGGAAAGAAGGCAGACAAATGGGTCAGAACCAGGGTAAGGCCTAAGAATCAGGGTGGTGACCACAAGAAAGATTCTACCAAGTCCCAAGAGAAAGGTGGGGATAAATCTAAGGATAAGTCCACTACAGGGCCCCAAAAGTCCTCTTCTGGGGGTGGGTCCCAAACTCCTTCCTCTCCTGAAAAGAAACCCTATTGCCATGTCTGTAAAAAGCCTGGGCACTGGAAATCTGATCCCAGTTGTCCCAGGATTGGCAATAAAGAAAATGTTCCTCCAACAACTACTACCACCCCTCCTGGTACTACCAGTAGTAATCCTCCAGTTGGGAGTAGTGCACCCAAAAAGTTAGGTGCTTTTGCAAGAGGAACAGAGGTGGGCCCTAGTTTAGACAGGACCCCCTCAACAGACTCCTCAGACTCTGATGGTGGTATAGGATTTGCCACCTTTACCGTGGGTCCCACAGCATTGGGCAGGTACAGACTGGAGCCAATAATTAATGGTCAGAAAGCTGTGGCATTTAGGGACACAGGGGCTAGTGTCACCATGGTGGCAGGGAAACTAGTCCCCCTCACCAGCTTTTACCTGAGTTTAAATACCAGGTGACCAACATTGATGGTGTCAGAACAGATCACCCCATGGCCATAGTCAATCTCAGCTGGGAGGGGGTCACAGGCCCAAAGAGTGGCAGTGTCCCCAACCTTACCTGTAGATTGCCTGATGGGCAATGATCTGGAAATTTCAGCCTGGGCTGAAATTGAACACCAAACCCATCTGAGGATGTTGGGTGTCCCTGTAAAGGTTAGTGGGGCTGTGATGGCCACAGCCCCAGCCCAAGATTTTGGAGAGATGGAGCCTGGAAGAATGGCCCACTCTCCCCAGAAGAGAGCACAAGGGTTGAAGAAAAGTCTTCTTCCCTCCAGACAGTAGGTAAGGGTCAGCCTCCTCAGGGAACTGACCCTCCCCCTAGTGAAGGAACTGCCACAGAGGTAGTCAGGCCTGGCCTGGCCCCACCCCTGATGGCAGAGGACCCTTCCAAGGTGGTACCCAGTCTGGAGCAGGTAAACTGCCCCTCTCTACCCTGCCTCAGTCAGCCCAGGGCTGCAGAGGTCAGGGAGGTCAGTGGACCCCCAGGGCCCCCTGTCCAGAGGAACCCCCATCAGCCGATTAGGGGCACCCAGTCTAGTAGCCCTAGCCAGGTGGAAATTCCTCAACCCACTGAGGGATCCCCCATACCTTTATGTAGGGACCTCCCCAGAAGGACTCTGTTAGGTAAGGGCAAACCTGGAACCAAAAGGTTCCAAACATGCCATGTCCCTCCAGTGTTCCACCCAAAGGGACCCAACCCCCAGCTGTAGGCAGTCAAAGGTTGACCCTTAGAGCAAAGTGCAACTCAGTCATGGAAAGACAGGCATACATGGTGACCAGTGATCTGAGGAAGCTGAGGCCAACCTTCCTAGGGCCTCACTTCCCTACTCAGACACCCCACCAGCCTTGTACTTTACCAAAGCACACCAGAGGTAGTGATTCCCCATGGTGGAGACCCTCTCATACCCTTAGGGTGAGGGATTGCTTAGGGGACCATAAGACAGGGGGCAACCATGCTAGTGCAGGTGCTTCCTTATATGGCCACTTAATCAATAAAGGCTCAACTGGTCAAGGTTAGCCTTATCTCCTTTCGTTTGGGGGGGTTATGTAGGAAGGTGGAATCTGACTATATGGTTGCCCCCACTTTTTTCCTGGTGTTTTGCTGGTTTATGACTTAGTTGGACTGGGACCCTGCTATTCAGGGCCCCAGTCTATCTGCTCTCTCTAAACGACATGGAGTGCACTCTAGGTGCACTAGTGATTGGATACTGTGGTGCCTTATGAGTCCCTAGTATATGGTACCTTAGGTACCAAGGGCATAGGTACTTCACAGGCCTACCAGGGGCTGCAGCATGTATTATGCCACCCCTGGGAAGCAGTCTAAATCTGACACCACAGGCCTGCTACTGCAGCCTGGGTGAGGTGGTGCTAGCACCCCTCACTGAGATATAGGTTTCCTATATCTCTCCTGCACACACATATAAACCTATCAGTCACCCCTAAGGCAGGCCCTATCAATCCTGAGGGCAGGGTGCTTGGCTTCTATGTGAGGGGGTGCCTCTGCCTGAGCAGGGCCCCTCTGCAGCTCTCAGAGTCTATTCTCTGGTGCTGTTTGTGGATGCGGTTAAACCATATACTCTTAAGTGCATTATATCCTCGCGGTAAAATGCTAACTTTGGAATGGCTGCATCAAAACATGTCGTGTTTGGTGTCAAACATCTTGGAATACTACCCCCCGCCAATCCTGGCGGCGGGGGTAGCATTCCACCCTTCTAGAGGGATAAGACATGTACCTGCTGTGGAAACGCGGTAGAATCCTAAAGAGCCCTGGCATCACAAAATGGATGCCACCAGTCACAGACACTGGGCTGCCCTCCTGCTGATGACCGAAACTCGCAGTGGAGGAAGCCCAACAATAGGCATCCTGTCACAGGGAGGTGTAACCACCTCCCAGACAGGGTTTAGTGTATTGGGGCTGGGTGGGTGCACTCTTAGAGTGCTTTGAAGTCCTGCACTGGGGGAGCAGAAGGCTCCTCTGTGCATATGCCAGTTCAAACCGGCTCAGGGGCTACCTGCCCCTGCTCTGGCGCGAAACTGGACAAAGGGAAGTGGGTGTAGCCACCCCTCCCTTGACCCTCCCATAGGTGGGGTCATAGAGCTAGTCCATCCCCTCTTTTCAGTATAAGAAGGGGAACCCTTGAACTTGCTAGTTAGATAACCCCTGGACGATGCTCTACAGAAGAATCCTGGCCCTTCGACGTTCCACTACCTTTGGAAGACAGAAGAATCTCCCTTGGAGTCAAGGAGTGACTCCCCTGCTTGGCAGGCACCAAAAACGACAACGACGGTCGCAAACTACGCCGCTCCCGCCGGAGTCCGAAGTCCCTGCAGCCCAAGAAGTGGATTTCCTGACCTCTCCCAGGCCATCGTGAGTCCCTAGCGAAGCTGAGGCAAGTGGACCCCACGAGTAATGAGGAACCGCGACCCCTGGGTACTGTGCACTATTGTCGAGTGCAACCCCTTCACAACGTTCTACGAACTTGTGCTTTGGACCACGTGTGGTCCCGACCTCCAGCAGGAATCCCTCCGAAGATCAGAGGCCTACACCATTCCGAGTGACCGTGGGCCCCTGTTGAGTGATTCCGCCCGAGGTGTCTTCGCAATCCCTTGCCCGCCGGCTTGTGGGTCCCCAGAAGACTTCTTAAAGAAACCAAAGGGCTCCCTGGTTGCTCCAGGCCTGCCCTGACTTACCCTCGCTGGGTGAGTCCCTCAAACCTTGCTGGTCTGTGCCATCGACTTTTCTTCATCTCCCCGAGACTTGCTGCTGCCAAGGCTTGTTGGCTCCAATCGAGTTGCCGACACCGCAGTCAGCTGCAGACGTCGAGGACCCCCGAATCCAGCTCCTGGTCATCGTCGACCCCTCCTGGACCACGTGGCTGAAGAGTCAAGGCACCCGCAACCGACCTGAATCAACCGACGACGGTGGGCACCCATCTTCCTTGCCCCGGGTCACTGCCAAGTGACTTTGAACACTGTCCCCTCTGCTTTCAGGTCATCCTTCTTCAGAATCCAGGCTTGGATTCCACCGGACACTTCTTCAGCTCCCGCAAGCAGCAAGTCTTCTTTGTTCGCCATTGAAAACGACGCCGCGACCCGACACCAAAGGACACCTATGCACCCGGCTTCCCTGGGTGAGGTAACTCCAGCACTACGGTGCTCCTGTGGGTGTGGGCCCTAGAACTACTTACCCTGTAAGTGACTTGCTTGTAGGTTCTCCCGAAGTATCCTAAAACTCTTTATTTCCAACCGCGACTTGCCCCATTGAAGTTAACGGCGATCCGCGCCTGTGTATCCACACTGCACGCGTCCCCGTGGGTCCTTTACTTACCTGCCTTGGGTGGTTTCGTGAGGCCCCTGCACTTCTGAAGGCCCTAGGCCTTGTCTCCCTGCAAGTCGTTGTCCCTAAGTCTCTTACTTAGTATATGGTCTGGTACGCCCCTAGGGCCCCAGCCATATTTTGTGCTTAACTTATTGTGAAACGTTGATTTGTGCATATGTTTGTCTTCTAATCTCATAAAGAGATTAGTAGAGAGTTATTTAGAAATAAATACATATATATTTGATATATATACCTGTGTGGTGTCTTTTCATTTGGTGATTCAAGAGATTATATGGTAAAACAAGCTGCTTTACATTCCTCCGAGACTTAGCCTGAAGGCTGCTCTCCACAGCTACCACTAGGATAGCTTTCTTTAAAAGGTTGTCTTAAACCTATCTACCATAAGAGTCGATTTGCCCTGGTGCAAGGTGTCCACTTTAATTAGTGAACAGCATATACCAGGCCAACTTCTCACATCAAGGCTAAACAATTATACACAGTAGTAAATGACTCTTCTTTCCAGTCTCATTGCCATTTGTAAAATATTTGGCTGCAATTCCAAACTTCAACTCGATTTGGTGCTATTGTTGTCTTTCTAATCCTCAAGGCTGATTTCTTTGTGCCCAAAGCAAGATGGCACCAGTGTTGACATGCACGCAACAGGTGTGTGATGATGGTACGACTTGTGTGTATGAGGATTCAGCTGCATGAGGTTTCAAAATAAAGAATACTGTAGCACGTGGCAGGCAACAGCATGCATGGAGTTGAGGTGTGCACCACAGGTGTCTCAAATGCACCTTAAATTCAGCCTCCCCTTTTAGGAGCACACATCAGGGAAAGGACAGGGATACCCAAAATCCTGAAGGAAGTGGTGGTTATAGGCAGCCCGTGCCCGAAGTGCTGACTGGCTACAGCTTCAAGAGATGACAGCGAGCTGCAACTGGCTACTGGTCCACTACTACAAAGTTCACCGCAAATCATAAATGAAAGCAGAAGAAAAGACAGATCTGCAGGTGGCAGCTCGCCACCACTGTAAAGATGCTACGCACCACTCTCAACAAGAGGTATGTTTATTGTGTACCACCAGCTCCTCATCCAGGCAGCAGCTGCCAAGCCTGCAACACAACAAACCATTTCAGCAGTAGAACCTAAAGTTGAAACTCCACAGTCATGCACAGTTGCATTGGCCACCTGGGGTAGATTTTCCCCTAAAACAACTGCAGCCACTGGCTCTTCAGCTGGAGACGCTTGTCATGCTGCCATCACCCAACTCACAAGTATACCAATGGAAGGCCTCGGACAGAACCTGTATAACCCTACTGATAATTGAAGTATTGCAATATGAAACTCACACCCCAATGATTGAAATGGGGTCTGTCCAGTTTTGCATTTTATACAGACACTCTTATTATGGAATGGGTGAAAGAAAAAATCCCACTGGGCCAAGCGTCCTTGAGCGCTGACACTAATCCCTGTCGCCAGACCCGCTGCACGATTTTAAAAACCTTAAAATAGGCACAAGTAGCACGGTCAGGGGAACGTTGGGAGAACGAAGTGCCAAGAAAGAGCAGGTCAATTTCACCTATCCACCCTGAGACTCACTGTCGGCTGTCTCCACAGCTGATGTGAAAATGGCAAAAAAATTGTTAATGACCGCTAAACAAACAAATAAATACCATACAAATAAGGGTAGGATGAAGCAATATCACAACGGATGAGAACCCCCGTATAAAGTCAGTCTTATCTGAGACAAAGTGTAGGAAGGTAGGATCCTTCCAGCATGATTACCCCCACTTTTAGCCTGGTGTTGCTGTTTTATGACTAGTCTGACTGAGATCCTGCTAGTCAGGACCCTAGTCACTGTGCTGTGCTTCCTCCCTAAATTTGACAATGATAAGTACTTTGGTACCTTCCTACTTGGCTACTGGTGTACCCATTTAAGTCCCTAGTGTATGGTACTAAGGTACCCAGGACGTGGCTACACCAGGGGTCTCCCATGGGCTGTAGCATGTATATGCCACCCAGGAGAGACCACTTAATCTGTGACTGCAGGCCTGCCATTGCAGCCTGTGTAAGTTGGTGCTAGCACCACTTACAACAGATATAAGTTTCCTTATATCTGAGGTCACTACACTTAAAACCTATAATTCAGCCCTATTGCAGGCTCTTCAGTCCTGAGGGCAGGGTGCTTGGTTACAAGTGTGAGGGTGCCCCTGAATGAGCAGGGCCCCTCTACAAACCCCAGAGTCGATTCTCCAGGCTTCGTAAGTGCCGTCAGCCATTTAATACATATAGAGGACATCAAGTCAAATATGAGATATCTAGCTATATATTGGCTGCACCGAAACCGGTCATGTTTGGTATCAAACATGTTGGAATCCTACCCCAACACCGATTCCAGTGTTGGATGTAGGATCCCATGTACTGGGGGGCTCCCCTAAGAATGCCCCCTGTATTCCTGGTACCAGCCTTTCAGGGTTTATCAGCAAGCTAGTGCTGCTGCCGACCACAGACACGATTCTGCCCTCCTGCTGCTGAGCTGAGCTCGAGAAGGGGAAGGCAGAACAATAGGTTTCCTGCCACAGAGAGGTGTGACCACCTCCAGACAGGACTTAGTGTATTGGGCTGGAGTGGGGGCGCTTGCCAGTGCCATCAGACTGCTTTGAAGGGCACATTCTATGCCCTCCTTGCATACTCCAGTTTGAGCCAGTTCAGGGAGCTGTTGACTCCCGCTCTGGCAAGAAACTGGACAAAGGACATGGGAGTATCCTCCCCTCTGTCCAGCCCCTCCTCTGGGAGGGACTCTTGAATCATCCCAACCCTTTCTCCAGGGTACTTAAGGGCTTACCTGTAGGTGGCTCTTCAGATTCATCGTGCAACAAGATTCAAACTCGAAACCACTTCAACTTTAACCGTCTGGGCACCTCGGACTTCGCCTGGAACCGAGACTGCACCAAGAAAGACTCCTGCTGCTCTTGGTCACGCTGTTCTGCAAATCTTCTTTGTTGTCTGTGCTTCATCCAGGTTCTTCTCCAGGCCTGTGGGCATCAAGGACACCAAAAGTAATCTCCCTCGGAGTGAAGGAGTCACTCCCCTTCATCTGCTGGCACCGCAACAACGCTGACCGGTCTGCAGCTCCTGACGTTCCACGAACTCCGAAAGGCTCAGAAACACAGGTGGTGGTTCTGCAACTCCCTCGAGGCCGGACCTGTCCTCTCACTAAAGTTTGAGGCCAGTATCCCTCGTCGGAACCGCTGGAGCAGAACCCATGAGCACCAAGTCGACTTGCCGTTGCCTTTGTGTTACAAGAAGCTCCAGCCTCCAGCATCTCTTCCTGCCAAGATCTTCATCCTCACCACTGTCGTGTAGTTCCTATATTACCTATACAGGATCTGCGCGTTTGATAACATAAACTGTGGGATTGGTGGCGGACTGATTCCGAACACCCCCACCGGATATGTTAGTCTATCTGTATTAGCTAGCTCACTGTGCCACTATAATCTCCTCTTACCAAGGAGAGAATAGATTCTGGCAACCTCAGAACATGACAACCCTGATCCCTCAGAATCGTGGAAACAATATACCACCTTTCGCTCAGTCACTCGTGCTTACTTAGTTCGTCTCAGAGAGATACACAGAATAAACAGGCTGGTCGTTTTCAATAAGAATTTATTGAACAGTTGTTATTCTAGTGTAGAATATATGAGCTGCAACAACCATTAGACAGTAGCAGAGATATATGATTAGCAGTACTACGAAAGTAAAGGGATGTTATAGTTCTACCATCTTGCAGAAATCATGAATATATACAAGTACATAAAACACATGATAAAAAGTGCGTACTCCTATGATGCCTCCCTAACTAGATGTACCTAAATGTACCTAGCATCTGTGTAGGTGTTATGCCAAGAATCCCTTTAGGATCTAGTCAACCCCATTACCTTAGAATGAAAGAATATGGGACCCCGTCCTGGTCTCGAGTTGGACACCCCGTGAGGGATGTTAGACCACTGCGAGCTGGAGCGTCTGCATGCAGGAACCTCAGCGTCTCTGGTCAGTGTGTCAGCCGGGAAGTCACGGTCTCCTCTATCTTCCTAAGCAAGATGTGCTGTATATATACCCATGGGTCTCCTCAGGGGTCCTACCTTGCTGTGTTACTGTGTCGGCCTAAAGGATGACGTTGGGCCTGAACTTTATACAGAGATATTATACAGGAGATGGTAATCCTACTGTTAGTCCTGCTGTGCTTCCAAGAAGCCTCATGCATAATGTATGAGAATCGAACCAGGGAAAAACCCGCATTCTGAATGCAGTGTCATGTCTAGGTAAAAGGTAAGTGCCTAAGAACCATTATGTATGTAATGTAGGGAAGAATATAGGTGAAAGGTTGCAATGTTACCTGTGCCTTTATAGGGTACCTATATGGAATATAACACCACATTCTCTGCACAGTAAGCCTGCATCTTTTGTGAGCTGCTCAAGGTCCTCTTGCGACTCCTGGGCCTTTGGCCTGTGGGTCCTCTTGAAGGTCTTCTTTGGCTTAAGTGGCTCCCCTGCTTGCTTGGGGCCTGCTCTGACTCTCCTGCACTTGGTGAGTCCCTGGGACCTTGCTGGTCCCAACGCTGCACCTTTTTCTTTTTCCACGTCTGTTGCTGCTGCCAAGGCTTGTTGGTGCTCCTGCCGGACTCCGACCCCCTGGCTCTTGACTCCCGACGTTGGACAGCTCGTGAACGGCTCCTGGTCTTCCACAGCATCGCCTGATCCTCACAGCTGCAGCAACAAGGTCACCGTCATTACTCCTGCCTCTTCCGTCATCGGTGGTCATTGGTCCTCCGTGCCTCCTGGTCAGGGCCGGACTGGCCGTAGTGGGCACCGGGCGTTTCCCCGGTGGGCCGCTAGGGTGGGGGCCGGTTTTGGGCCCCTGGGGGCGTTTTTGTTACTGGGGGTCGGCAATATCGGCCCCCTGTAACAAAATCGGCCGAAACCTGCACCTCGCAAACAGCTCGGCTGCACCCTCCCTACCCCCGGGGGGGGGGGGGCCCGAGCAGTTTGACAGGGCCGGTTTCGGTTCCCAGTCCGGCCCTGCTCCTGGTCACTTCCTAGGGACATAAACTCTGTCCCCTCTGCTTGCAGGTTCTTCTCTTCAAGAATCCATCCTTGGATTCCACTGGGCTCTTTCACCTTCTTCGCCAGCGGCATCTTTTCTGAAGTCCTACATTGTGGTCTACGGCGGTTTCCGACGTCACTTCGCACCTATGCACCCTGCTTCCCTGGTGTAGGTATCCTGGTTCCTGGGGTATCCATGGGTGGGGTGACTCTCCAACCTTCTGTCTTCCACTGGGTTTCTTCAGGGTCCACTGGGAGGGGTCCCTCTTCTTAAAAACGGCAACTGCGACTTTCCCATTGACTTGTATTATGTACGAGGCTGTGTTTCCACTCTGCACACAGACTCTGTGGGGTTCCTGGGTACTTACCTTGGATGGTTCCTTATGTCCCCAGCTCTTCTAAGTCTTCTGGTCCCAGTCACAACTTCAGTCACAGTTCGTATTCCACTTCTTTAGTATATGGTTTGGTCTACCCCTGGAGACCACTGTGTATTTGTGCTTATTTACCTGTTTACATTTGAAATATTGTGTGTATTGTGTTGAGATATCTCCGGGTAGGAGATATACCAATGTGTTAGTGATTGTGTATAATAAATATAACTATTTTTATAACTACACCGTGTGGTTCTTTTTCGTTTAACCTACACCATATGATTAGCTCTGGTAAAACAAGCTGCTTAACACTCCTTCTGGATTAAGCCTGAACGCTGCTCTCCACAGCTACCACTTTGAGAGATTGCTATGGTTGTCTAAGACCACTAAAAATCACCATAAGGGTTGTCTGGATTAGAGCAAGGTGCTTAACTTAAATAAGTGTGCACCATATACTAAGCCAGCCTCTTACACAAAGCAGCAATAGAAAGAGGAAGATTCCTTGGAAACACATGATGTTATAGACTGTTGATTGGTGGTATGTATCACATGTTCTGTAGTTTATTGGACGTTTACATGGGAGTTGTGTTCAATGTTTATACTTCAAAAATGGCTGTTATATAAAGCAATAGAAAGAGAAGGTTCAATCCTAACCTCCGGTCCTGTCATAGACTCTAAGCCTACTTTCAGATACTCTTAACTGTTCCTTAAACACTACACATATTCTGGTGGTCTGCTTTTAGACCCATCCAGCAAACTTCTAGGGACACTCTACCTGAGAAACTCTCCACTAAGCCTTAAATACTCCTAGCTATCCCTCAGATCATTAGCCGCCCCAGCGTGTCCTCAGTTACCCTTAGTTGTTACTCATACACCCCTGGATGATTTCTTGGTGTGCCTTTAGAAATTTTTAGCATGCCCTCAGAGAACAGCAGAATGCCCTAACATACCATCAGTTTCCCCTCAGTCACTCACAGCAAGTCTTTACATGCTCCTACGGAAATATCTCTAGCATGCCTTCAAAGAGCTGCAGGATGTCTCCGAGACCCTCTGTTGGTCTTCTGACACTCAGATTCTCAGCTTCCTTCAGGCACAACTAGCTAGCCCTTAGAGAACCTCAGAGTCCAGACCGCCACAGCTATCCGATAGGTCCCATCAAATTGCCATTAAAGAGGTTGAGATGACACCAAAAGGCCATTGGACTCCTGCAGAAAGACCTCTGAGAATGTTATTTGACCATCCGCAACCCACAGCTTTCTTTCAGACACCCTCAGCTGGTCCTTCAACTGTCCTCAGACACCACAAGCATACTCTTAGACACTCAGTCAGGCAACAGAAATCTTTGGTATACCACACCACTCCCTCAACCCTTGCTCAAACACCTCCTTCCCACCCTCAAACTCCCTGAACTGGCCATCAAAATTGCTCAGCATACCCTCAGAGATATTAAGGCTCAGTCAGCCTGCAGATGTCCTTATATGAGCATTAGCTACACTGGCCAGCATTGGCCTTCCTTTAGACTCTGAATACCTGTCATTAGATCCAACTATTATGTCCCTCAGACTATTACCCTTGCTACAGGCATTTCCTGCAGATCTTTGGAGACCTTCAGAGAGCCAGTAGACATTCTCACTACCCTCACTCTCTCGTAAGAAACCTCAAGACCACTCTCAGAAATCTCAGATGACCCTCAAAAGCCAGGTGGATGGCCGTCAGCTTCTCTTTTGGACATCTCCATTAGACATGTACAGCTGTCCCTCTGCCTGCCTTCAGACAAAACTATCTGTTCCACCATCTGGTATTTAAACAACCCAGGAGTGCTTTGAGAGAAACGTGTTGGGCCAGCGAACACCTCCATCATGCCCTTAGAATTCATGAGCATCATCACAGAGACCCTCAGAATGCCCCTACCTTTAGTTTGTCCTTAAATGCTCCCAATCGTCCTCAGAAGCTTTGGTGCAGTTGGACCTCAAAGCCCACTTCCAGTCACAACCAGTAAGGGAGTGTCATCTGGTCTCAGACACACCCCTTTTGGTGTTAGACAGCAGTTCAATTGGCCCTCATACAATCTATGATTTGATTTTTAACTGGCAAAAAATGTCCTGGTCTTCAGAGATAGGGCAGCAGGTCCCCCACCCCCAAGTTACTCCCTAAGATAGTGCAACACTTCCAGAAGACTCACCATAATTGATACCCCCACAGTTCCTTCAATTGCAATAGACAGTGCAAAAGTTCCGGAAGACTCACCTCAATAAATGGTCCTGTAGTATGCCCAGTTACAACAGACACTGCAACAGTTCTAGAAGACTCAGAGCAAGCAATGGTTCTGTAGCTTGCTCAATTAAAGCAGAGACAGGACTTTCTCACCTTTCTAATTCATAATTCACTCTGAGGTCTTTGGAACGAGAGGAGCTCCGGACCAGGCAGAAACACAGTTCCTGTTTTCTCTCAGACCCCCAGTTGGTAGCCTGGAGATTTATTTTTCCTGTAATTATAGCGTTCTTTTGTTACAGAGTCCCCCTGACAGTAGTGAGATCTTTGGGCTATCACCAGAAGGTGACCACATGGCAGGTAGACGGATATGATTTGTGTTGCTTGTGCAATTGCTGCGTCAATTAATGATTTGCACTGCTATCATATTGTCATCTGCCTGCCTGTACTTCGTATAGAATTATAGACGGTTAACAATGAATTACATGGATGTTTTTCACAGTGGGGTTCTGAGTGACATCTCAAGATAGTGAAGCTCGAGATCTATCATGTCCTCAGAAGCCAAGGTGAAACTCTTCGACCTACGTAATTCAATTTTTACCCAACTGAAATATGTTATGTATGGCCGCCAAAAACATCTGCACCTGCTTTAAACTGTTATACAGGGGCTTAGGAGTAATGACGGAGCCATACATACCATGGTTTCTTCTCCCTGACCCGTGTTTAAACAAAATACCTTACTTGTCATTCTTAACCAAGCCCCACCATTTTTCCTGTCTTCCTTCCACCTCCTGTAGTGGTACTTTCTTCTTTTAGTCAAAGCAGACAATCAGAGCTGTACTGACAGGCTCTCAAATAGCCCTGTCAGCCTGGCATGGAAGGCCTGTATGACATAGCAACAGGGATAACAAGTTTTGCTATTAACTGTTGCTATGTCATAGCAGTGAATTACCAGTTTTAGAATCTGGTGTAAATGATAGAGGCTTCCAATGGACGGCATGAATAACTTAGAAAAGAATGCTATTTGTTTTAACTCAGAGTGAGTATGGTCTTCCTTTCGGTTCTCAATGCAGAACTCCTGGAAGGAATCAACAGGTAGCCCATCTGCTGAATCAAGGACTTGCTGGGTTCCTGAATAATGGGCTAGTTGAGTTACTGAATCAAAGGCTGAGTTCCTGAATCAAAGGCTATCTGAGCTCCTGAATTAAGGTCCAACTGGTTATTGAATAAAGGGTTAGAAGAGTCATCAAATCAAGGGTTAGTTGGATTTTTGAACTAGGATTAACAAGATTCCTCAGTAAAGAGCAAGCCAGCTTCCTTTAAAAAGATTCATTTAAGAGTCCTAAATGAAGGATTAGCTTAGTTCCCAAATCAAGGTCTAGCTGCGTCCTCGAGCCATGTTCCTGAATCAATGGCTAGCCAGTTTCTTTTAAACAAGTACTAGCTTGATTTCCAAATTAGGGATAAGCATGGTTTCTGATTCAAAGCTAGTTGGGCTCCTAAATCAAGGTTGAGCTGGGTTCCTGTAACAAGGGCTGCTGGGTCCTGAATCAAGAGGTAATCGGGTTCATAAATCAAGAGTTAGCATGATTTTAGAATCAAAACTTAATTGAGATCCTCAAGCAAGAGTTAGCCCAGTTCCTTAGTGAAGGTTACCTGAGTTCCTGAATGAAGTGTTAGTGGTGTTTCTGAAGCAAGAGTAGCTGGGTTCCTCAAGCAAGGGCGACGTAGGTCCCAAAACCAAGGCCGAGCTGAAATACAGAGAGGCCTCTACAACAGGAAACATTAGCATTAACCAGGTCTGACAATATTTTGCATTCCGGAACAACAGAAAAATGAACACGCAGGAATATTTTTTTTCACCTTCGGAATTTAGAAGGCAAAGTAAAACCATTTGGACAATTTTGCAAAGGGTGATGAAAATTATGGCGCTCTTTATCTCCGCAATGAAGTTCCAGCCTCTTCGCGGCTCAGGACTACAAGAGCGGGAGTTATTCTCCCTATAAATTCAGCTTTGCAGTGAAAAGGGAGTCCAGATCCGTGCTGAATAGCTCATTTCCAATGCAAAAGGAAGAGGTAATGA
Organism: Calotriton arnoldi; assembly: GCA_963921515.1. Taxonomy (NCBI): domain Eukaryota; kingdom Metazoa; phylum Chordata; class Amphibia; order Caudata; family Salamandridae; genus Calotriton; species Calotriton arnoldi. Next base: position 2,187,747 of record CAWUFW010002204.1, read on the forward strand.
GGAGCATTATATTCCATATCTCACTTACTGAGTTCTTCAAATTGATTAGCTCGTGGCTTCGCGAAATCCCTGATTACTGTCACCCGGCAAAGGACAAGCCGTTTTTACTCAGTAGCAATTTCACACAACTTTAGTATTATTCGATGAATAATAAAAAATGATGCTTCACGGCTATAATGTCTTCCATATTTTAGCTTTGCCCTGCATCAAACGCTTGGTGTGGTTAACAGTTAAAGATAGAAATGGCTTTGCAAGAAAAATTCAGCATTTGTGAAAACAGCAAGAGACAGGGTCAGAAACGTTTAGATTTTGTTGCTTACTTATAATGGCTGAAAGAAGGCAAGTAGCCAATATGCCTGATTCACAAAGAAAATAAATCTGACATGTACACCCATAGGTTTGCTAACACGCTTGCAGTAACTTTCTGAATTTTTGGCATTCAAGAAGATTTCCAGCAGCAGGCTTGGGAAGCTGCAATAGTCACACGTTCCCATTAGTACTTTTAGAAGGCTTTTCTTTTCACCCTTGAAACGGATTTACTCCTGCCTCTGACAGGAGTAAATCTCTGTCTATTTTCAGTGTGGGAATCAGTAAAAAAGTATGAACAGCCTCAAGGCATTATGGCTGTGGATATTCTCAAACTCTAGGGCATTTCTGCCCATATATGCTCAAGCCCCAGCCGTGGAGGGAGGTTTACTTACACCAAAAAAGTAAAGGTGAATAAATATTTTTGACAGTGGAAAATGACATTATTTTGAGTTGTAAACACACCTTTTCACATACAAAAAGATAATGGCACCTATTCACTTACATGCTTTTGTGAACTACCCTCAAAGCATCTAAAATGGAAATAGAACAAGAATAAGATTCAGGAGATACTCACGAACAAATAGAAAGAAGGGTGACCGCTTTGCACTTTTACCATAAGGAGGTGGGTGTTTTGGGCTGATTCAGAAATGCATATAAAAGTATATAACATGAACTCCTATAGTGCTACATCCCATACTAACAAATGCTTTTTTGAACCAGCCCCGGTTTGTGCCTCTATGTTGAAAAAGCAGCTTTGATTACAGGGTTGAATGTGGGAAGCAGGCAGGACGGTTCTGTGAGTTAAATGCTTACTGCTGACACCTGCAGAGATTGACAGGTCAAGAGGCCAAATCATGACTTTGCCAAACCCACACTTCCATCCTTCCAAGTACCTTTTAGTTTGGTAATAATAACACCTGTTATTTCAAGTGCCTAGAAACCTCATAGGTGTGCTCTAACAACAAGATATTATTTATGCAAGTGTTTTTTGTATGGCTCCAAATGCTCTCTTGTGCGCCTCAGACCACAATGGAGTTTAATCAAACGTATTAGCATTGAGTATAATTTAGTGGCTGAATGCTGCTGGTCAGTGTTAATCTAGTCAGGGTAGTAACCCAGCTGTCATCTGTAATCAAGCCATCTTCCCCATAGCTGCCAAGTTCTAGGCAACATCGTAACCATAATCCAAATGAAAGTAATACTAACCTTTTTCATAAACCTTAGAAAATATTCAAGGATAACAGAAGCATTCTGTAGCAATCTGAGCAAGATGTGCGACAGCTGTTGCTAATTTACATACCCAAAAAATGTAATGCAGCTTCACCAATCAAAGACATGGATATCCTTATTTAACACCAAACTATAGAGCACCTCCAGAACCTGCTTCTAAAAGATTGACAGGGCTAAGAATAGCATAACTCGTAGGAGATGATTCAGCTCACTGTGAAATACCTTTTTATGAAAGTGATTGACCTGATGTCCTTCAAGTGTGATGGGGTGCCAAATTATAAATCTGCACACAATAAACAGGTACCATATTTTTAAAAAAGCAGTCACAGCTGTAGGCCAGCAGGAAAGTGATTACCATTTTCTCATCCAATGAATCTTTTTAGTTGACTAAGAGGCAAAGGGAGCCAGCATTAATAAAACTATTCAACTACCGTGTATCGTATTTGGCCACACAAAGAGGACCAGGAATCGGTAAATGAAGTTAAGTGGGTTTATTACAAGTTAATAATCAATCCAATATATATGCAAATCAAGAACATATTATAAAGGTACAGAATTACAACTGCCAAGCTAAAACGTCAAAAGAGATTCAGATTCAATAGCATACACATGCAATGAACGCAGTCACAGCAAAACAGATACTGAGAAATAGAAATTGGTGTTCCTTAAAGAAACTCTGATCCTCCTTCCTAAACATGAATATATTCTAAAGTCGTCTAACCCAGGTTCTGAATCTAAGCTACAAATGAGTCATTAGGAAAAGTCTCAGAGGAATTCAGAAGTGCAGGTCCAGGAGAAGTCTTCAAAAAATGAGAATAAGTGTTTAGCATAATGCTACACACTTGAAAAGAAGCAGAGAGGTCTGTATCCCTCAAAGTCGAAAGGGATCTAAGCCCGAACTCTAACGGTGTGTGAGTAATCAAAGTCAAGAAGTTTCAAGAACAATCATATCTTTCCCATGTCACCAGAAACCCAACTATTTCTCCTCCCCACAGTAGGTATTGGCTTCATCCTTCAACTTTCCCATCCCACAAACTTGGACATTCACTACAACCTTGAGGATATGCTCGCTTTTGATATGCGATGAATAGGGGGATTCTTCTGCTTATTAGTTCTTCACATCCTTGCCAAGATTTCTCTTCTCAGGCCTCACTATCAATAATACAACAATACTCCTTTCTCTAGCTATGAAATCATGAGAACACACCTGCAAAAGAAAGAACACGCAAGGCAAGCAAAAATATATTTCAAAATGAAGGCCTTTAGTCAAGCTAACGTTAGTTAAGTATTTCAATGTGAATTTTGAGTATGTGATTATAAATGCACATGTAACTTCAGAATAAAGGCAAACGTGAATAAATGGGTCTATGATTACATATGCAATGTGCTACATACAGGCACGGTGGCAGGGTATGTCTTGCTGCACCAACTACCAGTGTTAAATTCCAAGTAAATCACAATCAATTTAATAATGCTCCGTACAGTTGCTAACAAACAATGCCTGCCTCCCGAAACCAGCCACCCAATATGGTTTCAAATACAACACGAGAACACAAGAGATGAGAGTGAAAGAATTACTGTTTCTGTCATCGCTGTCATCTATCCTCTGTGGGATTAAAACCCTATGAATATTTGCTTTTACAATAATGCCTCTCTCATCTCTTGTGTTCACATATGCAATGTGTGTTAATAAATGCAGTATAACTTGAAAGACAAATGTAAATACGAATGAGAATTACACACTTCATTTCAGTGGCGGCTGGTGGATTTTTAAAGTGGTGAGCGTATTGCTAGCGACGAAGCGAGTGAGCCTGACGCTTGTAAGTGGGGCTTGGGGCGGGGTTCTTGCATGCTCTTCACAATGTCAAAGTGTATTTCTGTAACATGTAGAAGCTTTGACATTATCACGGCACACGATATCACTGCTCTGAGAAGCATTTATTAATTTTGCTTAAACATTAACTTATAATCATTCTGCCCCTGCCCCCACCCTGGTGACAGTGACATTAGTGCACTAAGAGGCAAGGCAGTTGTGATGTGCACTCTGTATGTGAGCTCGATTCCATTAGCTAGAGCAACATTGCAGCAAATTAAATAAAACACACCATGTTTCTGTGCAGCTTGCATTTTAAACATGTAATGTGCTCACGGAAAAGCAAGATCAGTGAAATAAAATATTTAAAGTTTTAAACTTACCTTGCCGGCCGTTTGGAGGCTCTGTCCCAGTCTGTCCTGCTGGTTGGTGAGATTAGGCCACAGTTGGGATGCTGCCGGTTGCTAGAGGTGTCCGATTCCCACCCACAGTTCACAGAGGAGCTGAAAGTGAAAGCTCTACTCTGCGAAACATAGCAAAAATGCTATAAACAGATACACTGAGGCACAAGCATGCTCAGTGTATCTGTTTACAGCACTCAGCACGTGACTGACGTCACAGGGTCATGAGTTGAGTCTCATGACCCTGGGAGGTCACGTCATAATAGCTCAAATGCATTTTTTTTTTTTACAAAATGCAGCTTTACTACATTAATCACAGCACAATATAATGTGCTTTGATTAATGTAGTAAGATGCTAATGCTGTAAATTAAAACAAAAAGAATAAATTACCCTTCCGTTTCCCCTCTCGTCACAGGGATGACTTGGGAAAGGGCGGGACATTAATGCTCCTCCAGTAATAAGCAGCCTTGGGAGGTACAGGGCTTAAACTGTACCCGCCCTAGGCTGCTTTAAAACATGACGCTACCTTGCGTCATTTGTGGGAGGTATCCAAGGACCTCGATATACCGAATTGCAGGGCTGACAACATGTCAGCCCGCATTTCCAGAGATGCATTAGAGCAAATGTGTCACAAGAAGCCTGCCTGACTGCCGGACTGCCTGCCATCTCTGACGCTCATGTCTGAGGTCACCCATCAGGCAGGCAGCAGCACAGGAGTTTGATTCCAGCACTGGCACTTCCACATTTCTTTTAAAATGCTAAGGAACATCGTCACTGGTGTTAATTAGCATTTTAAAAGAAATAGGGATGCCGGTAATTGCTATTTGCAATTACCATGATGGTAATTGCAAATAGCAATTACCGGCATGATCCACAGTCATGCAATAGGGTGGGGGGAGCCTCAGCGCCCTAACGAACAAACCGCCCCTGCTTCATTTCATGTCAAGAAAGTCAAACCACACAATGTATATAGTGTCAGGTGCACGTGAACATTGCGCTTCTGTGATGTGTAAGGGTGAAGCCTAAATGGCCCTGCTCCAATCCCCCCTCTGATGGCAAATTTAGCTATCACAATAAACATGTGAATCTTATCAGAAGGACCAATCAAAACCTTATGGGTTTCTTCATCATAGTATCTACACTGACTCTCCTATAATTCTACCTCCGATCTCTTTCTTTTCAATCTCCTCTTTGCTTGTATATTCTTATACCCCTTAAAAATTATAAACAGAAATATTACACAAAGAGCAATTATCACAAGGGGTTTTAAATGGAACCCAATATTCAACTTCCCAAGTTTCCAAACCATCTGCTTACTGCAGCAAATCCATTCCCAATTGCTTTCCAAGCGCCTGTAGCTTCTAATTCCTTCAAATCTTTCTTCAGACCAGTAATATTTTTGATATGTTTCTACAAATCTTTGCTCTTGTCAGGTATGTAGGTGGAGCATTGCTACACCTAAAACATCCTGCAGACTCCACCCTCTTTTGCGAGGTGTAGGCCGAGAGCAAGACGATTTAGTAAAATCAGGGGGAGCGCACGCAAGATGGCTGCACTTAGGTGAGGCTCCCGCAGCCTGGGTCTAATATCCGTCAATATCCTGCCCAAACATCCATGATCGACTGTTGGCGTGCTGGCGGGGCTACCAGGTGAACCGGGGGACTGGCTAGGAGAGCCTGCGATGAGATCGATTTTCCCTCTGGGAGCGGAAAGCATCAAGAATCTTCTTATTGGCCCGGCGGAGAAGCCATGGTCTACGAGGGTGCAGCGGAGCTCAGCAGGAGGGGCTCCCCAAGCGAAGAACGAACGGAAAGGCTGCCGTGGGCCGTCACCACAGCTGATGAGGTGAGAGGTGCTGGGGACGGCACCAGGGGAAAAAACGTGGTGAAGGAAACCCGGCAGTGAGTGATTGCAGCAGAGAGCAAGAAGAGGGGCTCTGGAAGAATAGCGAATACAGACTAACTGCTGCGGGCAACACCGAGGCCCATAAGGCGCGGAGGGTGAAGGGCGACCCGTAGCACTGGTAAACAATCTCTGGCAGAGAGTGAGCACAGAGTGTCTCCAGCAGAAGGGGATCCGGCAGAGAAGAAAGACCAAGTCGACGGCTACGGTCCGCCACTGCAGTCTGGGTGGGGAGAACAGCAGTGGCGGGCCTGTGTCACTGGCGTGAGGTAGCCTGGTAGGAAGAGGCACGGACGCGGGCGCTAGAGGAGCCAGACCCTAGTTGTAGTGCCTGGAAGGCCAGTGGCAGATGGCTCGATCCCTCACTGCACAGAGAGTGGGTACAGAGAGTGTGACAGTGGGGACACCGAGATGCAACAACAGATCAGTGAAGGGGCCCGCTGGAAAGGAAGAGAGCTCAGCAAAGGGACTATCACTCAACCATAGGGGCATGAATTAGACTGCAGCAGGCCTGCAAACCTCCAAAATACTGACTACCACTCAGGTTATGAGAAAGACTCAGGCCTAAGCATATTTGTAGCAAGAGATAAAACAGGACTACGGGCACAAAGGGGCATATCCTAATAAGTAGGAGCTGCTTGAAAGCCCAAGTGGCGCGCCGCAGAGGTGGCCTGTGAAGAAGAGTGCACCACACCCGCACTAAGAACGGGTGAGATCTGCCCTGCTCCTGATGCCTGCTCTTAGTGGAGGAGGCATAAACAACTTTGCTGACCCTTGAGGAGGGGGACGGCCGCTTGCTGAAGCGCAGAGTGCTGGTGGACAGAGGCACCACCGCCAACGTACCAGAGTGGAGGGAGCCCAGTATGGGCAGAACAGAGGGCAAGCAGTCAAAGCTGTCCTTTGAGCCTCGTAGGGTGGGGAGGTCCCAATCCAGGGATACAGAGAGCGAGATGGCGTAGCGTCTCCCTACCACCCAGGACCCCGCATGCGAGGACATGAAGTCCCTCCTACTGACTAAGAAGCAGATCCTTACATCCATTGAGGCCAAGATGGATTCGGTATGCACGTGGGTTGATTTCTTCACTCAAAAATTAGAAAAGCATGATCACAGGTTACAAGCAGAGCAAAGAATTTCAGAGCTAGAGGATACATCGGATGGTAGGAAGGAGCAACTATCACAAATGGAGCACCTCTTAAAGGTCATTGCCACCAAGAATGAGGACTTGGAGGCACGCTCCCGGCGCAACAATGTGCGTATTATGGGAATGTCAGAGAGCACCAACACAGGGTGATTAGAGGACTATGTAGAACGAATGTTGACAACCCTTTTTGGTACTGAGGCAAGACAGCACATCGTTCACTAGGGGCCCCCGCAGCCGATCATCGCTAGGATCCTTAATTATGGCCCTCCGTCTGTCCAGAGTGAAGAAGCAACTTGAATTTGAGGGAAATGGCAATGCATTTTATCCTGATTTTACCCGGGCATCCTGCTCCCGCAGAGTGGTTGGTTGCTGTGCCCCCTGGGCGAAACACCCCCGGAAGGAGATCCCTACTAGACTTCCTTTGAATCTTCTTCATCTCTTTTCTTTCTTCCTTATTTCTAGGCTTCAGTTCGCTAGTGTTATCTTAGTATTCGAGTTCACCACTGTTCTTTCCTTGTCTTTATACAAATCTTGCAATGTATCACATGAGGGGCTTTATGCGGGAGCGGGCACATGAGGCACATTTGTTTAAACTAATATCTTTGCAATGTTTCGATATTTTAGATCTATGGTGTTTGAGATGGGAGCGGCCCCAGAAATTAGATACGTGCTCACTAGAGTCACTAGTTTGTGGGGAGGGTAGGAATTCTGTCCTCGACAAGTTGGGGTTGTCGTTGTGGGAGGGGAGGGAGGGGAGATGCATCTTTTCAATTGTGTCGTGCATGGCTTCAGACGGAAGTTATTACATGTGATGGAGCAAGGACTCACAAATGAGACTTGCTCGAATGTAATCTCCTCACAGTATTAATTTATTAATCTTGTATTGTTTATATTAACTTTGCATACACTACATGAATTAGCAAGGAAGCTTGCCTATGTGTTCTAACTAACAAGTAACGCTTGTCTTTTTCTAAAATGGCCGCTAAAGCGCGGGAACTTTACTGCGCATGTCTCAACCATATCACGTGGTGTGACGTCTTTGTTTGCTTGGTGGGAAATTTCTGCTTCTGCGCAGTGTGCATTAAAATGGCTGCTTGATGTTTTCACATGCTTCAGCTTGCTCTTGCATTATTATTAAATTGTCGTTTTCTTAACGCTACTAATGCGGGATAGATTTATAAGTAAATGGGGATAGAGTAGAGAGAATGGGTATACAGTGAAACATATTATTTGTGATTTTAATATTTTCTTCTTTGACTTTTATTAGATCGTAAACTTGGGCCTGGGGTTGGTGATCTGAAACTCGAGAGACAATGATTCTGCGCATGTGTCCTGCTTGGCTGACAAAGAATAAAGATGAAGTCAACCTGGACGTCGTCCAAGGCCACGACCTAATGGCCGATATTGATGTATTCATGTGTTCTTGCCAAACTTGCAACTATGTATATGGAAAATGAATAAACTTTGTCGTGAGACGGGTGGGAAATAAAGCCAATGTATTAAAATTGATGGGCGGTAGTTTAAAAACAAAGGTCTTCAGAATTCAAACCAAATCAATATGGTGTGAGGATCAACCCCCTGTCCCTGTCCAATCAGAAGTAGTGGTCCCATATTTTGGCAACATTAAGGGGAGGTACATGGGCGTAGAAGGGTATAAAAGATATAGTATTAGCAAATTAGCTAAGGCATTGCATTAGCATTAGGACGCTGACCGATTGCATGCTGAACCGCTGTCCAGAGAGGTCCTGAGGAGGGGGCGGCGGAGTCCATTAGAAGAAAGGCACGGGAGAATCGAGGAGAAGTCGAGTATCAGAGAGGGGAACGACGCAGGTGTCGTTGTAGAGAGGTCACCGGTCCTGTCCTGATCCTGGAGGAGGTCTTTGCTCTTCATCCTTCCGGGTTCTTACTTTCCCAATTCTTTGGCCAAGGGGTTTGGTTCTCGCATTTAGGTAAATATAAATGCAACCTTTAGTTGCGCTGCTGTTTCTATCTTCTCCTTTCTGAGGGACCGTCATTAATCAATAATTAATTTCTATGCTTCATCCGTGATATGTGATTAAGTACCATGTGGTTCTGTAATTTACTCTGCTAAAATCTTTAGATAAACATTTTAAAACTTCCTGACTCAGTGGTTATTTCAGGAATATGTACTATAATGAATGTCACTCATTTTAAACTTCCCAATTAGCAAAGGATTCATTGGTAAGTCATTACTCTTCAATCGGAAGGTAATTGGTAGCAGGGATTTTGATAAAGAGTAACAACTGATAACCCCAGCGTAAGTATTAGCGTAGTATGAATGTATGGGCCCAAGTGAGTATCTAGTGTATGAATGTTGTTTGCTAATATCGCGCTGGATCAGTTGTCTGGTAATCAGAGGATGGTTACTCTTTGTTAATTGGGTAATGAGAATTTTATTTTTATGAACTAACATCCGTTATTGTTTAAAGTTTGTTTTATGTTGTCTAGAATCCCCGGGGAAAATTGAATAGCAGATGGTAAGTGGAAGCCATACTGCAGTGAGGTTATCTGTCAGGCAGAAATAGTACTGAAAAGTTAAGCAGGACTATCAGTACTGGTTAGGGAATCTATGCGTGTGAGTGATAGCAAAGGAGTACGCTGGTGAAAATTTTATGTTATATCACCTAGAAAGGGTAACATTGAAGAAGTAACAGGTACTTCTGGAGCTTGTGCGAAGAGTAAACGGAAGGGTTTTACTTGTAGTGTATGTTTAGTAAACGGAAAGGTTTTACTAAGTGTGAGAGAAAATTATCTTTTCTATTTTAAAGAAACTGGCACGATAGCGAATGTTTTATGTTATTACTGAAATTTAATTAAAGATTTATAGAGAAAATAAAGTTTGCGTAAGATTTTGTAAAGGGAGGGTCAGCTGCCGGAGAGGGAGCTGACGTCACAAACGCCGCGCTGGGATTGGTTGAATCAGCGGGTGTGGAACGACTCTTGTAAAGGAGGGGTCAGTAGTCAGGAGCAATACTGACGTCACAGGTGCCGCGCTGGGATTGGTTGAGACAGCGAGGGACAGAGAAGAGCAGATTGCAAAGGAGGGGTTGACAAATAAACGTCACCGAAAGGCCGCGTTAGGATTGGTTCAGAAATAGAAGAAAGTAGACACTTGATTGGTTGATATTCTAGAAGCTAAAATCTTAGTGGATAGAGATTGCATGTTAAAACGCGATCCGACTTTAACAGGAACTCGTCCGGATAGGAGATTCCTAGGGTTTGCAGAATATAACTTTACACACCGAAGATTAGATAAAATGTACGGAGAGAAAAGAAAAATGTCCTTTCTGTAAAAGATTAAGAACTATTTTAAAAAGGATAAACCAGTCAAAACTAGGGAAGGAATTATCATTCCACCAGCTAAAACACCCGCTTCATTCATGATGATGGAGAGAGGTTATCATACTTGTGTATGGATAGAGAATTGGATAGAGTATACTAAAAATGATGGAATATTAGCATTTCCCGAGAATGGTACCTTCAATGGAAGAATTCTTCAAAATTTGAGATTGAGAATGAATGATTTAGAACCCAGACCTAGATTAACTCAATATGAAGCCTTAGAGGAATGGGAAACCGAGGCATTTGAGCGTGACCGATCCAGGAGTAATAGGGGTTATCGAGGATTTTTCCCCAGATACCAACATGAGTCTAGGGACGGTCAGATGAAACAATGGAGGAGGGCAATGCTTACAGAAGGATTATATCCATTGTTAACAGCAGAAGAAAAATTGGGAAGCAAATGCACAGAAAAGACAAAGCATTTAATGAGAAATGGAGATTCCGAAGATGAATTTATAGAAGAAATATTAAGGAACCCCCACCATATCAGGAAGGGACAAGTGGATGCACCCCAAGTGCCCCACTGTTAAAAACTCCATTAGTACCACAGGTAATGCATGAATTTACTCCCAGTAGGATACTTCACGATAAAGAAAAAGAAGCCCTAGAAAAGACAAGAGCAGAATTACTACAGAAAATAACACAGATAAAGGTACATCCTGATTCTTTGACCATACCTGTAACGATTGGTCCAGTAGTCCCATTATATGGTAATCAGGGAAACTGTCCTCCACCGTTAGTTATGCCTACTCCTGTGAATATTCCTAAACCTGAAGCCACAGTAATGGTTGAGGATCATTTTAGTGATTGTGAATCTACGATATCATTAATGGATATACCAATTCGGGAATCTGTCAATAGTACTCCCAGAAGAACTAAACCTGGGTGCTCGAAAGAGGTAAACTTGATAACTTCATCAGGAGCAAAAAGTGTCACTGTAGTTAGTCCAGAAGACTTAGGAAGGTGGGCACAAGGATCAGATCAGCAGTGTACACCTCCCAAAATGTTGGACATTTATAAATTAAAAGTCGAATTAGAAGAAATAATAGCAGGAAATGTGGGGCTAGATCGCATAAATGCTTACGATGAAGAAGAATTATTGTTCATATGCAGAAGTATCACCAGAAATGTAAAAATATTTCATGGAAAATTATCAGATTTGGCTTTGCAGTTGGGAATTGAAATAGGGAGATCAAAGGTGTTGCATAAACCCTATAGAGCAGATTTTTCAGACAAAGATTTAGAAAATATGAATGCCTCTGGAAGAAAGTTACAAGTAAAAGAGTTAATGACAGTTTTGCAAAAATGGGGAGACCTAGGTAAATGGAGAGTTCGATGGGCAAAGAAAAAGGAAGAGGCACGATCCAGCCGAAAAGACTCTGAATATTTAATGAAGGAAACAGGGAAAGCAGACCAAATGTACCCGATGCGAGAAGTACCAGGAGGGGGATATGTACATGTCCCATGGAGCAGACAGGATATTTTGTCATTTACGAATGATTTTCCAAAATTGAGAGAAAAACCAATTGAATGGTACAAGCAGGTTGAGAGGTTTGTGAAGGTGTCAAAGGTATTGTTGAAAGATTTGGATGGGTTGTTTGATATAGTGGTACCTGCCGATTTGTGGACAGATTGTAAAATCACAGTTGATTGGCCTAGTGACGAGTATCCTAGAGATCCAAAAACAGGTGCCCCGTCAAATGATGTAATGAAAAAGTATCAGCAGGTGATAACTTACCTGACAAGCAAAATACCACCGAAAGAAACAGATTGGGTGAAAATAGACCGAACCACCCAAGAAGCTAGTGAATCGGTTCATGCCTATTATGAGCGTTTATTGCAGGTATTTAAGCAATATAGTGGATTTGAGGACATTGGAGACAAGAACATGAGTCAGTTTGTATATCGATTTGTTTATGGTCTGAAGCCAGAAATTTGTCAGATGATTAAGCAGCACATGTTATGTTGGCAGGGGAAGCCCATAGACGAGATTCTGAAATATGCGAAATATTGTGGAGACGATATTGAGGATAGACACAAGAAATTGCAGGAAAAAGTGATGTGGGCACAGGTGAAAATGGCAGAGAAACAGGGAATTAATTTGGAAAATCCAAGTGAAAATCAAGGAAAGGATTCTGGAACAAATGGTGATACTGGGAATGGTGGAAAAGTGAGAGGACGAATGAGTAGAGAAGAAGCTAAAAAGAAATTTCCTTGTCATGGATGCGGAAAATATAGGCATTGGAAGGATGAATGTAGAAAGATTCGGAATAATAATGGCCCAAATCAAAATTTTAATCCACAGACGCAGAATGACTCACAGCAGGGTGTAAACCCTCAGAGTCAGTTGCCACCTGCACCTATTCAGGGTAATGTAAGCAGAGCAAAGCACGGTACAGACGTCGGATATCAAGGAGGAAGTGGTAAGAATGATTATGTAACATCACAGTTTCTTTTACAGGACGATTTCTGTCAATACAGTTCATGACGGTGCCTGGGAGAGGGGAAGAAGGAGTGCGTACTTGGCGCATCCTTATCGGTAGATCAGTCAGGTCCATATGTTGAAGGGAGTGTAAAAGGTAATGATATTACTTTTCTTTTGGACACTGGTGCTACCCGGTCTACTGTGAGAACAGCAGACATTCAAGACCTTCCTTTCTCTGGAGAAGCTATCCAAGTAGTGGGGGTAGCTAATCGAAAGATTAGAACACCTCTTACAGAACCAATGGAAGTTAAAATTGGAAATTTCAGAGAAATGCATCAATTTGTAGTGTGTGATTCCAGTCCAGTAAATTTATTAGGCCGTGATTTGCTATGCAAGATGAATTGCACAATTTTCTGCACACCGGATGGTGTGGCAGTTCAGACCCCAGATGAAGATCATGTATATAAGTTTATGATTGCAAAACAAGGTACAGAGGTAGATGAGATGTTTTCGTTGATAACAAAAGATGAGCTGCCAGAAGAATTAAAAACTACAGTAAACCCCATAGTATGGGATTTCACAGGAAAGGAAGTAGGACTTATGGCCAAAATAGACCCAGTTAAAATTACTGTAAAAGAAGGTGCGATTTTCCCAAATATCAGACAGTACAAAATGAGTGCAGAAGTAAAGATAGGAGTCATTGAAGAAATAAATCGAATGGTAGAACAAAACATACTAAGAGAAGTAATGAGTAGCCCATGTAATTCACCAATAATGGGTTTAAAGAAACCTAGCGGAAAATATAGGATTGTGCAAGATCTGCGCAAAATAAATAAAATCGTGGAACCTTGTTGTCCTATAGTGCCAAATCCTGCAGTAATCCTATATCAAATCCCTTGGAGTGCAGGATGGTTTACTGTGATTGATTTATGCCAAGCATTCTTTTCGATACCCTTGCACCCAGACAGCCAGTATCTATTTTCATTTAAATTTGAGAACAAAGTCTATGTATGGAATCGTGTTCCTCAGGGGTACACGGAAAGTCCTTCTATTTTTAATCAGTTATTGAAAAAGTGCCTAGAGAAGCTAGTGATGCCAGGAAGCTCAGTTCTAGTGCAATATATCGACGACTTACTGGTGGCATCAAACACCAGAGAGGACTGTGTTGTTGATTCCATAGCACTATTAAATCATTTGGCTGAAGAAGGACATAAAGGGGCCGATTCCGATTCGGGCCGGAAAACGTACCGACCGACTCGGTACGGGAATTTAGTCCGACCGACTCGGACCGGCGCCGCACGACCCTGGTAGTACGATGAAATGCATGTGAAATCCGACAGACTCGGACGGAATACAAAACGACGACCGAGCCGGACGGAAACAAGGCATCCGGCCGGGAAATCACGTGAAACGAACCGACCGACACGCACTCGGATTGAACCCGAACGAAACGTACCCGCGAACTCCGACCCGCGTAGTACGATGCTGTGCGTGCAAAACACGACCGACTCGACCGGAGCACAAGCCGTACGACCGACACGCATACAAAACCCAGCCGAAGCAACCCAATACTACGCGACCGACTCGTACGCCGCATATGAAACATAGCTGACACACAGCGGGAACGAGTCGGACAAGATCGCACCAGACAACTGCAGCGTGCTACTCGGACACAAGAACGACTCCTACATGCACCAAAAACACCAAGGAAATATATTTTAAAAAAAGGGCCAAACAAGCAACCACTAAGCCAATAAATACAGGGAGGAAAAAAAAATGGAACAAGGACACACCTCCAACTCCACCTACATAAAGGCCACAAATCCCTACCATGATCCCTTGCAAATTCCACTGACCTGCCAGACAGAACACCATCACACAGTAACCACAGACACACTCACAGCTCATACATCACACAAGCCACACACCATTACCACACCTACAAATAGCACCCTCACACACACCCAGCTAAACCTACACTCACACACCCCCACTTGCACACACACACACACATCAATCACTACCACCACCCATCACCATGCCCCCAAAGAAGAACCATAAGTTCCTAGATTGTGAATTGGAAGTCCTGGTAGACGAGATCCTGAGGGTAGAGCCACAGTTGTTTGGTACATTGGTACAACAGACCCCCATGTCGCAGAAAACCAAGATGTGGGTGAGGATTGTCGACAGGGTCAACGCACAATCACCATGTTTGCGCACAAAGGAAGACATCCAGAACAGGTGGTATGATGTGCGCAGGAGGGTCAGGGACCTACTCAAAAGGACTACCTCCTCAGCCAGCACACCGGCAGTGGCCCTCCTGCAAAACCAGTATACCTCAGGCCCTGGGAGGAGAAGGTGCGGGCCATCCTACCACCAGTGAGCGTATACGGACTAACAGACATCCCAGAGCCTGGTGAGTACACAACTAATATACACAATATGGTGTGACTACATACACACATCACAGTCAAGGGGATAGGCAAACCATGCACACTTAGCAAATACACACCAACCAAAAGATATCCATCCCAAGATGTGAATGCTAGTCAGACAAACACAATACCTGCCATCCCATAGTGATATGTAACTGTGTCATGACATCTACAAACCTAACAACAAATACAGCAAGGCAGTGGCACAAATAGAACCAACAAATACTCCCAGATATTTACCCACCACTAGAACACCACCTCACAGTGAAGCTCACAGAAAGGAAGGAATTCTGTGTATGCTGGTCAAGTCAGTGTAGCCAATAGCATGATGGGAGTGGTAGTCACAGATATTGGTCACACCCACAATTGGCCCATCAACACCACTCTGAACCATGCTCACATCACAGGGAGTGGAAAACAACTGACAAGATGGCTGACACTGGCTACTGCTGTGGGGAGCACAAGGCCCTGCTGGGAACTGGGCACCAACAAACAACAGGAACACACTGTCAGCCATCTTGCCATTGCTGTCACACTCACACACACTGAAGTCCACTCAAAAGGAAGGAAGGATGGGCATGCTGGGAAGGGGGGGTGTAGGCAATAGCATGATGGGAATAGTAGTCACAGATCAACATCTCACACCCACATGGCCCAGCAAGTTAGCACTGAAGCATGCACACCTCACAGGGAGTCAAAAGCCACTTCAAAGATGTCTGACACTGGCCACAGCTGTGGGGAGCACAAGGCCCTGCTGGGAACTGGGCACCAACAAACAACAGGACCACACTGTCAGCCATCTTGCCATTGCTGTCACACTCACACACACTGAAGTCCATCCAAAAGGAAGGAAGGATGGGCATGCTGGGAAGGGGGGTGGAGGCAATAGCAGGATGGGAGTTGTAGGCACAGATATTGGTCACACCCACAATTGGCCCATCAACACCACTCTGAACCATGCTCACATCACAGGGAGTGGAAAACAACTGACAATATGGCTGACACAGGGTACTGCTGTGGGGAGCACAAGGCCCTGCTGGGAACTGTGCAACAACCAACAGCAGGACACCACTGACTGACATCCTGAAAGACAACTTGCACTCCCTGCAATGGAAGCACGTTCCATGGTGGGATATCTGGCTGGGTGGGAAGGAGGACTCACAGCTATGACCATAGTTACAAGGACCTCCCCTCATACACCCCCTCAACACTAACTCCACATAACCCACCTGGGAGAATGCAATGCCTCACATCCTAACTGAAGATCCCACAAAGAACCACCACCCTGGGTCATGCTGTGTGAAGCACAGGGACACACTTGGGACTTGTAGCCAAACAACTGCCAGGACAACACCCCCAGCCATCCTGTCAGCACAGGCACCCCACCCCACAGGGAAGCAGAGTCAAAAGGAAGGAAGGATGGGCATGCTGGGAAGGGGGGTGGAGGCAATAGCATGATGGGAGTTGTAGGCACAGATATTGCTCACCCTCACAATTGGCCCACCAACACCACTCTCAACCATGCTCACATCAAAGGGAGTGGAAAAGGACTCACAAGATGGCTGACACTGGGTACTGCTGTGGGGAGCACAAGGCCCTGCTGGGAACTGTGCAACAACCAACAGCAGGACACCACTGACTGACATCCTGAAAGACAACTTGCACTCCCTGCAATGGAAGCACGTTCCATGGTGGGATATCTGGCTGGGTGGGAAGGAGGACTCACAGCTATGACCATAGTTACAAGGACCTCCCCTCACACACCCCCTCAACACTAACTCCACATAACCCACCTGGGAGAATGCAATGCCTCACATCCTAACTGAAGATCCCACAAAGAACCACCACCCTGGGTCATGCTGTGTGAAGCACAGGGACACACTTGGGACTTGTAGCCAAACAACTGCCAGGACAACACTCCCAGCCATCCTGTCAGCACAGGCACCCCACCCCACAGGGAAGCAGAGTCAAAAGGAAGGAAGGATGAGCATGCTGGGAAGGGGGGTGGAGGCAATAGCATGATGGGAGTTGTAGGCACAGATATTGCTCACCCTCACAATTGGCCCATCAACACCACTCTCAACCATGCTCACATCACAGGGAGTGGAAAAGGACTCACAAGATGGCTGACACTGGGTACTGCTGTGGGGAGCACAAAGCCCTGCTGGGAACTGTGCAACAACCAACAGCAGGACACCACTGACTGACATCCTGATAGACAACTTGCACTCCCTGCAATGGAAGCACGCTTCATGGTGGGATAACTGGGCTGGGGGAGAAGGAGGCCTGGATGGCAACCAAATACCACCAATGCTGGTCATGCACACACCTCAACTTACACATTGACATGCCACAGGTTGGCAGGACAATGTGCTACACCAATATCACTCTCTGACTGTCACAATTTAGGAGAATGCAATGTCCTGGCCCACATCCAGAGGTACAGTCACAACTGTCAGGTGTTTGAACAATTGATGCCAGTAGAAACATAACATACAATCTGTGTCTCTCCCCAAAACAGGTGATGATGGGGACACAGCAGCAGACGAGGAGGAGTCCCTGTCGCAGGCTCCGGGGAACACTGAGCTCACTGGTGTGGATCAGCCACTGCACTCCTTGGATGGCGAAGAACCAGCTGGAACCTCCGGTGTGAGTCATCATGCAGCACCAGCAGGACCAACATCTGCACCCCCTGCACCCACCCCTCCAACAACTGCCAACACACAGGCCACCCCTGCCAACACGGACAGACCAAGGACCACAGATGACAACAGCGCAGGGACCCAGGCCCAAACTGGAGCTGGTGACAACGAGCCCAGGAACAACACCCAAGTGGGCCCACGGTCACCTGTGCGTGCCACCGCAGGTCCTGCACGTGTCGCCAGGGGTGGTGGGAGGGGTGGTAGACATAGGTCGCTCTTTGCAGAGGGGTCTGGACTGCATGATGACCCACAACTGGCACGCATCGCGGATGCGTACCAGACTAGCACCGGAGAGGTCAGCCAGGTAGTGGGCATCCTCAAGGACATACAACAGCAGCAGGCTGCCCCTCATGCCTGCTTGGACTCCCACATGTCCTGTGTCGACACACACATGTCACATGTCGAGACACACATGTCACGTGTCGAGACACACATGTCTGGCATGGAGTCCAAGTGGGACACATTGGAACAACTGACAGCGGTGCATAGGGACATACTCACATGCCTCCACCAGATCAGCACCAACATGGCCTCACCTCCCTGTGTGCCCACAACATCTGCTGCTGAAACAACTGCAAATGCCACAGGGAGGGAGGAGGACTCTGGCAGAGAGTCCCCTGCACCGCCGGAGCCTGCACCTGAGGGTCCCCCCCCAAGAAGAGGGGCCGTCCGAAGAGGCCAAACTGAAAGTCCGATGGCCATCTACATCCCCCAGGAAGCCAACACCTGTTCTGGAACTTTTCCTCTGTGTGCAAACTGCACGCCCTGTCGAAGCCAACCCAACTCTCCCACATGACATGGGGAGCTCTAGTTGGCCAAATTCATCAGATGACTGTGGACTTTACTCTGGACATGTCAGCTACCAAGACTTCCAATACACATGGGAACTTTGGATTCCAATTAATATGTACAGCACCCACCATCCTGTGCACCATCCTCACACCTGTATGTAAATAAACTCACCAATACACCATATCTGCCTCTGTTGTGATTCCAACGTGGTTTTTGTCATGTAGATGGTGATCTGCTAAATGACACTGTGCATGCTAACTGCTACAGCAAGTCCAACCCCGTCATGTCAGTCATGGCGACGTGACACATATGAGGGAGACACACCACTAGGGCCACACAACACATACACACCAGGGCCATCAGACTCATCACCCATACTGATGTTGCAACTAAATACAGTGGAATACACAGACACGCCACCTATTCACAGTCACTGTTCCCTAGACTACAGGTGCAGTAAGCAAATGTCAGTCAGATGTGTGACTACAGACAACGCACATCCCAAAGTGAAGCACAGGTTTATTACACATTTGCAACATGTTGTTTCCACTACAAATGCAAGCTAATCCAACCGGGCTGTGGCCACAAAGTCAAAAAAACAGAAGATAGAAACTCCAGGGGTGTGTGGCACATCACCTGTAGGGAAACGACTGCTTCCACCTTGGAAGTTGAATCATGGATTCGGGGGATCCAAGTTGATCAGACAACTCCGGCAGCACCCTGTGAAGGACAGACATGACACACAGTCAAAAACAATGAAGAACAGCACAGAACGGCAATACTCATGTCTAATACATGTCACGAGATAACTACACAAAACCAAGTTAGCATGTCAACACTGTTGGGCAGTACAGACCACCTGCAAGGACACATCGCTGCACGCATCCAGTCAAGTAGCACATGGGCACACTCAAACAGCACCAGAGCACCACACACACATATCATGCAAACTCAAATCACTGACATCACAACCATCTGGAGACTCACATTCAGCTGAAGAAGTTGGTGATGAGCTGTGTGCGGACATCACCATCATCATCATCATCTTCACTGGCATCGTGACCCAGGCCAGGATCTTCCACAGGTGGTGGACGTTGGTCATCGTCATCCAGGATGAAAGGCAACTCCTTCCGCACTGCCAGGTTGTGTAGCATGCAGCAGACGATGACAATCTTGCACACCTTTGCTGGGGCATATGGGAGGGCCCCTCCTGTCTTGTCCAGGCAGCGGAAGCGGCTCTTCAGGAGACCAAAGGTCCGCTCAATCACCCTCCTCGTCCGACCATGTGCCTCATTGTAGCGCATCTGGGCTGGTGTCACAGGGTTCCTGAGGGGTGTCAGCAACCACGGCATGTTGGGATATCCCGAATCACCTACAGACAGACAATTGCACATTAGCCGATTTGAAAATGTGTGCGGAAAACAACATAGCAGAACACACACAATGGTACAAAGTCAGTACACACCAACAAGCCAGGCACGCTGGTTCGGCATCTGTGACATCATCCTCGGGATGCGACTACTCCTCATCACGTAGGCATCGTGTGCCAAACCGGGGAAACGGGCACACACATGTGAGATGGTCATATCTGCAAGACATACCACCAGAGCATTGATCGAGTGATAATGTTTACTGTTGCGGTATGCCTGCTCATGTGCCTGTGGTGGTATCAAAGACACATGTGTCCCATCAATGGAGCCAATTACATGTGGCATCCTCCCCAGGGCATAGAAGTCACTCTTGACGTCAGTGAGTCGTTGACGTGTTGGGAAATAGATGTACTGGTTGAGGTATCTCAACATTGCCCTCAAAACATCGCGTAGCACACGGCTGAACATAGTCTGTGACATCCCACCAGTAGTTGCCACAGTGTGTTGAAAGGTACCGGTGGCAAAGAAGTGTAGGGCTGCCATCACCTTCACCTTGGGGGTCAGCGCTGTAGGATACGGCCGGCCAGGCTGCAAATGTGGGGCCAACCGCACTGCCAAATCCTCAATAAGCTGCCTGGTGAAGCGGTACCGTCGGATGCTGTCACGTTCCACCATCGTTGCCAGGTCTGGGAATGGTCGATGGACAGCAGGAGCGCTGCAGTGCATAGGTGAAGAAAGCAAGATTGTCAGTCACCCCACCTATGTGCCGTTCACCATACTCAATTTCACATGATACATCATCAACATACACAAGTACTTGATGTGTGTGTCGTTCCGTTTGGACATATATGGCACCTACATGGACATCATCTAACATCCCTGTTCAACAAGTGTTGACAACAGGTTCCAGGGTGTGCTATGGGACACCATTAGGCTGTGTCACAGTACCCATTAACTGCTCTCACGTTCCACACACATACCACAGTGACATGTCTGGACAGATGCTCCACAGGCATCACAGCTCATTGACAGGTAGATTCCCAGGGAGCCTGTCTTGCCACATGGACACTGGCATGACATGGCGTATCATGTACACGTCAGAAAAACAAACATGACACCCACAGGTAGTGGCCCCTGTAGCCTCTGCAGGACAGACATGGATGTCTGTGACACACACACACACCATCAAAGTTCATGCACAAACCACGTGGATGTGGAGACTGTCTCCCATTGTGCACATGGAGTCAGAGACATGTGATACACAACATGCACACAGACTGTGGAGGGACATCACTATTGTTGGAATGGGCCACCCTGTGACATACATGCCTTCCCACATGTGAGCCTAGGGGTATGTGACATGTCATACACATACACAACCTGAAAATGTGACCATGACACCTGCTCAGAAATGAAAAGTTGCACACCACAGTGGTCAGGTGCACAACACACAAAGGACCCTGTCCCCATTAACACGTGCACAGCCTGGGTGTGTCTGCCCCCAAGTGCCACCCCAAAATCCACATGTTCACCCCCATACACAGATAAGGTTATGCTGCCACACATGCCTCATAGACAGTGTGGACTGGGTGTGGTGTTGTAGGTGTGCCCCTGAGTCCCTGGAAAGTAAATGTGGCTGGCATAGGTTCACCAGTGACCAGCATGGTGACATATGCGTGTGACCTGTCCAGGGACGTGTTGTAGAGCAAGGGACCGATCGGTGTGCCCGGCCGGCCCATTGCATTGATTGTGAGCGGGTACGCGTTGTATGCCTGGTACGCGTTGTACAGCAATGGACCGATCGGTGTGCCCGGCCGGCCCATTGCATTGAATGTGAGCGAGTACGCGTTGTATGCCTGGTACGCGTTGTACAGCAATGGACCGATCGGTGTGCCCGGCCGGCCCATTGCATTGAATGTGAGTGGGTACGCGTTGTAGAGCAATGGACCGATCGGTGTGCCCGGCCGGCCCATTGCATTGAATGTGAGTGGGTACGCGTTGTAGAGCAATGGACCGATCGGTGTGCCCGGCCGGCCCATTGCATTGAATGTGAGTGGGTACGCGTTGTATGCCTGGTACGCGTTGTAGAGCAATGGACCGATCGGTGTGCCCGGCCGGCCCATTGCATTGAATGTGAGCGGGTACGCGTTGTATGCCTGGTACAGCGTTGTACAGCAATGGACCGATCGGTGTGCCCGGCCGGCCCATTGCATTGAATGTGAGCGGGTACGCGTTGTATGCCTGGTACGCGTTGTACAGCAATGGACCGATCGGTGTGCCCGGCCGGCCCATTGCATTGAATGTGAGCGGGTACTCGTTGTATGCCTGGTACGCATTGTACAGCAATGGACCGAACGGTGCGCACACATTGGCTGGGGCCTGGCATGGCAACGGACGCGTTTTCGAAGCTCCAACGAGTCTGATGCAGTGAATTCAGTTGGCCAGCCACAACAATGTTGCAAAATCATGGGTGTCATGAAGTTGAAGATTTGAAGGATGCTGTGGGCGTGTATTAGTGCTGCAATTCCATGGATAGGTCAAATTCAGAAGATGCAAACGACTTGGACCTATCACTTTGCACACATGGGACAGTATCTGCCTCTGCAGCACACATATAATGCTGGCTGTTCCCCTGAGAGCTCACTTGCCTGCACTACATGCTCCAGGACGACATCTGCCACCAACACTGCCGCTGTTTATGCATCCTCTGGCTCCTGCAATGGCACGTACTGTGGAGAGAGCCCCAGCCTTCAGCCTTGAGGAGAACCAGGCCCTGCTGGACAGCCTCCTTCCACAGTACAGCAAGCTGTATGGGACACCAGGGGAGCAGGTGAGTGTGCTGTCCACTGCCTCACTAATTGTGCATGTTGTCAGACTAGCAGGGCTTTCAGTGTGCACACCGCTGGCTAGCATGCCCACTGAGTAGTTGTCACACCCCAAAGTGTGCAGTCACATGCACAGAACTGGTACAGTGCAGTGACAGTGCATTCCAACTAGGTTTACTTCCCATGCAATGATACCATGTAGTGACTGCTGGCAAACTGTTCATAGCCATTGTTGCACTGCCTGTGTACATCATATGCCCCTGTGATTGAGACATGTATATCCAACTGTGTGATGCACGTATATGTTGCATGTGTAGTAATGGCCTTTTCACTTTGTCATCCTCACAGGTTGATGCCCACCAGAAGTAGGAAATCTGGCTGACCATCGCCCGGAAAGTAAGATCCGTGGGGGTCTACAGGCGCAGGATACGCAACTGCCAAAAGAGGTGGCAGGACCTTCGTGGCTGGACCCGGAGGATCGCAAGGGTCCAGCTGAAGCTGTCGCCTCCTCGCAGGAGGGGCGGACACCGGACCCTGACCCCCCACATGCTCCGGATCCTGGCGGTGGTCTTCCCTGACCTGGATGGGCAGCTGAAGGACAGACAGCAGCAAGGAGGGGGTGAGTCCATGACTGCACTGTGCACTTTTTCTGCCATGCTATGTGCCCTCCTCTGGCCTGGTTAAACTTCCACAGTACATCAGTCATGTGGTCCAGGACCCATGTCCCTCATTTGTTACATGCCCACTGATCCTCTGATACGCATATGTGTGGCCCTTATAGTCAGGAAATTGTCTAATTTGGGGACTGTGTCATTGCATTTTGCTTTGCTCAAGGTGGGGGACAGCATTTGTTCCCGTGACTATGTTGTGCAATTCATGGGTGGGTCAATTGCTTACACAATGCCTAAGTTCTGACATGTGATCTGCGTGTAACTTTGATATGTGGTCCGCTTGCTGCTCTGACTCACCACATGTCCCTGGGGAATGTGGCACACACCCATGCTGCTGGTGGGAACAATATTTGGGCCTCAGGAGTATGTGTATCCAGTGTGTCACACATGCTTAGCCACCTGCCTACTGTCCAGGACACATCCCTCATACAGGTGGAGCTGGACAGTCATGCCTACTCCAGTGCATACAATACACTCTGTACTCCCACTCCCGTGTATCATCTGGCATGTTGTGGTCAGTGAAATGTACCCTCAGGTGTCTGCTTCTGTCTCATTGTGCTGTGTCTTCGTTGTCAGGACTACTGGTATGTTCATCGTTTGGGGCTCAGCATGCCATCTGAGATGTGACCATGATAGACGATACTTCTGTGACTTATAGGTGTCTGATCACTTGACTGTGCACACAGGTGTTTGCGACTGTGGCTTTCAAGCAGCTGTATTTTCATTCACAGCACACTGTGAGGTGCACATGTTCAGAGAGTTGTGTTTCATGTCCCCCATATGTCCAGTTGGTATGACGTGGACAAATAGTAGTAAAGATGATGTGGTTTTTGGGGGATGGACATGTGCACTTGTCAGTCACATAACTTGCATTCCCCATGCCCTCGTATTGTGACACAGTGCAGACTGTTGTTGTCTGGCTGTCATGGCCATGTGACTTGAGACAGTTATGTATGACTTTGCACGCAATCCTGTGTCATGGCATTCAACTTCCTGGGACTGATCCTGCAGGGGAGTGACATGTGCAACATGCACCCCATTGTGGCATTGACTATCCGGACATGGGTGCATCATGGTGTCTGGTGCTGGTATGCATCTCATGCATTCCTAATTAGATTCTGGCCATCCCTTCATCCGGACACCTGCACTGACTCAGTGGCAAGAGATGTGATGTGTGTATGTTCACATGCTTCACCGTGTTCCCTGCAATGTCCAACAACTGTGTAGGTGGTGCATGTGTCCACACTGGGGTCTTACCATCAGACAGGCATCAGACAGATGGGTGCAAGGGCAGGAGGGGTGTGAGTTCCATGGTTGACCATCAGACTGACAATTGGCTTCCCCGAATCTGTGTGAGGACTTTAGGCAATGTTCAACTAAGGATGCCAGGGCTTGCTCTGTAATGTGCTGTACTTACTGTGGTGTGTGCGGTCAGTGCAGGTGACTGATGTTTGTCTGTTTCCCTAATTGTTTGCAGATCATCCACGGCCACAGGAGGGGGCAGCTCTATGGACCAGGAGGAGCAGCGGAGCCAGACTGGGTCAGCATTGGACGAGTGGTCAGAGGGACCCAGTGGCACGGAGGGCGAGGGGAGCCACACCGAGGAGTCCTCAGCACCATCCACCTCAGCTGGGGACCACAGCAGCTCGGAGGATGACTCCCTTGTGGAGGCGGGTCTCGGCAGCCACCAAAGGCCAGCTAGTCTGTCTGGTCCCGCCACCACCACCACCACCACCGCCCTCTCATCGGCTCCCATTTCTGAGGTCCATGGAGGCTCCCGTGCTCGGGAGCGTGTCTCCTTCATGCCAGGCACCGCAGCCCCTGCCCCTGTGTCCCCTGCTGCCCTGAGTGAGGAGTCTGTGTACCTCCTTCGGCAGCTCCATGTAGGGCAGACAGCAATGCTGAGTGTCCTCCATGCACACACCACTCTGTTGACACAGCTGGTGTCGTTCATGGAGGGCATCTCGACGGGTATGTCTGCCCTACAGAGGAGCAATAGGTCCATGGACTCCTCCCTGACGGCAGCAGTGTCCCTCCTCCAACAGTCCCTCACCCCTCCCACCTCTGCCCCATCCACACTTCCTGCCCCCCTACCTGTCCAAAGCACATGCACACCTGCACAGTCATCCACACACACAGACACGAGCAGCACAGACACACCCAAGAGTAAGGCAAGACGTGCACACAAGCATCCTCAGGGAACTGATACCACAGACACAGGGGATGGGGAACACACACACACACAGGCATCCACATTCACTCCGCAGTCCTCCAAATCCTCTCCCTCCAAGACCCCTTCCCTTGCCTCGCCTGCTACCCCACATACACAGCAGGTCTTCCTGTGTGCCTCAGCCTCTTTCCCACCATTCCTGCTGACCCAGCACACCAGGGGAAGAGGAAGTCCACCCACACAGAGAGGAGTGCCCCTCGCCCCCGGACACCCTCCCCCAGGCGCAGGCAGACACAGGAGCCCATTCGGAAGTCCCCCCGGAGCAGGAAGAGCAAGACGCCACCACCACCACCACGCAGCTCCAGCGCCCAGTCTCTCTCCTCCAACCCCCAGGCCACCACTGCACAGGTTTCCCCGCCACACCCTGCCCCAGGTTCCCCCACACACCGATACCGCATCCCCAGACTGCTTAGGCCCTCCCCCCTGCCACTTGCTCTTCCACCCCCAACCCAGACGCTCTGCCTGTTAGTGGCACTGTTGTGGGGACCGGGTCCCCCTCTGTCCTGCCCACCTCATCTGCCCACCCTTCCACTCCCTTGGAGTCATGCACTGCAGTGGAGTCCACAACCACCACGTCTGACTCGGGCACTGCAGTGGGTACCCAGTCCACTACATCAGTCCAGCCCACTGCAGTGGTTGCGGCACCCACACCAACTGACTTGTGTACCACGGTGGTGCCGGCCCCCCTGAGTCAGACACCTCCACTGCAGTTGCTGGTGACACTCCTGCACCCACCACCCCTTCACTGCCTCACTCTGCCATCCCCTGATCCTGTCCCTGCGGTGCCTGGCCTGCCCCTTGTATGCCCCTCCAAGGGTGATGTCCCCCAACCGTACCAGTGCAGGCAAGCAATGTGTGACCAGTTGTCACTTCTCTCCCGTTGGTACTGTGATTTTGGACTGGCCATTGGCCTTAGTTTCTTTTGGACTTCCGTTTTTACCCTGACATTTGCTGAATAAAGCCTCTTTTTGTTTACTTTTGGGTTTTCTCTTGATGTACATGATGTGGATGAGTAGCATCCTGCATTTGCAGTTGTAATAGTGTTCACATCAGGACGATGAAGTGTTGCAGTGATGGACTCCATGTGGTCCATGGGATATGTGTCCTGTTGTATTCTGGATCTATGTCATCCTTTGCTACAGTCTGAGGGTGTAATGTTCAGCATTTGACACAGGGATGTCCTTTTTGCATTAGTAAATGAACATCTTTGTCTTACACTGATGCACATCTGGTGGGCTTACCACTGTTCAATGTTCCAATTTCCCTGACTGTGTGCCCAGCTCCACTGGACATGCAGTTTTGCACATCAATGTCGAAGGACTCATCTGTGTATACAGTGCAACTTGCTTGACAGGTGTTTGGTGTGTGTGCAGATGACTGACGTGACACCCCGTACCCAGACTGATGTGAGCAGAGCCTTCTGTGTGTTGTGGTTGTTGACTCACTGACGGAGTGTTCTGCTGACATGTTTGGGTCGTGCACAGACAAGGTTTGGCACAGCGGACCTTCCACAGGAGTGGTGTGCCCTCATGGCAGTGTGTAATCTGGTGACATTGCGTGGGCCTGTGTTGTGTAAGCATGTCTGTGCGTGTTCCCTTCCCTTTTCCTACACAGGCTGTGTCCCTAGGGATGTTCCTGTTTGTGATGTTTGCTGAGTTGTTCTGTGTTCATCCAGCATCTTGGACCTGGTTTCTCTGTGATGTGGGTGCATGGCAAACTAATGTTCATGAGGTTGTCATCCCAGGTTGTCTTTGTTGTCAGTGCTGAGGATGCGGGCAAACGCAGATGGGACACATTCAGGATTCCCCTTGGCACTTGTTGTTTACACGAGTAATGTGATTTACAGTTTGTGTTAGCTTACAGTGATTGTGACACGTTGTGTGTGTGACAGCTGCCACTCCTCAGGGTCAGAGCTGCAATGTTGGTAGTTGTGTACGTGTGTTCTTCGTGTGTCACCTTGGCTTCTTCATTGGTGTGTGACTATGGCCAGGATCCCATTGATTGTGGTGGATTTCACATCATGCCCATGTACAGCATACTGTGCTGTGTGTCAGACATTGACAAGTCTTGTTGACTGGCCATGTGTGATGGGTTTCTGCACCTTGGTTCCCACCACCACCCCTGGTATTGTCATGGGTGCATGTGCAATGTCACCAGTCCATGTGAGCTTCACTGCTGCACATTGGTGGAGATCAGGGTGTGTGGTGTTGAGTGTGTGCAAAAGTGAGTTGTTGCACGGCAAGACCCCTACCTCCATATTGGCCTTGGCTGGCAGGCCGTGCTGATTGATTGGAGCTTGTGTAGGTGTGATGGTAGTTAGTTGCTCAGGACACATGGCTGGGGTTCAAAGTGTGAACGACATCTAACATTGTCATCACAGTGTGATTATCATGCAGGCTAGTGTCAGCACAATATGGGCTCCCTGGGGGTAGTGCTGTGGTGGGTCTGTCTCTTGCTGTGTTAGTTGCTGTTCCTACAAGCTTGTGTGACATGTGCAATTTGTGCTCCCTCTCATCTAACAATGCCTGATTGCCCACATAGGGGATTTGGATCCATGAGTTACTTTTGTGTGGCACTGTATGTGCATCTGTGTAATTGGTATTGAGGCCTCATCATGTGTTGTGTGGTTGCCTGGGGACACTGGCACCCCCTCACCTGTTGTGTTTGATGTGCAGTGTGGGTCTGCCTGTTTGTGCATCTGCACCACTGCATTGGCATATCTTTAGTGTGCTATTGGCTGTATGTTGTTTGGTGGGTTTCACCTGCTGTCCCTGGGACTCCTAGGTCATCAGTCAGCACAATGATCATTGTTTGTGTGTCCCATTGCTGCCATGGTATGTTATTTGTTCACCTCACATCTACAGTCTCCACAGGGTATCTACATTAGTGTGCCCATTGGTGCAAATATGTGGGTCTGCATTATGATGGTCACTTCTGTCATTGTGTCATTGATGGATGTTGACAGTGTCAGCCCCCATGGGTGATGTTTGTCTGCACATGGCCAAAGGTATGTCTTATTTGCACTGCACTGTTTGCCTCCCCCAATCTATGTTGCTATGGGACACAAGCACTACTTTGACACTGATGTGTTTGTTTGTCTGTGACCAGGAATCATCCATGCAGTTTGGCAGTTGCAGCTTTTTCAATGTCAACACTTACCTTTTGGTCACTGTGATGATGGGGGTTTAGACCCCATTGCCACAATGTGCAAAATGTGCTTCAGCTACGGACCCCACACTTACCTTTTGGTCACTGTGATGATGGGGGTTGGACCCCATTGCCACAATGTTCAAAATGTGCTTCAGCTATGGACCCCACACTTACCTTTTGGTCACTGTGATGATGGGGGTTTAGACCCCATTGCCACAATGTGCAAAATGTGCTTCAGCTATGGACCCCACACTTACCTTTTGTTGACTGTGATGATGGGTGTTTAGACCCCATTGCCACAATGTGCAAAATGTGCTTCAGCTATGGACCCCACACTTACCTTTTGGTCACTGTGATGATGGGGGTTGGACCCCATTGCCACAATGTTCAAAATGTGCTTCAGCGATGGACCCCACACTTACCTTTTGGTCTCTGTGATGATGGGGGTTTAGACCCCATTGCCACAATGTGCAAAATGTGCTTCAGCTATGGACCCCACACTTACCTTTTGGTCACTGTGATGATGGGGGTTTAGACCCCATTGCCACAATGTGCAAAATGTGCTTCAGCTATGGACCCCACACTTACCTTTTGGTCACTGTGATGATGGGTGTTGGACCCCATTGCCACAGTGGTCATGGTCTGCTTGCATTGTGGGGGCCACACACATTTATGTGTGACACATGTGATAGGGGTCACATTGTATGTTCAAAGTCATGTTCAGTGTTGTAGGCATTTGACACAGTCTACACACGCTTGTCATGGTGTTGGGGGATGACTTTTTGTTGCATTCCTTATGTTGGTGTGTGCTTGTTGTGTCATGCATTAGCCATCCTGTGAGTGGGGGTGTTGTTGGTGGTAGGCATCCTGCCCCCATGGGTAGGGGTGGTAGTAGTGACAGGCATCCAGCCCCCCATGGGTAGAGGTGGTAGTGGTGGTAGGCATCCAGCCCCCCATGGGTAGGGGTGGTAGTAGTGACAGGCATCCAGCCCCCCATGGGTAGGGGTGGTAGTAGTGACAGGCATCCAGCCCCCCATGGGTAGGGGTGGTAGTAGTGACAGGCATCCAGCCCCCCATGGGTAGAGGTGGTAGTAGTGACAGGCATCCAGCCCCCCATGGGTAGAGGTGGTAGTAGTGGTAGGCATCCAGCCCCACATGGGTAGAGGTGGTAGTGGTGGTAGGCATCCAGCCCCACACGGGTAGGGGTGGTAGTAGTGACAGGCATCCAGCCCCCCATGGGTAGAGGTGGTAGTGGTGGTAGGCATCCAGCCCCCCATGGGTAGAGGTGGCAGTAGTGACAGGCATCCAGCCCCCCATGGGTAGAGGTGGTAGTGGTGGTAGGCATCCAGCCCCCCATGGGTAGAGGTGGTAGTGGTGGTAGGCATCCAGCCCCCCATGGGTAGGGGTGGTAGTGGTGACAGGCATCCAACCCCCATGGGTAGAGGTGGTAGTGGTGGTAGGCATCCTGCACCCCATGGGTAGAGGTGGTAGTAGTGACAGGCATCCAGCCCCCATGGGTAGAGGTGGTAGTAGTAACAGGCATCCAGCCCCCATGGGTAGAGGTGGTAGTAGTGGTAGGCATCCAGCCCCCCATGGGTAGGGGTGGTAGTAGTGACAGCGATCCAGCCCCCATGGGTAGAGGTGGTATTAGTGGTAGGCATCCAGCCCCCCATGGGTAGAGGTGGTAGTAGTGACAGGCATCCTGCCCCCCATGGGTAGAGGTGGTAGTAGTGGTAGGCATCCAGCCCCCCATGGGTAGGGGTGGTAGTAGTGACAGGCATCCAGCCCCCCATGGGTAGAGGTGGTAGTGGTGACAGGCATCCAGCCCCCCATGGGTAGAGGTGGTAGTAGTGGTAGGCATCCAGCCCCCCATGGGTAGAGTTGGTAGTGGTGATAGGCATCTAGCCCCCCATGGGTAGGGGTGGTAGTAGTGACAGGCATCCAGCCCCCATGGGTAGAGGTGGTAGTAGTGACAGGCATCCAGCCCCCATGGGTAGAGGTGGTAGTAGTGGTAGGCATCCAGCCCCCCATGGGTAGAGGTGGTAGTGGTGGTAGGCATCCAGCCCCCCATGGGTAGGGGTGGTAGTAGTGACAGGCATCCAGCCCCCCATGGGTAGAGGTGGTAGTGGTGGTAGGCATCCAGCCCCCATGGGTAGAGGTGGTAGTAGTGACAGGCATCCTGCCCCCATGGGTAGAGGTGGTAGTAGTGGTAGGCATCCAGCCCCCATGGGTAGGGGTGGTAGTAGTGACAGCCATCCAGCCCCCCATGGGTAGAGGTGGTAGTAGTGGTAGGCATCCAGCCCCCCATGGGTAGAGGTGGTAGTAGTGGTAGGCATCTGGCACCCCCTGAGTAGGGGTGGTAGTGGTGGTGGGCATCTAGCCCCCCATGGGTAGAGGTGGTAGGAGTGACAGGCATCTAGCACCCCCTGGGTAGGGGTGGTGTTAGTTGTTGGCAACCAGGCCCCTATGTGAATATGTGGCATTGGTGATGGCCATCCCGCCCCTATGGTGCTGCTGTTGCTGGTGTAAGTAATTTCTGCATCCCTCTGTGTGTGTGTGATATGTCGGGTACGTGTAGTTTGTTTTTGTGGTTGGTGTCTGACTTACCTTCTGCGCCGTACGCGTCCGTGCCTGTTCCGGTAATAGATGTAGAGTATTGGTAGGACCTGCGTGATGGGATTCATGGTTGGTTCGTCTCGTTCGTCTTTCTCTTTGCTTCGCCTCGTCCTCGTCGCTGGCGTGTTCGTCTCGTAGCCGTGGATCGTCTTGTGGCGCGCATCGGAGCTTATGTACGCCTCTCCCGGATGCTTTGACGTGCCGTGCGTAGCGACGGGTTCGGCGCGTACGGAAAGCGCATCGTACTTGTCCGGCCGGACGGGGCTGCATTTTGGCTTCCGTGCGACTCGATTCTGCGTTTCCGGATCCGCATCGGTCGGAGAACTGGACCTGTATTGGGTGAGTACGACTGGGTCGGGATTTGGGCAGTTGTGCGCATCGTACTTGCTCGTTCGGACGTATGTGCGAATCGGTCGGGAAACAGGCATTCGCCTGGCTTTTTCCCGGCCGAATGGTATTAGGTGCGCCTCCGACCGGGATCGGAATCGACCCCAAAGTCTCACCAGAAAAATTGCAGTTTTGTACAACAGCAGTTAAATACCTGGGACACCAAATTGAGAGGGGAAAAAGGAGAATAACATTGGAAAGAGTACAATTGATTAAGAAAATGCAAATGCCTGTAACCCAAAGAGAAGTGAGAATGTTCTTAGGAATAGTAGGTTACTGTCGATAATGGATACTAGGATTTTCCTTGTTAGCGAAGCCCCTAATTCAAATGACAAAAAAGAAAGCCAAGGACCCAGTTGAATGGGATGATGAGAGTGTAGGAGCTTTTGTAAAATTGAGAAATGCTTTGTGCTCAGCACCGGCCCTAGGCATGCCTGACTATAAGAGAAGCATCGCATTGTTCTGTCATGAGAGAGAAAACTGTGCACTTTCAGTCCTAACCCAGAGACATGGTTTGGACAGACGTCCTATAGCATATTTTTCTGCTACATTGGACCCAGTGGCAGCCGCATTGCCAGGCTGCTTAAAAGCAGTAGCGGCTACCTGTTTAAATATTGAACAAAGTGAGTCGATTGTAATGCGACACCCAGTAAAGGTGTTTGTTCCACATGCGGTTGTGATTCTGTTGACAAGAACTCGAACTCAGCATCTTACTCCTAGTCGGCTGACTAAATATGAGAGAATAATAATGGGTGCCGAAAATGTGAACATAGTGAGGTGTACAATAGTAAATCCCGCTACCTTACTACCAGACCCATATCATGAGGAAATTAAAAATGACGAAGAAGAAGAACATGATTGTTTACAAGTCACAGAATTGTGCACGAAACCACGTCCAGACATTGAGGAACAGCCCCTTAGAAAGCCAGACAGGGAACTATTTGTTGATGGTTCATGCCAGAGGCATGAAGATGGTAAACTGACTGCAGCCTATGCGGTATGTGAATTAACTGGAATAGTCGAAGCATCCTATTTACCAGGAGTGAAATCTGCACAAGTAGCTGAATTGATTGCTTTGATAAAAGCTTGCAAAATTGGGAGGAATCAAAAAGTAACTATATTCACAGATAGTCAATATGGTTACGGGGTTGTGCATGATTTTGGCCAACTATGGATGCAGAGGGATTTCATGACTTCTTCAGGATCCCCCATTAAAAATGGAAAATTTGTAAGGGAATTGCTGGAGGCAATACAATCACCAAAAGAATTGGCTGTGGTGAAATGTGCCGCACACCAGTCAGGAGATGACTGGGTGGTAGTCGGCAATAGATATGCAGATCTTGTGGCTCAACATTGTGCCAGGAATAGATTGTCAGTCAATAAAAGGGTGGAAAGAATGGGAATCAGTTGCCAACTTATGCTGTATATGCCACCTGAAACATGGAATGAGGTTAGAAGATTACAAGATGGTACTGATGAAAGTGAGAAGAAAACATGGATAAAAGTGGGTTGTTCCCAAAGGGGAGATGATGAAGTGTGGATTTGTGCTGATGGCAGACCAGTCATGCCTGACTGTCTGCTCTCTCAAATGGCCAGGATGTATCATGGAGACACACATATAGGGAGAGATGCAATGATTAGGCTTTTCAGACAGAACTGGTACAATCCCAAGTTCAGGGCTGTAGCAGAGAGCCTTTGCCAGAGATGTTTGACTTGCCAGATGCATAATTCAGGAAGAAAAACAATAATTGGGTTTGGAAAAATTGGAAAAGCAGAAGGGCCATTTATAAGACTACAGTTCGACTTTATACAGTTACCACCATGCAGAGGGTTGAAATATGTGCTAGTCATAGTATGTCTGTTTTCAAAGTGGGTGGAGGCTTACCCTACCAGGAGGAGTGACAGCATTACAGTTGCAAAGCTGTTACTACGAGAACTCATTCCTAGGTTTGGTTTCCCAGTAACTTTGGAATCAGATAGAGGAAAACATTTTAACAGTGAAGTGATTCAAATAATCTGTGAAGCATTCCAAATTGAACAAAAATTGCATTGTGCATATCGTCCAGAGGCTTCTGGAGTGGTTGAACAATTGAATGGCACTATAAAATCCAGACTGGGAAAAATGTGTGCATCAACATCATTGGAGTGGCTGGATGCATTGTCACTCGTCTTAATGGGACTCAGAAGCATTCCTGATAGAAATACGGGATTGAGCCCACACGAGATAATGATTGGAAGAGCAATGAGACAAGCACATGTTCCCATAAACAAACTGCTGAATATATCTGATGATATGGTTCTGGATTATTGCAAGGGATTGGCTGACCTAGTGCGTTCTGTCTCTCATCAGGTCGGAGAAGACGCAGTTTTGAGGCAGCCTGAACAAGAACATGATCTGAATCCTGGTGACTGGGTGGTAGTGAAGAATCACACCAGAGAGACGTGTCTATCACCGAAAGGGGGAAAACATTGTAAAGTCATACTGACTACCAATACAGCAGTGAAGTGCGCAGGATTTCCTAATTGGATTCATGTAAGCCACACCAAAAGAGTACCAGACCCTGAAGAAGAAAATCCTCAGTCAGCATCAATAACTGAGGAAGCTGAAGGTTGCCCAGCTGAAGAATCTCAGGCTCGAGATTCGAGAGAAGCTACAGAAGAACAACCAAGCACAAGTCAGGACTGGATACCAGTGGTAGAAATTCCTGAAGTTTACTACAGAACAAAAAGTCAAACAAAATTGGAAGAAATTGAAGAAGATCAGATAGGTGAAGAAGAAGCAGCTCAGGAAAAAGAAGAACATACAATAAAAGAACCTGAGCAGGACCAGATAGGGAAAGGGAACTGGGCTCAAAATAACAAAGAATCAACAAATTTTGAGCAGGAACAGACAGGTTTAGAAGAATCCGGTCAGGCTGCAGAAGTACAAAGTGCAATAAGCCCTGATCAGAACCAGTTATATCTAGAAAATCACACAGAAGAAAAAGATCTCGAGAAACATAAACATGAAGAATTAAAGAAAGAACAAGATCAATTATTGGAAAATCACGGAGGAGCTGCAGAAGAAAAACAAATAAAGTCTGGAAAGGAACAAATAAGAGAAACAGTAATTGCAGAAAACGAAATTGTGCTAAACCCTGAAATTAAGCAAATTTCTGAAGACGAAAATAAAGAAACAGTGCAAACAAAGAAAACAAGAAAAGGGGATCATTGGCCTAGTGTCATTAAAAGAGTAAAATACCACATAACAACCAGAAGTGAAGATCCAGATCAAGTAAATGAAGTAACAAGTCAAACCGAACAAGAAAACAGAACTAAGAAAAGAAAAAGCAAGAGACTGAAACTTGTGAATAACAAATTTAAGGGTCCTGATTGGATTTACATTATTCTTGAAGATTACGAGAGCTCAGAGTCAAGTGAAAGTGGTGACGAAGGAACAAGTGCAGAATTGACGTACGAGAAAGAAACAAGACCACCTTGACTACGCAAAAGAGTCATATAAAGAAAAGCGGAAAATAGATAAGAAGAGCAATCTTCCTTGTCGACATGCCTGATGATAGAGTTGCTGGGGGACCAAAACAGAGATGTTGTAGAAGATGCTGTGCAATATGCATATGTAGTCTAGTAATGGTGCTTATAGTATGGTTAGTCCTGATTGTAGCAGTTCCTTACCTTATGATAATGGATAAGAAGATTAATAACGAAACTAAAGGAAGGACAGCACACATAAAGGGAAATAGAGTAGAACTAATGGCAGAAAATGAACCAGAATTTCATCATGAAATAACTGATAACGACACTAGTTTAAATGTTTTCACAAAATTATTATTTCAGTATGTAGATACAATGGAAGTTAGTAATTGTTATGTCTGTATGAAGTTACCGGAATCAGTAGCAGAAGGATTAACATATCATCACTTACCATTGACATACGGCATATCATGTAGTGTATTAGCTAGTTTATTTTATAGAACAGGGAGACTTCAATATTATTATTCAAACATAGATGTGATATTTTCTGAGGTTCCGATTCGAAAGAGTATAAACCCAGTGCTTAGTAGTCAAGACGCACAGTTTATGGGAGAATTTTTCTTAACAATGAAATCAATAGACATAACACATGCACATAGACCCAATCTAACATGTTCTTTACACGAAGAAGAAAAGATATTTTTGAATTTAGTAGAAGATAGAAGACAAGATTTTCAAAGGAAAGCTTCTGAGCATAAGGCTCATTTGCCACCTTGGGCTGAGAAAGAAGGAAGTTACACACCTGGCAAGGCTCAAGCTGCTATGGCTCTGGATTTTGTAAAGACGGGGAAAATTTGTCTACATAGACTAAGGACTGATTATAACAATGTTTTCATCGGTACCAGTGAATGTGAACACAATTTCTTAATTCTTGGAGGTTGGGGAATCAAAGGAGGAACAGATTCAGTTTTTCCTGGAATCTATTATGTATGCGGGAATAAGGCTTATTTTAGGCTTCCTGCACGGTGGTATGGAAGTTGTTATTTTGGGATAGTATTTCCAAAGATATACCACGTAAAAAGAAACACTGGGAGCAATGAAAACAATAGCGAATTAACACGTAGTAAAAGAGCTAGTTTTTCTAAAATTGTAGGTGATATATTCGGTGCATTGATACCTTCGGTGGGAATAATTCTAAACTCAAGGAAAATATGTAAATTGTCTACAGTGGTTGATCGTTTATCAACGGACACTGCTGGAGGATTTCTAATGATTAAAAACATATTTTTATTGTGAACAACAACATAAATGCTTTCCATCCCAATTATCAGTTATTCAGCAGTGGATCAGCAGTTCCGAGTACAAGAGGTAAATCAAAATGTACATTCCCTTAGACCTCCCTTTAGCCCCTCATCCAGCCCCGGATCCCACCCTAAACTAGTATATATTCCCTTCAATCTGACCATAAATCCCCCCTATACACCATCCAAGCCCCCCAAATCTTTTCCCATTTGCGTGGGCAACCTCTGCTCTGATACACCACCCGTTCCGCACGTTGGCACCAGTCGAGATCTTTTTTCCATCCTCCCACAGAAGGCACCTCTCTCGCACCCCATAGTCTGGCTATATTTCGTTTCGCCACTATACCCGCTAGTGCGAGCCAAATTGTCTCCCACTTGGGCCAAACCACCTCCCCCTTCACTCCCAGGACAAACCACCTGGCATCCAGCGGGACCGTGGACCCCACCACCTCCGACATGACCTGGGCAACTCTCATCCAATAGCTCTGTATCAAGGGGCAGTCCCACATAATATGAAAGAACGTCCCAGTCTCATTACACCCCCCGCAGACACTTATTAGATTCACAATAACCAATACGGTGTTGTACAGTTCGTGGTACATAAGAGCGATGCAGGATGCGGAGCTGGACCAGCCGAAATCGGGCCCCGATTGCTATCTCCCTTGGGCTTTGTAGGGCCTCTAACCAGTCATCGTCCTCGAGTAGGCCCACATCTGACTCCCAGGCTTCCCGCAGTGGCCCCAGGGGATCCGGCGCGTTGTTTATAAGTTTTTATAGGTAAGTGAAATAGCCTTGTCGATCATGGGGTCGAGTAGCAGTCTATCCTCCAGCGGGGTGTATTCGGCCAGTCTCTCCCCTCCTGCACATGGCGCCGCAAAGCATGCTGGACCTGGAGGTATCGGAAGTATTCCCCCTCCCCCATCTGATATTCCGCCTGCATGGTGGCAAAGGTAATCATCTCGCCATTTTTCCAGATATCACCCAGTAGATCTATGCCAATATTGCTCCAGCCTTGAAGACCTCGCAGATTCGCAACCTCCGAGAGAAAATCCTTGTGCCACAGCGGTGTCTGTTCAGTGTGTCTGGCCTCCCACCCCGTCATCCTGGTCGCCTTACGCCATATGCCTATCACTGTCTCTGTATGAGGCGGGCGAGCAGACACACCCCTCCTCCTGGAATAGAGGGCTGCGAGATACCCGCCCTTCCCCAGCGCCATCCGATCCACCCGATACGCCGGCTCCTCAGTGGGGGAGAAAACCCACCCATTAATATTTACAAGTTGCGCGGCCCAGTAGTACTTTCGCAGGTCTGGCACAGCCAGTCCCCCCTCATATACCCCCCGTTGTAGCTTTCTCAGGGCAATTCTGGGGCTCCCACCTCCCCACAACAATGTACGCTGCTCCGCCTCTATAGAACGAAAGAACCTCTCCGGTACCAAGAAAGGAGTATTCTGTAGTACATACAGGAGGCGCGGGAGGGCCATCATTTTAAACAATACAGCGCGCCCCATAAGCGAGACCGGCAGCCCGCGCCAGTGTAGGACGTCTTCCTTCACCCTATCTAGCTGTGAGAGGACATTAAGATGCATGAAGGCGGCCTCAGATTTCGTGATCCAGATACCCAAGTATTTGAATTCCGTTTTACACGTCAGGTCCCTACATTCCGACGTCAGCGTCGGGGGCTCGCCCGTTAGCACGAACACCAGGGACTTACCCCAATTAATACAGTAGCCCGAGTAGTCTCCAAAAGATCTCAGAATGTGCAGGAGCCTATGGAAAGTCTGCCGGGGGCGATGTGCATATAACAAGACGTCATCGGCATAGAGGGAGATACGCTCCTCCCATCCTCCCCCAGAATCAATGCCCCTAACCACCGGATCTCCCCTCACCCAAGACGCTAGCGGTTCCAGCGCAAGCGCAAAAAGGATCGGGGAAAGAGGGCAGCCCTGTCGCGTGCCCCTGTGCAGCCCAAAAATCCTGGAAACTGACCCGTTCACCCTTACTCGCGCCCTCGGTCCCGTGTAGAGGAGCCGATCCCATGCCCGGAATTTCGGCCCGAAGCCAAACTTATCCAGGACCGCAAATAGGTAGTACCATTCCATACTATCGAAGGCCATGTGAGCATCGAGGGACAGGAGGGCGGCCTGCGTATCAGGGCGCTGCGATACCATGTGCATGACACCATAGAGGCGTCGAAGATTCAGCCGAGTGCTCCTATGGGGCATAAAACCGGATTGGTCCGGATGTATTAGAGCCAGGAGGTTCGGGCCCAGCCGATTGGCCAGTATCTTTGCCAGTACTTTGGTCTCAAAGTTAATCAGGGATATCGGTCGGTATGAACTACATAAGTCCCACGGCTTGCCCTCTTTAGGGATCACAACAAAGGTCGCAATTCTAAGATCATCCGGCAGTTGGCCGGCCATCAGCGCCTCAGTAAACATCTTTAGCATGTACGGTGCGACCGTTCCCGTCACGCACTTAAAACTCTCCGCTGGAAACCCGTTAGGGCCCGCCTCTTTCCCGGCCTGCAAATCCCTCATGGCACCCTCAACTTCCTCTACCGTCAAGTCTAGGTCCGCTGCATCTCGCTCACTTTGGCCAAGGACTGGTACCTCTATGTCTCTTAGAAATTTCCGGCACTCCTCCTCCCTGCGGTCAGTCCGTGACTGATAGATCTCTTCATAATATTGCGCAAAGGCCTCCACAATCTCCTCCCCAGCCAATTTTACTGTGCCCTCTCTAGGTTGAATGCCTGCGACCCAGTTCCTACACTTGTCCCTCTTCTCAAGCCACGCGATAACCTTATTGGCTTTGTCCCCCAGATCGTACATACGTCTCTGCGTTACTTTGGCGTATGCGCGTGCAGCGTTCTCACTAGTATCCCTGAGCTCCCGCTGTTTGAGCAGGAGGGCATGGCTACGACCCGCCCCACCTCCAGATCCTGGGTCCGCTCCCATTTGTAGCTGAGTTATCTCTCGCTCTAGGTCATCACATTGCGCCCTTCTCTCCTTACGTCTAATCCCCACCTCAGCTTGCACGAAGTCCCTCGCCACCGTCTTGTACGCCTCCCATAATACACAGTGAGATCTCACCGTCCCAATGTTTTCTTCAAAATATTGTTTCGTCCTCTCCTGATATCGTCCCTGAAAGTCATGATCCCTGAATAAATAGGGGTCCAAGCGCGGAGGCACCGTCCAGTCTTTCTCCGGGCCCCATAGCCACACCTCCACAGGAGAGTGGTCTGATATGCCCCTGGCCCTATGACTGCTTGCTCTGAATAGCCCAGCCGACTTCGTGTGTGTAAAAATGTAATCTAGGCGGGCACCACTGCCATGTGCCGCCGAGATATGGGTAAAGTGTTGAGTGTCTGGGTTATGCGCCCTCCACAGGTCCACCAACCCCATCGCATTCACAAAGGCTGTCAGCGGGCGCGCCCCCTGAGCTCTATGTGCGGGCGAGTCCCGGTCAAGGTCGTGTGACATAATCTCATTCATATCGCCCCCCATAATCAAGGTCCCAGTGGGCATGTCCAGCAGTAATGCACTAAGATCGGGAGAAGTCGCCCCATGCAACCTTGGTGGTATATATACCGAGCATACATTCAAGATGAGACCCTCCCACATCCCCGTGAGTGCAACATATCGGCCTATCGGGTCGCACCATGTGCGATTGGGCACCAGTGGCAGGGATTTCCTAGCCAGGATCGCTGTTCCCCTGGAGCCCGAAGTAAACCCCGCGGTAGCCAACAGGGTATAGCCAAATCGATTCAGAGCCAGATAGTTATTCCCTTTCAAATGTGTCTCCTGGAGGAGAACTATATCCGGGGTGTGTCGATGGAGATATTGAAGTACCATGGTTCTCTTAATCCTATCTCCGAGGCCATTCACATTCCAAGATAATATCTTGAGTCGTTTAGCCCGCTGTATAGCCATCAGGGAAATGCACCTTGCCTCCCCTCCCTTCCTTAACCCACCCAGACCACCCCCCACCGCCCCTCCCATCCTTGCAAGTATTGGAAAGCATTGAACACATTATGAACCCCCAACTAAACCCCTCTACTCTCCCTCCCCCCTGTCCTACCCAACAACAAGGTCCTACCCCCCTCCCTGCTACCCTGCTCCGTGGGCTTGGAACCACCCACATCCCCAACTAGCAGAGCGCCTGTCGCCCACAAAAAAACAAAAAAAAAAAAACTGAAGTTGGGGGTGTGTAGCATAGCCCATCAATAGCTCCGTAAGGCCACTTTTAGCCCCAGATTTTAAACTAAGCAGCTGAGAATAGTCAATAAGTCCAAAAAACAAAGTTCTCTAGGCGTGCAGCGGGCACCGGCCCCCCCTGTAATAAACATTGCACACATTTATAAAATACCAGACTCAGGCAGTGTCCTCGTTACTGTCAACCTCCAGGGCCCCCAGAGGACGCCGAACTCCGTGATCTGGATCATCGGGGGCATCGATCTTGCCCACTCCCTCCTTCATGCCCACTGGTGGATGCCGGAGACCGATCTCGAGTGTCTCTCCATCCCCCCTCCGCTCTTGCAGGATCCGACTGTGACCGTGGCCCATCCAGCCACGACTGGACCTCCGCCGGGGACGTGAAGAACCAGGATTTGCCCCCTGCGATGATCTTGAGTTTCGCCGGGAAGAACATCATGCCCCTGTCTCTCAGTGTCCGTTTCACCCCATCGAATGTCCTCCTCTCCTGCTGCACCTTCAGCGTGAAGTCCGGGAAGAACCGCACCATCACGTTCTCATATTGAAGATCTCCCTGCTGCCGGGCCGCCTGCAGGATAGCATCGCGGTCCCGATAGTTGAGTATCCGTGCGATGATCGTTCTAGGGGGCGCCCCCGGTTTCGGCGGAGAGACCGGCGCTCGTTGCGCCCTTTCCACCGTGAGCAGGGCACAGAGTCGTTTAGGCTTCAAGTGTTGTAGTATGAGCTCTTCCAGGAATAGGTCCATGCTGGGCCCCTCCGCTCCTTCCGGGACCCCCACTACCCGAATGTTGTTCCTGCGGGCCCTTCCTTCCTGAGCCTCCATCTTCAGAGCCATCTGTTGATGTTGTTTAATCAGCTGCTGGACCTTCTCCTCTAAGCCCCTGGTAGAGGACTGCAGATCGACAATGTGCATT
The DNA here is from genome assembly GCA_963921515.1 of Calotriton arnoldi. Taxonomy (NCBI): domain Eukaryota; kingdom Metazoa; phylum Chordata; class Amphibia; order Caudata; family Salamandridae; genus Calotriton; species Calotriton arnoldi. The sequence continues at coordinate 2,229,410 of CAWUFW010002204.1, forward strand.
TCAGCGGCCTTGATCTTCTCAGATGTCTTATTCATATCTGCTCGCAGGAGGTTCATCTCAATGGAGACCTTATCTATCTTGGTCTCCAGTGTCGTGCCCAGCGTCTGTATTGCCGCCATGATGGAGCTTAAGGATGGTTCGGGGGCCGGGGCCTGTCCCCCCGCACTTTCGTCGTCCGCTGCCGGTGGCTTCGAGACCGCATACCGATCCAATTTGTTTGCCTGGACCGGCGCCCCCCCCTTCGGCTTCATTGTGTGGGTCAAGAAGTACCACTCGACGATCTGCCACCGCTATCCTGTCCCTCAGCGCCGGTCACTGCGACGATCTCCCACAATGCGTGGCTGTCGCGGTGGGTGTGTATTCTACGGTCCCCCAAACGCCAACTCACCCCTGGGGGACCCCGAGTGCTCCCGATGCCTGGGGTGTCACTCCGGTGCATCACCCAGCCTCCTCCACGTCTCCGCACCCCCTTCGGCGTGCCACACAAGCCAGGCGCAATGATTCACAAGGCTTCCCCTATGCGCCGGGCTCTCAGAGAACCCCACACAATCCTGGCGCTAACCCGCCTCGTAGCGGGGCACGCTCACGGCCTCCAATAGTGGGCACCCGCACTGCTTGTTCGTTCCGGCAGGCAGATCGCTCCCGGTCCCTCCAATGCTGGCTCACCTCCGCGAGAACTCGACTCGTGCCGATGCCCTGGGCCGCCTCGCAGCGCTCTCACTTCACGCCCCTCGGGCCGGATGCCTCAGCTCATCGAGCCACCGCCGTGCGTCGGGGTCCCCGAAGGCCGCAGACTGTCTTTGCACTGATCCGCTTCCAGTGGGGTGCGCATGCCCCTCTGGCCCCCTCCGGGGCGTCCAGCACCCCCCCGGCAGCTCCTGCTTCACTGGGCCCTGCCGTGGACGCCCCCGCTCGCTTCCACGTTGGGCGCTCCTCCGTTGATCCTCGCGCCGGAAGACTCGCAACGCCAATCGACGCTCTCCCCCGCCTGCCGGCCCTGTCCGGATGTGCTCACTGTCGCCGGTCCACAGTCACTCACTGCACCGCGGGCCCCGAGCTCTCTCACCTCGGGAGCCCGCCAGGATATCCTCCACTTCTTTCCGTGCGGCGCCGAAGGCTCCTCCTCTCCGCTCAGTCGCTCAGGAGCTCCCCCGCCGGCGCATGCCCCTTTCTTCACTCGCTCGGCGATCGGCAGCCGCTGGTCGCTTCTTCACTCCGGACCCCGCAATTAACGGCCGCTCACCTGCCGCACCGCTGCACCGCTTTCCCACTTGTCAGCTGCCGGATATATGTCGGATTTCCCGGGCTTATGTCCCGGCCTCAGCGGAGCTCACAGCTCACACCGCCATCTTGGCCGCTGCCAGGCCACGCCCCCGATTTCTAATGATTAATGTGGAGATGGTTGCGATTAGATCTATGGTAATGCAAAATCGACTTGCTCTTGATATTTATTGGCAAAAGAGGGCGGAGTCTGTAAATTACTGAAGACGAAACATTGTTGCACTTACATTCCTGATAAAAGTGCAGAAATTGGAACGTATTTACAGAATATAACTAAACTTGAGAAGGAACTTAAACCACTGGAAGTTGATAGTGTATGGAAAGATTGACAAGTAGTATTGCGTCAATTGGTACCTGGTTTTCTAATATAGGAAAAGGGCTTATAGGTCAAATACCAGTACCCTTAGCAGGAATAGCAATAATAGTACTGACGATAATAATATGGTGCAAATGTTGTAGAAAGAATGAATCGTATAGTGTGGTCGGAAGAGGAAAGAAGAGAATGGTTGATGAAATTGAACTTGAGGATGTGAGAAGTGAATTATACAAGAAATTGAAAGGGGATGTTAAAAATAGAAAATGTAAAATTGAGAATGAGACAATTTTCTAGAAGTTGGCACCTGATTGAGGGTAGTATTTTGATGGCTCTTAAACGCCATCAGATAGGGGATTGATGGAGCAAGGACTCACAAATCAGACTTGCTCGAATGTAATCTCCTCACAGTATTAATTTATTAATCTTGTATTGTTTATATTAACTTTGCATACACTACATGAATTAGCAAGGAAGCTTGCCTATGTGTTCTAACTAACAAGTAACGCTTGTCTTTTTCTAAAATGGCCGCTAAAGCGCGGGAACTTTACTGCGCATGTCTCAACCATATCACGTGGTGTGACGTCTTTCTTTGCTTGGTGGGAAATTTCTGCTTCTGCGCAGTGTGCATTAAAATGGCTGCTTGATGTTTTCACATGCTTCAGCTTGCTCTTGCATTATTATTAAATTGTCGTTTTCTTAACGCTACTAATGCGGGATAGATTTATAAGTAAATGGGGATAGAGTAGAGAGAATGGGTATACAGTGAAACATATTATTTGTGATTTTAATATTTTCTTCTTTGACTTTTATTAGTTCGTAAACTTGGGCCTGGGGTTGGTGATCTGAAACTCGAGAGACAATGATTCTGCGCATGTGTCCTGCTTGGCTGACAAAGAATAAAGATGAAGTCAACCTGGACGTCGTCCAAGGCCACGACCTAATGGCCGATATTGATGTATTCATGTGTTCTTGCCAAACTTGCAACTATGTATATGGAAAATGAATAAACTTTGTCGTGAGACGGGTGGGAAATAAAGCCAATGTATTAAAATTGATGGGCGGTAGTTTAAAAACAAAGGTCTTCAGAATTCAAACCAAATCAATATGGTGTGAGGATCAACCCCCTGTCCCTGTCCAATCAGAAGTAGTGGTCCCATATTTTGGCAACATTAAGGGGAGGTACATGGGCGTAGAAAGGTATAATAGATATAGTATTAGCAAATTAGCTAAGGCATTGCATTAGCATTAGGACGCTGACCGATTGCATGCTGAACCGCTGTCCAGAGAGGTCCTGAGGAGGGGGCGGCGGAGTCCATTAGAAGAAAGGCACGGGAGAATCGAGGAGAAGTCGAGTATCAGAGAGGGAACGACGCAGGCGTCGTTGTAGAGAGGTCACCGGTCCTGTCCTGATCCTGGAGGAGGTCTTTGCTCTTCATCCTTCCGGGTTCTTACTTTCCCAACTCTTTGGCCAAGGGGTTTGGTTCTCGCATTTAGGTAAATATAAATGCAACCTTTAGTTGCGCTGCTGTTTCTATCTTCTCCTTTCTGAGGGACCGTCATTAATCAATAATTAATTTCTATGCTTCATCCGTGATATGTGATTAAGTACCATGTGGTTCTGTAATTTACTCTGCTAAAATCTTTAGATAAACATTTTAAAACTTCCTGACTCAGTGGTTATTTCAGGAATATGTACTATAATGAATGTCACTCATTTTAAACTTCCCAATTAGCAAAGGATTCATTGGTAAGTCATTACTCTTCAATCGGAAGGTAATTGGTAGCAGGGATTTTGATAAAGAGTAACAACTGATAACCCCAGCGTAAGTATTAGCGTAGTATGAATGTATGGGCCCAAGTGAGTATCTAGTGTATGAATGTTGTTTGCTAATATCGCGCTGGATCACATGTCAGGCTGTTTATGACCTCTGGGGAGGGTTGTCCATCTTCAGGTAGCAGAATATACCCTTTACTCATATTAAGACAGGACAGCAGGAGAACGCATGCTTAAACCTTCTAACCTGGAATGTTCGAGGACTGTGGAACCCGCGTAAGCACAGGCAAATCCTTGCCTACTTGGATAGGTACAATACTCACATAGCCATGTTACAAGAAACGCATTTTGGGTCCGGAACGAGCCCGCATTTGCCTCCCGGTGGGTGGTACATAGATATTTTCCCACATATTCTACCTCCCTAGAGGCACAGCGATTCTGATAATGAAGCATACTCCATACGTGGCAATGGGGTCTTTACAAGACACCCAAGGGCGCGTTAGTATTATGTGGGGAAGCCTAGCTACATATTCCATTACTCTTGTGTGCTGTTACGGCCCGAACATAGATGAACCGTCCTTTTTTAATGTCCTCTAGGGTAAGGTGTTGGACAAAGGATCCACCTATGTAATATGGGGAGGAGATTTTAACACATCACTGGACCCTTACAGGGACAGACCAAACCCCCAGCCTCTTCATTACACAGCTACGCAGAGGCAGATACAACACATAATCACAGACCACTATCTCATAGACGCATGGCGGCATCTTCATCCCCAGTCAGAGGAAGGTACCCATTACTCTGCGGTATACTCAACCTGGTCCAGACTTGACTACTGGATCGTCTCCAGAGGGATGGGAACCTGGGTGGCACAAGCTCAGCATCTATCTCGCACTTTCTCAGATCACTCCCCGGTTCTGCTCACGCTCGTCCCCCCGGGGGACTGCATGCTACGTGCCGCTTGCCAGCTTAACTCAACAACTTAACTAGATCCCTCTTTTAGGGCGGAGGTGGGGCAAGAGCTACAAGACTTTTTTAAACGAAACATCGGGACGGTCCCTTGACTAACCACAGTATCGGAAGCGTTCAAGGTCACTATACTTGGCATATGTAGAGTTCTAGAACAAATGGCAGTGGTAAAAAGAGACCTAGCCAGCACCTCCGTTATGTCTTCCCCCAGTGTTATTAAGAGACTAATAGTAATCTAAGCGTGCTCAATGTAAGACACTGTGCCATTAATCAGTGTTAATCTATATGGAAAAAATGAAATCCTTTCCCATACACAATACAATTACAAAAAAATTAACAGAGCACAGCCACTGTATAGTATTGTAACTGACCTTGTAGTCAGTTTATTTTTAATAAGCCCAAATTAATATAAAGTTTATAATACAAAACAAAATGTTCATAGAAATTAATGCAAAAGGCAAGTAATCTTTGAAAAGTCTTGATTTCGTTGACACGAAGTGCGTATCGTAGATGAAGACAGCCGACACGTGTTTCAGTCGTTTATACGACTTTTTCAAGGCTGTAGAAACAATATTCAAATTGATATACAATATTGTATATATAGTATTGTATATTTAATGCCTTTTTAAATGCATGTCACTCGTTAACAGTGAAAAGAAAGACCATATATTCTACAAAGACCAGCTAAAGAATGTGGTTAAAATTACACAAAGCACATTTGTGTCATCAGTGATAAATAACACAAGACAAGACACCAAGAAAAATAGGGGGAAAAAAAGAAAATATAGTATAAACCACAAAGGGAAGGATTTAAGAAGAGAAGGGAGAAAAGAAACAGAAAAATAGAAAAAGGAAATTTAGAGAGAATAATAATAATGTTCCATTGTGCTTGACAGACATAATACTACCAAGCATGCACCAAGATAGAACCAACCGAAGGAGAATGTGCAAATAGCTTATACCCAAGGTGCAATAGTGTGTGTTCCTTATATAAGGTAACACATACCTTAGAAAAATTTCTGTGGCTCAGAATTGAAGAAACTTCTTTGAAATCTCGGATTGTCGAAGAGAACAATGTCACGTAGTATAGACGCAAATTTTAAATCTTATAGAACACTCAAAATGACTACAGATAAAAAGAAGAAGTATAAAGGACAAAAGATGATTAGTCACTGGATTAAAAAATAATGAATTTTAATTGAATCAATTCCATATATACTTCCACGTTTCTTTAATATTAAAAACCGTGCACTTATTTAAAAAATAGGCAAGTACTTCCTAGTCTAAGGATTATTTTTAAATTCATCTAAACCCAGTAAAAATGCTAATAGGTTCGGGAGAAAGAAGTCTAAGTTCTAATACTAGTTTTAATTGTAAAGAGAGAGCCATTGCCAAATAGCATAGAGTTAAGTATAATTTCCTTTGATGAGTCACTAAAAAAAGCCATACCTTGAAAGTGCTTATTCAGCATTTTCTATTTCTATTGTAGACGGTGCGTCAAACTTTGTAGTAGAGATAAATTGTAGATATGAGTCACAAATAGTGGTACTCTGTAAACAAAAAATTATATAAGTAGAGATCTAAGATTGCAAGTATACTTGAAAATTAAAACAACTGAGGTCTAATATCCAATCTAAGTATAATTACAGATAGCAATGCACCTGCACTGGTGATACCAGTATAGGACTGCGCGAATTAGATTGACAAGAGGAAGTGGTACACACAGGTTGATGACCCCTGTGATACAATACGCACACTAATGCCTACCCTATGTAGGAAAGATGTTACAAACACTACCGCACAAATTACCGTCGATTCAGCACTCATAGTCCTTTATCAAATAATTATAACATCAAAAAGTGCTCTATCACAGCATCTGAATGAGTGCACAAAACTCTTAAGTGTATCCATGCTAGTATAACAAGGCTTTAAGCATTTTATTGCCTATATTCACCGACGTTTAAAATAACGGTGTCAGAATCCATAATGTTACCTCCTAAATGTCCCGGTTATGTTGTGATGGTAACCTGATACGCCATAAAATAAAACACCACATCTCCTTTTTAAAATATTCCATTCTAACTCATTATTTCACACTTTTGCCGTCCGTTACACCGTAATTGCTATTACGAACAAGAGTACATCTGAATAGCGTCAACTCTATCCAACACCACCAATTAATCGGCTATCAAAGTATTACCAATAGTTAACTCTACAGTTTGCTAACGTGAACCGCTAAACCACAACGCTCACCTCGTACGAACAAACGCGTCCCGCTACAGTGGAGAGATCCTCGAGTATGCGGACTACTCAGCTTCTATTAAATAGCCAGCAAAACACCTGATTGATGATGACCAAACCAGAAACCAAAGACGGACGGTTTTTCGGCAGAAAAAGTAATAGCCGAAACCAGCGCCATCTTGGAATAGTAAAAGAGACTAAGTTTCCCTCATTACGTCGATGCTAATGTAATCTGGAATAAATAAAATCAGTATTCCAAGTGTTGAAGGTATGAAAGAATATAATTAAAGAATAGAAAAGAAGTGACCCCAAATGCGCCATTGCTTTTAAATAGTTAGATAAAAGTTCAAGTTAGTGAGTGGTAGTGCGTAATGGCAGAAAAAAGAGAGCAAGATCACTAGCATAATACATAAGTGTTGTGATCATTACAATTGACACAACCCTATAGTGAACACCTTAATTAAAGATTTGGATTTTCCATCCAAGTCTCGCCCTCATCAAGTATAGACATATAATTGGCAAAGTCACCAAATGTTACAGAAAGGAAAACATGCATCAATATGGTGATAATAGAATGGGGGAATCCAATATCAAAAAATGCACACAATTTATGAACACTTAAATGTAAAAGTACTTGATAGATGAAACTGATCCATTCCTAAACAAACAAAATTAAAGAAGTTAACTAGCATTGAAAAACCAACACATTGATTTCATGACGTTCAGTCTTTCAAAAATACTGACATCTCCCTGTCAGTATTAAGCCCACGGTCAACAGCCCTCAGTTTGTTTATCCAAGTTGTTTCTAATTTACGTAGGCTGTGTATCCTGTCACCTCCTCTCGGATTATCAAAAGCAATTTCAACACCATGAAATCTCACTCTTGGCAGTTCTGCAGAACCATGATTGGAATTGAAATGAACAGCCATAGGGTAATCAGTGTTGTTGTTCCTGATTGCCCGTATGTGTTCTTGTAATCTCTCTTTAATTGTTCTGATGGTGCTACCAATATAGATTTGTTTGCATGGACAAATGATACAATAGACCAAGAACTTGGTGTTACAATTCATAAATTATTTAACAGTGTGTGTTGTTTCAGTATTATATTTGAAGCACTTTGTTTTGTCAAGAGCATATTGACAAACATTGCAGTGACCACACTTATAGAATCCAGATAGTGGTGCACCCATCCAATGTATCCCCTTTTTGTTCTGTTTTGGATTATAAAAGCTGGAACATAAAGCATTTCCTAATGTTTGTCCACGTCTAAAGATAATGTTTGGTCTTCTCGGTAATACTTCACTCACAATCGGATCTATATGTAGAACATGCCAGTGTTTGTTTAGGATTTTATACAGTACATGACTGGCTGAATTGTATGGAGTAATTAAAGAGATTTTATCCTTAAATTTAGTACCCTTTTTGTCTTAGATTTATTTCTCAACAGTTTTGAACGATTGAGGCCCAAAGCTTTTATCTTGGCCATATCCAATATTTTCTGATCATATCCTCTAGATTTGAATCTAGCGAGGGCATGTCCCATTTCCTTTTGGAATGTGTCATCCTCGCTACAATTCCGTCTAATCCGAGTTAATTCACCCAGTGGTATGGATGTCACTTGTGACCTGGGATGAGCAGTGTCCGCATGTAATACAGCATTACATGCTGTCGGTTTCCTAAATAATGTAGACAGAATTGAACCATCTTTGGCATACAATTTTAGATCCAAGAAGGAAATTTCTTTTCGATTGTATTGATAAGTAAATATTATATTGCAATTGTTGGAATTTAAAAAACACACAACTCCTGCAACAAATCGCTGCTTGCTGTCCAAATCATAAGAATATCATCTATGTACCGCCCCCAATATATCACATGTTCCATTAGGGGAGCAGGACATTTGGACCAGATATATGTCTTCTCAAGCCAGCCCATGAACAGATTCGCTATGGAGGGTGAAAATTTGGATCCCATTGCCACTCCTTGATGTTGTCTATACCAGCTACCATTATGTAAAAATACATTATTGTCAAGCACCAAAGCAATCATCTCGAGTAGCATCTCTGTGTGCTCCCAAAGCGAAGCATTCCTGCTTGACAAAAAGTATTTGACCGCTGTATTCCCAAATCTGTGTGACAAAGCAACAGTCCTCTGTCCAAGTAAAGTCATTTAGTTGGTTCAGCAAATCCTTTGTGTCTAAAACGAAAGAGGGTAAGTTCTTTACCAGAGGTTGTAAAAAATGGTCTATATATTCGGAAATGTGCTCCGTAGAGGAGCCAATTCCCGAAATGCTAGGTCTTCCCGGGGGAAAAACCCCGGGTTTGTGGATCTTTGGTAATATATATAAACAAGCCGCCACTGGATATGGAACAAACAGATATTTGAACTCAAGATCATTGATCAGCCCATGTTCCCTCTATTTTTTGAGATGTACCTCAATTAAGTTTGTAATATCCCTCATTGGATTGCGTGTTAGTTTGACATATGCATTTATATCAGAGAGTTGTCTATCAATTTCCAAAAGGTAATCTGTTGTGTCCATCAGGACCAGATTGCCCCCTTTATCTGCTTCCTTCAAGATTACATTAGGAAGTCGCTTCAAATCCTGTAATGCTTTTCTCTCCCCCTCGTAAGGTTATCATCATTGACCAGATTCTTACCAGTATAGGAATCTTCCCATTGGAATAAATCCGTTGTTACTAACCGATGGAAAGTGTCAACCACATTATCATTTCCTAATGTTGGTTGGAAAGTTGACTTGGGCTTAAGGCCACTGTCTAAGCTTAAATCAACAGGTATATCCAGATCTTGTAGCAATTGTGACATAGATGGAACATTGTGTTCCTCTTCTGTTAGTGAGACAAGTGTTCTTATATTATACAAATCTTGAATAGTCCTATTACAGCATGTAACTACAGATTGATCAAGAGATGTAATACATTTTGGATGACATGCAAAAAACTTTCTTAATTTCATCTTACGAACAAATTTGAACACATCAACATGTATTTGGGTAAAATTAGGCCCGGACAGAAGTTCAAACCTTTAGACAAAAGATTTATTTAATCATTACTGGGTATATGTTTAGACAAATTAACAATCGCAATGCTATCCAATTGTTCATTACATACATGAGCATCAACCAAACATGTATCCCTCAATTCATCAACAATTACTACTTTTTCTGTGTCTTGGACCTGGTCAGATAGCCTTCCTTTTCTGTTTCGGTGCGCTCTATTATACCCCCTCCTGGTCTTTTTATGGCATTCTGCCGTTTGTTGAATTCTGCTTTCGTTCCCTTCCTGTAACGTTCTACTTCCAATAAAAAAGAAGAAGAAGAAGTAGAAATTGGTGCTGCTGCAGCTGTACCCATATTAGCACTAGTACTAAGTCCCTCATTGGGTTCACTTCTTATACTTGATATATCAGATTCGCTATTCGAAACCACACTGTTAAGTTCACCTACACTAGTTTGGTTTTTTGTGAATTGAGTTGAATGTTATCAAATTTTCGAGCAAAAGTGAAAACTCTCCCTGAGTTGTAATCGTTAGCATCTCTCCTCAGTTTTCTTGATTTCTTGTCTTTTAAATATATCTGGTGCTTGGCAAGCACGTCTTCTAGGATTTTATAGTTTTTCTCTTTGGCCTCAGTTAGATTTGATCTACTGATTTCTTCTTCCAACGTTTGAATTTCTAATAGCAATTGATCCCTTTTTCTTTCTGAGTGTTTAATCAGAATGGACATCATACCATATGATGAGTTCGATAATAAATCCTCCCATTCTAATAATAGATCTTCCCCAGATCATCAAAAGATGGAAAAATGATGATCCTCAATCCCCGTGGGACCTGTTTCATGTCTATGTATTTCCTTAAAATGGTAGCATCCCACCATTTGGAGGACTCCTGTTTTCGTGGTCGTTCTAATCTCTGAAATTTCCCTTTAAGACCTTCCTCTTTATTGCTGGAGGACACTATGATGGCATTATCCTTATTTTGGAATAGTTCTTGGAATAATTTGTCCCTATCATCTTTAAAGCTGGCCATAGTTTAAGGAAAATAAATTAAATTTAGATTTAAGATAAAAGTTGGGCAACGGAGTGCACAACAATACCACAAAACAATGAAGAGTTCTAGAACAAATGGCAGTGGTAAAAAGAGACCTAGCCAGCACCTCCGTTATGTCTTCCCCCAGTGTTATTAAGAGACTAATAGTAATCTAAGCGTGCTCAATGTAAGACACTGTGCCATTAATCAGTGTTAATCTATATGGAAAAAAATAAAATCCTTTCCCATACACAATACAATTACAAAAAAATTAACAGAGCACAGCCACTGTATAGTATTGTAACTGACCTTGTAGTCACTTTATTTTTTAATAAGCCCAAATTAATATAAAGTTTATAATACAAAACAAAATGTTCATAGAAATTAATGCAAAAGGCAAGTAATCTTTGAAAAGTCTTGATTTCGTTGACACGAAGTGCGTATCGTAGATGAAGACAGCCGACACGTGTTTCGTCGTTTATACGACTTTTTCAAGGCTGTAGAAACAATATTCAAATTGATATACAATATTGTATATATAGTATTGTATATTTAATGCCTTTTAAATGCATGTCACTCGTTAACAGTGAAAAGAAAGACCATATATTCTACAAAGACCAGCTAAAGAATGTGGTTAAAATTACACAAAGCACATTTGTGTCATCAGTGATAAATAACACAAGACAAGACACCAAGAAAAATAGGGGAAAAAAAAGAAAATATAGTATAAACCACAAAGGGAAGGATTTAAGAAGAGAAGGGAGAAAAGAAACAGAAAAATAGAAAAAGGAAATTTAGAGAGAATAATAATAATGTTCCATTGTGCTTGACAGACATAATACTACCAAGCATGCACCAAGATAGAACCAACCGAAGGAGAATGTGCAAATAGCTTATACCCAAGGTGCAATAGTGTGTGTTCCTTATATAAGGTAACACATACCTTAGAAAAATTTCTGTGGCTCAGAATTGAAGAAACTTCTTTGAAATCTCGGATTGTCGAAGAGAACAATGTCACGTAGTATAGACGCAAATTTTAAATCTTATAGAACACTCAAAATGACTACAGATAAAAAGAAGTATAAAGGACAAAAGATGATTAGTCACTGTTTAAAAGCAATGGCGCATTTGGGGTCACTTCTTTTCTATTCTTTAATTATATTCTTTCATACCTTCGACACTTGGAATACTGATTTTATTTATTCCAGATTACCTTAGCATCGACGTAATGAGGGAAACTTAGTCTCTTTTACTATTCCAAGATGGCGCTGGTTTCGGCTATTACTTTTTCTGCCGAAAAACCGTCCGTCTTTGGTTTCTGCTTTGGTCATCATCAATCAGGTGTTTTGCTGGCTATTTAATAGAAGCTGAGTAGTCCGCATACTCGAGGATCTCTCCACTGTAGCGGGACGCGTTTGTTCGTACGAGGTGAGCGTTGTGGTTTAGCGGTTCACGTTAGCAAACTGTAGAGTTAACTATTGGTAATACTTTGATAGCCGATTAATTGGTGGTGTTGGATAGAGTTGACGCTATTCAGATGTACTCTTGTTCGTAATAGCAATAACGGTGTAACGGACGGCAAAAGTGTGAAATAATGAGTTAGAATGGAATATTTTAAAAAGGAGATGTGGTGTTTTATTTTATGGCGTATCAGGTTACCATCACAACATAACCGGGACATTTAGGAGGTAACATTATGGATTCTGACACCGTTATTTTAAACGTCGGTGAATATAGGCAATAAAATGCTTAAAGCCTTGTTATACTAGCATGGATACACTTAAGAGTTTTGTGCACTCATTCAGATGCTGTGATAGAGCACTTTTTGATGTTATAATTATTTGATAAAGGACTATGAGTGCTGAATCGACGGTAATTTGTGCGGTAGTGTTTGTAACATCTTTCCTACATAGGGTAGGCACTAGTGTGCGTATTGTATCACAGGGGTCATCAACCTGTGTGTACCACTTCCTCTTGTCAATCTAATTCGCGCAGTCCTATACTGGTATCACCAGTGCAGGTGCATTGCTATCTGTAATTATACTTAGATTGGATATTAGACCTCAGTTGTTTTAATTTTCAAGTATACTTGCAATCTTAGATCTCTACTTATATAATTTTTGTTTACAGAGTACCACTATTTGTGACTCATATCTACAATTTATCTCTACTACAAAGTTTGACGCACCGTCTACAATAGAAATAGAAAATGCTGAATAAGCACTTTCAAGGTATGGCTTTTTTAGTGACTCATCAAAGGAAATTATACTTAACTCTATGCTATTTGGCAATGGCTCTCTCTTTACAATTAAAACTAGTATTAGAACTTAGACTTCTTTCTCCCGAACCTATTAGCATTTTTACTGGGTTTAGATGAATTTAAAAATAATCCTTAGACTAGGAAGTACTTGCCTATTTTTTAAATAAGTGCACGGTTTTTAATATTAAAGAAACGTGGAAGTATATATGGAATTGATTCAATTAAAATTCATTATTTTTAATCCAGTGACTAATCATCTTTTGTCCTTTATACTTCTTCTTTTTATCTGTAGTCATTTTGAGTGTTCTATAAGATTTAAAATTTGCGTCTATACTACGTGACATTGTTCTCTTCGACAATCCGAGATTTCAAAGAAGTTTCTTCAATTCTGAGCCACAGAAATTTTTCTAAGGTATGTGTTACCTTATATAAGGAACACACACTATTGCACCTTGGGTATAAGCTATTTGCACATTCTCCTTCGGTTGGTTCTATCTTGGTGCATGCTTGGTAGTATTATGTCTGTCAAGCACAATGGAACATTATTATTATTCTCTCTAAATTTCCTTTTTCTATTTTTCTGTTTCTTTTCTCCCTTCTCTTCTTAAATCCTTCCCTTTGTGGTTTATACTATATTTTCTTTTTTTCCCCTATTTTTCTTGGTGTCTTGTCTTGTGTTATTTATCACTGATGACACAAATGTGCTTTGTGTAATTTTAACCACATTCTTTAGCTGGTCTTTGTAGAATATATGGTCTTTCTTTTCACTGTTAACGAGTGACATGCATTTAAAAGGCATTAAATATACAATACTATATATACAATATTGTATATCAATTTGAATATTGTTTCTACAGCCTTGAAAAAGTCGTATAAACGACGAAACACGTGTCGGCTGTCTTCATCTACGATACGCACTTCGTGTCAACGAAATCAAGACTTTTCAAAGATTACTTGCCTTTTGCATTAATTTCTATGAACATTTTGTTTTGTATTATAAACTTTATATTAATTTGGGCTTATTAAAAAATAAACTGACTACAAGGTCAGTTACAATACTATACAGTGGCTGTGCTCTGTTAATTTTTTTGTAATTATACTTGGCATATGTATTGCGGAAAGGGGAGGAGTCTTGCGAGATATACGCAAAACCCTCATCCGTCTAGAGGTAGATATTAAGATCTGGTAATGGAGCTCTCTGACTCCCCCACAGGAGTGACACAACTCGCCCTTAGAGATAATTTGACAGAGTACAGAGAAATAGGGGAGAGGGAATGATTGTTTTGGGGCAAGTACTTCTGAGCTCACAGATATGGAGAAGGGGAAAGGCCGAGGAAGGCATTAGCTGATCAAATCCGCCACCCTCGATTCTCTAATTATGTGCTTGAGATGCGAATGACAACACGCACAAGGACACAGCCAATATTTTACATACCTTCACAACTTGTTATTCTGCCCTTTACACATCAAGGGGGGAACAGTCTATTTCATTAGCGACGTATTTGGAATATGTGGTGTTGGGATGGCTTGGGGGGGCACAAAGGGAGTTCCTGTCTGCTTAAATCGAGGAAGATGAGATCAGAGCGGCAGTGATGCAACTATGTTCTGGCAGAGCTCCTGGCTCGGACGGCCTCCCGACCGACTTTTACAAAACATATATCGACTACTTGACTCCAATACTTAAGCAGGTATACGATGGGGCTAGGAAGGAGGGTGTCCTACCTATGTCCATGAGGGAGGCGACAATTGTTTCACTGTTAAAACCGGGAAAGCCAGGCAATAAATGTGAGTTGTACAGACCTATTCTCTAATAAACTGTGATGTTAAAATCTTGGCTAAAGTAATGGCCAACCGGTTGAGTCTCCTTATGACCTCTTTAGTGTTATCGGACCAGACTGGGTTTATCTCCGGATGGTTGACCGTGCATAATTTACAAACTCTCTTCTCGCTGCTGCAGGATGTGGATCCTGAGATAGAAGCAGTGGCAGTCTTTATAGATGCCACCAAAGCGTTTGACTGGTGGAATAGGAGTATCTAATGGGAGTGTTAGGGCGCATGGGAATGCCATCCGACTCCCTCTCATGGATAACGCTGTTGTACCAAGAGCCGCAAGCGAAGGTTCTTGTTAATGGAGTAAGCTCTGCCCCATTTACAGTATTGTGGGGTACGAGACAGGGGTGCCAGCTTTCACCCCTGTTCTTTGCACTGGCTGTAGAACCACTCACTGCTAGGCTGTGCCAACAACATCAAGGAAATGCAATCCGCTATCCCACCAGACAGATATTGGTATCCCTCTACGCAGATGATATAACACTCTATGTGCGAAACCCACAAATCAGTCTTAACCCCATATTGTGAGAATTAACAGCTTTTTGAGGGATCTCGGGAATCAATGTTAACTGGTAAAAGACTCAGGTTTTCCCACTGACGGAGGCAACTCAGCCATATGCTCTGGACTACCCTATAGTATGGTGCAAGTCAGAGGTGAAATGTTTGGGGATAATAATCACAAGAGACAGGTCAGACCTTATGCGGGCTAACTATGGAAGAACCTTAGCATCCCTGACAGATATGATAACACGCTGGATTGGGGCAAATCTCGCTGATAAAAATGGTTATACTGCCCAAATTGTTGTACCTCTTTCTTAACATACTATTTTTTAAAAACACTCCAAGCGCAGCTGACCAGATTGGCGTGGGGGGGGAAACAACCTAGACTCAAATGGGACACTTTAACGCAACCCTTCTCACAGGGAGGCTTTGAAGCTCCTGACATGAACTTATATTATTTATGTGCGCAGGCACACTTTGCGGCGTACTGGTTTCACCCTCCGCCTTATATGCCGCACCTGGCCAATTAACAGAGATATATGGATCACATACCATTAGCGGGATTTATTGCACATAAACCTAAGAGCAGAGACTTGGACCCCACCATAGTGGATTGCACCACCGAGGCATGGAAAGGTATCGCTGGTAGATTCGCTGTACCGATGCTATATTCACCTAGGTTACAACTTCCACACTATCCAGATCTTGAGGTGACACAAGAGGTGTGCTGCCGAAGAATGTTACATAAAGTTAAAATACATACATGGGGAGATCTGTATACCAACAGGATTTTTAAAAACAGGGAACAATTCTTTCGATGCGATGAACCCACGCCTATGGAGCACTTCCTATTCGTGAGACTCTGTCAAAGCGTTAAAGCAATCACACCTGAATTTCCTCGAGAGCCACCAACGTTGGGTCCAATACATGCTACATTGCAATGTACCCCCCGTCACAGGGGTCTCCCTTCTATACCTTTTTTTTTTATCAAAGTCAGGGTAGTTCCTTCTCTGCCAAGTGGACACAACCAGTTGAACCAGGTGGCTAAGGTATGTGTCGCTGGAAGATCTGAAAATCAGATCTTGGTGCCCTCACACACCTGTTAGGGTGTCATGCTTCATCATTGGGCACTCCTCGTCTGGCCGGCGCTGCAATGCCTGACGGGCCTGGGGGCTTCTTTATTGGAGATCTTTTGATCTGGCGATGCCGTATAGATGAATGCAGGTGAGGGAGTTAAATGAGTTTGGTGAGTGAGTGGTGACTAAAATAGGCTCTGGTAACCTAAAAAAACGTTTTTAGGAGGAAAGGGTACCAGGACTAAATAAAAACAATGGTACTATCTTGTGGTCTTCAGGTACCAGGATAGCTACTAGTCGGAAGCGGTCATGGAAGTGGTCACTAGTATAGTAAGGTGTGTCCCTTCTATACCACCATACACAAGCATCCCTGACAGATGACCCTACTGACTCAAAAAAACGGTGGGAAGCTGATTTGGGCACATCCCTGTGGGACAAGCAGTGGGGGTATAGCTGCAACCAGACTGGGAACATATCTGCTAACAGCCGCCTGTGGATCATACATTATAAATTTCTTCACCACTTGTATTACACACCGGTTAGACTGCATAGATATCAGATTCGGGAAGATGACAAATGCGACAGGTGTGGATAAGAGAATGCAGATTTCCTACACTTAGCCAGGGAATGCGAACCCATCAGGACACACTGTCGACAGGTTTAGGAGGCACTTGAGGTGATGATAGGGACTCCGCTACCTGCATCACCAATTATAGCACTACTGGGGTATACAGAGGAGATTGACGCTACTTAAAGGAAATTTACAGCGCTGGGGCTTTTATTGGCTAAAAGAAGGATTGCCTGCAGGTGGGGAAGGGGCAGGGCACCTAAATTCAAAGTGTGGCTTCAGGACCTCATACTATGGCAAGAGCAATCCACGACATATGCAGAACTTCTCCCACTTATTTCTAGTCCAAAAGATATATGGGACCCCTTCCGAACGTATTTGCTAACCTACTCACGATAGGCCCCTTGATTTGGGGATTGTGAGATTAGAGCAAGGGGAGAGTGACTACTACCGGTGTTGGGAGAAGCAGGGGGGGACCGACAGAGGTCGCAAAGATACCAGCACATAGTAATGTGAGACCTGAGAGAGGGAGATTGTATGGAACAGATGGGAGGCAGGACCCAGGAGAGGGAGGAGAAGAAGGGGGGCATGCATGGCCTGATGTGACTATTGATGAACCACAACCCCGTCCTGAGTTATGACATTATAGACCATGTCATGTACGACTACTGAATGACACATAATGATGAAGATGTATAAAATGTTGTTAATGTACCTGAAAATACAATAAACAGATTTTAAAAAAAAAAGACGATTTTGTAAAATCATATATCTCATAGCTGCCATTTCAATATCTACAACCAATAGGGCACCTGCTTCACTCTTGGACAATTTGTCTACTATAGTGGACAACTTTCTAATCTTGAGATCATTTAAAATCACACCTACAGATGGAATCATTGTGTCAAAAATGTCTCCCACAATTTCTGCACCACTAGCACCTTTTTTAGGTCTGTTTGTTTTCCACAACGGATCACTGAAATGTCTCACATGGTAAATCTTGGACCATACCATCCCCAGGACAATGTGAAATATGCGTGGTCCCCGCAAATGAAATAAACTCCCAAAAACAAAAGCCAGACTCCCACATACTCAAAAATATGGTCACACTCACATTCACCCATGTAACTAGTGTTAAGTTCTGATTTGTCTCTAGTCACACATCATTTTCCTTTATCTATCCAATCTAGGAGTAATGCAGGCATACCTCCTAACTCAAGTTGATTCTCTTCTTCCGTATCCCATGGTCTCCTATACCTCTCATCCAATCCTGCTTTCTTCCTCTAAGTTATGGCTCTCATCCTGTCTTCTGTTAACTCCACAAATTTCTTCTCAATCTTGGTTAAAGAGCTAGCCAGATTGTTTCTATGAGCGTAAGCTGTGTCCAATTTCACCTTCGGTCTAAGGACACTATTAACTGCCTGCATAGTCTTAGCATGGAAATATCTATTCAAATACTTAAGCAAAGGAACTTTAGAAAGCACCCAATCTTAGTTGGAATAATAATACTCAATATGTCCTGTCCCATAAAACAAACTCATCAGAAGGCTACACGTAACACCGTATTGTTATGTGGTCACTTTATAGTCCCGGATAGACACACCACCATTTTACATGCTCACGGTGATAAGTTGCCTTCTTTCTCAAACATGACGACATTTGACACTCATTCGTTTGTGTGCCTGTGCAGGACAATATTCTCTGAACTGAGCTATGCTTACATTTCCACTTTGTAGGCACATTATCAAATACCTTGAACATTCTGTACAAGGGCTTAGTTCATTATGCAAAATGTTGTTATTTGTTTTGCCCGTTCGATGAGAGAGCTATTACAATAGTGACAACTATAGTGGCCTGACTGGGACTATGGCATGGTAACATGGATGATATTTATTATATAAACAACATCACTACCTTGTTTATACAGAGGAGCATTTCGCTGGTGTTGTCGGTATGTCGGTGACTCAGCCGGACGTATAGGTAGAGGTGCATTATAACCTCGCGGTAAATGCTATCTCGAAAACGGCTGCATAGAAACATATCGTGTTTGGTATAAAACACCTTGGAATCATACCTCCACACCAGTAACTGCTGTGGGAGGTATGATTCCACCCTTCAGAAGCGAGCTTCGTGGGGTCACTGGTCTAACCGGTACCAGCCTTCTCGACCCGTACAGCACAAAATGGATGCTTCCGACCAGAGACACATTTCTGCCCTCCTGCTGCTAAGCCAAGCATGGACTGGGTTGCTCCAACTACCCAGACTCAGGTCAGTGCTTTCTTGGGCCTGACTGGGTACTACAGGAGGTTTGTTAAAGGTTATGGATCCATAGTGACCCCTTTAAATGATCTGACCTCTAAGAAAATGCCTAAGAAAGTTCAGTGGACAGTTAGCTGTCAAAAGGCATTTGATGACCTGAAGCAGGCCATGTGCACTGCTCCCATTCTGCAAAGTCCTGACTATTCCAAACAATTCATTGTTCAAACTGATGCATCTGAGCTGCGGGTAGGGGCTGTGTTATCACAACTGAATGAAGAGGGTCAGGATCAGCCAGTAGCTTTTATAAGCAGAAGGCTGACCCCCAGAGAGAAACGTTGGTCAGCTATTGAGAGGGAAGCCTTTGCTGTGGTTTGGGCTCTGAAGAAGTTGAGGCCATACTTGTTTGGCACTCACTTCATTGTTCAGACAGACCATAAGCCCCTCTTATGGCTAAAACAGATGAAGGGTGAAAACCCCAAACTTTTGAGGTGGTCCATTTCCCTACAGGGGATGGACTATTCAGTGGACCATAGACCTGGGAGTAACCATGCCAATGCAGATGGACTCTCCAGATATTTCCACTTAGAAAATGAAGACTCAACTCGTCTAGGTTAGTCTCATGTCCTTTAGTTTTGTGGGGGGTTGTGTAGGAAAGTAGGATCTGCTTCTTATGGTTACCCCCACTTTTTGCTTGATGTCTCACTGTTTTTGACTAGTCTGACTGGGATCCTGCTAATCAGGACCCCAGTCTATCTGCTTTCTCCCTTAAATTGACATACATGTACTTTGGTACACTCCAGATTGGATACTGGGGCACCCTTATAATTCCCTAGTATATGGTACCCATGTACCCAGGGCATAGGTACCCCAGAGGCCTCCCATGGGCTGAAGCATGTATTATGCCACCCATGAGAGGCCATGCAAAATGGAACTCCAGGTCTGCTACAGCAGTCTGTGTAAGATGGTGCTTGCACCACTTACTTTAGATATAGGTTCACTATATCTATAGGTCACTACACTTAAAACTTATAAGTCACCCCTATAGCAGGCCTTATCAATCCTGACGGCAGGGTGCTGGGTTTTTAGTGAGAGGGTGCCCCTGCATGAGCAGGGCCCCTCTGCAGCCTTCGGAGACCATTCTCCCGGGTTGTCGGTGACTCAGCCGGACATATAGGTAGAGGTGCATTATAACCTCGCGGTAAATGCTATCTCGAAAACGGCTGCATAGAAACATATCGTGTTTGGTATCAAACACCTTGGAATCATACCTCCAAACCAGTAAATGGTGTGGGAGGTATGATTCCACCCTTCAGAAGCGAGCTTCGTGGGGTCACTGGTCTAACCGGTGGCAGCCTTCTCGACCCGGACAGCACAAAATGGATGCTGCCAACCAGAGACCCATTTCTGCCCTCCTGCTGCTGAGCCAAGCTCGAGCAGAGGAAGGCAGCACAATAGGCATCCTGTCACAGGGAGGTGTGACCACTTCCCAGACAGGGTTTAGTGTATTGGGGCTGGGTGGGTGCACTCTGAGAGTGCCTGAAATTCTGCACCTGGGGCACATTTGGTGTCCCTGTGCATAGTCCAGCTCAAACCAGTTCTGGGAGCCATTGGCTCCTGCTCTGGCGCGAAACTGGACAAAGGACAAGGGTGTAACCACCCCTCTGTCCTGCCCCTCCCCTAGGAGGATCCCCTGAATCTGTCCAACCCTCTCCCGTGGGTACAAAAGGACTTACCTGGCTGTAAGACTTTAGATTTTACATGGACAAGATTCTACAAGAAGAAACCACTGACCTTCGACCGTCTGGACACTCTGGACTTCGCTGGACCTCGACTGGGCTCGACTTCGTCCCCCTTTCCGTCCGAAGCTTGGTTCGTGCCCGTGCTCCATACAGGCTCCGTGCAGGACCTGTGGTACACTAAAGACAACTGAAGAATCTCCTTTGGAGTGAAGGAGTCACTCCCCTGCACTCGCAGGCACCTAAGAGCAACTGACTGGTCTGCTGCTCCTGAACTCCTGTGGACTCCGAAGATTTCAGCAACACAGGAGGTAGATTTCCGAAGGTCCCTGAGATTGATCTGCCCTCTCACCAAGTTTGAGGCCAGTATTTCTTGTGGGGACTGCGTGACCTGAACCTCTGTGCACTGCATCCATTTGCAAGTGCATATGCTTGTTGGCAATTCTCGAGCTTGTGCATTGGACTCCATATAGTCCTGACCCTGAGCAGTATTTGCACCAAAGAACTCTGGCCTCCTTGCACCGAGTACTCCGTGGGCTAGTCCTTTGCAATCTTGCTTGAGGTCAACTCGCGACTCCTGGTCATTCGGCCTGTGGGTCTTCCTGAGGGTCATTTTGATTTCTGTTGGGCTTTCATGGTTGCTCCAAACGTGCCCTGACTCCCCAGTGCTTGGTGAGTCCCCTGGACCTTGCTGGTCCACACCGTAACCTGCTTGACCTTCCTGCGTGGGTTGCTTTTGCCAAGGCTTGTTGGTGCTCCAGCCGGACACCGACCCCTCAGCACTCGACATCCTTTATGGGACAGCTCACCTCCAGCTCCTGGTTGTCCTCAACATCTCCTGGTCCTCATGGCTGCAGAGTCAAGCATCCCTTCTTCGCACCTGAAGCAACCGACATCGGTGGGCATTCGTCTACCGAGCCCCTGGTCACTCTGAAGTGACCCAGACTCTGTCCCCTATGCTTTCAGGTTCCATCTTCCTCGAATCCAGGCTTGGATTCCACCGGACCCTTTTCATCTTCACGGCAGCAGTACTTCTTTGCAGCCCTTTATTGAGAACGACGGCAGTTTCCGACGCCACTTTAGACCTATGCACCCGGCTCCTCTGGGATAGGTAACTCTGGTACTTTGGTATCCACGGGTGGGGTGGCTCTTCAAACTCTTAAGTTCCAACATATTTGCTCAAAGTCCTCCTAGAAGGGTCCTTAAACTTTAAAAGTGTAACCGCGACTTCCCCATAGAATTGTACGGAGCCCGCAGTCGTGTTCCCACACTGCACCTGGCCTCCATGGGGTCCCTGTCTACTCACCATGGGTGGTTCCTTGGGGTCCCAGCGATTCTACGTGCTCCAGACCTTGTCTTGATCTCAGTCGTGACTGTTATACCACTATTTTAGTATATGGTTTGGTCTCCCCATGGAGCCCACTGTGTATTGTGCTACTTACAACTGTTCTGTTGATCTCGTATTGTGTGCTTTGTGTTCTATCCTCATGTAGAGGATAGTAGAGTGTTATATTAATAATTACTTATTTTTATTTAACTACTGTGTAGTTCTCCTTCATTTAGTCATTCAGGAGGTGATATTCTGGTAAAACAAGCTGCTTTACATTCCTTCAAGATTAAGCCTGAAGGCTGCTCTCCACAGCTACCACTAGGATAGCTTTCTAAAGGTTATCTTTGACCTCATACATCATAAGGGTCGTTTGGACTGGTGCAAGGTGCCCACTTTAATTAGTGGACAGCATATACCAGGCCAACTTCTCACAGCTGGCACCAAGAGGCTGACCCATGCCGGAATTCCAGCCCAGCTAATTCATGTTACCTCACGTGAGGGCTGCCGCCCAGCTCTCCACCAAGATGGTCAGCCTGACTAAACTTACCCAAAGGGGTAACAGGGAGCCCGATCACGCTACAGTGATTTGGCAGATTCACCCCACCCTAGACACACTAAGTTTGGGAGCGCTTGGTAGGAGTGCAATATACTGCAGTACTTATATGCAAACATATCTTCTCTGTAATAACAAAATGGATAAACTGTTTATCTTCTTCACCATGCTCGTTATGATTATTGTAGCGCACGTATTTTACCCAAGAATCACAATGCTTCAATAAATATTGAAACTGCATGTTGTGTATTTCTTGTGTATCTCTTTGGTAAGCATGAGTAACCAAACAAAAAGGTTCTAGATCTGTTACCACGATTTCCTTGAGGAGTCAGGGTTGTCATGTTCTGAGGTTGCACAATCCATTTGTTACCTTGTGAGGTTAGGGGTACAGAAGGTGCAGGGTGAGCTAGCAGGACTAAGGCCAACATATCAGGATGGTGTGCATGGAGTCAGTCTCGCACAATTCTGTTGTTTATGTTGTCTAACAATCGCACTGAGAACGTATAAGCCGTACGACATGGCGCCGCCAACGTTCTAGCTTGGGTTCTTATTTAATGGATCACCTGAGTAGTCTTCTATTGTATACCCAAAGACCCCTACTCACCTTTTCATTGGAGACGCCTATGGTGTTAGGAAAAATCCTATTCAATAGGTAAATCCTATGTATTGGCTGTAGATTGTTCAAGCTTGAACCTTTCAAAGGATCACCCCAAACAGGTACCCTCTCTGAATTCCACATATTCAGATGGCTGACAAAGACGCAGCAACTAACATACCAGTGACTGCAGACATGCGGTTACACAAATGCTATTACAACGTGGACTACCCCTTACTCCTTGTGGTTGTGGCCCACGAAGCATTCATGACAGAGGTAAGAAGATAGTTTCAAACATACACTGAGGCTGCAGTTTTTAACAATTACACAGCTTATGAAGCATTAGAAATACCACTAACTTACCAAGAACATCAAAATTGGTTTGAAGGCGCACAACAATATTAGCCTAGATCTTTAAACTTAAATTTACCACTCCAGTCAGTGCAATAGTACAGAAAGTGTTGGATAGCGGAGGGGGAAAAATTACTTTTCCCACTCCAGTAAGTGCAACAGTAGGGAAAGTGTTGGATAGGGGAGAGGTAACAATTACTATTCCGACTCCAGTGAGTGCAACAGTAGGGAAAGTGTTGGATAGCGGAGGGGTAAAACTTACTATTCCCACTCCACAGAGTGTAACAGTAAGGAAAGTGTTGGATAGAAGAGGGGTAAAAATTACTATTCCCACTCCAATGAGTGCAACAGTATGGAAAGTGTTGGATAGCGGAGAGGTAAAACTTACTATTCCAACTCCAGTCAGTGCAACAGTACGGAAAGTGTTGGATTGCGTAGGGGTAATAATTACTATTCCCACTCCAATTAGTGCAACAGTAGGGAAAGTGTTGGATAGCGGAGGGGTAAAACTTACTATTCCCACACCAGTGAGTGCAACAGTAGGGAAAGTGTTTGATATATATATATATATGTGTATATTTTTATATAATTTTAAAATTATAAAATGAATTAAAATGTATAGTTTATTAATTGTTTTAAAGTAAGTATATATATATATATATATATAGATTATTATGTATGTGTGTTTAAATTTGTTTAAATTACATTTATTTGTTATATTTGTTAAAATGTATATTAAATCCACTTTATTTTTTTATTTAATTTTATTATTTAATATATTTAATATTTATTATTTTATTTTATATATATATAAAAATCGATATTTTGTACAACTATATTTTTAACATCGATATTTTTGTTTCAATATCTTTGTACTTACCTGTATAAGTATAGAGAGTCGATATTTTTGCATTCTATATTTTTTCATCGATATTTTTTACTTCTATATTTTTTACATCGATATTCTGCCAGTGAACCGTAACAATGCAAACTGAAAGTATAGGGAGGCGAAACATATTTATAAAAAAATAACATTATAAAACCAGTGGCGTAAAATAGTCCAAAAGCATACCATATACACATGAAACACTGCGGGACCATTGCTTAGCGCAAAATTTTAGGAAAAAAAGAAAAGCATGAAGTGGAAACACTTGAGATTACCAGAGTGGCCTACACAGCTTAGAGTTATAGTGTTGAATGCTAGATACTTTCTGAATATGTCCAGGATATGTCCGAGGGCCCCAGCCGTTAGCCCTGTTTCAGCAACCGATCCGCAGGAAGGGCTTGTGCTGTGCAGGGGGAGCGAGCCAGGCTGCAGTCGGCGTTTCTTAGATGGGATGGGTTGCTCTCTGGCACTGTATAGGCATCAGGGGGATATGGCAATCTGGCCTTATCACCGAAGAGCGTCTGGGTGTCGTGGGCTGGGGGAGGATTGAGCGCAAATGTGAGTAACGCGGAGTTCACCTCCAACATGGCCAGTCCGATCTTATTGTTCTCCACTCCAGCAGATCACGGAACTGGGAGACTAGCCAGGAAGCTGCTGACCCACACAGTAGGTACCCGGAGGAGAGGGAAGAGCAAGGGCAGTGGTGCTGGTAGACGTCTGCAGTCATTCTACTGGCGGGCAGGCGGTTCTCCTCTCATTCGCATGGTTGCCTCACCCTGTTCAACCCCCACTTCAGCTGGAGGCCGGGGCGCAGGTGTCCGGAAGAAGCAGAGACATTCCTGTTCCTCCTCTAGGAGCCGACAGGGTTTGACCTATGCATTTGGTCCCGGCTCGTGTTCACCTTACCAGTGCATAGAGTGGATTCACTTGTTATTTTTTCTGGTGTGGAATGGGGAGTGCAGGGCAGTGGTGCTGGCAGCCGTCTGCGGCATGCCGCAGGCAGGGTGGACGGCAGAGGGTTTTCATCACATCCGCATGGCAGCTTCACTCTCTCCGACCCCCACTCGGGCTGGATGCCTAGGTGCAGCAGGACAGGAGTGGCAGAGACATGCCTGTTCCTCCTCCAGGAGCTAACAGGGTGTACTGGGAAGGTAGCACTGTAGCACTGTCCATCACTTGGAAGGCACCCAACTGGATCCCTGGCCCGGGGACTCTTCTTGGGATCTACCCTCTAGCTATTGCATGATCCTCGCTGAAAATCGCTGAAAAGAAGAAGGTGGCTGGCCTTAAAATCAAGCATGCCACGGATATTGAGGACACTGCTTCTGAGTGTGGAGTGGGCTCTGACCATGCTGGACAGCGCTGCAGAAGTCACGATAGTTCGCCAGAATCTTATGGAGTCTGGCGGCAGTAGCAACAAGTGACTATATCCAGGCTGAAACACTGGCTAGGAGAGTGAGTGTCCTGCATCAACTATATGAGATGCAAATCCAGATGGAGGGGGATATACAATGACCTATTGATGTTCTCTTTTGGGAGAACTTGTCATTCGGTTATGCCATTCTCTTGCTGTAAAGGATGGGCCACAAGAGTTTGTTATGGACTGCCCTGAAAGAGAAACTGTAATTTTACCTGCTTTTTCTGACCTAGTCCCAGATGCAGTGAAACATTCATACGCCAATGAGTGAGCCTTAGAGCAAGCTCCTGCGCTATACCGCAACCATGTGGGGTGGGAATGACGGTTCCCCATATCACATTGTTCCAGTGAGATCAACACCTCAACCACAAAGACAATACCCCATTAAAAATGAGGCTAGAAAACAAATTAGAGAGATACTCACACAACTTGAATACCAAGGTGTAATTGAAAGTTGCACCTCCTAATCCTTTGTTTCCAGTAAAGAAGCCAGACCATTCATATCAGCTAGTGTTAAATTACAGACACTTGAACTCTGCTACACACACATATGTTGTACAAAATACTCACAGCACGGCACTAATGAATAACATACTGCGAAAAAGATACAAAACCACATTAGACATTTCAAATGGATTTTTCTGCCAAAATATAACACCTGAAAGCAGGTACTTGACCGCATTTAGTGTGCTAGGTTCTCAAAAGCAGTTCTGTTTATTGCCTCAAGGGTATAGGAACAGCCCAGGGTTGTTTTCAGCCTGGGTTACAGAACTTTTGCAACAATTTGATGACCAGGCATTGTCCTTTGTCAATGACATATATCCGATGGATGATGACCTTTCAAAACACTTTACTAGAGTAGATCGCATAGTTTTGGGATTTGCTCACATGGGCTACAAATTTAATTTAAAAAATCCAAAATAGCCCACCTCAGTGTCCTGTTCCTAGGATTTGAGTTGTCAAGTGAAGGCAGAAGCCAAGCAACACATTTCCTTGAGAAGTGTGCTCTTCTACAACCACCAAACACATTGAAGAATCTCCAATCAATATTGGGCTTTCTAAACTTTGGCAGACATATGATCCCAGACGGTAATAAGACATAATATCGAATCCAAAATATAGAATTGACAGAATATCGAGTACAAAATATAGAATGGAAATAGGGGCCGATTCCGATCTCGGTCGGAGGCGCACCCAATACCATTCGGTCGGGAAAAAAGCCATGTGAAAGCCTGTTTCCCGACCGATCCGTACAGCACACCGAACGAGTAAGTACGATGCGCACAACAGCACAGAATCCGGCCGAGCCGTACTCACCCAAACCAGGTCCTGTTCCCCGACCGAGGCGAATCCGGAAACGCCGAATCGAGTCGCACGGAAGGAAAAATGCAGCTCCGCCCGGCCGAACGAGTACGATGCGCTTTCCGTACGCGCCAGACCCGTCGCTACGCACAGCACGTCAAAGCATCCGGGAGAGGCGCACATAAGCTCCAATTCGCGCCACAACACGATCCACGGCTACGAGACGAACACGCCAGCGACGAGGACGAGGCGAAGCGACGAGGACGACGCGAAGCGGCGAGGACGACGCGAAGCGACGAGGACGACACGAAGCAACGAGAAGGACGAACGACACGAACCAACCATGAATCCCTTCGTCCCGATCATACCAATATTCTACATTTACTACCGGAACAGGCACGGACGCGTACGGCGCAGAAGGTAAGCCAGACACCAACCACAAAACACATACAACACGTACACGACACATCACACACACACAGAGGGATGCAGAATATACTTACACCAGCAACAGCAGCACCATAGGGGCGGGATGCCCATCACCAATGCCACATATGCACACAGGGGCCTGAATGCGCACCACCACCCCTACCCAGGGGGGCAGGATGCCTACCACTACTACCACCCTTAGCCAGGGGGCTGGATGCCTACCACTACTACCACCCTCACCCAGGGGGGCTGGATGCCTACCACCACTACCACCCTCACCTAGGGGGCTGGATGCCTACCACTACTACCACCCTTAGCCAGGGGGCTGGATGCCCTACCACTACTACCACCCTCACCCAGGGGGCTGGATGCCTACCACCACCCTTAGCCAGGGGGCTGGATGCCTACCACTACTACCACCCTCACCCAGGGGGCTGGATGCCTACCACTACTACCACCCTCACCCAGGGGGCTGGATGCCTACCACCACTACCACCCTCACCCAGGGGGGGCTGGATGCCAACCACCACCCTTAGCCAGGGGGGGCTGGATGCCTACCACCACTACCACCCTCAGCCAGGGAGGCTGGATGCCTACCACCACCCTTAGCCAGTGGGGGCTGGATGCCTACCACTACTACCACCCTCAGCCAGGGGGCTGGATGCCTACCACCACCCTTAGCCAGGGGGGCTGGATGCCTACCACTACTACCACCCTCACCCAGGGGGCTGGATGCCTACCACCACCCTTAGCCAGGGGGGCTGGATGCCTACCACCACTACCACCCTCACCCAGGGGGGCTGGATGCCTACCACTACTACCACCCTCACCCAGGGGGGCTGGATGCCTACCACCACCCTTAGCCAGGGGGCTGGATGCTCTACCACTACTACCACCCTCACCCAGGGGGCTGGATGCCTACCACTACTACCACCCTCAGCCAGGGGGGCTGGATGCCTACCACCACCCTTAGCCAGGGGGCTGGATGCCTACCACTACTACCACCCTCACCCAGGGGGCTGGATGCCTACCACTACTACCACCCTCACCCAGGGGGCTGGATGCCTACCACCACCCTTAGCCAGGGGGGCTGGATGCCTACCACTACTACCACCCTCACCCAGGGGGCTGGATGCCTACCACTACTACCACCCTCAGCCAGGGGGCTGGATGCCTACCACCACCCTTAGCCAGGGGGGCTGGATGCCTACCACTACTACCACCCTTAGCCAGGGGGCTGGATGCCTACCACTACTACCACCCTTAGCCAGGGGGCTGGATGCATACCACTACTACCACCCTCACCCAGGGGGCTGGATGCCTACCACTACTACCACCCTCACCCAGGGGGGCTGGATGCCTACAACTACTACCACCCTCACCCAGGGGGCTGGATGCCTACCACCACTACCACCCTCACCCAGGGGGGCTGGATGCCTACCACTACTACCACCCTCAGCCAGGGGGCTGGATGCCTACCACCACCCTTAGCCGGGGGGCTGGATGCCTACCACCACTACCACCCTCACCCAGGGGGGCTGGATGCCAACCACCACCCTTAGCCAGGGGGCTGGATGCCTACCACTACTACCACCCTCAGCCAGGGGGGATGGATGCCTACCACCACCCTTAGCCAGGGGGCTGTATGCCTACCACTACTACCACCCTCAGCCAGGGGGCTGGATGCCTACCACCACCCTTAGCCAGGGGGCTGGATGCCTACCACCACTACCACCCTCACCCAGGGGGGCTGGATGCCTACCACTACTACCACCCTCACCCAGGGGGCTGGATGCCTACCACCACCCTTAGCCAGGGGGCTGGATGCCTACCACTACTACCACCCTCACCCAGGGGGCTGGATGCCTACCACTACTACCACCCTCAGCCAGGGGGGCTGGATGCCTACCACCACCCTAAGCCAGGGGGCTGGATGCCTACCACTACTACCACCCTTAGCCAGGGGGCTGAATGCCTACCACTACTACCACCCTTAGCCAGGGGGCTGGCTGCCTACCACTACTACCACCCTCACCCAGGGGGCTGGATGCCTACCACTACTACCACCCTCACCCAGGGGGGCTGGATGCCTACCACCACCCTTAGCCAGGGGGCTGGATGCCTACCACTACTACCACCCTTAGCCAGGGGGGCTGGATGCCTACCACTACTACCACCCTTAGCCAGGGGGCTGGATGCCTAACACTACTACCACCCTCAGCCAGGGGGCTGGATGCCTCACCACCACCCTTAGCCAGGGGGCTGGATGCCTACCACTACTACCACCCTTAGCCAGGGGGCTGGATGCCTACCACTACTACCACCCTTAGCCAGGGGGGCTGGATGCCTACCACTACTACCACCCTCACCCAGGGGGCTGGGTGCCTACCACTACTACCACCCTCACCCACGGGGGCTGGATGCCTACCACCACCCTTAGCCAGGGGGCTGGATGCCTACCACTACTACCACCCTCACCCAGGGGGCTGGATGCCTACCACCACTACCACCCTCACCCAGGGGGCTGGATGCCTACCACTACTACCACCCTTAGCCAGGGGGCTGGATGCCTACCACTACTACCACCCTCACCCAGGGGGCTGGATGCCTACCACCACCCTTAGCCAGGGGGGCTGGATGCCTACCACCACTACCACCCTCACCCAGGGGGGCTGGATGCCTACCACTACTACCACCCTCAGCCAGGGGGGCTGGATGCCTACCACCACCCTTAGCCAGGGGGCTGGATGCCTACCACTACTACCACCCTTAGCCAGGGGGCTGGATGCCTACCACTACTACCACCCTCACCCAGGGGGGCTGGATGCCTACCACCACCCTTAGCCAGGGGGCTGGATGCCTACCACTACTACCACCCTCAGCCAGGGGGGCTGGATGCCTACCACTACTACCACCCCCACTCATAGGATGGACAATGCATGACACAACCAGCACACCACAACCTAGGGAATGCAAGAAGAAGACATCCCCCAACACCATGACAAGCGTGTGTAGACTGTGTCAAATGCCTACAACACCGAACATGACTTTGAACATACAATGTGACCCCCTAGCACATGTGCCACACATATATGTGTGTGGCACCCACAATGCAAGCAGGCCATGACCATTGTGGCAATGGGGTCCAAACCCCCATCATCACAGTGACCAAAATGTAAGTGTGGGGTCCATAGCTGAAGCACATTTTGAACATTGTGGCAATGGGGTCTAAACCCCCATCACCACAGTGACCAAAAGGTAAGTGTGGGGTCCATAGCTGAAGCACATTTTGAACATTGTGGCAATGGGGTCCAAACCCCATCATCACAGTGACCAAAATGTAAGTGTGGGGTCCATAGCTGAAGCACATTTTGAACATTGTGGCAATGGGGTCCAAACCCCCATCATCACAGTGACCAAAAGGTAAGTGTTGACAAAGAAAGAGGTGCAACTGCCAAACTGCATGGATGATTCCTGGTCACGGAACAACAAACACATCAGTGGCAAAGTAGTGTATGTGTCCCATTGCAACATAAATTGGGGGAGCCAAATACTGCAGTGCAAATAAGACATACCTTTGGCCATGTGCAGACAAACAACACCCATGGGGGCTGACACCGTCAACAATCATCAATGACACAATGACAGAAGTGACCATCAGAATGCAGACCCACATATTTGCACCAATGGGCACACAAATACAGATACCCTGTGGAGACTGCAGATGTGAGGTGAACAGATATCATACCATGGCAGCAATGGGACACACAAACCATGATCATTGTGCTGACCGATGACCTAGGACTCCCAGGGACAGCAGGGGAAACCCACCAAACTACATACAGCCAATGGCACACCCAAGATATGCCAATGCAGTGGTGCAGATGCACAAACACAAACAGGCAGACCCACACTGCACATCATACACAACAGGTGAGGGGGGTGCCAGTGTCCCCAGGCAACCACACAACACATGAGGAGACCTGAATACCAATCATACAGATGTGCATACAGTGCCACACTAAGGTAACTCATGGATCCAAATCCCCTATGTGGGCAAGCAGGCATTGTCAGATGAGAGGGAGCACAAATCACACATGTCACACAGGCACGTAGGGACAGCAACTGACACAGCAAGACACAGACACACCACAGCACCACCCCCAGGGCCCCCACAATGTGGTGACCCTGGGCTGCATTACAATCCCACTGTGATGACAAAGCTAAATATGGTTCACACTGTGATCCACAGTCATGTGTCCTGAGCAACTAACTACCATCACACCTACACAAGCACAAATCAAACAGCATGGCCAGTAAGCCAAGGCCAACATGGAGGCAGGGGCCTAGCCGGGCAACAACTCTCATCTGCACCCAACACTCTGCACCCAACACTCAACACCACACCCTTCGACCTCCAACAATGTGCAGCAGTGAAGCACACATGCACTGGTGACATTGCACATGCACCCATGACTATTCCAGGGTGGTGGGTGGGAACCAAGGTGCAGAAACACATCACACATGGCCACTCAACAAGACTCCTGAATGTCTGACACACTGCACACTACGCTGTACATGGACATGACGGCAATACCACACCAACCAATGGGATCCCATCCACAGTCACACACCAATGAAGAAGCCAAGGTCACCCACAAAGAACACACATAGACAACAACCAACATTGCAGCCCGGACCCTGAGGAGGGCCAGCTGTCACACACACAACGTGTCACAATCACTGAAAGATAACACAAACTGGAAATCACATGACAGGGGCAAACAACAAGTGCCAAGGGGAAACCTGACTGTGACCCATCTGCGTCTGCACACAAACTCAGCCCTGACAGCAAACACACCTATGGGTGACACCCTGATGACCAGTAATGTGCCATGCACCCACATCACAGAGATCCCAGGGCGAAGACTTTGGGGGAACATAGGTCAACTCAGCTAGCATCACAAACAGGTACAACACTAGGGATCACAGCATGCACAGCTAAACGGAAGTGAACACACAGACATGCACATACAACACACACCTTGGGCGCAGGCAATGTCACAGGAGTACACACTGCCATGAGGGGACTCCACTCCTGTGTGAGGAAAGCTGTGCCATATGTTGCCTCAGTAGGGCCCCATCATGTCAGCTGAGCACTTGGTCACACAATCAACAATTAGCACCAAATGAGGGCTCCCGTAACATCAGCCTGGTCATGGAAGTGCCAACGGAATCATCAGCACAGATCCAACACACTTGTATAGCAATGTTGCACTGACAACACAGATGAGTCCTTCCCCATTGATGCCCAAACCTGCATGTCCACTGGAGATGGCCACACGGTCAGGGAAGTAGACGAATTGAACAATGGCAGGCACAACAGATGTGCAGGGGTGGAAGCCACAGATGTGAAATAGGCAATCTAAGTAGGAAATCCCATTGCCAAATACTGAACACATGACACCCTCAGATGCTGCTATGGATGACATGGATACACCACAGGATAGGACACATTCCCCCTGGACCACATGGGTTCCTGCACAGTAACACTTCATTATCATGAGACCAAATATCACCATCACTGCAGCAAGGGCATGGTTAGCATCATCAACATCATGTACATCAGAAGCAAAAGCACTAGAGAACAGAAAGTTGCTTTATTCAGCATATGTGGCATTAAAAGTAGAAGTCCGGTAGAAAATAAACAAAGGCCAATGGCCAGTCCATCAACAAAGTCACAAGTGGGTGACAGTGGCAGATGCCACCCTACACATGCCTGCACAAAACCAGGGACAATCCACTAGGAGGGGCAACGGGGGGTAGGCCAGGCACCGCAGGGACAGGATCAGGGCTCACCAGGAGGAAGCAGGGAAGGGGTGGTGGGTGCTGGAGAGCCACTGACAACTGCAGTGGAGGTGTCTGACATGGTGTGTGCCGGCACAACTGGGGGCATGGCTCAGATGTTGTGGGTGCCGGCACGACTGCAGTGGACCCTGCAGATGGAGTGGACAGGTCCGCCACTGCAGTGCCCAAGTCAGACAGGGTGGTAGTGGACTCCACTGCAGTGCCTACCACCAGGGGAGGAGAATGGGGAACAGGCAAGGTGGGCTGGACAGAGGGGAGGACACCCTCACCACATCAGTGGCACAGACAAGCGGATCGGGGGTGTGGTGCCGGGAGAGCAAGTGGCAGGGGGAGAAGGCCG
The DNA here is from genome assembly GCA_963921515.1 of Calotriton arnoldi. Taxonomy (NCBI): domain Eukaryota; kingdom Metazoa; phylum Chordata; class Amphibia; order Caudata; family Salamandridae; genus Calotriton; species Calotriton arnoldi. Next base: position 2,263,339 of record CAWUFW010002204.1, read on the forward strand.
GATCCTCTTGGGGATGGTATATCTGTGGGTGGGGGAACCTGGGGCAGGGTGTGGTGGGGGCACCTGTGGAGTGGGGGCCTGAGGGATGGAGGAAGGAGACCTGGTGCTTGAGCTGCAGGGCGGCGGCGGGGTCTTGCTCTTACCACTCCGGGGGACTTGCGGGTGGGGGCCTCAGTCTGTCTGCGCCTGGGGGAGGGTGTCCGGGGGCGAGGGGCACTCTGCTCCGTGTGGGGGGCTTCCTCTTCCCCCTGGATGCTGGAGCAGCTGGATCGGAGGGGAAGAGGCCGAGGTCACTGAGGAAGAGGCGCTGGGTCTTTGGGGTTGCAGGTGAGGCAAGGGAGGGTGTTTTGGAGGGAGAGGCAACTGAGGACTGCGCAGTGCCCGTGGATGCGTGTGTGTGTACCAGGGCCCCATCCCCTGTGAGTCTGGTTTCAGTCCCCTGACTGTGCGTGCATGTGCGTTTTGTTTGTGGCGTGTGTGTCTGTGTGCTGGACGTGTGTGTGCTGGTGTGTGCCTGTGCCGGTGTGTGTGTGCTTGGGACGGGTAAGGTGCTGGGGAGTGTGGATGGAGCAGAGGCAGGAGGGGTGAGGGACTATCTGAGGAGGGACACTGCTGCCGTCAGGGAGGAGTCCATGGACCTATTGCCCCTCTGTAGGTCAGACATGCCCGATGAGATGCCCTCCATGAACGACACCAGCTGAGTCAACAGAGCGGTGTGCGCATGGAGGACACTCAGCATGGCTGTCTGCCCTACATGGAGCTGGCGAAGGAGGTACACAGACTCCTCACTCAGGGCAGCAGGGGACACAGGGGCAGGGGGTGCGGTGCCTGGCCCAAAGGAGACACGCTCCCGAACATGGGAGCCTCCACGGACCTGGGGAATGGGAGCCGATGGGAGGGCGGTGGTGGTGCTGGTGGTGGCGGGGACAGCAACACTAGCTGGGGTGTGGTGGCTGCTGACACCCGCCTCCATAAGGGAGTCATCCTCCGAGTTGCTCTGGTCCTCAGCTGAGGTGGATGGTGCTGAGGACTCCTCGGTGTGGCTCCCCTCGCCCTCCGTGCCACTGGGTCCCTCCGACCACTCCTCGGCTGCTGACCCAGTCTGGCTCTCTGGCTCCTCCTGGTCCGTGGAGCTGTCCCCTTCCGTGGCCGTGGATGTATCTGCAAACAATGGGGAAACAGACAGACATCAGTCACCTGCACCAAACGCACACACCACTGTGAGCACAGCACATTACAGAGCAAGCCCTGGCATCATTAGTTGTACATTGCTAAAAGTGCCCTAACTGAACAGGAGAAGCCAATTGTCAGTCTGATGCCAAGCATGGCACTCACATCCCACATGGCCTTGCACCCATCTGTCTGGTGTCTGTTGGATTGCAACACCCCAGTGTGGACACATGCACCAAGTACACAGTAGTTGGACAGTGCAGAGGACACGGTGTGGCATGTGGACATGCACACATCACAGCTCTTGCCACTGAGTCAGTACAGGTTTCCGGATGAAAGGGATGCCCAGAGTCAAATAGGAAATGCATGTGATGCATACCAGCGACAGACATCATGATGCACCCATGTCCTGATAGCCATCGCCACAATGGTGTGCATGTAGCACATGTCACTCCCCTGCAGGATCACCAATAAGTAGACACATGCCATGGCAGAGGCATGACTGCTAAGTCATACATCACTGTCTCAGTGATGTATGACTTGGCAGCCAGACAACAACACTATGCACTGTGTCACAATAGTAGGTCATGGGGAATGCAAGTCCTGGAGCTGCACAAGTGCACATGTACATCCCCCACACAACACATCATCTTAACCCTCATCTGTCCAGGTCATACCTATTGGACATATGGGAGACCTGTGACACTACCCTCTGAACCTGAGCCCCTCACAATCTGCTGTGAATGGGGAACAGCTGCCTGAACTTCACATTCGCATACCCCAGTCTGCACGGGCAGCTGATCAAACACCTATGTGACACACAAGTATCGTCTCCTATGGTCACATCTCCAGGGGCATGCTGAGCCCCTACCAAGAAACACCCCAGCAGTCCTGGCAAGTAATCCACAGCACACTGACACAGAGGCAGACACCTGAGGGGTCAAATCACTGCGCACAATGTGTCAGCTGATACACGGGAGTGGGAGTACAGAGTGCATTGCATGGCCTGGAGTAGGCATGACTGTCCTGCTCCACATGAATGAGGGATGAGCCCTGGACAGTGGATAGCTGGCTATGTATGTGTGACACACGTAATCTGCACACTCCTGGGGCCCAAACATTGTTCCCACCCACTGCATGGGCGTGTGCCACATACCCCAGGCACATGTGGTGGCTCAGCTCAGCAAGTGGACCGCATATCAAAGCAACACGCAGATTACATGTCCGAACACAGGCGTTGTGTGAACAATGGACCCACCCATGATGCCCACAACAGAGTTAGGGAAACAGATGCTGTCCCCCACCTTTAGTGAAGCAAACTGCAAGGACACAGTCCCAAGTGACACAATTCCCTGAATGTAAGGGCCACACCTGGGGATCAGATGAGCAGTGGGCAGTGCACAATAGAGGGACATGGCTCCTGGACAACATGACTGCTGCACTGTGGCAGTTGAACCAGGCCAGAGGAGGGCACAAAGCATGTAATACAGAGTTCACAGTGCAGTCTTTGACTCACCCCTCCTTGCTGCTGTCTGGCCTTCAGCTGCCCATCCAGGTCTGGAAACACCACCGCCAGGATCTGGAGCATGTGGGGGTCAGGGTCCGTGTTCCGCCCCTCCTGCGAGGAGGCGACAGCTTCAGCTGGACCCGTGCAATCCTCCGGGTCCAGCCCCGAAGGTCCTGCCACCTCTTCTGGCAGTTGCGGATCCGGCGCTTGTAGACCCCCACGGACCGGACAGCCCGGACGAAGTCCTTCCAGATCTCCTGCTTCCGATGGGCATTAACCTGTCAGGATGACAAAGTGAAAAGGCCATTACTACACATGCAACATATCCGTGCATGACACAGTTGTATATACATGTCTCAATCACAGGGGCACATGATGTACACAGGCAGTGCAAAGCTGCCCATGGACAGTTTGCCAGACGTCACTACATGGTATCATTGCATGGGAAGTAAAACCTTGTTCAAATGCACTGTCACTGCACCATACCTGTCCAGTGCATGTCACTACACACTATGGGGGGTGACGACTACTCAGTGAGCCTGCTAGCCAGTGGCGTGCAGACTTTCAGCCTTTCTAGTCAGACAATATGCACATTCAGAAAGGCAGTGCACAGAACACTCACCTGCTCCCCTGGTGTCCCATACAGCTTGCTGTACTGTGGAAGTAGGCAGTCCAGCAGGGCCTGGTTCTCCTCAAGGCTGAAGACTGGGGCTCTCTCCACAGTACGTGCCATTGCAGGGTCCAGAGGGGCAGAGACAGCAGCAGTGCAGTGGCAGATGTCGTCCTGGAGCATGTAGTGCAGGCAAGTGAGCTCTCAGGGGAACAGCCAGCAATATATATGTGCTGGAGAGGCAGATACTGTCCCTTGTGTCCAAAGTGATAGGTCCAAGTCGTTTGCATCTTCTGAATCTGGCCAATCCATGGAATAGCAGCACCAAAACACGCCCACACCATCCTTCAAATCTTCAACTTCATGACATACATGATTTTGCAACATTGTTGTGGGTGACCAACTGATTTTCCAGCAACCGACTCGTTCGAAATTCGAAAACGCGTCCGTTGCCAGGCAAGGCCATTGTCAATGGGTGCGCACCGATCGGTCCATTGCGGTACAACGCGTACAGGGGTACAACGCGTACCCGCACACATTGAATGCAATGGGCCGGCCGGGGGCACCGATCGGTCCATTGCAGTACAACGCGTACAGAGGTACAACGCGTACCCGACACATTGAATGCAATGGGCCGGCCGGGGCACCGATCGGTCCATTGCGGTACAACGCGTACAGGGTACAACGCGTACCCGCACACATTGAATGCAATGGGCCGGCCGGGGCACCGATCGGTCCATTGCAGTACAACGCGTACAGGGGTACAATGCGTACCGCACACATTGAATGCAATGGGCTGGCCGGGGCACCGATCGGTCCATTGCGGTACAACGCGTACAGGGGTACAACGCGTACCCGCACACATTGAATGCAATGGGCCGGCCGGGGCACCGATCGGTCCATTGCAGTACAACGCGTACAGGGTACAACGCGTGCAGGGGTACAACGCGTACCCGCACACATTGAATGCAATGGGCCGGCCGGGGCACCGATCGGTCCATTGCGGTACAACGCGTACAGGGGTACAACGCTGTACCCGACACATTGAATGCAATGGGCCGGCCGGGGCACCGATCGGTCCATTGCAGTACAACGCGTACAGGGGTACAACGCGTACAGGGTACAACGCGTACCCGCACACATTGAATGCAATGGGCCGGCCGGGGCACCGATCGGTCCATTGCAGTACAACGCGCGTACAGGGGTACAACGCGAACCCGCACACATTGAATGCAATGGGCCGGCCGGGGGCACCGATCGGTCCATTGCGGTACAACGCGTACAGGGGTACAACGCTGCACCGCACACATTGAATGCAATGGGCCGGCCGGGGCACCGATCGGTCCATTGCAGTACAACGCGTACAGGGTACAACGCGTACAGGGGTACAACGCGTGCACCGCACACATTGAATGCAATGGGCCGGCCGGGGCACCGATCGGTCCATTGCAGTACAACGCGTACAGGGTACAACGCTGTACCCGCACACATTGAATGCAATGGGCCAGCCGGGGCACCGATCGGTCCATTGGAGTTCAACGCGTACAGGGGTACCACGCGTACCGCGACACATTGAATGCAATGGGCCGGCCGGGGCACCGATCGGTCCATTGCAGTACAACGCGTACAGAGGTACAACGCATACAGGGGTACAACGCGTACCCGCACACATTGAATGCAATGGGCCGGCCGGGGCACCGATCGGTCCATTGCAGTTCAACGCGTAAAGGGGTACAACGCGCACCGCGACACATTGAATGCAATGGGCGGCCGGGGGCACTGATCGGTCCATTGCGGTACAACGCGTACAGGGGTACAACGCATACCCGCACACATTGAATGCAATGGGCCGGCCGGGGCACCGATCGGTCCATTGCAGTACAACGCGTACAGGGGTACAACGCGTACCCGCACACATTGAATGCAATGGGCCGGCCGGGGGCACCGATCGGTCCATTGCAGTTCAACGCGTACAGGGGTACAACGCGTACAGGGGTACAACGCGTACCCGCACACATTGAATGCAATGGGCCGGCCGGGGGCACCGATTGGTCCATTGCTGTTCAACGCATCACTGTACATGTGACTGGCATATGTCAGCATGCCTGTCTCAGATGGACATATGCCAGCCACAGATGGCTCCCAGGGAGTGAGGGGCACACCTACATCACGACAGCCTGTCCAAACTTTATCATAAGGCATGTAAGGCTGCATTTCCTATTGTGTGTATGTTGGTGTACATGTTGTCCTGTGGGTGTCACCTGTGGGCAGCCACCCCCAGGCTGTGCACGTGTTAATGGGGACAGGATCCTGGGTGTTACGTGTACATGACCACTGTGATGTGCAACTGTTCATATCTGTGCATGTGCCATGGTCACATTTCACGGTGGTGTATGTGTATGTCATGTCACATACCCCGTGAGTCCCATGTGGGACGGTATGTTTGAGCCAGGGTTTCCCAGTGGCACAATAGTGATGGTCCTCCACAGTCTTTGTGCATGTAGTGTTTACAATGTCTCTGATTTCATGTGCACAATGGGAGACAGTCTCCACATCCACGTTGTGTGTGCATGGACTTTGATGTTGTGCGTGTGTGTGTCACAGACGTCCATGTCTGTCCTGCCGTGGCAAGTGGGACCACTACTTGTGGGGGTCATGGTTGTTTTGCTGTGGTGTATACATGATACTCCATGTAATGCCAGTGTCCATGTGGCAATACAGGGTCCCTGGGAATGTACCTGTCATTGAGCTGTGGTGCCTGGGGCACATCTGTCCTCACATGTCACTGTGGGGGTGATTGTGACACGGCAGCAGGAGATGGGAACTGTGACACGGCCTCATGATATCCAATGGGCCAACCTGGGACTAATTGATGCCACCTGTTGGACCGTGTTGACAGATGTTGGCCATGTATGTACCATACATGTCCTTACGGAACTGCACACTTCATGTAGTTGTGCCTCATAATGATGTATGTTGTGATATTAAGTGTGTTCAATGCCGCATATGTGGGGTGACTGACAATCTTGCTTACTTCTCCTCTGCACTGCAGGGCTCCTGCTGTCCATCGACCATTCCCAGACCTGGCAACGATGGTGGAACGGGACAGCATCCGACGGTACCGCTTCACCAGGCAGCTGATTGAGGATTTGGCAGTGCAGTTGTCCCCACATTTGCAGCCTGGCCGGCCGTATCCTACAGCGCTGACCCCCAAGGTGAAGGTGATGGCAGCCCTACACTTCTTTGCCACCGGTACCTTCCAACATACTGTGGCGACTGCTGGTGGGATGTCACAGCCCATGTTGAGCCGTGTGCTCCGCGATGTTTTGGCAGCAATGTTGCTATTCCTGAACCGGTACATCTATTTCCCTAGACTGCGACGACTCACTGACGTGAAGAGTGACTTTTATGCCCTGGGGAGGATGCCGCATGTCATTGGCTCCATTGATGGGACACATGTGGCTTTGGTACCACCACAGGCCCAGGAGCAGGCCTACAGGAACCGCAAGCACTACCACTCGGTCAATGCACTGGTGGTGTGTCTTGCAGACATGACCATCACACACGTGTGTGCCCGTTTCCCTGGTTCAGCACACGATGCCTTTGTGATGAGGAGTAGTCGCATCCCCAGGATGATGGCACAGATGCAGAACCAGCGTGCCTGGCTTGTCGGTGTGTCGGTGTGCAGACAACATGACCACCCTCAAGCACGCCACCCGAAAACACCACCAGCTGATCCACACCACCAAGAAAACCGCATTCAAGGAACGACTGGACAACAACGCCCACAACAGCAAGGAACTCTTCATCATCGTCAAAGAGCTCTCGAACCCCAGAGCCGGAAACAACGACATCACTCCCTCGCAAGACCTCTGCAACTCGCTCGCCTCGTTCTTCCACAGCAAGATCGCAGACATACACAACAGTTTCAGCACACAGCCGACGTACCCTACGACCGTTCCAACGTCCCCCACCTCCACCCTCCGAGCCTGGACCCCGATCAACACCGAAGACACTATCCGCACGATGAACTCCATCCACTCCGGATCACCAACCGACCCCTGCCCTCACCACGTCTTCAACAAGGCCGACGCCGTCATCGCACCCCACCTCCGGGACATCATCAACACCTCCTTCGACACGCCACCTTCCCAGAGAGCTGGAAGCACGCCGAACTCAGCGCCCTACTGAAGAAACCATCAGCGGACCCCACCGACCTCAAAAACTACCGCCCCATCTCGCTCCTTCCTTTTCCTGCCAAAGTCATCGAGAAGACCGTCAACAGACAACTGGCCGCCTTCCTCGAGACGAATGGATCCCTCGACCACTCGCAGTCCGGCTTCCGGGCCAACCACAGCACCGAGACCGCCCTAATCGCAGCCACCGACGACATCCGAGCCCTGCTCGACAACGGGGAAACTGCGGCCCTCATCCTCCTGGACCTCTCCGCAGCGTTCGACACAGTCTGCCACCGCACCCTAGTGCAACGCCTGAACAACGTCGGAATCCAAGAGAAGGCACTGGAGTGGATCATCTCCTTCCTCACCGGAAGAACCCAGAGAGTCCGCCTCCCCCGTTCAGTTCCGAGGCCACCGAAGTCATCTGCGGCGTACCACAAGGATCATCACTCAGCCCCACCCTCTTCAACGTCTACATGAGCCCCCTCGCAGCCATCGCACGCCAACACAACCTCAACATCATCTCCTACGCCGACGACACCCAGCTGATCCTCTCCCTCACCAACAAACCCACAACCGCCAGAACCAACCTACATGAAGGGATGAAGGACGTAGCCGAATGGATGAGGAACAGCTGCCTGAAACTGAACTCAGATAAGACGGAAGTCCTCATCCTAGGATCATCACCCTCCGCCTGGGACGACTCCTGGTGGCCCCCTGCCCTGGGCAACGCACCCAAACCAACGGACCACGCACGCAACCTGGGCTTGATCCTGGACTCCTCCCTCTCAATGACCCGACAAGTCAACGCCGTCTCCTCGTCTTGCTTCAACATCCTACGCATGCTGCGCAAGATCTTCCGGTGGATCCCCACCGAAACCAGGAAGACGGTCACCCAGGCCCTCGTCACCAGCCGACTGGACTACGGCAACTCCCTCTACGCGGGAACCACAGCCAAACTTCAAAAAGACTCCAACGCATCCAGAACGCCTCAGCTCGACTCATCCTGGACATCCCCCGACACAGCCACATCGCCGGACACCTGAGAGACCTGCACTGGCTCCCCGTCAGCAAGAGAATCACGTTCCGACTCCTCACCCACGCACACAAAGCTCTCCACAACCAAGGCCCCAGATACCTCAACGACCGTCTGACCTTCTACACTCCCACCCGCCAGCTACGATCGACCAACCACGCCTCGCCGCCGTCCCCCGCATCCGAAGAGCCACAACGGGAGGAAGATCCTTCTCCTACCTGGCTGCCAAGACGTGGAACTCCCTACCCATCCACCTCCGCCTTACCCAGGACCACCTCTCCTTCAGGAAGCAACTCAAGACCTGGCTGTTCGAACAGTAGCGGACCCCCCTCCCCCAAGCGCCTTGAGACCCTCTGGGTGAGTAGCGCGCTATACAAATGATTGATTGATTGATTGATTGATGTACTGACTTTGTACTATTGTGTGTGATCTGATCTGTAGTATTCCGCCCACTTTTCCAAGTCAGCTAATGTGCACTTGTCTGTCCGTAGGTGACTCGGGATACCCCAACATGCCGTGGTTGCTGACACCCCTCAGGAACCCTGTGACACCAGCCCAGATGCGCTACAATGAGGCACATGGTCGGACCAGGAGAGTGATTGAGCGGACATTTGGTCTCCTGAAGAGCCGCTTCCGCTGCCTGGACAAGACCGGAGGGTCCCTCCCATATGCCCCTGCGAAAGTGTGCAAGATTATCATTGTCTGCTGCATGCTCCACAACCTGGCAGTGCGGAAGGAGTTGCCTCTCATCCAGGATGACAATGACCAACATCCGCCACCTGTGGAGGATCCTGGCCTGGACCACGATGCCAGTGACGATGATGATGATGATGATGAGGGTGATGTCCGCACACAGCTCATCACCAACTTCTTTAGCTGAATGTGAGTATCCTGAGGTGTCATGTCAATGATGTGAGTTGGCATGATGTGTAGGTGGTGCTCTGGTGCTGTTGGAGTGTGTCCATGGGCTACTTGACTGGATGTGTGTTGCGATGTGTGCTTACAGGTGGGCTGTACTCCCCAACAGTGTTGACATGCTAACTTGGTTCTGGGTGGGTATCTTGTAACATGTATTGTGCATGAGTTTTGCTGTTCTGTCCTGTACTCCATTGCTTTTGACTGTGTGTCATTTCTGTCCTTCACAGGGTACTTTCAGATTCGTTTGGTCAACTGTGTCCACCGACGACGTGATTGCACTTCCAGGCTGGTAGCTGTTGTGTCCCTACAGGTGATGTGCGCCACACCCATGGACTTCCTTCCGTCTACAGTTGTTGACTGTGTGCCCGCTGCCAGGTGGGATTACCTTGCATCTGTAGTGGTTACGACATGTTGCAACTGTGTAATAAACCTGTGCTTCACTTTGTGATGTGCGTTGTCTGTGGTCACACATTTGACTGCCATTTGCTTACTGCACCTGTGGGCTACTTGACTACAACTGGGAATGGGTGTGGTGTCTGTGCATTGCACCGTCTTCCCTGGCAACATCAGTGTAGGCAATGAGTCAGATGGCCTAGGTGTGTATGTGTTGTGTAGCCCTGGTGGTGTATCTCCCTCATATGTGTCACGTTGCCTTTACTCACATGCCTGTGTTGTCCTTGCTGTTGCAGTTCGCATGCACAGTGTAATTTTGCAGTTCATCATCCCCATAACAGCACCCACGTTGGAATCACAACAGAGGCAAGTATGGTGTATTAGTGTGTTTATTGTGATACATTTGTGTGAATAGTGCATAGGATGGGTAGTGCTGTACATAAATCTTGCAATCCGAAGTTCCTAGGTGAATTGAAAGTCCTGGTAGACAGAATCCCCAGTATCGGGCCACAGTTGTCTGACACATTGGTCCAACTTGTACTCCCCATGCAATGTGTGGGAGTAGTGTTGCCGTCAACAGGGTGAACAGTCTGTGCACAAAGGTGAACATCCAGAACAGGTTCAGGCTTCCTGGGAGTTGCGCTTGGCCATCGGCCTCTCACTTGCCCCTCCTCGGACGACCCCTCTTCTTGGGGGGGCCCTCAAGTACAGGCTGCTGCGGTGCAGGGGACTCTCCGCCAGAGTCATCCTCCCTCCCTGTGGCAGTTGCAGTTTGTTCGGCACCAGATGTTGTTGGCACACAGGGAGGTGTGGACTGGTTGCTGTTCATCTGGCGGAGGCATTGTAAAATGTCCCTGTGCACCGCCGTCATCTCATGCAGTGCATCCCACTTGGACTCCACGCGGGACATGTGTGAGTCCACTCGGGACATGTGTGACTCCATGTGGGACATGTGGGAGTCCAAGCGGGCATGATGGGCAGCCTGCTGCTGTTTCATGTCTCTGAGGAGCCCCACTACCTGGCTGAGGTCTCCGGTGCTGGACTGGTACGCATCAGCTATGCGTACCAGTTGTGGGTCATCATGCACACCAGCAACCTCTGCAAGCAGCGACCTCTGTCTCCCACCCCTCCCACCACCCCTGCTGACATGTGCAGTGCGTGCAGTGGCACGCACAGATGACCCTGGTCCACCTTGGGGGTTGGTGGTGGTGGTGGTGTCCATGGCCCCAGGTTGGTCCAGGGTCCCTGTGCTGGTGTTGCTCCTTGTTCTGTCCATGTCGGCAGGGATGGTATTTGTGGTGACAGTCGTTGGAGGGGTGGGTGCAGGGGGTGCAGCTGGTGGTCCTGCTGGTGCTGCAGCTGGTGGTCCTGCTGGTGCTGCATGTAGACTTGCACCGGATGTGCCAGGTTGGTCTTCTTCGTCCGAGGAGGACAGAGGCTGTACGACGCCAGTGAGCTCCGCATCCTCTTGAGCCTGGGACTGGGACTCCTCAGCGTCTGCTGCTGTGTCCCCATCATCACCTGTTTTTGGGAGACACACACAATGTATGTTATGTTTCTGCAGGCATCAATGGTTGACACACATGACAGTTGTGACTGTGCCTCTGGGTGCGGGCCTGTACATTGCATTGTCCTAAGTCGTCACAGTCAGGGGTTGATATTGGTGTGGCACATTGTCCTGCATTATTTGGGCATTTCTATGTATTTTTTGGGGTGTGAACATGGTCTGCATTGGTTGTGTTTGGTTGACAGCCGGCCCTCCTTCCCACCCACCCAGCCAGTCAGTTATCCCACCATGGACTGTGCTTGCATTGCAGGGAGTGGAAGTTGTCTCTCAGGATGTCAGTCAGTGGTGTCCTGCTGTTTGTTGGTGCACAGTTGCCAGCAGGGCCTTGTGCTCCCCACAGCAGTAGCCAGTGTCAGCCATCTTGTGAGTCCTTCTCCACTCCCTGTGATGTGAGCATGGTTCAGGGTGGTGTTGATGGGACAGTTGTGGGGGTGAGCTATGTCTGTGACTACGACTCCCATCATGCTATTGCCTCCACCCCACTTCCCAGCATTCCCATACTTACTTGCTTTTGTGGGGAGTTCAGTGTGTGTGGGTGTGAGAGCAATGGCAAGATGGCTGACAGTGGTGTCCTGCTGTTGGTTGGTGTGCAGTTCCCAGCATGCCCTTGTGCTCCCCACGACACAGCAACAGTGTCAGACATCTTTGATGGGCCTTTCCACTCTCTGTGGGATGTGCATGCGTGAGTGTGAGCTTGCTGGGCCATGTGGTGGGGGATGTAGAGCTGTGACTATGACTCCCATCATGCTATTGCCTCCACCCCCTTCCCAGCATGCCCATGCTTCCTTCCTTTTGATTCTGCTTCCCTGTGGGGTGGGCTGGCTGTGCTGACAGGATGGCTGGGAGTGTTGTCCTGGCAGTTGTTTGGCTAAGAGTCCCAAGAGTGTCCCTGTGCTTCACACAACATAACCCAGGGTGGTGGTTCTTTGTGGGATCTTGTGTTAGGATGGAGGGCATTGCATTCTACCAGGTGGGTTCTGTGGAGTTTGTGTTGGGGGTGTGTGTGAGGGGAGGTGCTTGTGACTATGGTCAGTGCTGCAAGTCCTCCTTCCCACCCACCCAGCTAGCCAGTTATCCCACCATGGAACGTGCTTGCATTGCAGGGAGTGGAAGTTGTCTCTCAGGATGTCAGTCAGTGGTGTCCTGCTGTTTGTTGGTGCACAGTTGCCAGCAGGGCCTTGTGCTCCCCACAGCAGTAGCCAGTGTCAGCCATCTTGTGAGTCCTTCTCCACTCCCTGTGATGTGAGCATGGTTCAGGGTGGTGTTGATGGGACAGTTGTGGGGGTGACCAATATCAGTGACTACGACTCCCATCATGCTATTGCCTCCACCCTCCTTCCCAGCATGCCCATGCTTCCTTCCTTTTGACTCTGCTTCCCTGTGTGGTGGGCTGGCTGTGCTGACAGGATGGCTGGGAGTGTTGTCCTGGCAGTTGTTTGGCTAAAAGTCCCAAGAGTGGCCCTGTGCTTCACACAACATAACCCAGGGTGGTGGTTCTTTGTGGGATCTTGTGTTAGGATGGGGGCATTGCATTCTACCAGGTGGGTTCTGTGGAGTTTGTGTTGGGGGTGTGTGAGGGGAGGTGCTTGTGACTATGGTCAGTGCTGCAAGTCCTCCTTCCCACCCACCCAGCCAGCCAGTTATCCCACCATGGAACGTGCTTGCATTGCAGGGAGTGGAAGTTGTCTCTCAGGATGTCAGTCAGTGGTGTCCTGCTGTTTGTTGGTGCACAGTTGCCAGCAGGGCCTTGTGCTCCCCACAGCAGTAGCCAGTGTCAGCCATCTTGTGAGTCCTTCTCCACTCCCTGTGATGTGAGCATGGTTCAGGGTGGTGTTGATGGGACAGTTGTGGGGGTGACCAATATCAGTGACTACGACTCCCATCATGCTATTGCCTCCACCCCCCTTCCCTGCATGCCCATGCTTCCTTCCTTTTGATTCTGCTTCACTGTGGGGTGGGCTGGCTGTGCTGACAGGATGGCTGGGAGTGTTGTCCTGGCAGTTGTTTGGCTAAGAGTCCCAAGAGTGTCCCTGTGCTTCACACAACATAACCCAGGGTGGTGGTTCTTTGTGGGATCTTGTGTTAGGATGGGGGGCATTGCATTCTACCAGGTGGGTTCTGTGGAGTTTGTGTTGGGGGGTGTGTGAGGGGAGGTGCTTGTGACTATGGTCAGTGCTGCAAGCCCTCCTTCCCACCCAGCCAGCCAGATATCCCACCATGGAACGTGCTTGCATTGCAGGGAGTGGAAGTTGTCTCTCAGGATGTCAGTCAGTGGTGTCCTGCTGTTTGTTGGTGCACAGTTGCCAGCAGGGCCTTGTGCTCCCCACAGCAGTTGCCAGTTGCAGCCATCTTGTGAGTCCTTCTCCACTCCCTGTGATGTGCGCATGGTTCATGGTGGTGTTGATGGGACAGTTGTGGGGGGTGCAATATGTGTGACTGCGACTCCCATGATGCTATTGGCTACACTGACTTGGCCAGCATACACAGAATTCCTTCCTTTGAGTGGTCTTCACTGTGTGTTGGTGTTGTTGTGGTGGCTACATGTCTGGATGTGTTTGTTAGTTCTATTTGTGCCACTGCCTAGCTGTAGTTGTAGTTGTGTTTGTACATGTGATGGCACAGTTGGATGTGACTTTTTTGATGGCATGTGTTGTGTTTATCTGACTGACATACACATTTTGGGATGATTCTGTTCTGGTTGCTGTGTAATTGCTATGAGTGCATGGTTTGACTCTCCCCTTGACAGTGATGTGTGTGTGTTTTGTGGCAGTATATTGTGTACATTTGTTGTGTACTCACCAGGCTCTGGGATGTCCTCTAGTCCATATACGCTCACTGGCGGAAGGATGGCCCGCACCTTTTCCTCCCAGGGCCTGAGGTATATTGGCTTGGCAGGAGGGCCACTGCCGGTGTATTGGCTGTTGATGTAGTCTTTCTTGAGCAGGTCCCATACCCTCCTGCGCACGTCATACCACCTGTTCTGGATGTCGCTCTTTGTGCGCCGACATGGTGATTGTGCGTTCACCCTGTTGATGATCCTCTCCCACATCTTGGTTTTCTGGGAGATGGGGGTCTGTTGGACCAGTGTGCCAAACAGCTGTGGCTCTACCCTGAGGATCTCGTCTACCATGACTTCCAATTCACAATCTAGGAACTTGGGATTCTTCTTGGGGGCATGGTGATGGGTGGTGATGGTGAGTGATGTGTGTGTTGGTGTGCAGGTGAGGGTGTGTGAGTGTGTGTTTTGCTGGGTGTATGTGAGGTAGGTATTTGTTGGTGTGCTGATGGTGTGTGGCTTGTGTGAGGGATGAGCTGTGGGTGTGTGGTTGCTTTCTCTTGGGTGCTGGCAGTGGAATGGCATTTGCAAAGGCTCATGGTTGTGATTTGTGTCCTTTATATGGGTGGAGTTGTGGGTGTGTCTTTGTTCTCTGTCCCCACCCCCCAGTATTTATTGGCTTAGTAATTGCTTGTTTGGCCTTTTTTTGTGTGATTTTTCCTTTGTACTGTCTGTGTATGTTGGAAACGTTCTTGTGACCGAGTCGGACCCTGCATTTGTCTCGTACGGTCTTCTCCGTTTCGTTCACGCTGTGTATGTGCAGTTTTCTATGCTGCGTACGCGTCGGTCGCGGTGTTTTGTGTTGCTTCGGCTCGGTTTTGTATGCGTGTCGGTCGTACGGCTTGGCCTCCGTCCGACTCGCTCGTGGTTTTCGCGCCTTGCATCGTACTTTGCGGTTTGGAGTTCGCGTGTACGTTTCGGTCGGATTTGTTCCGGGTGCGTGTTGGTCGGTTGGATTCGCGTGTTTTTCCGACCGGATTGCTGTTTTCCGTGCGGCTCGGTCGGTCGACTTGGGTTCGGTACGTGTCGGTCGGATTTTGCACGCCTTGCATCGTACTTGGCGTGTCGGGCGCCACAGGTACGTGTCGGTCGGTATAATTTCCGGATCCGAGTCGGTCGGTGCTTTTTCCGGCCCGAATCGGAATCGACCCCATAATATCGAATGGACATATTATAGTGGGTAATAATATCGAATTGCAGGTAAGTAATATCGACAGTCAAAATATCGAAGTACATAATATAGGCATTAAAAATATCGATTTTTTAATAATATCGAATTTTTTAAAGTGTTTTGTATGTTAGTATATGTGTTAAAAGTGTATAATATTTTTGTAATGTATGGTTAATTATTATTTTAAGTCAAGAAATTTATGTAAAATAATTTTTGCGTATTTTACTTCCGCAGCGGGTTGTGGGTTTATAGGGGATTAGGGTGGGAAGTAATTTAATTATAGTAAATTAAATGTTAATTTTTAGGAATTAATAATTGTTTTTAAATTATTTTTGTGTTTTAGTTCTGTAGCGGGTTGTGGGTTTATAGGGGAATAGGGTGGGAAGTAATTTAATTGTAATTAGGTGAATATTTATTTTCATTTATTGGTATTGATTATTAATTTAATGCTAAATAAATATTAATTGGTAATTAATTTTTAATAATTGGTAATTAATAGTAATTAATTGATTAATTGATAATTATGTTAATTGTATTAATTTATTATTCGGAGCGGGTTGTGGGTTTATAGGGGAATAGGGTGGGAAGTAATTTAATTGTAATTAAGTAAATAATTATTTTAATTTATTGGTATTGATAATTAATTTATTGTTAATTAAATATTAATTGGTAAATAATTTTTATTAATTGGTAAATACATTTTAATACTTGGTAATTAATAGTAATTACTTGATTAATTGATAAATATGTTAATTGTATTAATTTATTATGTGGAGTGGGTTGTGGGTTTATAGGAGAATAGGGTGGGAAGTCATTTAATTGTAAACAATTAATTATTGAAATTATTTTTGTGTATTGATAATTAATTTTTTGTTAAATAATTATTTATTGGATTTTTGTATTACTTAATACATATTTGGTTTTGAAAATTAATTGGTTGTTAATTAATTATTATTAGGTAATTAATTTTTAATAAATATTATTTTTTTGAAATGTATAAATATTTAATTATTAAATCAATTTTAATTGATAATTAATTGTAAATAATTATTTATTGCTTTTGATAATTAATTTATGTTTATTTAAATATTAAATAATTAGTTTCCCTACTATTGCACTCATTGGAGTAGGAATAGTAATTTTTACCCCTACGCTATCCAACGCTTTTCCTACTGTTGAACTCTCTGGAGTGGGAATAGTAATTTTTACCCCTACGCTATCCAACGCTTTCCCTACTGTTGCACTCTCTGGAGTGGGAATAGTAATTTTACCCTCCCGCTATCCAACGCTTTCCCTACTGTTGCACTCACTGGAGTGGGAATAGTAATTTTTACCCCTACGTTATCCAACGCTTTCCTACTATTGCACTCACTGGAGTGGGAATAGTAATTTTTACCCCTACGCTATCCAACGCTTTCCCTACTGTTGCACTCTCTGGAGTGGGAATAGTAATTTTTACCCTCCCGCTATCCAACGCTTTCCCTACTGTTGCACTCACTGGAGTGGGAATAGTAATGTTTACCCCTACGTTATCCAACGCTTTCCCTACTATTGCACTCCCTGGAGTGGGAATAGTAATTTTTACCCCTACGCTATCCAACGCTTTCCCTACTGTTGCACTCTTTGGAGTGGGAATAGTAATTTTTACCCCTACGCTATCCAACGCTTTCCCTACTATTGCATTCACTGGAGTGGGAATAGTAATTTTTACCCCTACGCTATCCAACACTTTCCCTACTGTTTCACTCTCAGGAGTGGGAATAGTAATTTTTACCCTCCCGCTATCCAACGCTCTTCCTACTATTACACTCGCTGGAGTGGGAATAGTAAATTTTACACTCCCGCTATCCAACAGCGATTTCATATTTTTTTAAGTTATTACATATATAACATTTATTAAATTTAACATTTGTTAAACAATTTTAAGTATGTTTTAATTAATTATATTTATTATTTAATTACGTTAATGTTACTTTTAACATAGTTTAAAAATTCGATATTTTTACATTCTATATTTTGACAAACGATATTTTGTATTCGATATTTTGGTACTTACCTGTTTGTAGATACGGAGACTATATTTTGTACTTCGATATTTTGGCGTCGATATTTTGTCAAATCGATATTTTGGTCCTCGATATTATGTCACTGATCCATTCCAGACTATGCAGAGAGGGTAACCGTTCTATAACTTGATTTGTCCAGACTTTTCAAGAACGCATTGGACAACTGAACACATACAAATTCTACTTCCAGTACAAGCTGACATGCTAGCATCCAAACATTTACACGAATGTGTTAATACCACAAACCTGGTGATCTGTATCATTGCGGGTACATAAGGGTACATTGATTTCACATTCAATGAAGGAGACACTGTACAAATTGCATATCAATCGCATTCATACACCAAAGCAGAGATGCATTTTGCACCAACAGAAAAGATTCTGCCGGTGGTACAGGCTGCTGTAATGAGAGAAAGATCATTGGCGCAGGGGAAATGCATAATTGTTGTGACTCAAGTCCCAGCCTTTGGCGGCTGTCGCAAAGGCCAGCGTTTCAAACATGAAAGCTTTAAATTCACAATGGATACAGTGGGCCAACTTTCTTACAGCAACAGATGTAGATTACAAATTTGACTCTACACTACAAACACAAGCATACCTGCAGTATGAATATCCTCTGCCTAATGAAGTCATGCCTCTAGATCAGCATGATTACATCATCTATACTGACAGTTCAGCACAGCCTGCTGTATGGACAGAACACCAATACTCTGCAGCATGCGCCGATGTGAAGGGTAGAATGGAGGGTGGAGAATTCCACCCTCATAAAACCTACACGCAGTCACTAGGTGATTTCACAGTGCAGCCGGCAGAACTAAAAGCTCTAATTCTGGCACATTTATAGTGTGTGATTCATATTATTGTGTCCAGTCTTACAACAAATACTTACACTACTGGAGACAGAATGGATTCAGAGATTCCAAAATGGTACGCTATAAAGAATAAGCTGCTTTGAGATAGGTGGCTAAACTCAAAACGTGCTTGCCATAGGCTCATGTAATACACACACTGAGTCATCAGCGTGTAGGAATACTTGGTTGTAAGGAATTCCATGGCTGATGAAGCCGCAAAAGCAACAGTGCAAACTGCTGCAGTCGCTGCAATTTCTCGATCAAGTACGAGGATAAATGGAGACATTATGACGGCTGTCAAAGCTGCATGCGATGGCACCCACTTGCCGAAAGGCATTCCAACTAAATACTCCTGACAGTTAAGTGCACAAAACGTACTATTTGCTCAGATTCCTGGAGTGGGGGATCGAGTAATACCTAACTCAGATCGCAGGTTAGGGTTAATCTTAGCAGTACATGAGTGCCTAGCATCTGCTCACGCAGGGGTGGCAGCTACAATTTCATTATTGCAGCAACAGTATTGGTCTATACAAACAGACTAAAGATTTTGTTATTAAATGCAACATCTGCCAGCAGAGAATGTTTCCACCACGTCCACCACAGACACCTCTTCTGATCTCAGACAAGCCTCTGGCTTGTGCTTATTTGCACCACTGTAGCCCTTTACAGTCAGATGGGGCTTACAAATACATCTTGGTAGCAGTAGATTCTTGCTTTCGATTCCTATGGGTTTGGCCACAGCGATCAGCTGACGTCCGATCTGTTAGAAAAGATCTGCAAGTCTTTATCGGGAAATATGCAGTAGCCACATTCCATTCGGACCAGGGTCCGGAGTTTGCCTCCATAGCTTACAGAAACACCATGGGAAAATTGGGTGTGACTATGTGGTACTCCTCCCCCTATCACCCTGAGTGAATAGCGGTAGTGGAGAGGAAGAACCAGGACTTAAAGCAGTCTTTAACAGCTAGGGTATTAGGTTCAGGTCGCAGTTGGGTCCACCACCTGTATGTGGTCCAGAAAGCCCTAAATAATCTACCTAGAAAATCCCTGGTGGGTCGGACTCCCTATGAGATCCTGCTTGGGGTTAAGATGTGGGTTCCAGACCTCAACAGTCCCAGTTCAGAGGCGGCAGAAACACCATTTGACATCAATGAACGTTTGGATGTTTTACAGGATTTGAACAACTTTCAAGAAACTCAGAGCAGCTTCCAGCAGAAACGTTATGCCACTGGTGAAGTGAAGGATGCACCAGTAATTCCTGGGTGGATTACAAAGATTGGTGATCTCATCCGGGAGAAGATAGTGGACAAAAAGGAATTTGGGCAATCCTGTACCTGTCCTGGTAGTTAAAGTTGAAGGCACCAGAACTGTACTTTTACCGCCCCTGGTGGCTGCAAAAACAAGAGATTTGTGTGGCCGGTTCTACACAGTAGGACAAGAGGGCTCCTGGTTAGTTACCTGTCTCCTCTCACTACCCTAAAGGAAGTACCGATGGAAGCTTTGATCAGCGATGAAGCTTCTTCTCCCCGGCCGGGGACAACTAACACTAAAGTATCACTTCTTCCTGTAACAACAACAACCTCCTTACAAACCACATGTACAGAAACACAGATTTCAATTCTGCAATCAAACAAAGATAATACAGAAACATACTACTAATTGAATCAACTCCCAGTTCTACACAGCCTACAGAGCTGCCTAAAATAGATCGAACATCCTCGGGCTACTTTATTGACTTTGATTACTTCTGTTCTGAGTCATCTGACCCAACACCACTGCCACCTCAAGGTAGGTTGTGTGTATTTTACATTTGGCTGAAAAATACATACTTTATCCCTCCATGGATATACATTTGGATTACAATTGCATCACTTTTCCTGTTCAGCTGGATTGGTTTGGTGACTGTCTTTTTTCTGCTCCTAAATAGACACTATCTCCTAGAACACTCTGCTGCTGAACTGGTGAACTTAGTTTTAACACCCCATTCTTCATCACACAGAGTGTGAAAAGACTTTTCTCGGGTGAACATTTCTGCTGTTCTCATTCCTGATGGATTGTTTGGGATAAGGTATCCTATGATATATTTGGACCAACTGAACTATTCCATTTCCTTATGGATTCAAACTTTCTTTGCATGAAGTTATCACTCCTAGAACTGTCTCTGATGATTGGGATATTGATACAGTGCTTGAAATTCTAGACGATCTACTGCGTTCTACTGTGTTTAATTTTGAAGAAATGTATGAAGGCAGTTCCAATTATGATGAAATGTTCTGTTGTCACCATTATGGTCACCACTTTCTGCATAAAGCAAGTACTCAACTTGCAGTATTTAATTACACACAATGGGAACACTGCCCTACACCAACCCCCACGGGGTAGCTCAAAAGCATTTGCACAGAAATTTGCATATTATTCTGGTCACAAAGCCAGCTGACCCAGAGACTTATTATTATAAACTTGCACCCTCATGGGATAATATAACTATGCTTACTGACACTGATACCAAGCTGATTTATTCTGCATCTTTTATTTCCCAGCTGTCTGTACAAGGGTTTGACTTTTGGAAGGACAATGTTGATTTAAAATCTTTATGGGGAACCAGAGATTGGCAGGTTCAGGAGAACGAGGCTTCATTTAGAGCATGCCTTATACCACAACAAATGATTTTCCTGAACAAAACTGTGCAGCAAACATCCTGTCTTGGCCTGACCAAGATAAAAGATTTAAATGCACCAAATATTCCCACATTTGCACGATTTGTGACCTGACAACAATTCACAAATTACACGGAGGAAACATTGGACAACATGCTTCTCAACTGAACATACAATTCTTCGTGTACCAATCAAGAGGGATGGTGAGTGTGGCTGTTAGATACTAACAGATGTCAGGCATGTTTTCTTGACAACACCAAAGGGTTTAGGATCAATAGGCTTGACCCACGTTACGTTTAGTCACAACACTTGGGGGTGGTAACAACTTACAGCGTTGGGAAGTTGTGCCTTGATTGGCTTAAACAATCCATGTTCTATCAGGTGAAACAACACTTGTTCCTTCTTTCTGATGACTTGAGACTACAGGCTTTTTTGTTGAGTCCTCGAACTCTACGTCAAAAGAGCTTTTTGTATGGAATATACAATGAAATGTAGAAGATTTCACCGCATGAAGCTGCTGAGAGACTGCACGAAATTGACAGGAAAAATTTAAAAATGTCTCTGGTGGTAGTTGATAATGGTATGACGTTTGATCTTCAAGCTGCATGGTCTTCTGCTGAGATACAGTCGTTACTCCGGAGCTTGTACACCGCATATTTAACATGTTTTATATTGCGGGGCTACCGCACTTTTTAAAAACAATCAGTTCTGGGTTGGTTAGCATCTTCCAGACGGTCTTCGGAGTTATTCCATCATTTATACACTCCGTGCTTGGAAGCATTTTTGGAGGCTTCCTGCTTGTCCTGTTCCTAGTTGTCGGGACTGTGCTTTTAATTTTTTCGATCTTGAGTCCAAATGGGGATGGTGCTACCACATGTGCTCCTGTGTCGTGAATGAATGATACAGTCCTTTGGCGCACCCTTACTTCAAGAACTAAATGACCACTGGTTCTTGTCCTTCTGGCCTGTCTGGCTTTACTGCGTGCAGCCTGTTTTTCCGCTGTCTGCTGTGCACTTTCGAGTGTGTCCTGGACATATGCCTAGAGATGCAACTGGTTCAATCTCCGGACATTGATCTGCTCGTGGATCCCCTGAAGACCCACTTGTACCATTGTTCCTTGCCCTTGCCATTGCTTCTAAACGCATTCTATGAGCCCTCCTGGGATGCTTCGGCTCCTGGTGATCTGGATCCTGGCTCGTCTTCAGCGGACTCAGCACTGGCTGATCCTCCCTTGGCGGACGCTGAGGGGGATGGACTCGAACGTATTTGCTCTATGGACCTGATGCTTTTGGTGCCTCTGAGGTTGCTGGGACCAGCAATGTTTCGTCTACTCCTCGGAACACATGAACAATCTGTCAGTTTCGAGTTGTGGGAACGTTTTAATTTGTATATGTTTTTAGCATCCTAAATAGTTTTTAAATTGCACAACTTTTTAACTTGCTTTTAAAATTCACCTTTTTTAAATATGGCTTTCAGAATGCTTTTATTTTCAAAATAGCACAATGGCTTTTATGATTTTATGCCTTTTCCTTTTATTGTTAGCATTATTTTTTGGGGAAGCTTTTTAGTTGTCTCACGTACAAGGAGTGGGTGCTATGTGGTCACGTTACAGGCCCGGATAGAAACACCACCATTTTACATGCTCACGTTGTTAAGTTGCTTTCTTTCTCAAACACAGTGACATTTCACACATATTCACTTGCGTGCCTGTGCAGGATAGTATTCTCGGAACTGAGCTTTGCTTGCATTTCCACTTTGTAGGCACATTATCAAATACCTTGAACATTATGCACAAAGGCTATGTTCACTACACAAAATGTTGTTATTTCTTTGCCCATTCGGCGACAATGCTATCACAATAGCAAAAACAATAGCGGGCTGGCTGGGACTTCGGCATGGTAACATGGATCATGTTTATTATATAAATGACATAACTCCCTTGTTTAGACAAATGAGCATTTCGCTGCCACTGTGAGGCCAACCAATGCCAGAATTTCAGCCCAGCTGATTCCGGTTAACCTGATGTGAGGGATGCTGCCCATCTCTCCACCAAGACGGGCAGCCTGATGACACTTACCCACAGGTAATGGGGAGTTAGATCACCCTACATGGATTTGGCAGATTCACCCCACCATAGACACACTAGGTTAAGTAGCGCTAGGTAGGAGTACAATATATTACAGTACTTATATGCAAGCATATCTTCTCTGTAATGACAAAATGGCTGAACTGCTTATCTACCTTCACCATTCTCGTTATGCTAAAAACATTATTCTGTTTACTTCTATTGATTATAGCAGAGCATGTATTCTACTCAAGAATCCCATTGCTTCATTAAATATTGAAACTGCATGTTGTGTATTTCTTGTATATCTCTTTGGATATGCATGAGCAACCATACGAAAAGTTTCTAGATCTGTTGCACGATTTCCTTCAGGAGTCAGGATTGTCATGTTCTGAAGTTCACAATCCATTTGGTACCTTGTCAGCTTAGGGGTACAGATGGGGCACTGTGAGCTAGCAGGACTAAGGCCAACATATCCGGATGGTATGCGTGGAGTCAGTTTCGCACAGTTCTGATGTTTATGTTGTCCAACAAATGCACAGTTTTTACTCAGCTAGCCCCGCTTTATTTATCCATCCTTGAAAAGAGCTCCATCCCGGCCTCATGGCGGGGATCGATTCTCGCTCTGATCTTTAAAGGCGGCAACAAAAAATCTCCAGGGAACTACCGCTTGATTGCCTTAATTGATAACGAAGCGAAGTACTTCGCAGGTATACTGTTGGACTCCCTACGATCATGGGCTGAGTTAAATTCAATTATACCACCAAACCAGACTAGATTCACAAACAACACCGGGACAACGGTTAATCTTATTACTCTGTCTCTCTTGATCGACCAGGCTGAATCCAACACAAGCCCCGTATACATGGGGTTTATAGACTATAAATCTGCCTTTGATAGAGTCAACAGAAGGAAACTGTGGCAAAAACTCTCCTTGCTGAACATCCCTAACAGCCTACTTAGGGCTTTGCAGCTCTTGCACCATGACACATGGGTCAGGATTAAGATCGGGGAAGGTACAGGACTGTCACGACCCATAGCAACAACACAAGGCCTCAAGCAAGGCTGTGTCCTTGCTCCTATGCTTTTCAATCTATTTTTGTCCGACCTCTCTGCAGATCTTGATTTTGTCAATTCGCATCCACCCAAATTGGGTAGCCTTCGTTTATCCAACCTACTCTACGCTGACGATCTGGTTCTTCTTAGCCACACAAAGATTGGCCTACAACGCCTCCTGGATGCGACCGCCACATATTCCAACAGGAATGGGTTACAGATAAACAAAAAGAAAACCAAAATCCTTGCGGTCAGCACATCTGGGACCAAGAATCCGGTATGGTCCCTACACCAGGAAAGAATAGAAGCAACCAGATGTCACAAGTACCTAGGCGTCCTCTTCAACAACAATGGCAGGTTTGTGAATCAGCTGGCAGAACTAAAAAAGAAAGGTATTGCGCTGTCTTTTGCACTTAGATCCATCTACAAAAGACTAAACGGCCCAACACTCGCTCCAATCCTTCAGGTGGCCCAGGCAAAAGTTATCCCAACCCTAACATATGGGTGCGAGGTTCTAAAAGGGCGGGACAGCGGGCAATTAGACAAAGCAGTCGCAAAAATTTACAGAACGATCTCCCAGCTTCCCTCTTACACGTCACCAGCACAAATCAGACTGGAATTCGGCATCTGCAGACAGGCACTGGCCCGCATGGCGGCCTTCCTAATAAGCTGCCATAAGCTTAGGGCGTCCAAGGAAGGCAGCCTGGCCCACTACTTATGGATCCAGTTGAACACAAGTCGATGGTCGGCGGGGCATCATTACCTGTCCCGCGGCCTCTGCGCTCTTGGCCTCAGCAACCTTTGGGATTTACAAGTCAGCCAACATGAATTCGAGAGGTTAGCAAAAATTAGTGCGAAACGACTTTCCTCATTAGAAGACAGGGCCAGCCTCTCCGTACGGAACCACGGTTGGATGACTCTACGCACCTACCCACAGCTGAAACCCCAGAGCTATCTAACAATCACTTTCAACGAACGTACTAAGCTCCAGTTATTAAGGCTGAGAATGGGGGTGATTCCCCTGTCCTGTCACCTCCCAAAATGTAAAAGAGACTGTGCCCAGGAAACGTTTCGGCTCTGCGGCCAACACAGGGAAGATATAATACACGTGATATGCTTGTGTCCTTCTCTCCTAGAAGACAGAAGGGTCCTATTACGAAGGGGTTGGATTGCAAAGGACATAAGATCTTGCAGAGGAGCGGTTCTGGCTTGCCTTGATCCCTTGAACACTACCCTTAACCCCTTAACTGCTGGGCCTTTTCCCCCCCAGTGCTGAGCCCTTTTTTGGCTATTTGTAGTAGTTCGCGATTAGGCCTCTGTAACTTTTTGACCACATAAGGTATCCACGTCAAATTTGCGTCCTTTTCTTCCAACATCATGGGGATTCTAAAGGTACCCAGGGTTTGTGGATTCCCTGGAGGGGTCCCAGATTTTAGCCAAAATACAGCAACATTTTGTTTTTTGGGGAAAAATGGGAAAAAAGTCCCGCATATGAAAGCGTCTGGGTTTTTCCCTGCAAATGGTATCAAAAAAGGGTTTGTGGGGCTGAAATCTCCATTTTCCCAGATTTTAGGGAATGACAGACTTTTGTCAGAAAACCAAAAAATTTTACACAGTTTTGGCATTTTTCTGGGACATAGCCTTTTTTGCTATTTTTGTGCTTTCAACCTCCTTCCAGTTAATGGTAGAAATGGGTATGAAAGCAATAATGGATCCTAGAAATCTATACATTTTAGAAAAGTAGACAAAATGCTGAATTCAGCAAGGGGTCATTTGTGTAAATCCATCAAGGTTTCTTTATAGAAACTAACAGTTAAATATAGGAAAAATGGAAAATTAGTTGAAAAAAACAGCCTTTTGTGTCAACGTTTTCACCTGTAACTTCTTCTAATTATGACTGCTCTTTGAAAGCAATATACCGTTACATCCACTGGACCTTACTGGTTGTGGGGATATATAGGACTTGTAGGTTTACCAAGAACCCGACGAACCCAGAGCCAAAAACTGAGCAGCGTCTTGCAATGGTGTTTTATTATGTACCGGGTATATAGCAATTATTCTGGGAAAATGTATACATGGAATATTCGGTATGAAAGACTCCTATGCATTTCTGAAATGGGAACACAATATAGAGTTTAGAAACAGTAGATATTTGCACATTTCTGAAATTGGTAATACTCATACTAGCATGAGAATTATAGGTCATTTTTCAAAATAACTTCTTTTTACACATTGTCTTTCATTTGGAAGGCAGAAATGCATCGAAAGTCAATAGGTAATAACAGTTGCTTTACAAATCTGAATTACCGTAAGTGTCCCGATAAAAATGGTACCTCACTTGTGTGGGTAGGCATAGTGCCCACGACAGGAAACGGCTCAAAACGCAAAGTGAACACACCACATTTTCACAATGAAAAATTACCCTTTTTTTGCAAAGTGCCTAGCTGTAGTTTTTGAACCCTTGCTCTGCCGGCACCCAGGGAAACCTAGCAAACCTATACATTTTTGAAAACTAGACACCCAGGGGAATCCAGGATGGGGTGACTTGACTGGCTTTCACCAGGTTCTGTTACCCAGAATCCCTTGCAAACCTAAAACATTGTAAAAAAACCACATTTTCCTCACATTTCTGTGGTGGAAAGTTCTGGAATCTGCATGGATCCACAAATGTCTACCCACCCCGCGTTCCCCAAAGTCTTCCGAGTAAAATGGTACCTCACTTGTGTGGGTAGGCCTAGTGCCCACGACAGGAAACTGCACAAAACGCAACGTGGACACACGCCAATTTCACAGTGAAAAATGACCCTTTTTGGCAAAGTACCTAGCTGTAGTTATTGAACCCTAGCTCTGCCGGCATCTAGGGAAACCTAGCAAAACTATACGTTTTTGAAAACTAGACACCCAGGGGAATCCAGGATGGGGTGACTTGACTGGCTCCCACCAGGTTCTGTTACCCAGAATCCCTTGCAAACCTAAAAAATTGTCAAAAAAACCACATTTTCCTCACATTTCTGTGGTGGAAAGGTCTGTAATCTGCGCGGATCCACAAACTTCTACCCACCCCACGTTCCCCAAAGTCTTCCGAGAAAAATGGTACCTCACTTGTGTGGGTAGGCCTAGTGCCCGCGACAGGAAACGGTGCAAAACGCAACGTGGACACACCACAATTTCACAGTGAAAAACGACCCTTTTTTGGCAAAGTGCCTAGCTGTAGTTTTTGAATCCTAGCTCTGCCTGCATCTAGGGAAACCTAGCAAACCTATACATTTTTGAAAACTAGACACCCAGGGGAATCTAGGATGGGGTGACTTTACTGCCTCTCACCAGGTTCTGTTACCCAGAATCTCTTGCAAACCTAAAAAATTGTCCAAAAAACACATTTTCCTCACATTTCTGTGGTGGAAAGTCCTGGAATCTGCGTGGATCCACAAATTTCTACCCACCCCGCGTTCCCCAAAGTCTTCCGAGAAAAATGGTACCTCACTTGTGTGGGTAGGCCTAGAGCCCGCGACAGGAAATCGCGCAAAACGCAACGTGGACACACCCCAATTTCACAGTGAAAAATGACCCTTTTTTGGAAAAGTGCCTAGCTGTAGTTTTTGAATCCTAGCTCTGCCTGCATCTAGGGAAACCTAGCAAACCTATATTTTTGACAACTAGACACCCAGGGGAATCCAGGATGGGGTGACTCTACTGCCTCTCACCAGGTTCTGTTACCCAGAATCCCTTGCAAACCTAAACAATTGTCAATAAAAACACATTTTCCTCACATTTCTGTGGTGGAAAGTCCTGGAATCTGCGTGGATCCACAAATTTCTACCCACCCCGCGTTCCCCAAAGTCTTCCGAGAAAAATGGTACCTCACTTGTGTGGGTAGGCCTAGAGCCCGCGACAGGAAATCGCGCAAAACGCAACGTGGACACACCCCAATTTCACAGTGAAAATGACCCTTTTTTGGCAAAGTGCCTAGCTGTAGTGTTTGAATCCTAGCTCTGCCTGCATCTAGGGAAACCTAGCAAACCTATATATTTTTGAAAACTAGACACCCAGGGGAATCCAGGATGGGGTGACTTTACTGCCTCTCACCAGGTTCTGTTACCCAGAATCCCTTGCAAACCTAAAAAATTGTCAAAAAAACAAATTTTCCTCACATTTCTGTGGTGGAAAGTCCTGGAATCTGCATGGATCCACAAATTTCTACCCACCCCGTGTTCCCCAAAGTCTTCTGAGAAAAATGGTACCTCACTTGTGTGGGTAGGCCTAGTGTCCGCGTCAGGAAACGGCGCAAAACGCAACGTGGACACACCTCAATTTCACTGTGAAAAATGTTCCTTATTTGGCAAAGTGCCTAGCTGTAGTTTTTGAACCCTAGCTCTGCCAGCACCTAGGGAAACCTAGCAAACCTATACATTTTTGAAAACTAGACACCCAGGGGAATCCAGGATGGGGTGACTTGACTGCCTTTCACCAGGTTCTATTACCCTGAATCCCTTGCAAACCTAAAATATTGTCCAAAAAAACAAATTTTCCTCACATTTCTGTGGTGGAAAGTTCTGGAATCTGCGTGGATCCACAAAATTCCACCCACCCCGCGTTCCCCAAAGTCTTCTGATAAAAATGGTACCTCACTTGTGTGGGAGGCTCAAGTACCCGCGACAGGAAACAGCCCAAAACGCAACGTGGACACACCACATTTTCGCAGTGAAAACGGACCCTTTTTCAACAAAGTGCCTAGCTGTAGTTTTTGAATCCTAGCTCTGCCTGCACCTAGGGAAACCTTTCAAACCTATACATTTTTGAAAAGTAGACACC
Source organism: Calotriton arnoldi (assembly GCA_963921515.1). Taxonomy (NCBI): domain Eukaryota; kingdom Metazoa; phylum Chordata; class Amphibia; order Caudata; family Salamandridae; genus Calotriton; species Calotriton arnoldi. The sequence continues at coordinate 2,292,232 of CAWUFW010002204.1, forward strand.
CAGGGGAATCCAGGATGGGGTGACTTGACTGGCTCTCACCAGGTTCTGTTACCCAGAATCCCTTGCAAACTTAAAAAATTGTCCAAAAAAACACATTTTCCGCACATTTCTGTGGTGGAAAGTTCTGGAATCTGCGTGGATCCACAAAATTCCACCCACCCCACGTTCCCCAAAGTCTTCCGAGAAAAATGGTACCTCACTTGTGTGGGTAGGCCTAGTGCCCGCAACAGGAAACGGTGCAAAACGCAACGTGGACACACCACAATTTCACAGTGAAAAACGACCCTTTTTTGGCAAAGTGCCTAGCTGTAGTTTTTGAATCCTAGCTCTGCCTGCATCTAGGGAAACCTAGCAAACCTATACATTTTTGAAAACTAGACACCCAGGGGAATCTAGGATGGGGTGACTTTACTGCCTCTCACCAGGTTCTGTTACCCAGAATCCCTTGCAGACCTAAAAATTGTCCAAAAAACACATTTTCCTCACATTTCTGTGGTGGAAAGTCCTGGAATCTGCGTGGATCCACAAATTTCTACCCAACCCGCGTTCCCCAAAGTCTTCCGAGAAAAATGGTACCTCACTTGTGTGGGTAGGCCTAGAGCCCGCAACAGGAAATCGCGCAAAACGCAACGTGGACACACCCCAATTTCACAGTGAAAAATGACCCTTTTTGGAAAAGTGCCTAGCTGTAGTTTTTGAATCCTAGCTCTGCCTGCATCTAGGGAAACCTAGCAAACCTATATTTTTGACAACTAGACACCCAGGGGAATCCAGGATGGGGTGACTCTACTGCCTCTCACCAGGTTCTGTTACCCAGAATCCCTTGCAAACCTAAAAAATTGTCCAAAAAAACACATTTTCCTCACATTTCTGTGGTGGAAAGTCCTGGAATCTGCGTGGATCCACAAATTTCTACCCACCCCGCGTTCCCCAAAGTCTTCCGAGAAAAATGGTACCTCACTTGTGTGGGTAGGCCTAGAGCCCGCGACAGGAAATCGCGCAAAACGCAACGTGGACACACCCCAATTTCACAGTGAAAAATGACCCTTTTTGGCAAAGTGCCTAGCTGTAGTTTTGAATCCTAGCTCTGCCTGCATCTAGGGAAACCTAGCAAACCTATATATTTTTGAAAACTAGACACCCAGGGGAATCCAGGATGGGGTGACTCTACTGCCTCTCACCAGGTTCTGTTACCCAGAATCCCTTGCAAACCTAAAAATTGTCAAAAAACACATTTTCCTCACATTTCTGTGGTGGAAAGTCCTGGAATCTGCGTGGATCCACAAATTTCTACCCACCCCGCGTACCCCAAAGTCTTCCGAGAAAAATGGTACCTCACTTGTGTGGGTAGGCCTAGAGCCCGCGACAGGAAATCGCGCAAAACGCAACGTGGACACACCCCAATTTCACAGTGAAAAATGACCCTTTTTTGGCAAAGTGCCTAGCTGTAGTTTTTGAATCCTAGCTCTGCCTGCATCTAGGGAAACCTAGCAAACCTATATATTTTTGAAAACTAGACACCCAGCGGAATCCAGGATGGGGTGACTCTACTGCCTCTCACCAGGTTCTGTTACCCAGAATCCCTTGCAAACCTAAACAATTGTAAAAAGACACATTTTCCTCACATTTCTGTGGTGGAAAGTCCTGGAATCTGCATGGATCCACAAATTTCTACCCACCCCGCGTTCCCCAAAGTCTTCCGAGAAAAATGGTACCTCACTTGTGTGGGTAGGCCTAGAGCCCGTGACAGGAAATCGCGCAAAACGCAACGTGGACACACCCCAATTTCACAGTGAAAATGACCCTTTTTGGCAAAGTGCCTAGCTGTAGTTTTTGAATCCTAGCTCTGCCTGCATCTAGGGAAACCTAGCAAACCTATATATTTTTGAAAACTAGACACCCAGGGGAATCCAGGATGGGGTGACTTTACTGCCTCTCACCAGGTTCTGTTACCCAGAATCCCTTGCAAACCTAAACAATTGTCAAACAAAACACATTTTCCTCACATTTCTGTGGTGGAAAGTCCTGGAATCTGCATGGATCCACAAATTTCTACCCACCCCGCGTTCCCCAAAGTCTTCTGAGAAAAATGGTACCTCACTTGTGTGGGTAGGCCTAGTGTCCGCGTCAGGAAACGGCGCAAAACGCAACGTGGACACACCTCAATTTCACTGTGAAAAATGTCCCTTATTTGGCAAAGTGCCTAGCTGTAGTTTTTTAACCCTAGCTCTGCCAGCACCTAGGGAAACCTAGCAAACCTATACATTTTTGATAACTAGACACCCAGGGGAATCCAGGATGGGGTGACTTGACTGCCTCTCACCAGGTTCTGTTACCCAGAATCCCTTGCAAACCTAAAATATTGTCCAAAAAAACAAATTTTCCTCACATTTCTGTGGTGGAAAGTTCTGGAATCTGTGTGGATACACAAAATTCCACCCACCCCGCGTCCCCCAAAGTCTTCCGATAAAAATGGTACCTCACTTGCGTGGGAGGCTCAAGTACCCGCGACAGGAAACAGCCCAAAACGCAACGTGGACACACCACATTTTCGCAGTGAAAACGGACCCTTTTTCAACAAAGTGCCTAGCTGTAGTTTTTGAATCCTAGCTCTGCCTGCATCTAGGGAAACCTAGCAAACCTATATATTTTTGAAAACTAGACACCCAGGGGAATCCAGGATGGGGTGACTTGACTGCCTCTCACCACGTTCTGTTACCCAGAATCCCTTGCAAACCTAAAATATTGTCCAAAAAAACAAATTTTCCTCACATTTCTGTGGTGGAAAGTTCTGGAATCTGCGTGGATCCACAAAATTCCACCCACCCCGCGTTCCCCAAAGTCTTCTGATAAAAATGGTACCTCACTTGTGTGGGAGGCTCAAGTACCCGCGACAGGAAACAGCCCAAAACGCAACGTGGACACACCACATTTTCGCAGTGAAAACGGACCCTTTTTCAACAAAGTGCCTAGCTGTAGTTTTTGAATCCTAGCTCTGCCTGCACCTAGGGAAACCTTTCAAACCTATACATTTTTGAAAAGTAGACACCCAGGGAATCTAGGATGGGGTGACTTGACTGGCTCTCACCAGGTTCTGTTACCCAGAATCCCTTGCAAACTTAAAAAATTGTCCCAAAAACACATTTTCCTCACATTTCTGTGGTGGAAAGTTCTGGAATCTGCGTGGATCCACAAATTTCCACCCACCCCGCGTTCCCCAAAGTCTTCCGATAAAAATGGTACCTCACTTGTGTGGGAGGCCCAAGTACCCGCGACAGGAAATGGCCCAAAACGCAACGTGGACACACCACATTTTCACAGTGAAAACGGACCCTTTTTCAACAAAGTGCCTAGTAGTAGATTTTGAACCATAGCTCTGCCGGCACCTAGGGAAACCTAGGAAACCTATACATTTTTGAAAACTAGACACCCAGGGGACTCCAGGATGGGGTGACTTGGCTTGCTCTCACCAGGTTATGCTACCCAGAATCCCTTGCAAACCTAAAATAATGTAAAAAAACACATTTTCCTCACATTTCTGTGGTGGAAAGTTCTGGAATCTGCGTGGATCCACAAAATTCCACCCACCCCGCGTTCCCCAAAGTCTTCCGAGAAAAATGGTACCTCACTTGTGTGGGAGGCCTAAGTACCCGCGACAGGAAACGGCCCAAAACGCAATGTGGACACACCACATTTTCGCTGTGAAAACGGACCCTTTTTCAACAAAGTGCCTAGCTGTAGATTTTGAACCCTAGCTCTGCCGGCACCTAGGGAAACCTAGGAAACCTATACATTTTTGAAAACTAGACACCCAGGGGACTCCAGGATGGGGTGACTTGGCTGGCTCTCACCAGGTTATGCTACCCAGAATCCCTTGCAAACCTAAAATATTGTAAAAAAACCCACATTTTCCTCACATTTCTGTGGTGGAAAAGTCTGGAATCTGCGTGGATCCACAAAATTCCACCCACCCCGCGTTCCCCAAAGTCTTCCGAGAAAAATGGTACCTCACTTGTGTGGGAGGCCTAAGTACCCGCGACAGGAAACGGCCCAAAACGCAATGTGGACACACCACATTTTCGCAGTGAAAACGGACCCTTTTTCAACAAAGTGCCTAGCTGTAGATTTTGAACCCTAGCTCTGCCGGCACCTAGGGAAACCTAGGAAACCTATACATTTTTTAAAACTAGACACCCAGGGGACTCCAGGATGGGGTGACTTGGCTGGCTCTCACCAGGTTATGCTACCCAGAATCCCTTGCAAACCTAAAATATTGTAAAAAACCCACATTTTCCTCACATTTCTGTGGTGGAAAGTTCTGGAATCTGCGTGGATCCACAAAATTCCACCCACCTCGCGTTCCCCAAAGTCTTCCGATAAAAATGGTACCTCACTGGTGTGGGAGGCCTAAGTACCCGCGACAGGCTAGGGCCCAAAACATATTGAGGTGACATTAAAATTGCCTATCACAAAACAACCTGGTTTTGCAAGGGGTCACCTCCGGGTTTTGGCCCTGTGCTCGGCGGCCAGCTAGGAAACCTATCAAACCCACACATTTCTGAAAACTAGACACCCGGGTGGTTCCAGGGAGGTATGGCTTGCGTGGATCCCCCAACGTTTTCTTACCCAGAATCCCTGCAAACCTCAAATTTAGCTGAAAAATCACTTTTTCCACACATTTTTGTGTGGGAAAGTTGTAGCATCGCCGGGCAGACACGCATTTCCTACCACCCAGTGTTCCCAAGGTCTCCCGATAAAATGGTGCCTCACTCGTGTGGGAGGCCCAAGTACCCGCGACAGGCTAGGGCTCAATACGTATTGAGGTGACATTAAAATTGCCTATCACAAAACAACCTGGTTTTGCAAGGGGGTCACCTCCGGTTTTGGCCCTGTGCTCGGCGGCCAGCTAGGAAACCTATCAAACCCACACATTTCTGAAAACTAGACACCCGGGTGGTTCCAGGGAGGCATGGCTTGCGTGGATCCCCCAACGTTTTCTTACCCAGAATCTCCTGCAAACCTCAAATTTAGCTGAAAAAATCACTTTTCCACACATTTTTGTGTGGGAAAGTTGTGGCATCGCCGGGCAGACACGAATTTCCTACCACCCAGTGTTCCCCAAGGTCTCCCGATAAAATGGTGCCTCACTCGTGTGGGAGGCCCAAGTACCCGCGACAGGCTAGGGCCCAAAACGCATTGAGGTGACATTAAAATTGCCTATCACAAAACAACCTGGTTTTGCAAGGGGGTCACCTCGGTTTTGGCCCGTGCTCGGCGGCCAGCTAGGAAACCTATCAAACCCACACATTTCTGAAAACTAGACACCCGGGTGGTTCCAGGAGGTATGGCTTGCGTGGATCCCCCAACGTTTTCTTGCAGAATCCCTGCAAACCTCAAATTTAGCTGAAAAATCACTTTTTCCACACATTTTTGTGTGGTAAAGTTGTGGCATCGCTGGCAGACATGCATTTCCTACCACCCTGTGTTCCCCAAGGTCTCCCGATAAAATGGTGCCTCACTGTGTGGGAGGCCTAAGTACCGCGACAGGCAAGGGCCAAAACGTATTGAGACAACATCAAAATTGCCTATCACAAAATGTTTTGGGCCCTAGCCTGTCGCTGGTACTTGGGCCTCCCACACGAGTGAGGTACCATTTTTATCGGGAGACCTTGGGGAACGCTGGGTGGTAGGAAATGCGTGTCTGCCCGGCGATGCCACAACTTTCCCACACAAAAATGTGTGGAAAAAGTGATTTTTCCACCTAAATTCGAGGTTTGCAGGGGATTCTGGGTAAGAAAACGTTGGGGATCCACGCAAGCCATACCTCCCTGGAACCCCCGGGTGTCTAGTTTTCAGAAATGTGGGTTTGATAGGTTTCCTAGCTGGCCGCCGAGCACGGGGCCAAAACCGAGGTGACTCCCTCACAAAACCAGGTTGTTTTGTGATAGGCAATTTTAATGTCGCCTCAATACCTTTTGGGCCCTAGCCTGTCGTGGGTACTTGGGCCTCCCACACGAGTGAGGTATCATTTTTATCGGGAGACCTTGGGGAACACTGGGTGGTAGGAAATGCATGTCTGCCCGGCGATGCCACAACTTTCCCACACAAAAATGTGTGGAAAAAGTGATTTTCCACCTAAATTCGAGGTTTGCAGGGATTCTGGGTAAGAAAACGTTGGGGGATCCACTCAAGCCATACCTCCCTGGAACCCCCGGGTGTCTAGTTTTCAGAAATGTGTGGGTTTGATAGGTTTCCTAGCTGGCCGCCGAGCACGGGCCAAAAACCGAGGTGACCCCTCACAAAACCAGGTTGTTTTGTGATAGGCAATTTTAATGTCGCCTCAATACCTTTTGGGCCCTAGCCTGTCGCGGGTACTTGGGCCTCCCACACGAGTGAGGTATCATTTTTATCGGGAGACCTTGGGGAACACTGGGTGGTAGGAAATGCATGTCTGCCCGGCGATGCCACAACTTTCCCACACAAAAATGTGTGGAAAAAGTGATTTTTCCACCTAAATTCGAGGTTTGCAGGGGATTCTGGGTAAGAAAACGTTGGGGGATCCACGCAAGCCATACCTCCTGGAACCCCCGGGTGTCTAGTTTTCAGAAATGTGTGGGTTGATAGGTTTCCCTAGCTGGCCGCTGAGCACGGGGCCAAAACCGAGGTGACCCCCTCACAAAACCAGGTTGTTTTGTGATAGGCAATTTTAATGTCGCCTCAATACCTTTTGGGCCCTAGCCTGTCGCGGGTACTTGGGCCTCCCACACGAGTGAGGTATCATTTTTATCGGGAGACCTTGGGGAACACTGGGTGGTAGGAAATGCATGTCTACCCAGCGATGCCACAACTTTCCCACACAAAAATGTGTGGAAAAAGTAATTGTTTCACCTAAATTCGAGGTTTGCAGGGGATTCTGGGTAAGAAAACGTTGGGGGATCCACGCAAGCCATACCTCCCTGGAACCCCCCGGGTGTCTAGTTTTCAGAAATGTGTGGGTTTGATAGGTTTCCCTAGCTGGCCGCCGAGCACGGGGCCAAAAACCGAGGTGACCCCCTCACAAAACCAGGTTGTTTTGTGATAGGCAATTTTAATGTCACCTCAATACCTTTTGGGCCCTAGCCTGTCGCGGGTACTTGGGCCTCCCACACGAGTGAGGTATCATTTTTATCGGGAGACCTTGGGGAACACTGGGTGGTAGGAAATGCATGTCTGCCCGGCGATGCCACAACTTTCCCACACAAAAATGTGTGGAAAAAGTGATTTTCCACCTAAATTCGAGGTTTGCAGGGGATACTGGGTAAGAAAACGTTGGGGGATCCACGCAAGCCATACCTCCCTGGAACCCCCCGGGTGTCTAGTTTTCAGAAATGTGTGGGTTTGATAGGTTTCCCTAGCTGGCCGCCGAGCACGGGGCCAAAAACCGAGGTGACCCCCCTCACAAAACCAGGTTGTTTTGTGATAGGCAATTTTAATGTCGCCTCAATACCTTTTGGGCCCTAGCCTGTCGCGGGTACTTGGGCCTCCCACACGAGTGAGGTATCATTTTTATCGGGAGACCTTGGGGAACACTGGGTGGTAGGAAATGCATGTCTGCCCGGCGATGCCACAACTTTCCCACACAAAAATGTGTGGAAAAAGTGATTTTTCCACCTAAATGCGAGGTTTGCAGGGGATTCTGGGTAAGAAAATGTTGGGGGATCCACGCAAGCCATACCTCCCTGGAACCCCCCGGGTGTCTACTTTTCAGAAATGTGTGGGTTTGATAGGTTTCCCTAGCTGGCCGCCGAGCACGGGGCCAAAAACCGAGGGGACCCCCCTCACAAAACCAGGTTGTTTTGTGATAGGCAATTTTAATGTCGCCTCAATACCTTTTGGGCCCTAGCCTGTCGCGGGTACTTGGGCCTCCCACACGAGTGAGGTATCATTTTTATCGGGAGACCTTGGGGAACACTGGGTGGTAGGAAATGCATGTCTGCTCGGCGATGCCACAACTTTCCCACACAAAAATGTGTGGAAAAAGTGATTTTTCCACCTAAATTCGAGGTTTGCAGGGGATTCTGGGTAAGAAAACGTTGGGTGATCCACGCAAGCCATACCTCCCTGGAACCCCCCGGGTGTCTAGTTTTCAGAAATGTGTGGGTTTGATAGGTTTCCCTAGCTGGCCGCCGAGCACGGGGCCAAAAACCAAGGTGCCCCCCTCACAAAACCAGGTTGTTTTGTGATAGGCAATTTTAATGTCGCCTCAATACCTTTTGGGCCCTAGCCTGTCGCGGGTAGTTGGGCCTCCCACACGAGTGAGGTATCATTTTTATCGGGAGACCTTGGGGAACACTGGGTGGTAGGAAATGCATGTCTGCCCGGTGATGCCACAACTTTCCCACACAAAAATGTGTGGAAAAAGTGATTTTTCCACCTAAATACGAGGTCTGCAGGGGATTCTGGGTAAGAAAACATTGGGGGATCCACGCAAGCCATACCTCCCTGGAACCCCCCGGGTGTCTTGTTTTCAGAAATGTGTGGGTTTGATAGGTTTCCCTAGCTGGCCGCCGAGCACGGGGCCAAAAACCGAGGTGACCCCCCTCACAAAACCAGGTTGTTTTGTGATAGGCAATTTTAATGTCGCCTCAATACCTTTTGGGCCCTAGCCTGTCGCGGGTACTTGGGCCTCCCACACGAGTGAGGTATCATTTTTATCGGGAGACCTTGGGGAACACTGGGTGGTAGGAAATGCATGTCTGCCCGGCGATGCCACAACTTTCCCACACAAAAATGTGTGGAAAAAGTGATTTTCCACCTAAATTCGAGGTTTGCAGGGGATTCTGGGTAAGAAAACGTTGGGGGATCCACGCAAGCCATACCTCGCTGGAACCCCCGGGTGTCTAGTTTTCAGAAATGTGTGGGTTTGATAGGTTTCCCTAGCTGGCCGCCGAGCACGGGGCCAAAAACCGAGGTGACCCCCTCACAAAACCAGGTTGTTTTGTGATAGGCAATTTTAATGTCGCCTCAATACCTTTTGGGCCCTAGCCTGTCGCGGGTACTTGGGCCTCCCACACGAGTGAGGTATCATTTTTATCGGGAGACCTTGGTGTACACTGGGTGGTAGGAAATGCATGTCTGCCCGGCGATGCCACAACTTTCCCACACAAAAATGTGTGGAAAAAGTGATTTTTCCACCTAAATGCGAGGTTTGCAGGGGATTCTGGGTAAGAAAACATTGGGGGATCCACGCAAGCCATACCTCCCTGGAACCCCCCGGGTGTCTTGTTTTCAGAAATGTGTGGGTTTGATAGGTTTCCCTAGCTGGCCGCCGAGCACGGGGCCAAAAACCGAGGTGACCCCCTCACAAAACCAGGTTGTTTTGTGATAGGCAATTTTAATGTCGCCTCAATACCTTTTGGGCCCTAGCCTGTCGCGGGTACTTGGGCCTCCCACACGAGTGAGGTATCATTTTTATCGGGAGACCTTGGGGAACACTGGGTGGTAGGAAATGCATGTCTGCCCGGCGATGCCACAACTTTCCCACACAAAAATGTGTGGAAAAAGTGATTTTCCACCTAAATTCGAGGTTTGCAGGGGATTCTGGGTAAGAAAACGTTGGGGGATCCACGCAAGCCATACCTCGCTGGAACCCCCCGGGTGTCTAGTTTTCAGAAATGTGTGGGTTTGATAGGTTTCCCTAGCTGGCCGCCGAGCACGGGGCCAAAAACCGAGGTGACCCCCCTCACAAAACCAGGTTGTTTTGTGATAGGCAATTTTAATGTCGCCTCAATACCTTTTGGGCCCTAGCCTGTCGCGGGTACTTGGGCCTCCCACACGAGTGAGGTATCATTTTTATCGGGAGACCTTGGTGTACACTGGGTGGTAGGAAATGCATGTCTGCCCGGCGATGCCACAACTTTCCCACACAAAAATGTGTGGAAAAAGTGATTTTTCCACCTAAATTCGAGGTTTGCAGGGGATTCTGGGTAAGAAAACGTTGGGGGATCCACGCAAGCCATACCTCCCTGGAACTCCCCGGGTGTCTATTTTTCAGAAATGTGTAGGTTTGATAGGTTTCCCTAGCTGGCCACCGAGCACGGGGCCAAAAACCGAGGTGACCCCCCTTGCAAAACCAGGTTGTTTTGTGATAGGCAATTTTAATGTCGCCTCAATACCTTTTGGGCCCTAGCCTGTCGCGGGTACTTGGGCCTCCCACACGAGTGAGGCACCATTTTTATCGGGAGACCTTGGGGAACGCTGGGTGGTAGGAAATGCGTGTCTGCCCGGCGATGCCACAACTTTCCCACACTAAAATGTGTGGAAATAGTGATTTTTTTCAACAAAATATGAGGCTAGCAGGGCATGTTGGGTAAAAAAACAGTGAGAACCACGCAAGTCATTCACCCTTGTACTTCCCCCTTTGTCTACTACTCAAAAATGTAAAGGTTTGCCTAGGTGACGACTGAGCTAGGGCAGAAAGTCCCCTGCTACCCATTGTGGAAAAAAAAATATCTTACAAAAGGCCATTAAACCGACACAAATATAAATCTAACACTCATTTGATAAAGCTAATCCACCACTTACACAGGTTGGTTTTAGCACCTCCAGAAACGCTGGCTTCAAAGCACAAATACTTATCAAAGTATATAAATATTGAAGCCAAGCCTTCTGAAGGGGAGCCATAAAGCCACATCACGGCACCAACCACTTTATGGTCCATTCACACGCCATTCACACACCACACACAAGACTTCCGTACCGCCAGCCACGGGCCCAAACAACCATATCACTTGCACTCACACAAACATACTGCCGCCATGCAAGGGCCCATCACATTCATATGCCACAAGACATAATGACTTTGACTATATTCTACCACCTGTCAAGTCTCCACCTCCTTCTTCCAGAACGTTACAGAACTCATGCCCAGTGAACCTATACTAATGACTTCCATGACAGCCACATGAGGCTCAGGAAGACATGTCTTTCATGCACCTTTAGTGCACTCACTATGCTAAATCCAACTCCTTCCAGTTTGTGGATGCAAGTTGGGGGGTGCTCGAGTATGCCGCAAAAACATTTCTCGAGCTGAGCAAGCATATCTACCTTTGAAACTAAGGCAAACATGCTGGAAATTTTCAAAAGATAACATCATAAACTATGAACGGATGAATGTGAAACAAGGGTAGTCCGTGACAACGTAGCATATGTCCAATACACCGTTATGTGCAGTGACTGTAATGCACTTATCATACAGCAAACTGACCATCTACTAAGTTCTAACGGAGGATGAACATGGCAAGCAGCATTGACCCATAAGTACCACAGTAAATTCAGTGTGAGTGTGGCAGCAATGGATTGGAATCCATGGGTGAAGAAGAAGTCAGGACGTGTATCTATACTACCTTTACTATCTGCCTTCTACCTTTGTAATATTCCTCGGAAAGCGCACCTACCGTAAGCTGTTCTAACCCGTTCGTGTGTCTGTCCTCAGAGTCCTGACTAACCCTGTCCAATTGTTAAGAGACCCTATACTAATGCCTTTCATCTCTAGCTACTTGAAGCTTGAGTGAACATTTCTGTCACGAGCTATCAATGCTCTCACAATGCTCTATCCAACTCCTTCCAGTTTGTGGATGCAAGTTGGGGGTGCCCGAGTATGCCGCAAAAACATTTCTCGAGCTGAGCAAGCATATCTACCTTTGAAACTAAGGCAAACATGCTGGAAATTTTCAAAAACTTCCTAAAGAGAACATCATAAACTACGAAGAACGGTTGAATGTGAAACACGGGTACTCCATGACAACGTGGCATATGTTCTGTCCACCAGTATGTGCAGCGTGGGGACTATAATGCACTTGTCAATTGGCGAACAGAACAACTACCACGTTCTGAAAGCAGATAAAGGTGTTGAGAAGTCCATGATTTCATGAAGTAGAGGAAGAAATATCCTGCAGCTGCTTGCGTAGTGAAGGAGTGGCCCACAGACAGTAGGTATCCATTCACACCAATTGAAAGGTTATCCTATTGGCAGCTCCACCTCAGTCAATTTCCCAGTATTTTGCTTTAGTGTGATACAACATAAAGCAAGTAGGAAAACAGAAGGCAGGCTTACTTGGGCACTGGGGACAGTAAACACGAGTCTCCTGCCTCTTTCCCTGCATCGAGCACACTTTACAACGACGACATGGTCGCTCCTTTTTGGGTGTTGCAGGAATTTTATCTGCAAAGTGTCGCTCCTGCAGCCTTGCCACGTCCTCCAGAACACATGAAGTGGAGGCTTCTGCTTCTGTAGCAGTAAGACTTTCAATCACAGACAACTGAAAGTCAAGGAAAGACATGAGTCTTCCTGTGGTGGTCTCACGATAAACAACATACGCATTGTATGTTGCCATCTGAATCAGGTGCGTAAACAGTTTCTTATACCAAGTGCGAGTTTTACGACTCGCATTGTATGGCTGAAGAACCTGGTCGTTCTTGTCCACTCCGCCCATGTACTTGTTGTAATCAAGTATACAGGTGGGCTTGTGGACTTCGGCCATCTGACCCCAAACCGTGACAGGGGAAGTGCTCTCAGCATGAATTGTAGTGAGCATGTACACATCACGCCTATCTGAGAACTTAACTGCGAGCAGTTCGTTGGAACGCAACGCAGTGCTCTGGGATTTCTGGAGCTTCTTGCAAACAAGCTCCTGCGGGAATCCTTTGCGGCGACAACGAATTGTACCACAAGCCACGGTGCCAGCTTTGTAGAGCTCACTGAACAGCTCTACTCCTGTATAGAAATTGTCCACATAAAGGTTATAACCTTTGTGAAGAAGTGGCTGGACAAGCTCCCATACAATCTTTCCTGTGACCCCTAGCATGGGAGGGCAACCTACAGGGTTAAGAGTTGTGTCCTTCCCTGTATACACTCTCAAGCTGTACACATAGCCAGTCGAGCTCTCACACAGCATGTACAGCTTGATGCCATAGCGAGCGCGTTTGCTCGGAATGTACTGCCTAAACAGCAGCCGCCCTTTATACAAGATCAAGGACTCATCAATGGCTATATTCTTTCCAGGAGTATAAACCTCTGGAAACCTGGCAGACAAATGTTCCACGACAGGCCGAATTTTGAACAACCTGTCATAGTCTGGATGGTCCCGGGGCAATGCAGCAGAATTGTCATTGAAATGCAGCATGCGCTGCAATAGCAAAAAACGATCTCTGCTCATGTATGGTGCAAAGATGGGGGTTAACCAAACCGTGCGAGTAGACCAGTAGGATAGCAAGGTTGGTTTATGCACTACCCCCATTTTAAGTGTGAGGCACAAAAATATCTTCAACTCCCCTAGTGAGTGCCTCCTTGCTCCCTCAGAAATTGTTCGGCACGCAAATTTGTTTGCTGCACAATTTCGTCTAGGAAGTCAACACCAAAAAAGAGATGGAAGTAGTCAATTGGCAAAAAATTTGCCGTATCTACTTTACATCCAGCGTCACCAGTGAAAGGCGGAATTTGGGGCTGAACTAAATTGGGAGGCTGCCAAGACAGCACTCCGTCTGTGCTTGCGGCCGCACGTGCCTGCACTCTGGGTTGCTCTAACCTGTTACGGGTGTCCTGCTGCACAGACTGTGCTGGCAAAGGGACAGCACGACTGACATCGTCTCCTTCAGAATCGCTGGACGATGAGTCATCGGATGGAACTGCGCCGACTGAAAAGTCACTCCCAGATTCGGCTCCATTGTCCTCTCCCTCAGATGCTGTCTCAGTATCTGCTGTCTCAGTCTCTGATCCTGCCTCAGAGCTGGACTCCAGAACCAGATTTAGGGCCTGGGCAGCATTAATCCAACGATATGCCATCTCTGCTAGTGCCTAAACTATCCTTTTAAAACACTATCCTACGTAGAAGGCAGATAGGTTGTTGGTTTTAAAGTGTAGGTGGGTGTGTGCGTAAGTGAAGTGTTTAAGTCAATAATGACGAAGTCACCTTACCTTTGCGAAATCCGTACGCTCTCCAAAAAGACTAAGAAAGAGAGAAAAAAGACACAGTATTACTTTACCTTGCCACATACCCATAATCGCAGCCTTTTAGCGCTGGTGGGAGCCAGTGCTACCATCATTTTAGCGCCAAGATGCCTACGGGTGAACGTGTGCTTTACAATTGCACACTATGACCTCCTTTGATGCGCCCACTACCATCCTTGCAAACGTGCCTCTCATCTCTCCATAGCCCCTCTCTCACATACATTTAGTCTGTTACAAAGTGTTTCTACTGCGTGGCTTTACTAATCCACTTAGCTGTCTACATAATACCGATCTGTTCGTTTCAGCATACCCTTTATGGCGTCAAAACTGCCACTACACAAAAGTCAGATATCTCTATCTAGCAGAAATGTTGTACTCTGCAGCAGTACCACACTTTACTGCCTTTCAGGTAACTTCAAAGAGACTCATTATAGTTCTTTCACAGTCTCATAATTTCAGCACTGAGAAATATCTCTGTAAATAAATATTTATATATATATATAACAATTAATTCCCAATGTCAGCGCGCTCAATACCTGGTGCAGGCAGCAACGGGTAGAATCCTTACACGATATTTAAATTCAGAAACACAAAGGATGCCGCACTCCAGAGACAGGTTTCAGAGTTGCTTTATTTTCACCACCACTACCACCAGTCGTGGTGAAAATAAAGCAACTCTGAAACCAATCTCTGGAGTGCGGCATCCTTTGTGTTTCTGAATATATATATATATATATATCCATATGAATCATGACGAGAAAAGGCGCCCTTCCAGGTGGGCCAGGGCTTCGTAGCGACATTGCCGCTTTACTATTCCAAATGAAAATCATGCCGTATTATAGCACAAAGGAAGCCCTCCAGTCGAGAAAGGAGGTAACAGCAGTCAAAGAGTACATGTATCATATAGATACATATATATCATTCACTCCAGGGCCGGCATTAGCGCTGGTGGCGCCCTGTGCGACAATGTCTGCTGGTGCCCCACCAATGACCACCTCTGCCATGGATTCCCTCACTAGCACCATTTAACAGTGCCCCTCAAGTCTCAAAAACCACTGTCTCTCAGATTCATTTAGTTTTATAGCAACACTCACACCAGTGTACGGTGTCAGAGCACTTTACACCACACACACACACATTGCACAGAGACAACAGTACATAGGATATGCTACATCAGACAGGACAAGGTGTAGTGTAGCAGTAACATGCCATCTATACTGGCAGGCAATATAGTTTGAGCCCTTATTCTGGGAAAGCACAAATCCAGAATTTAAAACGTACCATCGTTGGTGGTTCTCTTTCATAATAAGAATTATTTTCTACCCAAATGAACCCTTTTCACAAGATTAGATGATGAAAGACTGGGCAAAAAAACATAAAGCTGGCACAGAAGCAGTAACCCACTAACCTCTTTACATTATATGCACTTTGTTACGTGCATGCCTATGGCTCCCCTGGGAGCAGATTGTGGCCCCCATAATTATGTACATAATTGCCCCCACAGGCAGACATGCCAACCCTCCCGATTCAGGCGGGAGACTTCCGATTTCAAGGCTAGTCTCCCGCCTCCCGATTCCTTCAAGCAAAAACCCGATTACTCGGGGTTTCAGCTGACAGGGCTTGGTATTGTGTAACGTGGTGTATGCACTGCCAGCAACCTGCTCCTGCAGGCCAGTGCACAACACTTGCATCACCCTCTTTCTGCCTGCCATTGCACTCCATTTATTCATTTATTTATGCGTTTTTATATAGCGCAGACTTTACCCGAAGGTGTCAGAGCGCTTCACAATAGGAACAGTAACATTACATGAGGAGTCGGTTACACGTGAGCATAATACAAAAGCAAGCGTTACATTACATGAGGAAAGGTGACAATTGTGCAACTAACAAAAACAAACCAGATACAAAGAGGCATACGTTCCAAGAGGAAAAAGTGACAGGTGTGCATGATACATGAGATACAAATAGAGGTATAATACTGCAAAACGTGTATTTGAGTTTCAAATGTCCGATCCTGCAGCAGCACACTTGCTAAGCCCATACATGACAGTAACCCGATTCAAGGCCCCATTCTCCCTATTTTTTTCCCAATCTCCCACTTTGCTCTTCTAAAATGTTGGCATTTATGCCCACAGGGGGTCGGCCACTGAGCAGAAGGACCGACCCCCTGCCAATATCGCCGCCATTTAAAAAAAAAAAAAAATGCCTTTATTTTTTAGGGGCGATCGCGCCCCCAGGGAAAAACCAGGTAAATAAATTTTTAAATGTGCCCTCGGGGGGGGCGACCCATCACCACGAGGGCCGACCCCCCAAAGACATCCCTGGTGTCTAGTGGGGTTTCTGGCCGTGGATCGCAGCAGCGCTGCGATCCACGGCCAGGAAACCCTTTCAGGAAGGCCTCGTTTGAAAGGGGAGACTCTCCCCTTTCAAACGAGGCCTCCCTGAAAGCTGGGGAGGCTGTTTCCAGCCAGATTTCCCCATCGGAGTCGAGCGCGGCCTTACCTGCTGCTGTCCTCGGCTCCGGTGGGGAAATCAGTGACGCTCAGAGCGCCTCGCGGCGCGCTGACGTCACAGATGGGCGGGAGGGGGGGCGGGGGAAGACGCGGAAAGCCTTCCGCGTCTCCCCCAGTAAAAATTAACTAAATAAATAAATCCGGTGCGATGCACCGTACGATTTATTATTGCCCTCCCTGGTGACGTCCAATGGACGTGCGCAGCACCAGGGAGGTAGTGCTTGCGTCGGCCATTGGCCGACGCAAGCACCAAAAGGGTTAACTATGCCTTGGTCATGTTTATGGATCGCTTCATTAAGAAGCTGGAGGAGGCGAGAGGTGCACACAATGGTCGGGCAGGCAACCTGACTCCTCGCCTCACAGAGGTCACCGCCTCTGGTCACTGACCAACAGACATGCTCCAGACCCACCATTAATGCATGGCATAAGTAGAGGAGTCTGTTTGTCTATATTGCTTTCTTACACTATCTCTCCCCTCTTACTAGGCAGATGCTAAACTCGCCTCCTTAACTGAACATAATCCACAGTGTGTCAGGGACTGTGCATCAAGCAGTAGTGCTTTTTTATGACTCTATTTTTCTTAATTCTTAACTGTTTAAACTAGACCTCAGTGTCTTTTTAGATTAGGCCTCCACAATGCTTTTAAATTTTATATCAAAGCTAAGTACCTACCAATGAATCTCTGTTATTGTATATTGTTGCAAGGGTTTTTAACAAATCACGCAATAAAGCAAATTTTCACAGTTTTTACTGAGAAAGTATAAGCCGTACGACAATATGTAAGAGGAATATGGTGATAGGTAATTTCCTCTGTAGCTGAAGCAGGTAATTGTGTGCAAACATGGGAGTCCCTTGCATCCATAGTATCAACATACTCATAAAGTAATTTAAAATCAGCGTTTGATACATAATCTCCCCTAAATTAATCTACAAGCAAAGCCTTGAATTCCTGTGAATGCAAACTATTGTCTGTAAGACTTTGTGTGGTAAAAGCGGTTCTAGATTAAGGGGCACATGCATAAAGCATTTTTGTATTCGCAAACAGGCCGATTAGCAGAATCGGCCCGTTTGCGAATACAAAAAAGGCTTTTCACATGCATCAAACCCAAATTGCGATTCGGTAACCTGTTATCGAATCGCAAATTGGGTTTTGTGATTCGGTATTTGGAAGGGGTGTGTCAAGGGCGTCCCTTGCAAATATCGAATCCTAATAGTATGCATGAATGTTTTGTGACCGTGAATGTGGTCGCAAAACATTCGCATATTACTACCTACTTCAAGTAGGTGGTAACCCATACGCAAATGGGAAGGGGTCCCCAAGGGACCCCTTCCCCTTTGTGAATGGTTGTAAAAGCATATTTAAGAGCAGGCAGTGGTCCCACTGACTACTGCCTGCTCTTAAAAAATGAAAAGAAAACTTTTAATTTTACTTTTTGTAGATCATCTTGTTTTCCTTTAAGGAAAACGGGCTGCTTTACAAAGAAAAGATTGCTTTATTTAAAAACAATAATGGACATGGTGGTCTGCTGACCTCAGCAGGCCACCATCCCTGTGATTATTTCTATTCCAAGGGGGTCGCAAAGTGCGATCTACCTCATTAATGTTAATGAGGTAGATCAATTTGCGACCCCCTAGGAATCGCAATCTGAAACTCTTTGAGTTTCATGCATTGTAAATTGCGATTACCTAATTGCGATTCTCAGGAATTCGCAATTAGGTATTTGCAATTTGCAATGTTGATGCATGTGCCCCTTAGTCTCAGCTGAACTACAGTATGTGGGTGAATACAACCCCACAAGCAAAACAATCAATATTGCAACTACAGCTGTTAATATTCTGCTAATATGTACCTATGTCTACTACGATTATCAGTTTCCATAACTTCTCTAAAAGAAGACCATTGAGTGGAGAGTGGCAGCAGCAGAATCTTCTCTGTTGGTTTCCACCTGTGCAAATGGCAAAACAAAATTCAAACGATATATAATGAAACTATTTACAAAGTCTTTGTGAGTCTTCCGTAGCACTACTCCGTGTTCTTCTAAATGACACCCTTAAGCTCCTTCAGCAGCCTTAGACCCAGTTAATCTTTTTAATTCTTCCAACAAAGTCTATTTAAATGTCTTTAGTGAATGTACAGTTCAAAGTTCAATGAGCGAGCTTGTCCATGATAAATCGTGTCAGTCTATTTAATAGCAAGGTAAATGCAAGACGCAATTCACCCACAGTATTTAGTTCACAGAGGTTCAGTTGGATTTGCACTGTTATCCTCAGAATCCCAAAATTCTCTCTCTCTGTCATCGGCAACAAAGTACGTCCATTCAGGGGAAGAGTACCTTCGACAGGCTACCCTTGCTGTTTTTGACCTCCTGAATGCCGGGCCTTCAACTCCACTGTCACTCAGGCTGAAATCCTTAGTATTTTCTTGAATGGTGTGGGGCACACATCAAACTCAGTCTCACTCTCTTGTCTTCTTGGCCAACGTTCTCCTGTTCCCATTAGTATTACCACAGCACTAGTAGGCCCTTCATCAGAGTCTAAATCTGGTTCAGTCAACAACACAGGATGAGACTCTCCTGCCTCAGCTTAAACGGTTGACTCATCAAGACCCCCCCTCAGGCTGAACATGTGCTGTTTCAGACTCTCGCTAGTCCCCTACAGCTTGTCGAACCTGCTCCTGCTGTCTCTCAATTACAGCTGGCACTTCTGGGAGAGGTGCTGTCACATCGTGTAGGGGACACTCAACTGTACGAGTATGAGCAGCATGGAATCCAGTTGGGGAGACCTCCATATTTGACCGCCATTGTCGTCACCAGAATCACCTAGTATGGGCCACGCCATTGAGGTTCCAGGCACGTTTTCCAGACATGTTTCTTCACCAGAACCCAGTCACTGGGACTGCAATCATGGCACCGCTCCTGATGTGGTCGGGTGGTGGAGACGCAGACACAGAAGGAGAGACACAGAAAGCACCACGTCAGCCAGTCCTTTGCAGTAATCAAGAATCATGTCATCTGTAATGTTCACAAGTGCATTTGCAGGTAAAGCTGGCAATCTCATCACCCTGCCCATGATTATCTCATGGGGGACAGTCTTGTCATCCGATCAGGAATACTGCGAAGACTCATCAGCACAAGAGACAAAACACCAGGTCACCTTAAAGACATCGAAGCACACACTATGGCTAGTCTGGCTTTCAGCATGCCATTTACTTGCTCCACTATGCCAGAAGCCTCTGGCCGATAACTGCAATGTAGTCTTTGCTCCTTGTAGTGCTGCACACAACAATTTCAGGATCTCATTATTGAAATGAGTCCCTCGGTCTGACTTTAGAAAAGTCGGGAAACCAAACCTGGTGATCAGTTCCCTCAACAATAATTTGAATACTGTAAGACTGTCATTTCTCCTCGTCGGGTAAGCGTCGACCGAATGCGAGAAGATGCACACAACCACCACAGCATATCTCAACCCGTTGCATACAGGCATTTCAATAAAGACCAATTGCATCCTGTTGAATGGACTACCTGATCTTCTTATGTGGCTCAGAGTCACTGCAGCTCTTTTCCCTACATTCATCTGTTGACACACAACACAACTGTGACACAATCATTCAGCCATCAATCTGAATCTGGGGTTAAAGCTCGTCTGTTGAAACAGTCTGACCATGGCATCCCTCCCTACAGGAGCGGGACCATTAAAATGTCTAGCCATTGGGGGGCAACAGCCTGTCGGGCAACACAGCTCTTCAATCTGCTAAAATCCAAATGTCATCTCTTTTGACACAACTTGCTCTTACCAAACCTTGCTGTTCTGCCTCTGTCTCTTAGCTTCCTCCCACATATCTGCTTTTGTTAACAAAAGGTTGTAATTGGTCTCATCTACAGTTTCATTGAAATATTCACCATTGAATGTACAAGCCCCATTGGCAGAATATTGTGCGACTTCGTCAGCATAATTTGTGGGCAAAAGACTGAATTCTATATATGATTTTCTACGTGCGTTTCGGCAAATTGCCTTCATCAGGAAGCCGCAGGATGGATGAATCAGTGAAATGTCAAAAATAGCGTATTTCGAAATCTTAAGGGCAATATCTTTGAAGATATGTCCGTAAGTATGTATGCCAAAGGTCAATCCAGATGTAATATGTTGGCAAAGGTCTTCACATGTTGCGATTCTTGTGGAGTCTTTACGATGCTTGGAATTGTTGGGAAAACTTGTTGTGAGTGTGTAGAATCACTGGCACGGAGGCGATATTATTACGCCGCGAGCAGGGTCAGTTAATGAATATGGTCCAAGGAATGGATTAGTTGCTGTAGAAGCCGAAATCTGTGTGGAAGTTGGCGTCACTTTCAGCTGTTCAGAAACACAGCATGCCCTAGTAAGAGCGATCAATTCGGCCACTTGTGCAGAGAACTCTCCTCAAGGCCAGGAAGCTACAACTACGCCTAAGACTGTGCAAACTGCGTATGCAGCTCTCAAATTCCTTTCATTGTTTCGCAGGCAGAACCCATCAACAAACAATATGAAATCAGACTCAGACCGTGGCTCATCTTGTATATCTGGTCTTGGCTTGATGCACAGTATAGTGACATCGAGATAGTCATGCTCTACTTCCCTTTCCTCACCCTCAACTCACGTAAAGGCAGAAGTGTAGCAGTGTTCAAGGTAGCACATCTTTTCAAAGTAACATTTTTGTTTGACGGTATGATCTGCTCATATCTGGTCAAGCGGCTGTTGGTCAAGTGTTGAGTATGAGCATGGGTCAACAATATCTCAAACGAGTGGGGCATGAACACAGTAAAGGGAAGACCCATCACAATACTACTTTCACACTGTTCTATGCTGACACCAACAGCTGCCACAACTTTAAGGCATCCAGGCAGCTCTGCAGCTAGGGTGGTCAAGTGTAGCAGACAAATAGGCCGCTGGCCTTTGGGTATTTCCATGCAATTGTGTAAGCACTGAGAGAGTGCAGTCCTCCCTCTCACTCCAGAAGAGCACTAAGGCTTTATTATAATCAGGCATTCCTAGTGCCAGGGCATGAGAAAGACTTTCTCTCAGCTCTAGGAAGGCAATCAAGGAATCGTTATCGTAGGGTACCGGATCAGACACAGGGAAAAGCTGTGTATACACTGACAACAGTAGCCCACCATTCCCAAAAACATTCTGACTTCCATCTGAGTGGTTGGCGGATTCATTTTCAGAATTGCAGAGATTCTTACCTGCAACACCTTTCTCGCTCCCTTCTCAATGTGATGTCCAAAATACAGGACTTCTCTATGACAATACTGTAACTTACTCAGGAACACTTTATGTCCATTCTCAACCAAGTGGTTCAACAGTGCAATGGTGTTCTTGTTTGCAAGCTTCCTCATATCCAACGTGACTAGTTGGTCATTGATGTACTGCGCTAAAACCGAATTACAGGGCATAATTAAGGACTCAAGATTCTTTTTGAGGCTCTGATTATAGATTTACATGCTCTCCGTATACCCTTGTGGGACTCGGCACCAAGCCAAAGCACAGTTCTGGAACTGAAAAGCGAAGAGGAACTGGCTGTCCTCATGCAAAGGTATGGAGAAGAATGCCTGACACATTCAATGACGGTGAACCACCCAGCCTCACATGGAATTTGAAACAAAATCACAGCTGAATTTGGTACCACGGGGCAACAAGGAACAACTATAGTGTCTATCTTTCTCAAATCTTGAACTATGTGGTATTTACTGCTAGGCATCTGTAGGCCCATAATGGGTGAATTACATGGACTCCCCATTATGTCCTTCAAAATGCCTTGTTGTATCATTGAGTCAATCACTGGAGCAATGCCAGCAATTGTTTCGGGGTCAGATTATATTGTGGTGTTCTTGGGTACTCAGCCTTGGGTTTTACTATTATGCAGACAGGATCAACTCCCTTGATGAGACCTATGTCCTTTCCTGAAAAGTCCTAGACTTCAGGCTTCACTGTGTCCCTAAGATCTGGGGATAAATCGTCATTCGTCAGCAAAGGGTAGAATCTAATGGTTGTCCCTTGACTCGCTAATTTAAAGGTGACATCCGTGTCATGGGTTTGAAATTCCACTCCTTTTGGAGTACAATAGATAGTGCAGTTTAATTTGCACAAAAGATCATGCCCTAGTAAGCTCATTGCACTTGAATCACACACCTCAAACTGGTGATTCTCTTCAAAGGACCCAATTATAACAGGTACCTCTTCTGTTATAAGGTTTGTCATGTGTTTGTTTGAGACTCCTACAACTTGGATCCTTTTACCCGAGAGGGGTAGATTTGGAACTTCCACTGTTCTCACAGCAGAATGGGTAGCACCAGTATCAATCAAGAATGATACGGGGTGGCCATTCTCCTCACCATTTATGGTTGGACCACTCTGGTCCATCTCCAAGACTGCGCCAAGTACACAGTCTTCCTCCCCCTCACGCACCGCCATTGGGATTGATTGGAGCTGTAGACCTCAAATGTTTCAAACATAGGATATTGTTAAAACACACCCTGATTTTGAAATTAATTCTGATTTAAATTTGGAACTTGATTGGAATTAAATCAGAGACCACTAGCATTTTGCTGTGGCATCTGGGCTTGTGCGACCTGCATCACTGGAGCTTGGGGCACATTAAAGTTCTTCATTCACGGTCTCGGTACATTCGGTGACTGTACGGGATTATTACCCTGGGGCTGTGTAAACCCTGAATTCTGGACCTGATTCTCATTCACTCCCGCTTCCAATGCCCCAACTTATTGCAATAATGATAAGTATTCGTCCTCTTTAAAGTTTCCACATTAATCCCAGTACTCGAGTCGATCGGAACACCATGACCTCTACCCTGTTGTGGGTACCCATTTCCACTTTGCATCACGTGAGTCCCCGGCGGATACACTCCTTTCATAGAACCAATGCTCCCTACAAAAGGTTGTGCTTGACCTCCTCTGTGTGCGGCTTTCATATGTGCCTCCATCAATTTTTGCTTCATCCACTTCAGCTTTATTTCCAATAAATCACTACAATACATCGCATATCTCAAAATCTCATCAACTGATTTATTCTGCCATCAAAACCAAACGCTGATGAATCATCAAGCTAATTTGCAAAATCTTAGAAAAATGCACTTTTTGCATTTTTCTAAGTGCCATGTGGCGCACTTACATGCCCTTAGGACATGTATGTGCGCCACATGGGCACACATGCATATTTCAGGGGTGCAACAGGGTGTCCTTTTGGCACCCTTGCACCTTTGAAATTGCATGCGCAATTTGCGAGTACCTATTCAGTACTCGCAAATTGCGCATGCAATTCCCATTCATTCCTATGGGCCTCTAGGCCCATAGAAATGAATGGGAAGCCATTCCTTATTGGCGACTCGCAATTTGCGACTCGCAATTAAGGAATGCGTAGGAATCACAAATTTTTTGCAAAAACCTACATACATTGCATTTTGCGAGTCTATAATAGCGAATCGGTAAAATTCGCTATTATAGACTCGCAAAATCCAATGTTGATACATCTGGCCCTTAGTCCTATTCAGATCAACCTCATATTTCTGAGCTAATTCAGATAGCTTTTCATGGGCTTGTCCCGCACGTTTGGTAACATCCTTACACATAAAATACAAGTTTGTTTATAAAATACAAGTTTGTTTTCTTGATAGGCATCTATTTGAGAAAGTCAAGGTTTCCTAGAATCATCTCGTCCATTGCTAACTTTAATTTGACCATATCTACTGCATTATCTCTTACTGGGGACTGAATTGTTTCTTTACTCGATGCTGAACTTTCACCTTCTCTTGGGGACCCATTGAAAAACTTAATCCAATCATCTAATTCTTTAGCACTAACACCATTCTTTGCTACAGGGGTAATAGGCACTATCCCTTCTCTGGGAGTACTGCAGTTAACACTCAGAAGTAAATTCCAAGTAGACATGCCAGAATTTGGGGGTCTTTGAGCAAACCCTCCCAAGGGGGTAAATCCTGTATGGGTCATAGTTGGACCTGCTCTTGCAGAACAAGTGGCGTTCACCTGCACCACTTATTCCCTCAAGTTGGGCCTCATTATTTGGGGGGGGGATGCGCCAATAACAACACATCCAAGAGATCATCGCTTCTATCACTATCACTGGCTTCACCCGTACTCTCTGTATCTCCTGTCTTTTTCTCCTTCTTCTTCTTTTTCTTTTCTTTCCCTTTCCCAGGTTCTTCACCTGTAATGGCAGGCTATAGTCTAGCTCCCTTTATCATGTCAGTTATTATTATTTAAACTTGCTATCATGCATGACTCACTCCCAGAGGAGCATCTCGGCACTAGTCACAGCAGGTTGGCATGAGTTGTCACCAGAAATGTAAAGAGAAACATAACAGAACCATTTTTTAATAGCTTTTTGTTTTTAGTATGGTCCTCACATAGCCGAATAGACAGGGGAAGTTTATTCCTGTAAGATGCAGCCAAATAGGAAAATGGTCTACTGCCGAATCTGGCCGTGCGGATGCGAGGTATTTTTAAATAAGACTTGTTGGAAGATCCACCTCTGTTCTGCATTCCATCTAGCATCGGCACAGGTGCGCACTGCCTTTTGGACTCATCCCTGATATTTTTCCTTTTGCCTGACATGAGCTGCATGCTCCCAAGCATTAAGTGTTTCATATTGTGCGGGTCTAGGGGGCAGCTTCATTTCATACAATACCCTTCTAAAATGTTCAATGATTCTCAAATTGAATGTGCCATAGCGTGGAAACTTCAATGCGCCTTCTTTCTCTGTGATCATATGTCAGTGGTTCAGCCAAACACATGTATGAAGGCCCATGTTTATGGCCATATAATAAACCGGGGTACCTTCAGGTGGTGCCTCTACCTTCAGGTGGTGCCTCTTCCCCCTCTTAAACATGTATTCTCACATTTCCCCTAATCAGATCCCGAATAGCCTTAAAGAGTTTCATTTTTCAACAATATCAATAATCACAAATAGAATTTCATTTCAAACCATGGAATAATTCTTCACCTACAATTCTCTATAATGTAGTCAACCAATACCAGCGTGGCTCAACACCAACTGATCAATCTCAGCGCAGCACACTGTGACGTCTTTCTCACTCTTCGCAGCGGCTCTTCCTCCTTTCCATTTTTACGAACATTGTAATGTAATGTAAGCACAATAACACAAATTCAACAAGTTTTGTCGGCTTAACTATATAATCGATAACACTCACCCACACAAGAAATGGTCTTGAGTGACACTTTCTGGTCTACTCTGACTCACTCTTGAAGGAAACCTCAGCCAGCGAGGTATCACCCGGATCGGTGCAGCTTGTCCCTGTGCACTAGGATCTACTACACCAATCACATCTCACACTCACCCAAAGTATATGTCCCTATCTCAATTGTGCAGCTGTTGACGTCTCATGACTAACACCACTAAACTCAGCAGACAATTAGAACTCAGTATTTTCTAGACTGGTAACTTATTACTATCCCAGGATCTTGGGGTAAGTCCAGCCCGATAACAACCTCTCTGCATTCAGAGCCGCACTTACACAACAACTCAAAACATTACTGCAAGCTAGACATAAGCAATTGCAATGAGCAACCCTATTAATACTCACTCCTCCGCTGTTCAAACTCTTTCCCGAATTGCTGGAACTCCGTCGGTCCTCTAGATCAACACATTGGCTTTAGGGGTTCAGACTAGGTTTGGGGCATGTCCAGAATGGAATAGTCTAACTCCCTTTGCTACAGTAACTAACCATTCATCTTGAAGGTGCGCAGGAAAGTGATTACCATTTTCTCATCCGATTAATCATTTTAGTTGATTTAGAGGCAAAGGAAGTCAGCATTAATAAAACAATTCAACTTCTGTGTAGCCCATTTGGCCACGCAGAGAACCAGGAATCATTAAATGAAGTTCAGTGGGTTTATTACAAGTTTTTAATCCAATATATATGCAAATCAGGAACATTATAAAGTCACAGAATTACAACGGGCAAGCTGAAACGTCAAAAGAGATTCAGATTCAATAGCATAACGCAATAAATGCAGTCACAGCAATACAGATACTGAGAAATAGAAATTGGTGTTCCCTAAAGAAACTACGATCCTCCTTCCTAAACATGAATATATTCTAAAGTCGTCTAACCCAGGTTCTGAATCTAAGCTACAAATGAGTCATTGGGAAAAGTCTCAGAGGAATTCAGAAGTGCAGGAAGGTGCCAGCATAGTGAAAACTCCAGTAGAAGTCTTCCAAAACATGAGAATAAGTGCTTAGCATAAAGCTACACACTTGAAAAGAAACAGAGAGGTCTGTACCCCTCAAAGTTGAAAGGGATCGGAGCCCGAACTCTAACGGTGTGAGACTAATCAAAACCAAGAAGTTTCAAGAACAATCATATCTTTCCCACGTCACCATGAACCTAATTATTTTTCCTCCCCACAGTAGGTATCGTCAACATCCTTCGGCTTTTCCATCCACAAACTTGGACAGTCACTGCAACCTTGAGCATATCCTCAATCTTGATACGTGATGAATAGTAGGCTTCTCCTGCTCGTTAGTTCTTCACATCCTTGCCAAGATTTCTCTTCTTAGGCCTCACTATCAATAATACAACAATACTCCTTTCTCTAGCTATGAAATCATGAGAACACACCTGCAAAAGAAAGAACACGCAAGGCAAGCAAAAATATATTTCAAAATTAAGGCCTTTAATCATGCTAAATTTAGTGAAGTATTTCGATGTGCATTTTGAGAAAGTGATTATACATGCAGATGTAGCTTCAGAATAAAGGCAAACGTGAATAAATAGGTTCATGATTACATATGCAATGTATGTTAATAAATGCAGTATAAGTTGAAACACAAATGTAAATGCGAATGAGAATTACATGTCTTCACAGTTAAACTAAAATTTTACCTACACACGCTTATGAGTCTCTAGTTGCTACATGGAATACATATTAAGAATGCATCTAAATGCTTCATTTTATGTCAATAAAGTCAAAGCATACAATATATATAGTGTCAGGTGCATGGGTGAACGTTGTGCTTCTGTGACGTGTAAGGGTGGAGTCTAAATTGCGCTGCTCAATAGCTGATCCAGGTGATCGTTATAACTCAAGCATTCCATGGTTGATTCATGTTGCATGCCCTTCAAGATCTCCACTATAATTTTAATGTTGGGCATCATAAATTTAATGAAATATTCTCAACATGGCCTGGTAAGTGACAAGACCTAATGGCTGTGGTCCTGAGTTTCCTATCCTTCTTATGCAGTCAGCAGAGCTCTTTCAAGGACTTCCGGGGCCCTATGCGACATGACATTATGCCATCCGTCTCTTGGTGGACATATTTCATGCTTCTAACGACAACTGTGTGCTTTTGACGGCCCAGTATCGCCTTGCCTTACCTCGTGTCATGTGGTTGCTAGAGTCATTGTCGACATCTTTAAGTTAGCATGAGCCCGGTAGCCATGATGCTGCTTTTGCGCACAACACTGCATGTCTTTCTTTTTACACAGCTCTGTTTATGCCTTTCACATGAGAACTCTCTGCTGTGCTCGTTCTCTGCCTGTTCCTGGAGTTTAGTCTGAACATTGTGAGCAAGGTCGATAAACACTGACTCTTGTTATTCTGTTCTGGTCAGGCCCTAGCACTTAGACAAAACATACCACTGCAGCTGTTTTTGCTGGAAGCTCGTACTTTGATATTATGGGGATGCACGCTTAGGTAACACACACATGGAGAGGGACCTTTCCAGGGAGCAGAGCAAAACGCACCTGTGATGTAGAAATACGATCTATGGCCTGAGGTATGGGGTCTGCTGACAAAGCCCAGAGATCTTCTATTATATAATAATACTTCTGCTTACCAAGGGGAGGGTGGTTAGGCCTTATAGTCCTTGATCCACTGTCTTTATAAAATGACATCTCCCTTTATCATATATGGTCTTGCTGCTATGCTAACTGAATTGATATTATGCATGTTGCTGCTGGTTGTGGCACGTATACTGCTTTTTAGAGCACGTTAGCTAAAATAAATATTTTAAACTATTTTCGTGTCTCTGTCAGATCTTATTGTGGACAAGTATGAGAGTGTGAGCGAAAAGGTGTTTCTTGTTACCGCGATTCCTGAGAGATACGGGAGTGTTGTGTTCTGGGTTGTCTAATCATTGGCTTCTCCGTTTGTGAGTAGGAGAGCGAGTGAGACACTATAGCTAGTCGGTTCTGGGCTCGTGGGCACTAAGGCGGTAGGAAGGCTTAGCCCCTATACAGCGAGGTCCCATTTTCCTGCGCATAGTTCTGTGTATGTGCAGAATCCCCGCAACATGGTGCCACCAACGTTTGCTCTGGTACTTATACGCGAGATTCCTGAGTAGCGCTTGTGCTTGTCCACAATACCCTCACACCAATTACCGGAGACGTCTGTGGTGCGAGGGCTATACCTCCTATATTAGAGATTATAGGTTTTTTAAGCTTGGATTTTAAAAGGATTTGTTTTTTCTTCTTTAACACCAAGTGTTGCGCTACCGTTTTCCTTCTTTTTCCTCTCTGTTCGGATAATGGCGATTGATATCGCTGCTCATAATCGCGCAGCACTGACTGCTCATTTGACGCAACATGGAGTCACAGTTGCGGGAGCAAACATTATCTTTGTGGTTGAAGCGAACGCTGCTTTTCGCTTCGAGGTTTTTTATTCTTGGGTTAAGTTCCCAGCGGTGGATGGGAATGATAATTTCTTTCACGAAT
The DNA here is from genome assembly GCA_963921515.1 of Calotriton arnoldi. Lineage (NCBI taxonomy): Eukaryota > Metazoa > Chordata > Amphibia > Caudata > Salamandridae > Calotriton > Calotriton arnoldi. The sequence continues at coordinate 2,321,474 of CAWUFW010002204.1, forward strand.
ATGAACATGCCGCGTTTCCCCGGGATTATAGACCTTATCGGACACTTGAGGTTCCGTTGTCAGCTAGGGAGCACACCATCTGGTTTGATGGCACCCTACCTCACCCTGTTGCAATGGTTCGTTTAGGCCCTTTATTGGTCGACGGAGCCACATGGCCAATGTTGGCGGGTTTTACACCACACCCAAATTATCGTGGTGTTACACACGCAGAGCTGCGTAATTTGCATGAATCGTTAGTTCATATACATAGAAGCATGATACAATATGTGTCTCGCATGGTCCAGGCGGCTCCGGCTGGAGCGCCTCCACAGCAACCAGGACATGGAGGAATGGTGATAAGCCCAATCATGATTAATTCAGTGATGGGAAAGCGTTCTCAAAATAGAGATGATTTGCCGTTCTGGTTAGCCGAACGATTTGAGCAACTCGAAGCTGTATTCCCTAATACTACTCCTTTGGATAAACATAGGACAGTTACAATGAGTTTACCAAAAGGTCTTATTCCAAATTTGGCTGACTGCACCACTTGGGGAAAAGTGTTTGCGGCGCTGTATTCTCTGTGCTTTGGCACCCCTTCCATGACAGTGATTCCGACAGTTCTTAAGAAGGTTCAGGAGGAGCACGGGGAGGAGGCCGCCCTGGAGTTGGGGATGAGACTGGTTGGGGTATTCCTTATAGTCTCTGATATGATATTAGCCAGTATTAAAGGGGAAGCAGTTAGTTTGCAAATGAGTCAGCACCTTGAGGCAGTAGCAGACATTGATAAACAACGCGAATTGCCTAAGATTATCGCTAAAGTGTATAAGGTATTAGGGCGTAATAATTTAGGGAATAAACCTTTTACTCTGCTGCAGAATAAACCCCCTCCTGAAAAGGAGGGGCGTCCATTCTTTCCTAAAAAGAATTGGAACAAGAATAAACAACAGGAACAACAGCCACAGCAGAAGCAGGGTTCACGTGCAAGTTCACCGACACCTGATGCATCCGAGCGTAGGTATGATTTGCGTGACCGCTCTAAGATTAAAACGCCGGAGAGGTTTCAAGTTCCTGATCCTCGCTCTCCTTGTTCCTTGCAGGACTCGTCAGATCAACATTCCGGTGGAGATGAGCGACAGGATTGTAGATAAGGCGAGACCACGCAACAATGACGTGATCCGCCATGCCAGTTTGAAGTAAAGGCCAAACCAGAGGGACAATTGCCATTTCGTGCCCCGTTTCAAAAGAAAAAAGTTGCCGCTTTAACAGCGAAGTATGCCTCAGACGGTGAGAACCCTGCTTGATTGGAGATGGGCTGTGACATTCCTAGACAGGGCGGTGGAAGTTACCATAGTACAGGAGGTTCTCCGTCCTTGTCTGGAGGCGAGAGCAACTGACACATTTATTACACTGGAAACAGCTGATACAAGAGTTGCACCCTCAGACAGACTTTATGAAATGGTCCTCCAAATTGAAGGTGATATACAACGTACAATTAAGGGTATCATTTGGGATAGCCTTACCTCATCATACGATATTTTGTTGGCGGAGGTAAATTGACCTCCCCCATTTGTTTTGGCTTCTTCTCGAGGTGAAGACGTAATACTTACGAGTTTTTCGCATTACATCCCGGAAGAGACTAAGCAGGCTAACGCATCAAAATGGGCATTAGCCCTAGTGCCGGCTGTGTATCGCAATCAAGTGGGCTGGGATAGAGATTCACCAGCACATGAGATTCCTTTGCGATCTATGCCACAGCCTCAGGCACAATATCTGATCAAACGGGAAGCAAGAGCTTCCGTTGGTGACATTTTGGCCCAGTTGGAATATCAGGGTGTAATTGAGCCCTGTGTTTCATCCATGAATAATCCTCTTTTTCCGATATCGAAACCGGACGGTTCATATTGCATTGTTTTGGATTATAGAAATTTGAACAGTCATGTTTGTATGTTTGCCGTACAGAACACCCACAGCTCTACGTTAAATAATAATATAGTCCGAAAAAAATATAAAACAATTTTGGACATTTCCAATGGATTTTACAGTCACAATTTGGCTCCTGAGAGCCGTGACTGGACCTCATTTACTGCGATCGGCAATCAGCAAAGATTTAAAAGATTGCCGATGGGCTATAAGAATAGCCCTGGTGCGTTTGCTGCGCGTGTTGTGTCATTTTTACAAACATAGATCCTGATGCATTCTCTTACGTCGATGACATTTACTTGACGGATGATGAACTGATACCGCATCTGGTGCGTGTTGACCGCATTATATTGTCCTTTGCAGACTTAGGGTACAAATTCAATTTTGCTAAGTCTCGCGTCGCCTACTTGGTGGTTCTGTTTTTGGGTTACGAACTCAACAATGAAGGGAGGGGGTTAGTCCCCCACTTACTAGAGAAATGTGCTCAATTGCAGCCTCCTTCTACTCTTTAGAAGTTACAATCTTTGCTGTTTTTTTAAAATTTCGGGATGACCTACATTTTTGATTATGCTCAGCGTATCAAACCGCTTTACGCGTTGATACAACCATCTTTTTCGTCTTCCAGCTGGCTTCCGGAACATACAGAAATTCTTCGGTCTTTGCAGTCTGATCTGCTTGCGACCAACTTCTTGTTACCACGTGACAACACAACTAGCTTAGTCATACGGATTGTACCGGGTACAGTGGGTTTCGCTCACCTGACGTTCAATGAGGGAGATACCATCCCCATTGCCTACAAATCGCATTTGTACACCTCAGCAGAGATGCGTTTTTCACCCGTTGAGAAAATTCTTACAGCAGTACAGATTGCGATCCTAAAGGAGCGCTCTTTGGCTCAGGGTAAACGCATTCTTATGGTATCGCCTGTGCCTACTCTAGGAGCAGTCACAAAGGTGAGTGTACCGAATTCAAAAGCCTTACACCTGCGTTGGATTCAGTGGGCAAGTTCTTTGACATTGGCTGATGTCACTTTTATCTTTGACCCATCCTTACAGACGCAGGAGTTTTTACAGTACGAACAAGTTCATCCTGCGCCCCAGTTTTTGCTTCCCCTCGACCAATACAAATGTATAGTTTATACCAACGGATCGGCGCAGCCGGCCGTTAGTTCCAAACATGCTTACTCAGCCGCTTGTGCTATTGTGCCGGGCTCTATGGTGGACAGTGAGTTTAAGTCTTCCTTAGTCCAACCACAGTCTCTTGGGGACTGCACGGCTCAGTTGGCTGAGCTGCGGGCTTTAGTATTGGCTCTCGAATTTGCTGATCCCGATGTACCTACACCTGTAGTGTGCGATTCTTTCTGTTGCGTACAGTCTTTCAATAACAATCTATACTTTTGATCTCAAAACGATTATCGGGACTCTAAAGGTAGCGCAATCAAGCATAAAACGCTTTGGGTTTGAATGCCAGCTCTTAAAGAAAGCTTGCAGCTCACACATGTTATATATACTCTTGGCCATCAGCGTGTGGTAGCACATGCTGTTGGTAATTCTTTGGCTGATGAGGCAGCCAAATCTGCAGTTGCCACGTGTTCAGTAGCAGCAGTTACAAGGTCCATGACTAAAATTGATAATGACATTCTGGCAGCCATTGCTGCTACAAGGGATGGGACGATGTTCCCACAAGGTTTCCCGTCTAAGTATTCTTATCATTTATCACCGGAACAGGTTCCCTTTGCATCCATTCCATCTGTTGGGGATCGGCTGATTCCCAACGAGGACCGCAGGCTTCCTTTGATCATAGCCGCGCACGAAGCCATGCCATCTGCACTTGCTGGAGTTTCAGCGACGGTGTCTCTTTTGCAGCAGCGTTATTGGTGGCATGGACTGTATAGACAGACATGTAATTATGTACTTTCTTGTGACATTTGTCAACAGATTAAATAGTCCACGGTTGCACGTCCAGCTCACACGCAGCTATACATCTCGAATCAACCATTTGGATGTATTTATCTTAATCACTGCGGTCCTTTGACATCAGACACTGTCTATAAACATATTCTGGTTGCATTGGATTCATGCACTAGATTCCTTTGGGTTTCGCCACAACGTAGTGCTGACGCTCGAAATGTCATTAGAGATTTGCGTGTCTTCATCTGAACATTTGCGTGTGGTACCTTCCATTCTGACCAAGGTCCTGCGTTCGCCTCTAAGGCTTACAAGGAAGCTATGAGGTCACTGGGGGTGCTATTGCAATTTTCGTCTCCATACAGGCCTGAGGGCAATTCTATGGTGGAGCGAATGAACCGTGACTTAAAGCACTCTTTGACAGCTAGAGTCTTAGGTACTGGCAGGGGTTGGCTAACTCAGTTCTATAGGGTTCAACGTGCATTAAATAATCTCCCGAGAAAATCTCTGGGTGGGCGGACCCCATACAAAATGCTTTTTGGCATCAAAATGTTTGTGCCAGACCTTGACGGTCTAGACGTTGTGACGGCTTCCGCAACATTTGACATAGATAACCATTGTGCTATGTTACAGGATCTACAAAAGACTCAAGACACTCTTGCTAAAGCTGAGTTGCACTCGTCCGACGACACAGCGGTGCTGAACCCAGTCACAGGGTGGCTTCCTAAGGTGGGAGATCTTGTCCGGGAGAAGATAGAGAACAAAAAAGAATTTGGTCCCTCCTACCGTGCTCCAGTTCCTGTTCTTGGATTGAAGGACACCCGAACTGTGATTTTGCCTCCACTACCTGGATGCAAGGAGAATCGCTACATTTCTATTGAACATGTCAAATTGCTCCATTTGGCCGATACTGAATAGCTTGCCTAAACCTGTCCCGCGGAGAGATGTTCCACTTCCTGTGAGATCGTCGACAACGACTAACATACACCAGGAGGGTGAAGTGGAGACCTCAATTGATGTGCTGCCTGTTTGGTCATCAGTTTCAACGACTACTCAGCTACATGAAGTCACGCTGCCGATGGAGCTCACGGTGGACATTCCTACATGTGCACTTCAATCATCTTTTAATGATGATCGAACACCTTTGTATCGACTAGGAACTGATGGGTATTACATGGATAGAGACAACTTTTCTTTGTCTTCATCGTCCTCTTCATCAAGTTCTACTACGGAGCCCCCCAGTCAATTTTCCATTTTCTTTGCCTGGTTTCGCAGAACTTATCTGGTTCCTCCTTGGACCTACATTTGGATGGTACTGACAATGGTGTTTCTCTTCATGTGGATTGGATTTGTGACAGTTTTTTTCCTTTTGATTAATGGTCATTACTTACCTAAACGCTCTGATGTACATTTGGTCGATGTTGTTTTGGCCCCACTCACTTCTTCTCATGTAATGAAAAGGGATCAATCCCACGTTAACATTTCTGCTGTGCCAGTAGTAGACAGCATTGTTTGGAACAAACTTCAATACGAAATATACGGCCCGACAGAGACTATTCGAATGCCATACAAATTTCTAGTGTCATTGGGTGACGTCATCACACCTGGCCCGCATTCCGACGATTGGGATAGTAATGCCGTAGATTCGTTATTTTCAGATTTAAAATATTACACTGCTTTTGAAACTGAGGATTTGCATTTGAATTCTGCCAATTATGCTGATTTATTCTGTTTTCAACATTATGGTCATCATTTTTACACAAGTCAAACACTATCCGTAATCAGGTTAATTATACCCAATCGGAACATTGTTCTGCCCCATTTCAAGGTAGTTCGCAAACACAGAAAAATAAGTTTGTGTACTTTTCAGGCTATAATTTGTCAGACTCGAGATCCTATTATTACAAATTGAATGCACAAACACACACGAAATTCATGCTGACCCATATTAAATTGGTATATCCTTCAACGTTCATGACCGATTTATCAGTAAAGGTTATGATTATTGGAAGGACACAATTGATTTGAAATCAATATGGGGTACCAAAATTTGGCAGGTGCAGGGAACTGAATCATTACATCGTGCATGTTTGATACCGTCACAGCTGTTGCTCTTGAATCAGACTGTGCAGCGAACTACATGTTTTGGTTTGGCTACGACAAAAAATTTGAACTCTCCTTCATTCCCGTCATTAGCGGCTTATGACAACTGGCAGCAATATACAAATTATTCTCTGGAGGAATTACACAGTATGGTCCGCAATGGAACCTTTAATTAGTCCAACTTTACTCCCTTAGGATGGTTGGTATGGCCGCTCAGTTCTAATGCTTGCCAGTTGCGCTTTTCAACTTCTATAGGGGGGGTGATGTTAAGTAGACCTGACCCTCGTTTTCCACAAACACATACAGTTACTACGTATTCTGTGGGTAAATTGTGCCAACAATGTGTAGTAACCAGGTCCACACAAGTTGATGTAGTTCAAGATGATTTATTGAAGTAGGTTACAGGATATGTAGATGAGCCCCACCAGGAGCAGCCAGCATGCTGCTTAGCCCAAACTCAACTGTGGCTTTTCTTCACAGACTCCCAACATTCCGTAATACATCATCACTGTAACATTCCACTGGCTGAGCATGTGGTGGAAAATGGCATACATAAACATGGACAGGAAACTAGGATACTACATATCCCCTTTTTATATAACAAGAACAAAAAAGATGGAAACCGAAAAGGGAGAACCATAAAAAGGTGAAAAGGAAAGAAAAGAGAAATACAGAAACAGCAAAAACGAAGCAAAGAAATGAACTGCAAGGAAGGAACAGAAAGATAGGAGGGAATAGGAGCAAATGACCGATAAAGAAAACAGATAAATATAACCCATCCTCCTTTGTAAATATAACAACAGAAAAGAAAAGAAAAGACACAGCGAAATAAGACAACGAGAAAAAGAAAAGACGCGAGAAAAAGAAAAGACGTGAAAGCACCAAACACTACCCCAAAACACACTTACTGGCCAGGCAGACATGCGAGGAGGCAAAGCATAGCGAAACACAACAAAACACTGGACTACATCCAGACACACACAAAGTGGTGAAGAAAGAGTAACCAGAAGAGCAAGGAAGAACTCAAAAGGGCACTACGATAAGGGAAAGACAGAGAAGAAAGAAAGACTAACAACAAGAATCCAGAATCCACGAGTGACAAAAACAAAAGACATCACTAGGAGAACTGAAAAGCGAGAAAACAAAGAAGATGAGAGAAAAATACAATAAGTTCACTCATACTTCTCCGTTATGAAATAACATTGAAATATAAAAATATAAACATAACATTGCATTGCAAAATTGACATTGTAATATAATGAAGTCAAAACGTTGAGTCAAATGGGACTGGAACCCATGAGACACACTCTATTAAAGAGTAAAAACGTAACCAACGTATATGAAAATGTAAAAGGGACTAAAACCCATGAAACATCATGTAGAGGACACATGAGAGACACACTCTATTAAAGAGTAAAAACGTAACCAAAGTATGTGAAAATGTGAAAGGGACTAAAACCCATGAAACATCATGTAGAGGTCACAGAGGGGAAACCCTATGAGTGGACTACACCCATAAAACTGCACCTCGAATAAGAAACACCTGCAAAAATGGAACTGGAACCCATAAAGAAAGCTGTGAAAAATGGGTCAGAAACCTATACAGGTAAGTGCAGCGCACAAATACAACACAACAAGAACAAAATGCAGCACGTGGTGGCTTACGCAGAATACGTGAGGCGCGGGGCGACTTATACACAGAAAGAAAAACGTGAGGCGCGGGGCGACTTATACACAGAAAGAAAAACGTGAGGCGCAGGGCGACTTACAACTTTAGATAGTGACATAAGCATAACTAGTGTAAAATGGGACTACTACCCAAAATGTGAAAGCTCCAGTGAACAAAAATACCCAAGCGTCCCTGGTGAAAGAGAGTAAGAGAAGACCAAAACAGTGACAACCACCCAAACAAAACTAGGACCTCCCCTAACGGTGGCATCACTAAACAACTGTGCTATAAAACAATTATTGTTGTAATTTGATAAACTCGAAACACACGCCGGTGAGCGACCTCTCACCCAAGTACAAAGGATATTATTAGCTTTATAAATTTGAGATAATGTCACTATGCCCCATAGACTTAGAATTACGCTACACAGCATAAATTATGACATTCAAAAATAACTTCTCACATGTGGCACGAAACTTTGTTCAAAAACATAAAGATGTGTACCACTTCTGAAAATAAGTCACTGTCCAGGAAGATGACGCTGACACAAAAAAACAGTTTCAAAGAAGTAGAGAAGGTAACTCTGTTTTTTTGTATGACTTAACATTTTTGACTTGTTCCGCTTTTCAGTAAAAGATGAATTTTCTTTTAAAATGTACATTACACAGATGACAGTCATAAGACCTCACGCGCCTCACTGGACCATGCTAAGATGCCGCTGAACAAAACTAATCTCCAAGGTCCTTGACAGAAACAATCCATCGACGATGTGTTAACGTCTCTTCTGCTTCGCATACAACTGGCGATGGGAAAACTAATGCGTGGTTGGCAAAACGTAAACAGAGATAACGACGGGGAAAACAAGAACTGCCAACCACAAGATGGCGGCACTTCGTTGACGTAGAGCAGGATGACTCACGGCTCCTCAGTGCACCCCATACGTCACCTGCCACAATCCAAATCAGAGTGGGACGTCATATAGATCCTGGGTGAAGAGACTGCACGCGAATCCGAAGTCGGAGGTAGCGAGCGTGTGCAGTAAACAGACTCATGCCTCAAATTTTAAAATGTTGCGCGTCGGTTAAACTGGCATTTTGGGCGCGTGGCAAAGTTGATTAAAAATTACAGAGATGTTCCCCGAATCCATCAACCAGCACAAAACAACAGCCAGAATACTTCTCCTGGGTGGGTTGAACACGGCAATCTTTAAACTCAAAGCTGCAGTTTACCGCGCACATGTCGAGTTTCTGCCAGAGACAACATGAAATAAACAGAACATGGCTCACCTCCAGCATTAGAAACACTGCTCAGCCATGACTAAGACGTCCTCGCATTGAGACAGGAACCATCCTGCCTCCAACAAAGTAAAACACTGTCAAATAATTCCTCAGTAAAGCTCAGAGGTGCAGGTTGGTAGGAGCATGAAATTCAGGTTTATAGGCTTGCAGAGCCAAATGTCCAAGAAAATCTCAATGTGCAACGTCCATATTAGATGAGAAGACATGAAAAATGTGGCAAAAAAAAATAAAAATGAAGTGGCTTACTTTGTTTGAAAGCGCAGTTCGTGTAGATGTGGCCAGATGAAATAGACTACAGCACGCTTGGGCTGGGGCTGTCCGATGTGATGGACACTGGTGGGGCTGCAAGACGTGCTGTTCCAGTTTCCTTAGTTTTCTTTCTGGCTTCTTTGGTTTCTGTGTGGTCTCTTGTGACACAGACTTGTTGCAAACTCTTCCATGTATAGTTTGATCTTGAACTTGTTGACCAACTGTAGATGTCATCTTGAGGTAGCTTCAGACCAACTTCAAAGCCTGAGAAAGTCTCCAATTCGTCGCCATAAAATTGTAGTAACCAGGTCCACACAAGTTGATGTAGTTCAGGATGATTTATTGAAGTAGGTTACAGGATATGTAGATGAGCCCCACCAGGAGCAGCCAGCATGCTGCTCAGCCCAATCTCAACTGTGTTTTTTTTTCACAGACTCCCAACATTCCGTAATACATCATCACTGTAACATTCCACTGGCTGAGCATGTGGTGGAAAATGGCATACATAAACATGGACAGGAAACTAGGATACTACACAATGGTTGGGACAGTAATCGTTATCCTCTGTGAAACAACATCTCTCAGTTTAAATGAAGACATTGAGCTGGCAGATTTCCTCTTAGGTCCCAGGTCCCCTCTTCCGAAACGTTTTGCTTATGCAGCATATAATGAAATCTGGAAACTGTCCCAAATGGAGGCAGCTTTCAGGTTGCGTCAAGTGGATCAGGACAATTTGTGTAAGGTTTTGGATGTGGTGGACAACAGCATTAATGCTTTGTCTTCTCGTATTTACACTTTGGACAATATTGTTTCATCTGTTATTGACATTGTGCAGAATGATGTGTCTGTTTTATATCATGGTCAAAATCAGTTGCGTTCTGTAATGCAATTTGGTTGGACTTTACAAACATTGAAAAATGGGAAAGTGCCTTGGGATTATTTGAACACAACTGCCCTATGTTTGCCTTTTAATTTGACCGATAAACAAAAGCTAATGTCTATGAAAGATTCTACATACACCTTGTTCATATTGAGAAGTTAGAACATCTGCAGTTTTCTATAGCGGTGACCGATTCCTCTGTATGGTTAATACATGGGGTTATTTCTTTACCCATTTCCCTCTTTCAATTTGGTGCATGCATGAAACATTATCCTATAGGGAGATTTGAACCCCTAGGTAGTACCTTTTTGCACGAAATGTGGTCTTTACCGTTTACGTTTCGCTGTCTACGTGAAGATAAAGAGGTTTTCCTAACAGGGGAGGACTGTGATTCTACCGTGGGACATGCGTTGGTTTGTACAGAAGTTCAGCATCACGGCACTTGCAACGTGTCAGCGCCCAATTTGGCCTGTTTTCTAAAAGGCACACCAGTCCCATCAATAATTCCCACGCTCACATTGCTTTCTAACTGTAGTTATCTTATCCTCACTAACCACAACTGCTGGGGGTTACGGGCAGGGATTCCATATATAGTAACGGTTTCTGAAAGAGTAACTTGTTGCAGCAATGTTCTTTTTCCACCCCCGCATGGGATTGTAGATAGCTCGCTGTGGCCTTCCATTCCAACTTTGATAACAGACTTCAATAAACTAAGCAGACTCAAAGAGCTATTATTTTAACAGGAAGTCGCTCCCACTTTGGCTCGAGAGACGTTCGAATTGCAGGTGGCTAGAACATCTAGGGAAATCCAGTCACTGCTGAATACGAATCTCCCACTACATTTTGGGAACTGATTCACCAAATTTTTAATGCGTCTAATGCCGAAGGCCTTGCGCATTTTTTTAAGCTTGTGGGCTCCGGCCTTGTTTCATCCTTTCAGACGATTTTTGGAGTAATACCGGCCTTTATACATTCTATTTTTTCCAGCGCCTTTGGAGGTTTTCCACTTATCCTCTTATTGGCGTGTGGTGTGCTGGTGCTTTTGCTCCTGTTACGCAATGGATGCCCATCCTGTGGTTCTGCACAGCCCAGGAGCTTGGTGACGATACCGTGATCGAATGCAACAACTTTTTGGATGCTTGCTACTGGCAACGCTGAGTGTGAGCTATGGGCTTACCTTTCGCTTCGCTTATTTCACTTGCATGGACCTGTGTTCCACTGCCGACGGTGCCCTTTCTATTGGGCCTTGGATCTCTGCCTCTCCACAACATCAGGCGCTGACCTGGATTATGATCTGTTGGTGAGTCCCTTGTTGGCCCATGACCAGGACTGTTCTGGTGACGCCCGTATGATGCGTGCGGCTGCACTTGGAGTGTTAGCACGTTGGAATACCTGTGAGGCTGCCCACCGCCTCTTGCTGGAGAGTTTAATTGAATATCACGCAAGTTGCCCTATGTTAGTGCTGGATGCTCAGGATAACAAGGAACATGAATGTTCATTCGCCCTGCTGAATTAGATGGCATCTCTCTTTTTTCTTAACGACAATGATGCTCGTTTGGAGAACATTGCATTCCACGGTGCGCGCAATCTTTGGATTTTTCTGGCTAGATATATAATTATTTTTATTTATTTATTTATTGATTTATTTTTTGGATGTGTCATTTTTCGATTAACTCTATTATTAAGGAACATAAGACACTTTGACTCTGCTTATCTTTGATACCTGTTTGTCTATGCACTACAACCTGGCCAAGGGAGGGTGTCACATGGTTGCTAGAGTCATTGTCGACATCTTTATGTCAGCATGAGCCCGGTAGCCATGATGCTGCTTTTGCGCACAACACTACATGTCTTTCTTTTTACACAGCTCTGTTTATTCCTTTCAAATGAGAACTCTCTGCTGTGCTCGTTCTCTGCCTGTTCCTGGAGTTTAGTCTGAACATTGTGAGCAAGGTCGATAAACACTGACTCTTGTTATTCTGTTCTGGCCAGGCCCTAGCACTTAGACAAAACATACCACTGCAGCTGTTTTTGTTGGAAGCTCGTACTTTGATATTATGGGGATGCACGCTTAGGTAACACACACATGGAGAGGGACCTTTCCAGGGAGCAGAGCAACACGCACCTGTGATGTAGAAATACGATCTATGGCCTGAGGTATGGGGTCTGCTGACAAAGCCCAGAGATCTACTTCTGCTTACCAAGGGGAGGGTGGTTAGGCCTTATAGTCCTTGATCCACTGTCTTCATAAAATGACATCTCCCTTTATGATATATGGTCTTGCTGCTTTGCTAACTGTATTAATATTATGCATTTTGCTGCTGGTTGTGGCACGTATACTGCATTTTAGAGCACGTTAGTTAAAATAAATATTTTAAACTATTTTAATGTCTTGTCATTGTGGACAAGTATGAGAGTGTGAGCGAAATTTTTTTTCTTGTTACCGCGATTCCTGAGAGATACGGGAGTGTTGTGTTCTGGGTTGCCCAATCATTGGCTTCTCCATTTGTGAGTAGGAGAGCGAGTGAGACACTACAGCTAGTCGGTCCTGGGATCGTGGCACTAAGGCGGTAGGTAGGCTTAGCCCCTATACACCGAGGTCCCATTTTCCTGCGCATAGTTCTGTGTATATGCAGAATCCCCGCAACACTCTAGCCCTGGCAGCCAAGATAAGGCACATCCTCCTCTGATAGCTGCTATCATAATTACTCATCACAGGATCAATGGGTGGTTCAAACAGCCATGCAGACGCAAATATGTCTAGGCAAAACCTATTGTTGCCTGTTGACGCAGAGATAGCCAAGTCTTGGCTCTTTTATCACCAACTTCTAAAATTCCAATAAACTGGTTTCCAAGTCAAGTGAGCCCCATTTGGAAATACTGAAATAGTTAGCTGAATGTCTTGCTTCCCTCCTTGCTTCCCCAAGCAGCAAGCCTGTGCCCAAGCCCCTTTACAAATCTGCATTCCAGACCTGTTATAGGCGGACAAATCCATCATAAAATTGTCTAGATTAATAGTAGATCAGCCACATGCCAACTCATTCCTGGACTAATTCCTAGAATCCAAACAGAGGGCCAGATTTAGAGTTCGGCGGACGGGTTACTACGTCACAGTTGTGATGGATATTCCATCCACTATACTACAAGTACATTTTCTCCAATGGCACTTGTAATATGGTGGACAAGATATCTGTCACAGTTGTGATGGAGTACACTGTCCACCGAACTCTAAATCAGGCCTAGAATCTTGAGCCAGTGAAGCATCCGCATTAGCGATATTATTGATACTGCCTCTATTACTACTGCAAGTGCAGCTACTACTGCAGCTGCCACTGTTGTAGTGCTACTAGAAGCTACTACTACTACTACTACCACCGTTTTTACATCTGCCATTACTGCCAACACTGGCCACTGTACTCCTACTACTTGTGGTACTATTGCCACTACTGCTGCTGCTCCTGCAGTCACCACTACTGGTACTGCAATTGCCACTATTTCACTATTTTACTGCTACTACTATAAACACTGTTACTACAGCTGCCACTGCTACTATAACTGTTAAAAAGGCAGCCACTAATGCTAACACTAGTACTATTGCTACTGCTACTATTGCCACTAATGCTGCTGCTACGACTTCTACCACTGCTGCTACTACTACTGCAGCTACCACTACTAGTACTGCAATAGGTGCTACTATTACTACTACTAACATTGTTACTACAATTGCCACTACTGCTTACACTTGTACTGCTACTATTGCTATTACTGCAGATACCACTATTAATCCTACTACCACTGCTATTACTGGTCCTACTGGTACCAGTGGCGTAACAATACTTGAGGGGGCCCCCTTGCAAACTACATGGAATGCTGCACCCAAGGGCGGCTCCTCTGCTAATGCGGAGGAGTGTCACCCCACTGCTCTGAGAGCAGGAGAAAGAAAACATAAAATGATAATAACCCTGTTATTATCATTTTATTTTTCACTACGGGGCTAGGTTTGGGCGGGGCGGTGCTGGGATCACAGGGGGAGGAGTGGTTTGCACTCCTTAAGTATGCATGTCTGTTTGGCCGGCCCTCTTGCAGTTATGCGCAATTTGCATGTTCCCCACCAGGCTGCATTACACAGCCTGGTGAGGAACATACCCAGGCTCCCATTCCCCCTGTGAGCGCTGAACTACGGCGCTCTGACCAATCACAATGCTGCATTGCAGCGTTGTGATTGGCTTAGAGGAGGGAGCCTGTGTGCTTCCTGCTTCTGCCGAAGCTGAGGAGAAGGCGGCGTGGGAAGGGACCGAAGCGGAGGAGTGACAGTAGCTGGCAAAGGTAAGTGTTTCTTTTGTCCGTCCGTCATCCCACCCACCCCGCCACCCCCGTTCCCTGCCAGCCGCCACTGGCCACACCCCAGGATCCACCACCACTTTGATCCCAGACCCAGTCAGTGTACTGTGCTGAGCCCCCTTCACCCCCCTCTCGTGGGGGCTAATGTTACGCCACTGACTGGTACATCAGTACTAGAATACCCACTGCTGGAACGCTCTTAAGTTTCTCTGGTCCATGTATGAGTAACACTCGAATGCAAAGGATAAGCATTTATCAAATGAGCTCCTCATACATGTACTGGGGAACCAGAGAGTGCAGCTACTGCTACTGTTACTACTAATACTACCTTTGCTATTACTACGATTGTGGATGTTCTACAGCTGCTACTGCAGCTGTTACAGTTGCTACTATTTCCGCTACTGCTAACTGAGCTCCAAACGTCATCCTTTAAAGTTGTGGTCACCTCAGGGGAGATGAGCAGCTCCAATAATTAACCTTTCTTCTGCTTTTTTCACCTGTCAATCCTTCGTTGCAATCTATTTTACTCAGGTCTAATGCCTTACGCAAAAAAATAAATAAATCTAAAACTTTTTATTGACATTTATAAGGTTAGACGCAAATGTAAACCAACAGTTTACAGTCAAGAGTTCCATAACAAATGACGCATGGCTGATTCCATATCTTGCAGCTGTCCCACCAGCTCCTACATTTATGACACACAAATTCAGAACAACTCTTAACAACCCCTGCCGATTAGAGGGCACCCTGAGTCTCAAAGGTGCGTATTTCATTGCCCAAAGACCAAGGCTGTTGAAGGCAAGGCTCGACCTGACTTCCCCAATATTGGTCTCAGTCCTTCTAAAACTTGCCAATGTTCTGAGGGGCCCCTTTAGCAATATATATAGGCCGCTCCATGCTTAAGCAATAATCCAGTCGAGTCCCTTCCTCTAACAGTCTATGTCATCTGTGATGTGCCGTAGCACAAGTCTGGGGTCTCAGGAGAGATCCCATGGCAGCACTTCCCCCAGACAAGTAAGCACATCCTCCCAAAACGAGTCCAGCTGCCCACAGCTACAGACTGTGTGTAGGAAGTCCCCCCTTTGTACATTACAGCGAGAGCAATATCGTGAACCAATCACCCACATTTTCCACAATCGTTCCCTCCTCAAATAGCCGTGGGGTAGGTATTTCAATTCTATGGCATGGGATTGGGACATGATAGCAGCCTCCCTTGGAGATATTAGAGCCTCTCACCAATCGTCATCCATGAGAGGACCTAGGTCTTGGGTCCATGCACTACACAGGTGATTGAAAGTATCTGGGGTGTTAGTCACAAGGGATTTCCATACAAGAGAGAGTCTACGGCCTGCAGCAGTACCTTAGCTTCTAGCGGGTTATCTGAGATATAGGGCGTGGATGGTAAAAAAAATGGTGGGCCCTGGGTTTCATTTTGAGAGACCAAGGCCTGCATGGTGAAACATGGAAAGGAGGCAGAGAAATTCCACCAGACAGATTTGTGTATTTCTGCATTCCTGTAAGCTGTGTGGGACACATACTGAAGAGGGGAGAGCCAGGCTTTCCTGTTACACTTTAAAGGGTGCTCTGTGATTCAGTGAGAGGTCACAAGGCGGGGGCCTGGGCACATCTCAGGAAGGAGATGGGGCTGATAAGAGAATCATAAAGAGTAGGACTGAGGCCCTGGACTAACCTTTTGATGCACATATCACTGTGGCTGACATCCAGGTGTGAGCTCTAGTCCCTCCCATGGCCTGAGTCGTGGAGCTATCAGCTTTGGAGTCACTCCTGCTGTGACAGAGTGCTTTTCAAAGGAAGAGATAGTAGAGGAGTGGACACTTCAAAAGAAGCAGACCCCCCAACATAGCAACTTCAAAGACTCAGACTCTAAATCACATTTGGTGTGCGGAAATTGACTATAAGAAGGGTGTTTGAGACCCCTAATATTGTCATCAGTCAGACGGGCTGTGTGAGGAAGGGAAGCTCTGCAAGACTTTTGCCTGTGACAAGGACTCAGGGCAAGGACTGCTAATCTCCTTGCTGGGAGGGAGGCCATCACTCAGGGCATCTGAGTGAGGGGACATCACCAAGGGAATCCAAGACCACCTACCCTGGAGCCTGGAGCACCAGCGTCTTCCTGCTTGCCAAGACCAGTGTGCCCTGTGGGGAAGAGGGGAGCATTTGAGGGAGTGAGCTCCAGTGGGGAACCCCATAGAGTGGACTTCCATTGCGAGGTGTGAGGAGACGGCCGCTGCTTCAATCGGGTCTTTGCCTGTGTGCTGGACAAAGTCAGTGACCCCCGTACGCCAGAGAAGGGCCACTGTGAATTAAACCGTTGCTGTGCTGCACCAATGGGTGTGGAGCCTGTGCATAGTGCCGATCCAGCGGCCCCATATGCCAGGAGGGGCCGCAGCGAAAGGACTGCTGTGTGGAAAGGAGAGTAAGGTTGTGTGGTTGTGGGCCATGATCCATATGTAAGCAAAGGCCGCCGCCAAGAACTTCACTGTGCCGATCGGGAGGGATCCCGTGTACAGTAAGAATAAAGTGACCTCATATGTCAGAGGGTCACCCGGAGCATCAAGAACTGCTACCTGATCTGCAACCCCCTTCAGAGAAGTGAGGATGCCATGGTAGCACCTGCACACCCTCACACAGACGAGGTACCAGCTTCAGGATCAATGCAACACCCCTCACCCGGGGGACGCACCGGACACTCTCCCCACAGGAAAAAACCACAAAGAATCTCTGGTTTGTTCGGGAGAATGACTGTGTGTGAGGGTCTTTGCACCCGCTGAATGCAGCCTGCCAGGGCTGCATGCACTGAGCTCACCTGAACTCAACTGCTGCCGCTCCGAGAGCCCACTGTCACGGCATCCTTAAGAACTCCAAATGCTTCATGCCTGCCGGTGCGGGTAAGACTGATTTTGGGTCTGTTGACCTCGGGTGAACTTATTGTTAGTTAGCAGCGCTGGAACACTGTTGACTTTAATTTAGAGTCAAAGTGGATTCTGGATGCTTGAACTATTAATGGGACATCCCCTGGATGTTACCAATACTGAATGGGGACTAACCACTATCAATAGAGCGAGGAGGAAGTGGGACAGGGAATTGCCAAAGAAACAATAGAGCCCCGACCTCAGGGGGCTTTGTGATTGTTTGTGAATGTCGTATTTTTCCTTTGTGTAGGTTAGCGGCAGAAATAAAACACTTTCATAAAAGGGAGTATTTGGCAATGATTTAGTTCTGATGCTGGGCACATTTTAAGTTGTGAGCCAGTGTTCACAATCCTGTATCCACCCTCACTCCCCATTGAGGGAGCCTTCGATTGCTCGAACACATTACTATTAAGAGTCAAGTGAAGAAGGTGTACTTGGCCCAGTTGCTCAGGATCCATAGTAAGTGGGACTCCGGAACATCAGGAGTAAAAGGCTTCAACCCCCGTGGTAGCCCCTGCGGGACCCACGGCCCTCTGAAAGGGGTCCTGACAGTTATATACTGAATAAATATACCACCAGCCAAGTCGCTAATGGCTTTCTGGTTCTAATTCTGATTTTCCTATGCTGGAGGCATGCTTTCTGGTTTTTAGAATAATAGTTGCCCATAGTTTTATAGAGCTCCAGTTGCATCACATTTTCCATGCTTAAAGCACTAAGAACCCTTTCACTTGTAAGATAGAACTTTTCAATGAATATCAAAATTAAGATGTTTATTTCAAGCTATAGAGATCAAGTGGTCAGTGGCAGATGTAATCTGTTTTACAGCATGATCTGCAGGGCTGTTCTGTACCCTTTTTAAGATTGATTTAAAAGCAAGGACTTCTTCCATTGCAATAGCTGCAAAGCTCTTGGGGGGGTGGGCATCATCATTTTTTACTTACTTACTTCAGTCTTGGAGACATGGGGATCCACTCCTCTAATTCAACTGCTATATGCCAGAAGCCGGTTGCACTTAGCAGTCAAACTCTTGTTGGTAGGCGACATTTTCATGCTTTTTGTAAATCTAATGATGGTGTTTCCAACTCTCGTCAGGTGTTCGCCCCTTCACCTCTTAAAAAAAAAAAACTGATGTACAGGGTAAACTTGGTTAGAAATTTGTGTCAATTGAATTGATCAAATACCATACTTTGGATTTTGAGATTTTCATTTTAAATCATTATTTCTACAATATGACCCTACAGTCTTTAGCAATGCCTTTAAAGCCTTTGTTGTACTAGCAAGCATTACCAAATTATCTGCGTACAACAGAAGGGGCACTTCAATTGGTTGGATTTTAAGGATGTCTTGTGAGGCTTACAGCACCATCTGATTCCAGTCATTGATGAAGAGATGAAAAAAATTTAGTATTAAAAGGGCACTTTGTTTCCTCCCTCTAGATGTTTGACATTTGTTGGTAAGTCTGCCATTCAAGCCCTTCCACACCTGGCTTTAAGTCTCCGAACACAGGACCATAATAAATGTAAGACATTTTCTTTCTAGGCCGCTGTACTTCAGTTTTTTCTAAACTTGGCTCACTAGTTCTAATGCAGTCTATACAGACTGCATAGTAATGTATCCTTTTGCTATAGCATACTTGTGAGCAAGGTGAGTTAAACAAAGATTTGATCAATAGCGGAATACTCCCAACAGATGCCACCATGGAGCAGAGACATAACGCTTCCTTCTTTAATCCACAACATTTGCTCCTCAAGGACTCAAGATCTTAAAGTCTATATGAACTAGACTAATTATCTATATGATCTGGCATCTTGTGTTGGGCTGTACTTGTATATGAGAACAATGGTACTATTTCCCGAGGGCTGGAGAACATCACTGATGCTGTAAATTGAATAAAACATGATTCCAAAATTGGTATCCACCATGATTGTTAAAAGAGGAATACCTCAGGAGGAATCATATTAGGTCCTGGTGCTTTTCTGGACTTTAGGTACCCTATGGCCTCCTTAATGCTACAATCCATGAACAAATATTCAGTCCAGGCCTCCTTTCTTCAGCTTCTAATCTAGTTATATCTGTCCTGTTGAAAGGAATGTTTCATTATCTGATAATTTTCAGGAACGAACAATTTTGTTGTTCAATATCCACTTGAAATGATGATTCCTGGAGATCCCAGCTATTTTTGCTTCAATGTTAGATTTGCCAGCGCCTAAGACTTGGGCTATACAGTTCCAGAACCTACGGGAATCATTTACTCTAGGCACCTTCTCTCGAGCATCCCAATCACTTCTCCAGAATCACTTCTTTTTTTACGTCCAGCAGTCTTTTTTTAGCCCTTCCCCATTTGTTTTTAATCAGATATGATTCAACATTCTTTTATAGAGTCTTTTAATTCAGTCTTTGTCTTAGTACATTCCTCATCCTAACAACAGGCTTCATTGTTTAGTGGCTCTTCGAGTTTCTTATTTTTTTTTTTATGTCTCCCTTGAAGTGTTTCAAGTTGCATATTCAGAGCAATGTGTGCTTCATAGACTCTAGGGTCATCTTCCGCTTACAATCTCATTAATGAGTCTAAAATCTCATCATCCTTGTGCCATTTCACCAGCTTGTTTTGCAAGTCAGGTCCCTGTTTCACTTTGAAATGAACTGAGATTTCCCAATCGCAATCCATATCACAAATAGGTAGCCACTATGTCTCATAATTAGACTGTCTCTCAATTAGTAATGGGCTGTGATCACTTTCCACACGCTTTTTGATTCTGAAGATTTCAAAGGTGTTCCAGTCCTTGGTTTTGATGAGTAAGTAGTCAATTAATGTCGAGGTGCCTCATGTAGTAAGTTGGAATATTTGCCTGATCAGTCTCAAAGGAGGTATTAGACATAATAAGGTCTTCAGTAGAGCAAAAGTATAGAAAGAGTTTACCTTTTGTGTTGTAAAATGGAAAGGAGTGTAGCATGTTAGGAATTGCAAATTTTCTCTCATTTATCAAAATTTCGGTCCACCGTAGGGAGCCATTATTTCATTAGAATTGCCACACACGGTGTAAGAAATGTTAGCAATAGCATGTGAAGGGTCGATAACCTTTTTACTCACCTTCTCGAACAGTGACTGGACATCTGCTTTGTTTTTAACACTGATGAAGATGTTTGCAGTTCTTAGTTTCCAACCACAGAGCAGGGGTATCTCAATTGCCAGAATGCTATCAGTTGAAAACTTCAGCTCCTGTACTTGCCTGCAGATGTCAACTCTACATGAAACCTTGAAACCTTTGAGAGGTTTGCCCCTATGCTTCATTCCTCATTTGCCGAAGGTGATGTCTTTGAATTCTCGTTAATCTATAAGTCAGGTCTCTAGTCAGATTACTATCTCAAAGGGTGTAAAAAGGAAGGTAAGTCAGTGTCAACACCATACTTCTGTGGTATAAGCAATATTCCAGGATAACAATCCTGTTTTTTTTTTTAAAGGAGTCAATTAGATTCTGACCCTTCTTTTGGAATTATTTCATGATTATGTCTAGTTAGTTTGAAATGTTAAAAATTGGGTTTGACTTCACCTTCAATAACAAATTGAATGACCTGTATTTCAGTTCATCGGCTCACTACCACTAAATGTTTTGGAGTTTTTCGGCATGGAGTAGCACCCTTGGAATAGGCCTTTGGTGACTCCTTCTGTCTGTGCTTCACTTCCTCCAGTGTCTCCTGTCTACAGGACGCTCTTAATTTTCCTATTGTTATGCCCCTTTAGGAGGTGTTTCATCTCTGCAGGCTTGGGTCAGTAATAAGTCCACTCTCACCTTGCTTTCTGTTTCTGTGTATAAGACTACTCACATTCTCGTCAGGAACATAGAAGCGAAGCCCTTTTCCTCGTGTTAGAGAAGAAACTAGTCTATCCAGTACCCATCGCAATTGCATCTTCTTTGCTCCACCACTTTCTGATACGCAGAGATCTTCACAAACCTCAAGTCAGATCTTATTGTTCTCTGTCTAAATTTTCTTAAAACCGATTCATAAAGTTTATCGTTTAAGAAATCAAGACTTTCATTCAGTATGACTTTTGGGAGATGGGTGATCGTGGGTTTTTCTTGTCCTAGTTTTCAAAGTTCTTTCCTCTATAATTGATTGCTCATTAACTGAAACATACAGTCCTGTCTGTAAGATCACTTTCACAACAGTGCTCATTTCCCATTCGTTAGTGCCTTCTCTATCCAGCCACTGACCTGACTGCCTGTATGCAGTTTCTACTTGGGATGATTCTTGAAGCTGTTTTGGTGATTTGCACCAATCCTTCAGCCTTATGCTTCCATTACAGCCACCCTTTCTGCAGCATTTGATCTTATTTACTTTTTCTATTCTGGTTAGGGCTTTCAGGCGTCAGACCCCATTGTTTGTTGCTCTTGTTAAACTCTTCAGCTCTATCTATATCACCCACAGTCTTTGATTGGGCATTTCTAGTGAACTTTGAGCAGTAGCCTGTACTTGTATAGTTGCTTTGGTAATATAATCATTTAAGATAGTGGCAGCCTTAGGCCAGTTCTTTCTGTTCCTGATTAAGGCCTTCGTGAGACAGGGTTCAATATTTTTGGCGATGCTGTCAAGCACCACCATGTTGGAGACATTTGCAAAACAGTTGCCGGTTTGCTTTATTGCAGTGGTTGAAGGATCATTCCACTCTTTATTTCGGTTTATTCAGTGCAAACACCTTTTGCTCTGTTTTTCGCCATTTCTCTGGAGTTTTCTTGCACCGGGGAGTCTGTTAATAGTTTACGTCTGCACCACACTAGTTTTCAAAGCTTCTAAGGCTTCTTCTTTCTACATTCCCCTAAGAGGAATTGAAATAATACAGCCCCCTTCTTTGAATAGTCTTGATGTTCATTTTTCTAGATTCAGAAATACGATAAATCTATACAGTCTCATCTCACTTTTAGCAAGGCTCATTTAACCTTTTTATAGAACTTGGCTATGCCGTTGGTTGATCGGTGACTCCCAAAGCTGCTTCTGAATCCCCTATCTTAGGCTTTGTCTCATGGTTGGACTCATTTCCTTTCAACTCGTTCAGATATCAGAGTCTCATTGAAATTACTTCTCTGTTAGAAATCGAAGCACTAGCTGGAGCATTACTAACCAGCCCATATCCAGTTCAGTTGTTCTGGTTAATCCACTAGGAAGGGGAACTGTAGGTCATCGGCTCTGCCCAGACGTCACTGAGTGGCAGTCTCCAATGCAGCTATCATCCTGGGAGAAATCTGTAACCAGTTGAGAGAGATTATCAACCCAACAGACCGGAATCTCAGGGTGCAACAACTTCTGGGTGCACCAGGAGCTCTTTGGTATGTGCATTTTAGCTGTCATCTTTCTAGCTTTGGCCGATTTGCTGCGGTTAAATTGCCCAGACTTCCTTCAGGAGCATTGTACATTTTCTTCGTGTTCTCAACAACATCCGTGTAGGAGGTTATCTCCAAAGCTTCCAATGTCTTCGTAAACCAGGATATCTTCTTAGACTCTGTGAGTCCTTTGCCATGCCCTTTACCATCATCACACTGTCTTGACCCCTCTTCTCCAAACCCTGAAGGACCGCAGTGTTAAGCTTAACTGGTTGATCTTGAGTTCTGTGTTGCAGACCCCGATTGAAGAGTTGCTCCTTTGCCCGGCATCGTTTGGCCAGAATCAAAGTCACGGCTTAGAATGACCTAAAAATATTCTATAATCAGTTGCTTCGATGTATACACTGAATTTGTGTATTTGATAAGTTGTTATAGTAGTAGGTTGCAGCGATAGCAGCTTCAGAGAAAATGAAAGAAATAGAAGAGGAGACATAGGTAAGTAGCTGTGTGTCAGTGGCAGATCAACTGCAGTCAGCATTGAGCAGCTGGCTGGAACCAGCTGTAGGCTCGCTAATCCCACTAGACCATACACAACAAATATAATGCTTACATTGTAGCGTAATGCAAGTGGGACACAACATAACTTGCCCTGGTATACCAGAGCCTGAGAGATTTCACAGATCTTGGTAAGGTAGAAAACTGGAAGAAGCAGCAGAGAGCAGGACTTTGGCTGTAAGGTTTTGGGCTACTTGCACAATATACCAAGAGCAGCATAGTGATAGAGCAGCATTGTGGCATAATGTGGCAGCTCAGTAGAAAACTAAACTGCAGCTCAGCAGAACTCACCATACACATCAGCCATGCCGTGAAGGAAGTCTAGGTGTATGAAGACTATGGCCAATAGAATCAGATCTGGCTCCAATGGCTCCTTAGGAACCAAGGGGCAGATGTATCAAGGATTGCATTTGCGATTCCTTAATAGCGAATTTTAGCGAATTGCTATTAAGGAATCGCAAAATGCTATGTATGTAGGAATCGCAATAATAATTGCGATTCCTTAATATTCCTTAATTGCGAATTGCAAATTGCGATTCGCAATTAAGGAATACCTTCCCATTCATTCCTATGGGTGTAGAGGCCCATAGGAATGAATGGGAAGACATTCTCAATTTGCGAATCGCAATTAGAGAATCGCAAATTGAGAATGCAATTTCAAGGGTGCCAGGGTGTCCTTTGACACCCTGTTGCACCCCTGAAATATGTATGTGTGCACATGTGGTGCACATACATGCCCTAAGGGCATGTATGTGCGCCACATGGCACTTTGAAAAATGCTAAAAGTGCATTTTTCAAAGAAATCGCATATTATCACCAACTTGAAGTTGGTGGTAATTTGCGATTCCTTAAGACCAAATTGCACTTTTTTGGTGCTTCTTACATTGGATTTAAGGAATCGCAATTTGCGATTCCTTAAATGCAATCGCAAAATAGGGAATCGCAAATTTTGCGATTCCTTATTTTGCGAGGCAGTTTTGCCTTAATACATACCACTAAGCAAAATTGCGTTCGCAAACACCGAAATTCTGTGAATTTCGGCATTTGCGAATGCAATTTTGCTTGATACATCTGGCCCCAAATGTCTTCCTCCCCCTCCACCCTCCACCCTCTAGGTGCTGATAAAAGAGCACAGACTCATGGAACAGAGTGGAAGTGAGTCGCTCGTGAACCAGAAAGTCGCCAGACCACCAAGCCAATGAGCCTTAGCCCTGGACCAACACTAGCTGCCAAAATCCACCACCCATGTGCATGGCTGCATCTACACATGCACAACAGGTGTGTCTGTCAGTGTGAAATCAGATCCTGTGTGAGAGAAATTGTGCAGGATGGGCTGAACACAGTTAAACTGCATAGGCATTGTTTACAATGTGGATGTTCTGAGATGGTTGAATGGAATGTTGGGAGTATCTGTGCCTGAGGCAGTTGGAAACTGTCAGAGGAAAAGAGATTCGGCTGATGACTGGAACCAATGACAGACTGTCAGCTAAGGGCAGACAGTTGAAGAATAACCTGGGTTAACTCCACCCTCTTAGTATTGTCATAAGGCCCTTTCCCGATTGACCAAGGTGAGGACTCCCAGGCTCTGCTCCTTACCCAAAAGGACTGTTGCCTTTCATGCCTGTGAGCTGGATGAGAAGATGACCCTTTGATGGAAATATCCCAGATGAGCTCCAGGATTCTCTTCAGTTGAAATAGTTTTGTGAAGTAAAAAAACAGCAGCAAAAAAATACTGGAAGGGGCATCAGGAGTCGTGCTTGGGAATACTTGCAAGCGTTTGTTTTAAAATTGGACTTAGAGACATGGTTGAGCACCTTTGCATCAGTAGTGAATGAATGAATGAGGTAATTTTATAAAGCGCGCATTACCCGGAGGTGTCTTAGCGCTAAGCGGATCAAGGACCCAGGCCATGGCAGCAAGCCAAGATAGGTCTACGTCACTTAGTTGTTACCAGCGGAAAAGAGCCAGGTCTTTAGCTGCTTTATGAATAGCTGGAAGCTAGATTCAGACCGGAGTGAACGAGGGAGAGAGTGCCATAACTTTCCCCCCAGGAAGGTCAGCATTCTGCCGCCCCAGTTTGCTCGTTCGATTCTGGGGATCAGGACCATGTGCGCCGAGCTTGATCTTAGT
This sequence comes from Calotriton arnoldi, assembly GCA_963921515.1. Classification (NCBI taxonomy): domain Eukaryota; kingdom Metazoa; phylum Chordata; class Amphibia; order Caudata; family Salamandridae; genus Calotriton; species Calotriton arnoldi. The sequence continues at coordinate 2,346,756 of CAWUFW010002204.1, forward strand.
GTCCTACTGGGCACATACCAGGTGAAACGTTCCTGAAAATAGAGCGGACCGGTGCAGTGAAGAGCCTTATGTATAAGACACAGAGCCTTAAATTAAATTCTCTTCTCCACTGGTAGCCAATGAAGGCCATGTAGCAGGTGAAATACTGGTTTGAACTTGGGGATGTTCAAGAGGGTTCTGGCCACCGTGTTCTGTAGGGATTGCAATTTTTTGAGCAGATATTTCGAAGTGCCCAGATAAAGGGCATTGCAGTAATCCAATTTGGAACCTATAAGGGCCAGCATTACGGTCTTCTGTAAATCCGTTGGGATGAACGGCAGAATTTTTTTGAGAACCCGAAGCATAAAGTAGCCCCCCGAGGTCCCTGCATTGATCTGAGCATCGAAACATAATTTGGTGTCAAAGATGACTCCCAAGGTTTTTGCCTTCTGCACAGGATTGGGCAGAACTCCCAGCTCCTGAGGCCACCAGGATCCATTCCAAAAGGAAGTCTCTTTCCCAAAGAGCAGCACCTCCGTTTTTTCCGAATTTAGCTTAAGACAATTCTCCTTCATCCAGCCTGCAACTGCGGCCATACAGTTGCAGAAATTGTTGGCATCTTTTTCAAACTGGGATGAGACGGACACCACTATCTGGGTGTCATCTGCATAAGATAGTACGGTTAGGCCGAAACTCAGAATAAGCTTCACCAGGGGGGTAATATACACATTAAAAAGTGTGGGGCTGAGTGCCGATCCCTGAGGTACCCCACAGGGAAGGGAGAAGGAGCTGGATTTTGCATCTCCCACCTCAACCCACTGTTCTCTGTTTTGGAGAAAAGAGCTTAGCAGAGTCAGTGCAGTGCTCCTGAAGCCCAAGCAGTGCAGGCGTTTCATGAGAAGCACGTGGTGGACCGTATCAAAGGCGGCCGAGAGATCAAGTAAAATTAATGCAGCTCTGCCGGCTTTGTCCACTCTGACTCTGATCTCCTCTGATGCGGCCACAAGTGCGGACTCCGTACAATGGTTCGCTCTAAACCCATATTGAGCGGGATCAAACAGTTGATGGGTGTTCAGAAATGTCAAGATTTCCACATTCATAGCCTTCTCTAGCACCTTAGCCGGGAACGGGAGTCGGGAGATTGGTCTGTAACTGTCTACCCGCTTGGGGTCTAAGGAGGGTTTCTTCACCAAAGGAAGAATTGAGGTCCTCTTCCAAATGTCGGGGTAGTGCCCTGAACTCAATACTTGGTTCAGTAGATCTTTTAGTGGCCCTGCCAGCTGGCTAGCCAACTTATTAATGATCCCCGGAGGGCAGGGGTCAGAGGGGGCCCCAGACTTGATGGAGCTCATAAGGGACGTTGTTTTGTCCAAAGTGAGAAGAGAAAACTTCTCAAAGGTGGGAAGTGCTCCATGACCCGTGAGAAGGCCCGAATATGGGGCCTCATCCAGTTTAGGAATAGAGACCGTACTGGGTGACTGCTGGGAGAATACCTCAAAGATACGGTTGCATTGAAAGAAGTCAGCCAACTTGTTGCAGAAAGATTCATCTGGGATGAAAAAGTTGCTGTTGTTCCAGTTCGACAACTCTTTGACTGTTTTAAAAAGTTCCCTAGAGGAATAATCTGCTAGTCTGATTTTTCCTGTGAAAAATTTGGTTTTCTCGGCTTTAATGAGCTCTTTGTATTCTGCCAGGGTTTTTTGTATGTGGCTTTTTTCCCGGGAGAGTAATCAACCCTCCAAGCACACTCATCGCGCCTACACTTCAGCTGTGCTGCTTTCACTGCTGGTGAAAATCAAGGAGCCGATGGGTTTTTCCTGTGGCACTTTAGTGTTTTCATCGGCACCACTTTAGTACAAGCTGTGTCCAGCCAGCGGGTGTAGTTAGTAACTGCATCGTCAATACCCGAAACAGAAACAGGAGCCGAATTGGCAAGAACCTCCTGTAGAGCCTCTACCTTGACATCCTTCCAGGGCCGGTATTTGATAATCCTAGCTGTCCTGTTCAATTCAGCTCTGGCGCACGGAATCGTGATAGAAAAAAAGATGGCCTTATGGTCCGACCATAGGAGTGGAAGGATTTTGTCAATGCCAAGTTCAGTGTTGTTTGTAAAGATACCATCCAGCGTATGGTTGGCTATGTGAGAAGGAGCTTCAATCCGTTGGGATAGGTTGAAGCTGCTAAGAGTATCGATCAGATAGCCTGTATCCGCATTTGAAGGCGACTCCAAATGAAAATTAAAGTCCCCTACCAGCGTAAAACTAGCATACGTTATACTGGACTCCATACAGGATTGGATTTTATCAATGAAACCCATCCTTGGACCGGGTGGCCGGTATATTAGCAATCCTTGGAATGTGTGGGATTTGTTCAGGTCAATACTAAACCTAAGTGCCTCGCAGTCTAAATGAGGCATTGGTGTGAAACTAGCCACAAACGAATTGCGATATACAATCGCTAGCCAGCCCCCTTTTTTATCACTTCTGTCTAGCCTTTCAATATTGAACCCGCAGGGGATTGCAGCTTTAATGTCTGGATCCGACGTACTGTCAGCCCAGGTCTCTGTGAGAAAAATAATGTCGGGATCGTGCTGGGCAATTAGATCTGCGAATTCAAGTTTATACTTGATGAGAGACCTTGTATTGAGAAGCAGACAACGATATGTCTTATCCACTATTTGCCTCTTATTTATATCCATGATAGGGGCGATAGGAAAAGCCTGCTCAATATCGGCACCAGCGTGATGGGAGAAGCTGCACAAACGGCACATATAGTCCGTGGAACTGCCACACCAATTATGGGGACAGCAAAGACTCTTGCTCACCATATGGCGAAGAGCTCGCTCCTTGTGTACACGGTGGGTGGACCAGGGTTCCTGGCGACTGGCGTCGTCCAGGCACGGACAGGCGCAGACGGGCTTGCCTTTGGCGCGCCAGTGGCGCGCCCGCTGCGCGCCCGGTCCCTCTCCAGCTTTTGTGGCTGTGTAGTAAAAAAAGACTGGAGCGTCAACCCCCAAAATGGCTCCCTTCCCGGAAGTGAGTCCGGGTGTGAAGGGGCGTGGAAGCCTTCTCCTGGCTCTCTCCACTCAAGCCGGAAGAATCGGACGGTGGACCAGAGAGTCAGGGTCTGGGAAGTCTCAACAAAAAGGCAGGTGAGAGAACGTTAAAAATATGCGCCGAATAAACAAACTAAAAAGTACAAAAATATTTCAGGCTTTAAAAACAATGTCCCCACATTCCCCTTAAGCACCAAGTATTGTTAAGCACTCTGTTCCGTGCCGCTAATGGAAACCAATGAGCCACAAATGAGTAACGGGCTAAGTGACCTTGCCTTGCAAAACGGAAAAGATCCGCTGCGCGCCCGGTCCCTCTCCAGCTTTTGTGGCTGTGTAGTAAAAAAAGACTGGAGCATCAACCCCCAAAATGGCTCCCTTCCCGGAAGTGAGTCCGGGTGTGAAGGGGCGTGGAAGCCTTCTCCTGGCTCTCTCCACTCAAGCCGGAAGAACCGGACGGTGGACCGGAGAGTCAGGGTCTGGGAAGTCTCAACAAAAAGGCAGGTGAGAGAACGTTAAAAATATGCGCCGAATAAACAAACTAAAAAGTACAAAAATATTTCAGGCTTTAAAAACAAAGTCCCTGCACTCCCCTTAAGCACCAAGTATTGTTAAGCACTCTGTTCCGTGCCGCTAATGGAAACCAATGAGCCACAAATGAGTAACGGGCTAAGTGACCTTGCCTCGCAAAACGGAAAAGATCCGTGTTGGAAGTAGTGCTGGAACAAATTTCAGAGTGGGGGTTACATCACCGAAGTCATAGAGATTGTGAACAATCCTAATTTACCACAAAGTGTAGCAAATGTATGCAGCAGGAGAGCGGTACGCTACAAAAATGACATCCTATGGCCTTTCCTCACATTCTCCATGTATCAAAGCACGTTTGTCACATAGTTCACTTTAAAATGTCCTCACACTTTGCAGACAGAGAAAGAAAAGTAAACACCAATCCCCATGTTAAGCACCAATTTTTCAGAAGATATAGCTTTACATTTCACCTTATCTTTGAAGCACAGCAAATGTGACAAGATAAGTACAAAATATAAAGGCATCTTTACATCTCTATTTACTGAACTTTCATGACACACCAGAAAACAACTGCCGACCCACCAGTTTTGGGCAAGGATGCAGGACTATCCTAAGGCTTGGGTTATATGGGTAATTGTCGGAAAGCAAGGCGGAGAGGCCTTCAGCATGGGCTTTCAGGTCAATTATTGGCAAGGAAGGAGTGGTGTACAGTATGGGTTGTTTGGGTAATTATAGGCAAGGAAGGAATGAATTCCATAAATATGGGCTTACTGGGTATTTATAGGCAAGGAAGGAGGCGTGGCCAACAGCATGTGTGCTGTGTTTATAAAGGCAGGGCAGGAGGAGAGGCGTAAAGCATGGGCTACTGGGTAATTATAAGCAAGAACGGAGGAGTAGCCTAGATCATGGGTTATTTGGGTAATTATAGACAAGGAAGGAGGCGTGGCCAATAGCATGGGAACACTATGTCAACATAGGCAAGGAAAAAAGAGTAGCCTATAGAAAGTGAGTTGAAAAGTTAAAGGGAAAAGACAAAGCATTGATGTATCAATGTCCGTCGGAGGTATGGACATACCTAATGACTACGGGCCTGGTTTAGATCTTGGCGGACGGGTTACTCCATCACAACAGTGACCGATATCCTGTCCGCCGAAATATAAATCCTGTAGAATATAATGGGATTTATATTTTGGCAGACGGGATATCCATCACCGTTGTGAGTCCGCCAAAATCTAAATCAGGCCCTTAGTAAGGTGACCAGCAAGAGATGATTCAGCACGACGAGGATTACTGAACCTACTACAGACATTCCTCGACAAACATAATCAATGGTAAAAAGGCTAAAGAATGCAGGGCAGTATTGGAATCAGCCTCGATCACCTTCTAAAAAATTTGTATAAAGTGGTATAGGTTACTAACTTTGTGGTCAGCAATCCACTGAAAAGTCCCAACAAATCATCACTGGTCACTCATTCGTCTTAAGTTATGGTTTAAATCTTTTTTATTAGCATTTTCAAAAGTATCAAGCAAATACAGCAGCAGATTTAAGTCTTTAGGGGGATACAACCACCTAGAGGCGAAACAAACTTAATGCCTTGCTGTAATTGAGACATAAACAAAATCAAGAAGCAAAGGAAACCCACTCCCCAGAGAACCCACCCCCCAACTCCCCCCTCCCATCCCCACTCACCCATTTGCATTATCTGCACCAATGTGTGTATATGAATGCAGTCATTTCTCCGTGTGTCCCTCCGGCTTAGGGACCTCCGAAAGACGTAGGAGTCTGAGATACTTTGGACACGTCAATTCATGGAATTCCTGTGATAATAGCGACACATAAGGGTCCCATACCTCCTAAAATTCCACCCCCTTCCCTGCCAGTGACATGGACATCTTCTCCATTCCCAAAAAATGCCATATCCTGTGCAACCAGTTTGTATGTGTGGGGATGGTCGCCGTGCCCCACTTGGCTAGGATGGCCTGGGCTGCCGCCCCGAACGCCATACCAATCTGTCGGCCACGGGTGGATTTTAAAGGATACGTTAATGGATTTGGGAGGCCTAGCAACACATAGGTCGGAAACCTTGGGAGCTGTGTGTCGAGATGCTGATCTATATCGTCTATGACCTGAGTCCAATATTGCTGAATCCGCGGACACTCCCACACTATATGTGTCAAGGACCCTTTGCTTCCGCAGCCCCGCCAGCAACTGTCGCTATGTGAAGGTTTAATTTTATTTATCCTGACTGGTGTATAATACCAGTGTGATGTGATCTTAGTTAGTGTCTCAGTAAGGGCCATACTGCGTGCTGTGCGGCGTCCCCTGTAGGCTATACTCTCCCATTCTTTTATGCTCAGGGACCGCCCCAATTCCTCCTCCCATCGTGCCCGTCCAGCATGAAATGTATGAACCTGACATTCGTCTTAAGTTAAATAAATCTACTCTCTGTCCACTAAGATGGGTGAAAGCGATTTTATTTTAACACATCTGCAGAAGGGAAAGAGTCCTGCAGATGTATGACACCATATCAAATAGGAGGCAAAGACTGCTGCTAGTTTTTTCCAAAACTCACTTGAATTGCAATGCTGATTATGAAGAGCCTCTAATTGAGACAGAGGGAGTGACATGTGGCAATGATATTTTTAAAACAAATTGAGCCTCCTATGGTTTTAAAAACCTGGATCACACCTGATGTGTGCCAAAATTTATTAGGAAACGGAAGGAAGGGGCAGAGTTTATATTTAGCCATGTTAGTCTATGTTACCCGAAAAGTATCCTGTAAAAAGTGGATCAACAAAAGAGGTCCTATCCACTTACATTTTTTAATATAGCATGTGCTGCCCTGAGATGTATAACTCTGCATATACCAGATTTTATAATACCCAACTGAAAGACGGTTATATTATTCCATCTCGGAATGACAGCAGCATAGCCCTCCCAGGCGACCTGCAAGCACCAAACTGAGCATTAACTCATTGGTGAAGATGAAACCCAGAGCCTGAGAGGGTTCAAGGGCAAGTGATAACACTGATAAATTAGTGACACTTGGTAACCAAGCATGAATCCGAGATTCTATTTCTATCATAGATAGAGATGAAAGTGGTTGGCTTCAAGAATTACGATAGCCAAGCTTTATAAAGAGAATTGTAACATGGCCGACCCGAGTCAGATTACATCAACATATGTACTAATGAGCTATAACTCAACAAGGATCATCTGTAGAGGAAAACATTGATGATGATCTCCGATTATACAGGGAAAACTGAAAACAGAATAACTTATGGGCCATAGACATTGATTCACCAAAATGCCAGGGGGAACGAAAATCCTTTGACTCCCCCTCCACCTAGACACATTTAGGAGTCGACCCCTTGTCCTGCCCTTGAAACTTTAAAGCATATGCTGCTGAACAGCTATGAAGACATGGTGAAAACAAAGAGTGTAAACAGAGCTTCAAACAACAACTTCCGGGTGCAGCTTGCAGAAGGTTTATTATGCCACTGGGTTATAGCAAAGTAAGCCATTAAGACACCTAATACTCGCCAATGATAGGGCACGTAAGGAATAATACGCATTACTAACACTGTTCAGACCCTTGAACTTATTTTATTGACTTCAGAAATATAAATAGCTGAATGGTTCTTCTCAGCTCGAACTTGTTGTAACCTGTGCAAAGCACGCTCGAATCACCTCCCTATCTTACCCGAAGTTACTTTTCTGACTGAGGGAGGGAGCAAGGCTTAATGGTTGGACTGGGAGCGAAAGAAGCAGAGGAAATATTGCACTGCGCTGCTGATATTTTGAGCTGGGAAAACGTGAAATAATAATGCAGGTCGATGGCACTTGACCCGGAAGAGGTCATCAACATCTCAGCGAAACTCTGCGCTGCGGATGGGCGTCCCCTGGGAGCGCTCCCTTTCTTTTGGAGTGAACCTGATTGTTAGTGTGCATTCCCTGGTTCACGGCAGCACAAACAGAGGCATTAACTGTCAACGTGATATCACCTCCTACCTAATAAAAGCTTTTAGTCCGGGATTCTGCTATGCGCGCGTCCACCCACCGCGTGACCTCAGTTCAAGGCTCTCTCGGGGGATTTTCAGCATTAGCAAAGATCCGCGCATGGTTCTTCTGCAACCTGACAAGAAGAGACTGAGCGGAGCAGAGTAGTACGAAATGCCTTTGAAATGAGGCGATTAGTGTGGCTATCCGTGTCGTAGCCATACATGCCACTACACCCAATTTAGGCGAGATACGGATACGCCCTTTTTTTCAAGCAAAAAATGTCTTAGTGCCATTATCGGCAACTACTCCCACCCCCCGTCTGAGCATGCAAGAATGAATAAATACACAAGACAACTTTGTAGTGGGAAAATATTGCTGCAGGTTTATTCCATACAGGAGTATGCAATATGTGGGTTATCTTACGGGCGATCCAAGGGCGGGGCAGCTGTGCCAACCCATGCTGCCCCCGCCCGCCTGGTGAGCCAGCACTGTGGGGCACCCCGTCAGTGCTACCTTTGATGATCCTCTTCCGGATCACGTGACACGTTGGTCTGTTCTACTCACGCCCTTTTCAGGGCGGAGCGTAGCAGGGCAAACCCCCGGTTGGTCAGGCCCCCAACCGCCCGAAGGACTAACGGGGTGCCGTCGCGGTTTTCCAGGAACCTGCCCTGAGGCTCCTGGTCTTTGGCTCTGGCACCCCTACTGTGCCGCGCAGAGGTACCCTTACTGTACCGGTCTGCCGCAGAGGTACCCTTACTGTACCAGTCTGCTTCCAGATCGCCCTGTAACTCCGCCTGCAACACAAAAGGAAAACATTAAAACATTCAGAGTACCCTGTCCACCAGCCAGGCGCCGGGTAAGAGGTGGGGTGGGAGACGGCGTGGCTGGTGAACAGAGACCGCCAGGAGGGGCAGGGGAGGCATATATGCCCTCCCCCCACCTGTTGCACCGGAAGGACGTCACAGAGGCGACCTAGCTAGAGGGCTCCGCAGAACCCTTCCAGAGACTAGAGCGGGTGGGTGGTGCCAAATGGCACTAAAGGGCCGCCCTGCTGAGGTGGCCCCCTGCGGGGGCCGCGGACAGCCGCATAGTG